>CM076965.1:38893960-39193960 GCA_039105355.1 Benthosema pterotum | reverse complement strand
GTTTGACATCTAACGTTACTGTGGTTTATTTCTTCTTTATGTTCACGACGTTTCATTCACACTGCAGGTTGAACAAGGCTGCCATAGGAGGACAACAACACGATGGTTGTTGCCTGAATTAACCTCGGCCAGAGGGTTTTCTTCCCTCCCTCCACCACCGCCCTCTCGTGGTGACAAAAAGTTGGGGGTAGGTACCATAATCCAGGTAGCAGTCTGTCACATGATGCTGTCCATAGACTACTGCCCGCAGGGGGCATTCACACAGTAGCCACACTCTGGCTTGTGTCACACATTGAGTGTTTGCAATGCATTTTTGAGAGTCACGTGCATGTTTGAAGACACGTTGTGTCATGGGGAGGGGGGCAGAAGACAGGCATGACACAGTTTGTGTCTTCAAGCCATGTGATTCTCATTGGAGATGGTATTGCGAGCTGTGTCTTCAGTGTGACACAACCTCTGAGTGTGTCTTTTGGGGCCCTTCTCACTTTAGAAAACACTGCATTGTGTGCTGCGTCTTCTGTGTGTGATGCAACCTCAGAGTGAGTTTAATGTGTTAACGGCCCCAATATTGAGCCTCATCTCACAGTGGACAGGCTTTCTTCTAGATTCTAGAATCTACTCTACAAGGCAGGGTCCTTGATTCCTTTATATTACTTAGTAACAAACCATTATTGTATGCATTTATGTAGAGCAGTGTTTTTCAACCCTTTTTTATATAAAGGCCCATTATTTATTCAACATTTGAACCTCAGACCACCATATGATGACACTTAGATAAGATAATCTGTCCTTCCTAATAAAAAATAGAAAAGTGCAATAACTGAAGTACTTTTGTGGTCCTCTGTTCCACAGCCTGTTACTTGGAAATCACTAGCCGTGACAATGGCAATCGGAGGGGCTCTCCTCGGAGGAATGAAATACTTCAAGAAAGAGAAGGAAGCCAGTAAGTTTTCAGCTATGGCCATCTGTATCTCAGTTTTTAGAGTTGTGTTAAATGGTACCGTAAATGGTGTCTTTATATAGCACCTTTATCCATGGCAATTTACATGAATTGTGCATCACATTCACTTATTCGAACACACTCAAACTGAAACTGAAAACCTTTCTGTTACCATCCGGTGACTCTACCCAGAAAATAGTATACTGGATAAAATCTTATACTGTACAAAGTGTACATGATATACTGTGGACTTTAATGAGGCGCTTGAAAACGAAATGTCAGTGTGCTGCACAGTGGAGTAAGGTGCAAGATGTCTATCGAGCTTGTAGGTTGAAATTGAATAATACAAGGTCTTACCTTATAAATAACGAATAATAACGTGCTATAACATTTCTACTCTATAAGGAAACCAGTAATGAGGAGTAGTGATTGTTTTTGTTTTGCAGTGATTGAAAAAGAGAGGACCAAGTCAATGGGAAAGGCGTTGCTCGGGGGTCCATTCTCCCTCATCGATCAAGATGGTAAACCCCAAAAGAGTGAAGACTTCTTTGGCCAGTGGGTCCTGATCTATTTTGGTTTCACACACTGCCCGGACATCTGCCCAGACGAGATAGAGAAAATGATCGAAGTGGTCGATGAGATAGGTAATGTATACCGTACCGTATATCATCTCCGTCGAGTGGAAACATCATATGTCCAATTTCCATAACTGTTATTCAAATGTAAACGCCTCATTAATGTCCTGTTCCTATGTTTTTCCTTTCATTTTCACAGACGGCATCAAACCCCTGCCTAACCTAACACCAATTCTCATCACCATCGATCCAGACAGAGACACACCAGAAGCTATGGCTGCTTATGTAAAAGGTAACTACAAGAACGGGCACAATGAGCCTCCTGGCTGGGTGTTTTAAGTTTGTAGATAGGCTATTTTTGCTAGGACAGTAATGCAATTTGGCCCTCTGTAGTGGGTATGGAAATATAATGGCCCCTCTCTCGCAGCATGTTATTGTGCAAGCCATCCAGATTCCAGTGCACATGAATGCATCCTATGTGTACACAGAAGGGCACATTATGGACATTCAGTGACGCAGATACCTTTACACGTTATTATCCATCCGACATCACAGGGTCCATATATTAATTCAGCAGAAGTGAGTCTTAACCGCTTAAAACTTGGAAAGTATCTGTATAATTTTAGATTTCAAGTGAACAAAAAAAAAACATTATTTTTTACTTTTATTTACATTTGTTTAAATCTTTAATCCCTGAAACAAAAACATGTTTGAGATAGGGATCTGTAGCCAAATACTTTACTTATATTATCGCGGGTCCTTGATATGATAACGTTTGGAGAACAGTGATACAGCAACATTGCATTTTTTTTCCAGAAAACTGTTAGGATTTAAAAGACCATTTTAACCTATTTGATTAATACATACCACTGTTGTTTCCCCCCAGAATTCTCTCCAAAGCTCATAGGCCTGACAGGGTCCCAGGCTCAGGTGGATCAGGTCTCCAGAGCATACAGAGTGTATTACAGTCAAGGACCAAAGGATGAGGACAACGACTACATTGTGAGTTGCTATTTCATATTTAAATATTTAAAAAAGGACAACATTGCAAATTTTACAAAATATATAATACAGTTGGCGCCCAGACGCACACTGTTGTATGGTGTTAATGTACTGCATAACAACATGATCTAAATACTGAGATAACTGCCTGAAAATAATGTATATAGTAATATGTATGAATAAGTATTTCTACACTGTAGGCAGGGATATCACATATACAAGATTATCCATGTATACTATGTGTTATCACTGTTGTGATTATCTACAGATGTTCAGTCAAAGACGCATACATTAAAGGTCTCAACGGGCCTGAAAATTAAGGCCGGGCCATAACTGGGCCCTAACAGTTCAGGCCCTAGGCCCGGCCAGGCCCGACTGAATGCAATAGATTTTAGGCCCTACCTGGCCCTAAACTGTCAGGTTTGGGCAAAATTTGAGAATTCTCCCCTAATTAAAAATGAAATGGCAATCAGCACCATCTTCATAATAGCTAAATACAGAACATAACTATTATTCTTACTATAATGAAATAATTCAATACATATTTTTTCATGGAGCCCGGCCTTAACTGTCGGGTCCTTAAATGTCGGGTCGGGGCTGTTTGGATTCGGTCCTGGTCGGGTTCGGGCAGAGTTTGAGAACTCTAGGATACATTACACAGGCATAAAATACATAATATGGTGGTTATACATCATGTCTGTAATTACAGTAAATTAAAGGAATATATAAATGGGCAACATATAAATTAAGCATTAATCTCCCTTTTTTGTCACATGCAGGTGGATCACACAATCATAATGTACCTTGTGGGCCCTGATGGTGAGTTTAAAGAATACTTTGGACAGAACAAGAAAAGCAGTGAGATCGCCAGCTCCATAGCAGGACATATGAGAAAGTACAAGAAGGGCAAGTAAGCCCCTACACAGCACTGCCACAAGCCGGTCAGTGAAAGACTATCACCACTTGCGTGTGCTCTTATTAAAGAGAATTGAAGGGACTTCAATGCTGCCAGTTGATGGCATCCCTCACTGTATTTTGTATAAATGAAGATGTCTGCAGTTACTCGCCCACATGTGCAAAACAAATGTTGTAACCACGTGGTGAGAAGGCAGCAGTTCACACAAGATTGCCGTTTCTGTGATAACGCGCTTGGATGTTTTCATCTGTTGTGTCTTTTTTTAAAAAAGAACGTCGGATAAAATGTGTAAGAAAGATTTAACCCCAAGATGATTGTGTGGTTATTATTGGACTTTGGTTAGTGGTCGATGCACTGAACTAATATAATGCTAATATGTACTGTGTTTTTGTGGTACACAGTACACAAAACAATATATCTGGGACATATCTATTAGACAGTAAAGTCCTAATGTTTAACCAGTTTCAAACAATAAGGGTCCATTTGATTACATTTTGTTGCTGTCGGTACCATGAATCAGTGATAATGAACACACTTTACATCTGTGGTGTTAAAAGAATATTGAACTGATGAAAAGTATTAAAAATACTTCAAACAAACCTTTTAAACCCACAATACCAACTTTTACTGTATAAGGGTAATGCTTTATCTAGCTGTTTTTGCTGTTGCACTCCTGAGTTCCAACTCTGTTCCATTTGCTGTATCTTTATACAAGTTTTATTTTCATGTAAAACAAACTTAATATAGTATTTGATTGCTCACTTATAATAAAGGGCCATTCCACCCAGTGCTTTCAACCCTGATCTGACCAAACCTTTGATAAGAGTGCATTTCTGGAAATACTATATTACTATACTATTTACAGAAATATACATTTTAACTTTCATACATATTTACAGGTGCAAAAGTGGGTGTTTTTTTTTTTTTTTTTTTACAAACTCCACCGAAACAGTTTTGATATAAAGGCAGCAAATAAAGCAGACGAATAGCATCTGCTAAAAGAAAATAAAAAGCAACTTTGCTGCCATCTTCTGGTCAAAGAGCTCTAAACACATTTGGAGACTTGTAGGTACTGGACTGTGTCCTGTATAAATATCATTTTCTCTAGTACTGTATATACAGTACAAAATGAAAACAATTACCGTAAGATATTCTGTGTGTGTGTGTGTGTGTGTAATTGTATATATAATATATATACTGTATATATATATATGGTCCAACACTGGGGTTCTATACTTGATCTATATTTTTTATCCTTACACCACATTTCTAACAAAAATAATTAAAATTTTCAATATGCCAATCTTGAACTCACGCCTTTTGACATGCTCGGAAAGGGCTATAGGTTTAGGGTTCATATGGTTAAACCTTCCAAAATGCCCTCCTTCACAGAAAGAGGACAATGCTGCTGTACCCCAGGGCCACCCACACTGGTTTCCCAACAGTCAAAGCCAGAGCCTTGCAGGTCCTGTATAGTGTTCTGGATAACTGTGCGATCCGTCTCCGGTCTTAGGAGGGTTATGCCACACCCGCCTCCTCCAGCGCCTGTCAGCTTGCTGTGAAGTCCTCTGGACAGAGTGAGGCGGCACAGCGTTTCCAGAGCAGGGTGTCCAACACCCATCACGTTCAGCTGGTGCTGGTTCATGTCGATTAGCTCCTCCAGAACATTGTAGTTTTCTCCTGTGACGGCCTCACTGCTCATCTTCGACAGGGCCTCCTCGCAAGTGTATGAAATCGCATCCACTGACTCGAGCACAGGGTACATGATAGAGGGAAACTTGTTGATTTTGTCCTTCACCCCGGCGACAAGCGCCTTGGTGCTACGTGGCACTTTGGTGTTCGTGAGGAGGATTCTCAGCGATGGCGTCCTACTCAACGGTGTTCTCTTCCCAGACGAGAACCTCAGCATGCCGCCCCATGTCCCCACGGCGTTGTCTACCCCGGAAGGGTCACCATGGATGATCCTCTCCCCTTGGAACGCCCAGCTGTTGATTAGCTCCATGTGTTGCTGACTCCAGCTGCCGGTGTTTTCCCGCTCTTTGAGGGCGGTAGGAATGGCTCCGCTGGCACAGAGCAGAGCAGCCGAGAAGCACACTGAGAGGGCAGCGCTTGATCCAAGACCTGCTCCGGTCGGCAACTCTGACCACACGGTCACTGTTATGCTGGGCAAACCTGCTCCAAACAGAGAGAGATACGTGTAGAGGAATGATATGGTGGCCATGCTGTGAGTTGTGTCACCGATAAATTCATATAGACTCCTTAGAAGTCTCTCATCCAGCACTTTGAACTCATCCTTACCATTAGAGGCAGGAAGAAGCCCTTTCAAGTCGGACAGATCCCAGCAGGCAAACGTGTCAGTGTTTGGAAGATTGACAGAAACTTTACCCGTAGAGCTTGACTTCAACCATAGATATGTTCTCATGTTCAAACTCACAGCCAGGGCCACTTTTCCATGAACAACCGCATGTTCTCCGTGAAGGATGGCTTTTCCTGGGGCAGACACCATGCATTCTTTGACCTGCATTGCAATCATTCTTAAGTTATAATGGAAGAGTTAGTGGAAAGGGAAGAAAATGTTCAAATGGCAAATATGTTAATACATCGAACAGAAACATCGAACAACCGGAGAAAAGGTGTGTATGCTGACGGCAATTCGCTGTGAACCTAGCCATAACGGCGAGCGTTACCGTCCGTTACTGTCCGACTGACTGTATGTGTCGATTTGCTATGTGCTAAATATGGAAATGCCTGATGTCACCCTACTGACATCATAGCCTGTCCCCCAATTAAGACCATAGCATCGTCCAGTCCGGAGTCTTAAATAGGTAGTTTTAGTTTTGTCCACTTACAAGAACACCGGTCTTTGTTCAAGCAGGTCTGTTGGCTTGAAACCGAAACTACAATAGAGCTTTTAAAATCTCAGACCCCCCTCCATTTCACCCCTAGGATGTCTAACAGCACCTCAACCCCAATAAAGGCCCTTCTGGACAGACCTATCCCAGAGGGACCTCAGTTGATCACTAAGAAGAAGCTACAGGATCTGGTGAGAGAGATGGACCCCAAGGGGCAGCTGGATGAGGACGTGGAGGAGATGCTGCTCCAGACCGCAGACGACTTCGTGAACCGTGTGGTGACGGAAGCATGTCGGATGGCACGGCACCGCAAGTCCAGCACCTTGGAGGTGAAGGATGTCCAGTTGCACTTGGAGCGCCAGTGGAACATGTGCATCCCTGGCTACGGCTCTGACCAGATAAAGCCGTTCAAGAAGGCTTGTACCACAGATGCTCACAGACAGAGGATGGCACTGATCCTCAAGAACAGCAAGAAGTAGAGTGTGCATAGTGTAGTCACTCTCAACCTCTTTGTGGGGTGCTACCCCTTAACCGTGTGCCTTTTGGAATGATGTCATGGCAGCCAAATCTATGGACTATTAAATGTTTCATATGGGAGTGGGACCTACAGTGGGGGCACATACCAATACATTGGTTCGACGTGACAAACTGTCCAATACATGCATCCCACTTAGGCATGACGCTATGACTCCGCTATAAACATTAACAAACTTGATACGACCATATAGGGATGTTACTATGATTCATACATAACCATTAACACTCATGCCTACACAAGAGTCAGTCCTCTGGTGTCTGGTGTGTCAAAACAATGCACAGACACATTTCTACCCCGCCTGTATACTAAGTGCTCATTGCATATGCATTATACTGCATATTGCTAGTAAGGCAAGAAATCAACACATTGTAGCTACCAGGCCCTAACAAGACCTTTTATCTTATTTTCACTTAATGGTTTCTTGTTCTAGTTATTTGTGAGAACAGACCTATTACTGTAAGCGCAAGTATTGTAATCGATTTGGTGGGGGTAACGGGCCAGGGGGAGCGAACATGGACTGGCTGGATAATTAAGATACGGCCTACTATTTGGTGTTGAGTGTGAAGTATAGGTAATGCGTGTATATGAACATTTATATCAATGTGTTTATATTGCGATGGCACCTGTGTGCAATGTGTAAGTTGGCACCAGACAAAGTGCAGTGCAGCTCTAGTTTTGGACAGTTATTTTTTTTATTGTCATGGTCTTCTTTCTTTGGGAACCTTTGTAAGTAAGCTGTAGCTGTGTTTTCCATGGATCTCTAAACACGCCCACCAACACTACATCACTGCTACCACCTGGAATCTGTATGAACATTAATTTGCTATGAGATAATTGACGAGTTCTACTTAAAATGTATCCTGTCTTTATGGAACTGTTATTTGATGCTTTATCTGCATCATGGTGAAAACCCTGCAGACTGTGTTGAAGCATCTTAGAATTACGAGACAGTAAACTGATGACAGGCAGGTGACTTGAATGACTGCCTCTAGGTGTGCAGTTGTTGTGACGCATAGATTCTAAAGCGCTTTGAAAGCCAAGTTCAAAGTCCACTCTTTTATGATTTAAAAAAACAGCTGATCTCAGGCAGCTAATATGTGTGTTTATAATACAATTACAGAATTTGGGGTGCAACTGTTACTATAGAATGTGAGGCAATAATCCTGTCCATATGTTATTTAAAGTAAATATTTACAGTATGCTCATAACCTGATGAGTGAGTTCCCCACACACGTGCCTTATGTGCACTTTGCAACAAGTCTGTACAGTGCCAAAGCTCCACCCCTTACCAGACTAAGCTGACAGAAAGCAAGAAACGAAACTTACACTCCTCACGAACGAAACAAAGAGACAGATGATAATTCACATTCAGATACAACTCAGCTTCCAGTGGTGGGAGGACAGGCAGTCATTTACAGACGGTCTAATCCTATCCCTAACAACTACAGGAGGGAATTCTAAACCAGACCTGGAACCTGTGACTGTCAGTTGAATGGACTTTAACAAGAATTCAACCACTATTAGTTTAAACAGAGTCAAAGAGACAAAATGGCTTCCAAGTTGTCTCTCTCAGAAGAGGATTATTCCTGTCCTGTGTGTTGTGACATCTATAAAGATCCTGTAATTCTGTCATGTAGTCACAGCTTCTGTAAAGACTGTCTGCAGGAATGGTGGAGAGAGAAGCAAATAAAGGAATGTCCCGTTTGTAAGGAGAAACATTTAGTGGATCCACCCAGAAACTTGGCTCTGAAGAACGTGTGTGAGGCTTTCATCCGGGAGAGACATCAGAGATCTTCAACAAGGTCTGAAGTTCTTTGCGATCTGCATGTTGAGAAACTCAAACTGTTTTGCCTGGAATGTCAACAGCCAGTGTGTCTTGTGTGTCGAGATTCTAAAAAACACACCAACCACATTTTCAGACCAATCGATGAAGCTGTATCGGATTACAAGGAGGAAGTCCAGAAATTACTAAAGCATTTAAAGGAGCAACTGAACTTATTTAATACTTTTAAAACAGACTATGATCAAACAGCAGAACACATTAAGTTCCAGGTGAAACATACAGAAATGCAGATGAAGGAACAGTTTAAGAAGCTTCATCAGTTTCTACAAGAGGAAGAGGAGGCCAGCATCACTGCACTGAGAGAGGAAGAGCAGCGGAAGAGTTGGATGATGAAAAATAAGATTGAGGGTCTGAACAAAGATATCTCAACCATTTCTGACAAAATCAGTGTCATAGAAGAGGATCTGAGAGCTGAAGACATCTCATTCCTGCAGAGCTACAAGACCACAATGGAAAGAGTCCAGCTCACACAGGACCCACAGCCGGTCTCAGGAGCACTGATAGATGTGGTGAAGCATCTGGGAAACCTGTCCTTCAGAGTCTGGCACAAGATGAAGGACATTGTCTCCTACACGCCTGTCATTCTGGACCCCAACACTGCAAGACCAGATCTCATCGTCTCTGATGATCTGACCAGTGTGAGATGTGGACACAGATCACAGCAGCTTCCTGACAACCCAGAGAGGTTTGACTACTGGCCATGTGTCCTGGGTTCGGAGGGATTTAACTCAGGGACCCATAGCTGGGATGTCGATGTTGGAGACAATCCATGCTGGATATTAGGTGTGCTAGCTGGGAATTATCAGAGAAAGGGCCGGGAAGGGGGTCATATCTGGAGAATACGGTTACATGATGGTGGATATGCAGCACGAGCCTTATCAGGGTTATATACTGGTATCTCATTGAAGAAGAAACCCAAACGGATCAGAGTCCAGTTGGACTGGAACAAGGGGAAGCTGTCATTCTTTGATACTGATACAAACACACACATGCACACCTTCACACACACTTTCACTGACACACTGTTTCCATTCATTAACACTCAGCTTACTACTACTCTCCCTTTGAAGATGTTACCAGGGAAAGCCAGCGTTACTCTGTAGTTTTACATGATGATTGATTATGATGCTGATAGTATATGTAGTGTCATGACATGATATTACACAGGATGGTTTGTAGAGGTAAACCGTAATAGTATGTTAAGTATGTAAGTAAGTATTACGAAACCATCTGCGAATAAATTAGACTGTTAATTATACAATGATAACATAATTACAAAATACCTCCAAGTAATACGTTTTAACTTATTGGTGAAACTCAATGTACAGGTCCAATGTATTCATGGGGCTGGGACTTAGTCACAATAGGGGCCATTTGCAATAAAACTATACAGTGCATACTCAAATAATTCAAAATGAGTTGACCAAGTCTTTGTCCAAACCTGAGAAATAAGATAGTTTGATATAACAGCAGGGGAAATTTTAACATTTAGAAATTACAATGATAATTCATGTGAAGCATGTGTTGTGGTGTTTTGTGGGGGATAAAACAGCTTCTGTAACACTCATGGGTACCAATTCCAATGTGGACATTTTAAGTCTGCGGGATATCTACCAGACACATAGTGATCCCTACCTGTTGAATACCATCTGCCCCTGGGGAGAGGTGGTTGAGTTAAGATGTTTTAGCAAATATTTTGGGGGTCGGCGAGAGTGAAGAGGTTTTGTCAGAAGCACCTTTAGTACTTTTCATTCATTCAATATTTGTTTAACCAACACAGATTTAAAAGGTCCTCAATAGCATTGATAAATAAAAAATAATTATACATTTTGAGTTGCTTGTTTTATCACCGTGCTTTATTATGTAATTCTCTAATACAATGTATCTGTCAGCTCTTATACTTTGTGTGAGACGCAGCCTTTCTGAGGAGCCATCATACAGTATGACAGCAAATGACACTTCTGTCACAAATCCTATTAATATTAGAATTGCCTACCTACAGGGTGGGTGAACCGACAGTAAATTGTAGAACGTTGCGCTGATACACACTCAGGGGTCACAAACTTGTGTAGGTTAAATACTAACTACAACACGTAAGCAAATAGCATAGGATATGCAAAGTTCCACCCAAACTCCCACCTGTGCAGTCTATGGCAATTTGCATAATTGCTTTCATACATGTATTTGATAAATCTTTTATGAGGCATTTTACATCAGTACTAAATACTAAGAAATTAATAATAGGAGCATTTTGACAGTTTTTTGTCACATTAGTGTTGAAGTCCCTTGTTATTTTGTGACATTAATTCAGTAGTTGACTAATTTCACTTTGCCTCCACCTCTCATGTTAAAGCCAAATATCAGGAGTGAAATCATTTCCGGACTGCAACCGTTGATCCCGACCAATGGTCGTGACCGTTGGCCGAATCACAATGATCGCAGCAGTTGTCAATCGGCCAACAGTGGGGGGTTAAGGTTAGGTCGCGACCATTTTATAGCACGACGAATGGTCAGTCGGGAAATGATTTTGCCGTCTCCCAAATATACTTTGACCTGGGTGCCCCAGAAGTTTGTGTATTTGGCATCTTCCTTTCCTTTCATTAATCTCTTCACTGGTTGTGATTGTGATCTTGTGATCTTATAGATAGGACGATTTTCACACGTCCACAATAAGGACAGTAGTAACGATAACAACCATCAACTGTGGGCACTTCTATTTGGAGAAGAACTCAAACCCTCTGCAATAATCTTTTAACATTCAGTCATCACATCATCACAGTATCAGTACAACCAACGAGAGACCAACAGCATCATTTCTAAAAGGTTGCACATATCTCTTTGCACTAAGGTTTAGGATCAGTGATATGGTGATGTATCAGCGCCCTCCGGTGGCAAAAAGACATTTTGAAAATGCAGTGCAAGTTTATTCTTATGACAAAAAGGCTGTGAAAAGGTTAAAAGCTCTCTATTCAGACAATAATCATTGCTGTGTTTTGTTCAATAACAGTTTCCCATCTCTCCAGTTACACAATAAATTGCAAATTTAATCCAATCTGGATTATCCTGAAGGAGCTCATCCTGCTGTTACAAAACAAACATGGAATAGAAATGATTATTGGAAGAATATACAGTTATTTAACAAAACAATCATCGCTAACTGCATCTTAAATAAACACTGGTAACCAGTGTCTTTTATGTTCTTCTAAGAGTGGTTGGTAACACTTTCAGTTCTCCTTTTTCATGGTGTGTCAAGAGCAATCGGTTTGTTGGGGGTTCCTCTGAAGGGGGTTCCTCTCCCTCATAACTTCGTAGTTTCCATACTATTAATACTGACATCTGCATTCTGTACTGCTTCCATTTTTAATGGCTATGCCAATGAGTGTTCCTGCCCACTGCCCAGTCACATTCAAACAAGGTGGACATTTGTAGATCGCCCAGCCTTTATGTGCCAAATCCCTGGCTAGTTTTAAAGGAGACTTTTAAAATACTTTTTCCATTCACCGTTACAGGGTTCACTCCAGTGCTAATCACAATCTCCCCGAAGGTGCAAAAAAGGAAGAAAAAAAACAAACAAAAAAAAAAACAGCAAAAACACAAGTGATATACCACAATAAATGCAAGGGGTGTATCCCACACTATATGGTAGATACATTACTTCAGACTTAGTGCAAGTGGCAAGAATTAAAACTCCACAACCACATTCCTCTCAGAAATACCATGGTACAGTCCACTGTTTTGTCAATGTCCTGGGACCACCAGGGGTCCAAAGGAACACTAGCCCCGTTGCTCAGAATAAAAAAAATAACTCTGAGTTAAAAAGAAAAAAAAAGACGTTCTCAAATGGGGGCCGAATGCACACAAAACTGGGTGTTCTTTCTCGAGCATCGGTGGAAGCAGTTTGTTTCACGAGGATTTAAAGCAGGCCGGTGTGTCCCAGGCCATGGTACCCCGGTACCATCACAAAGAGGCGTATGGGAAGGCATGGGTGGCGTTCTGGCTGCAAACAAGGCTGTTTGGACATTGAACACCGTCAGCATTCACAGTAGGGTCCGGATTCTAGACTCTTGACAAACCTGTGAAAGAATAAACATATAGTCATATTAATTTAAGTCTTACGAACACACAATGGACCGAGGAGACACACACATCACCACTGAAGACAAATGGCTTGGGATTAATAGCCTTGACTTGCACACCATTGTATGGACGTATGTATGCTTGTTTACAACAGCGATTCCGACTTACAACTTTACAAAAAGCTGTTGTAGAGGCCATTGGTGGAGGGAGTCAGTGGAGGGTTGCAGGCGTTGGATTGGCTCACCGCTGTCCCCTGCCGTCCTATCAGGCTGTTGCGGTTGACGTTCTGCTCGTGGACGAACCCCCGACACAATGCCAGCTTGGACTCCAGGTTCTAAAAGGCAAGGACGGAAACTGTGACATGAATGTGTGTTTTATTCAGTTTGTTTACAGCATACTCCAAATCGAAGAAATTCTATGAATTATAAGAAGTGGTGAAAATAACCACAAAAAGCTCAAAGTGTGGTACAAAGCAACACGTGCATTTGTAGATCTGCTATTTTACACAGCAAAGTGGCGCTGTGGGAACCAAGACGTCCCACAAGGACACAAGGACGTCCCACATTTACATGCGTGAATCTACACAGGACTGCAAATCAACTAACTGGCCAGATGTATGGAGAACCAGGATGACTGGAAGTGACGATGGAGGCCTTGTCTGAAGAAGACCTAGACTAGGGAGCTTTTGTGAGGCCAACCTTTTATTGGCTATTTTATTGGTGAGCAGAATACACAAATACACAGCCAGCTCAGCAACAATCCCTCAGCTGTTCGCTGAACTACAGTACACAACACACGCAAAACACAAGATTCCCTGCTCGCGGCTCTCTGCAGTGTCACATGACAGATGTTTAGAGATTTCATTAGACTGCCTGCTTCATTAGAGCAACCTGTGGTTGCTGTGGTTAAAAAAATCAAATAAAGAAAAGAGCATCAAAATGAACCAACACGCTACTATACTATGAGAACTTGTCAAACAAATAATAAATAATAAAAGAAAATAGCTGATCTATTAATCAGTGTAGTCGGGGGTCCCTAGATAGAAATAGCATCTAACTGGCAGACCTTTAAACTTAAAAAAGGTTGACAGCATAGTGGCGTGTCTTCTTACCCCGACTTTCCTCAGCAACTCCCCCACGATGTTTAGTGCCGCAATCCGCACCGATGTGGTGACAGTCATGCTGTCCCCTGGCCAGACAAATATAGACAAACATACAAGCAAGGAGAGAAAATCTCTTTTAGAGTTGGATATTGTTATTATTTACCAAAATCAGATGAGTTAAAGAATGATTTTCCTTTGGCTACAACTGACCTGTGTTGCAGGACGGCGTGGTGGGTGGCGTGGCAAAGACGCTGGCTGAACCAGGCGGCCTGGAGGGGGGAGTCGCAGGAGGAAGAGTAGCTCTGAAGGAAGAGGGGGGAGGAGACGACGCTGCCGCTTGGTCCGGCGGTGTGAGAGGAGGAGTGAGGTGGGGGTCCGTGGGAGGGAGTGAGGGCTCTTTGGTCCCACCGCCGAGGGAGGGCTTCCTCTCCTTCTGTTGCACCGCCAACTCCTGTCTCAGGTCTGCCTCACATACATGAACAAAATAACATGGATTAAAGCAAAAATGAATAAATAAAAAGAAAGAAAGACAGACAGAAATCGTACAACTTTGTTTGTTAGGCCTTCATAAACCGCATGGTTTATGAAGAATAAAGCACCCCCCCTAAATAAAGGACAAAAATCTAATCATGGTGGCTGAGAACTTGAACCAATGCAAGTTGGTTCAGTGTAGAGTAGACCACAGCTCACAAAACTAGCCAATCATGGCAGGGAGACACTTGAGCTCAGAGCCAGACAACCTGTGATTGGCTGGTTTTGTTTAATCGGGGAATTTCGCCGATATAACAGAGCTTTTTTCATGCTTCAGGTAAAAATATAAATATTTTGCCTAAAGAAATGCCTACAGCTCCCAACACACATACAGTACCTCGCGCCTCGTCCTTTAGTCTCTGGACAGACACCAGGAGGGTCTCCTTCTCATCCAGCTCACTCTCCAGGAAGGCGTTCCTCTCTATCACCTGGTTCATCCTCTGCTCAAAGTCCTCCAGAGACATGATGGTGGCCCTGCGGGGGACAGGCGACAACAAGCAGTCATTCAACCGAAACATGGGCATGGGAGAAGGCAGGCAGCCTGATCACATATTGATGCAATGTATAATGTCCTACATTGTTATGGTATTGTTGTACATTACGAAGGTCCAATCGACATCAAAAGGATTCTGGCTGCAAGTGATTTTTGTCATATAGTTTTAGTGGTAATTTTTCACCACGTACTTTGCGAACGTGGTGAAAAAAACTAGAGTACTGTGCAATGCATGCATGTTCAAAGCATAATAAAGTGTGTATAGGCGTGCGTGCGTGCGTGTGTGTCTAGACCTCTTGGCCCTCTCCAGGTCATCATTAGCCTGTTCCAGTTCTCTGATGTATTTGTGCAGCTGGTCTCTGATGGCGGTGGTCTCTGCTAGGTCTCCCTCCAGGGTGGAGATGTGACGATGTGCCTCAGAGTGCTGAGTCTCATACTTATCCTGAACCACGCGCACGCACGCGCGCGCACGCGCACGCGCACGCGCACACACACACACACACACACACACACACACACACACACACACACACACACACACACACACACACACACACACACACACACACACACACACACACACACACACACACACACACACACACACACACACACACACACACACACACACACACACACACACACACACACACACACACACACACACACACACACACACACACACACGTTAGGATTTCTGGTTTCTGAATAACATAATATTCAAAGATTTGCACCACGTTTTCACGATTTTTCAAAAATAGCAGAGATACAAGCTCATAGCGCGCCACTCGGTGGCGCGCTATGAGCTTGTAGATCTGCTATTTTTCAATAGTTAAAACATAATGCTTAGAACACCAAAACGCGTTCAGTACACTAAGGGTTAAAAGAACAGATCAACTGAATCTGTATAAACAGATACAATAATGAACTGGAAAACACCCCTTTCTGCTCAATTTGCCCCTTTCTTGTGCACTAAATTTGTTGTACCGTATATATGTGGAACATAGGCTCAAATTGCACCTTCTTAAAGGTAGGGGAAGTGATTTGAAATTCATGGTGTAGTACCAGCCTGGTGCACTAGGGGCCCCCAACAGTAGCTACACTATGTGAACCTGCTGCTCGCTCCTGATTGGAGGAGAATTCGCCACCACCTGGGGAACTTTTATTAGCTCCTCTGCTAACGTGGGGGAGGGGGAAACTCCATATGTGGTTTCCACACCTTATAATAGAGCATTTTAACAGAAAAAATATATTTTTGGGTGATATCTGACAAAAGTGAAATCACTTCCCCTACCTTTAAACTAAATTGTTTTGTATAACGTACAGTGTAAGTGTTCACAAAAGGTTTACCCAACTACAAGGGTAGTTTGCTCATTCATTCTAGAACAGAGAGAAGCTCTTAGCTTTAGCTCTACTGTGTTTCTCCTACAATCATCCTTTTCCGTCAGTTTACACTGCCAGTCTTCCTACACCAGGGGTTTTCAACCAGTGGTCCGGGGACCACCAGTGGTCCCTGAGAGGGTTCCAGGTGGTCCCCAGGCTAAATGATGGAAAGTTGGTTAACCAAGTGTAACTCTTCTCAAGAGTTAAAATATTCATCATCTGAAAGTCTACACTGTTTTGTTTGCAAAAGCCAGCCTGGAATGGTGGACAAAACCAAAATAATTCTTTAGTTCTAGGTCCTTTGGTGAGAATGTCATCAAATGGTGGTCCGTGGCTCAAATGCTGAATAAATGGTGGTCCCTGGAGTCAAAAAGGTTGAAAACCCCTGTCCTACACTGTCTCCTGGAACTGTAGCAGGGTCTGGTGTGGTGTCACAGAGAGGTGCCAGCAGTGAAGCTTTCCACTGTGACAGGGGAATCTCTGGTATGACATCATGACAAGACAAGCTGGGGCATGATGCGTCCAGTATTCTGTCGACATTCCTCTGTTATCTTACTCTAGAGATCACCCAGACTTTCAAACAGTGAGACCTGAGATAATCTTTTTAATTTGAGGCATACTTGGGTACATCTGGCAGTTTTGTTATGATGCTGATCTGATCGATTGAATCATCAGAGTGCTGGAAACAGAGAGGAGACTGTGAAATGTTTGGAATGTGTCTATGACAAGTACATCCATCCCCTCCAGACACCAGCCCAACAACAGTCATCAGCTGCCTATCTGCACTGAATCGACCCTCTGTGTGCATGCACGCATACACACACACTTGGAACTGTAGCACCCATAGTCTTTGCGGAGCCCCATAAAAGTAGTCTTGACATCAGCTGACACATATGAAAATCCTCAGTCACACACATAATTTGAGGATTTACTTTATAATCATGTGCTTTGTAGCAATTCATGTCTTTTCAACTTGTGTTCAAGACATTTGGTGTTATTATTATTATCATTATTATTGATATTATTTTTAAACAATTATCTAATATCATATGCATTTGGTAGGTGTGGAACAATTATCTAATATCATATGCATTTGGTAGGTGTGCATCAGATGCAGAGATGGTATTGGAGTTTGAGTCTATAGTGTTTAGCCACAAGTATGAGTAGAGTCTGGAGGTGCAGTAAAACAAATCATGGTGGCCACATTTTTCTAACCAAATAAGCCTGTAGGTACTGTAACATTGCCTGTTGGGAAACGCAATGGAACTTGACGCTAATGCAGTGAACATTCATTATGTAGTCCAGCGGACAGCAGCTGCAGCAGACATGAAACCTGATGTTTAAAAACATATAGATTTATTTAAGTCGCCCCACGTCTTTTACCTTGTAGCTCTCCAGTTCCATGCGGAGGCGGTTGTTGGCGGTGAGCAGCTCGCGGTTGCGTGCCTCACACTGTTTCAACTCCGTTTCCAGCTCCACCTCATAATCCTTGCTCATCTGCTGGAACTCCTGGAGCTCCTCCTGGCTTTCCTCTGAACTGTGCGCGCACACGCACACACACACACACACACACACACACACACACACACACACACACACACACACACACACACACACACACACACACACACACACACACACACACACACACACACACACACACACACACACACACACACACACACAGTGAGTGAGTGAGACCACTAAGAGTACAAACATTTTAACATACAGTACGTAGGTCTGATCAACAGCCACATAGGCCATGAATACACACAGATTGTCCGCAAGCTAGCTCCATCCATTTTTTATATACTTTTAGGATATATGGTGCCCCCTCTAACAAAAAATGCATTTCCTTCTACCTTTGCCATTTGAAAACAAGGGGTCCCCATGCAGCCATTTGAGCCTCTGACAGGAGCTCTGGACATGAGACCTACCACTGACGGTGTTTCTCTGCCAGATCCTTCCAGTATTTCACCTCCTCCTCCAAGGAGCTGAACTCTGGGACTTCCTGGTCCCCCATATCTAGTGGTGGTCCTCAGGGGGTCAGACAGCGGGCAGCAGCTGTGGTGGCAAGCCTCACACACACACCCGGGTGTGCACTACTCCTCAGTCCCAGTTCACTGAGTTTGGCTGTGGAGGAAATGGGGAAAGGATAATAATGTTAGTGTTATTTTTCAATTGATTGATGGCAGGCTTTGTGTGAAAATGTGGAAGCAGGATGATCCATAAAGCTAAATTAAATATAAAAACCTGCCTGGCACAAACTGTTGAATACGTAGCAATATTACATGTGGTTACCTGGTATGCTTTATTACTTTTAAACACTGTATGCATCTTTATGCCCCTGATTACATAACACAATGTATGAATGTTTTACCCATATTCATTTCTCTCTGTCAGTTATCAACCAGTGAACTGAAGTAGTAGTTTACCTGCAGAAACACTGCCTTCTGGTGTTTTCACCCTTTGTTTAGGCTTCAAAACATCCTTATTTACCAATACAAACCAATGCATTAAATAATGTAGCCTATTGATTTGTTATGTAAACACATTGAAACAAACAAATAGCATTAGGGCCTACCTACTGAAATGTTAAGGTGACCGTTTAAAATAATTCAGACATGCAAGTCATAAAATGTTACCAAATGGACCATTATACACCTGAATTACTTTAATTTTCAAGAAAATACACATTTAGAAAGTGTAGAAGAATTGTGGACCAAAAGTTCAACTTCAAAATGCGTTGTTTTGGGTCAGAGAGACTATAAATTCAACATCAAATGGAGGTCCGTGGTTAAAATGCAAAAACAATAGTGGGCCCTGGTATGAAAAGGGTTGAAAACCTCAGTCTCGCAAAGGGGTAACAGACCTACAAATCACCAACCACAGCGAGTGCGATCGATGCGTTGATTATGGTTTGTAAATCTGTCATTTTAAGCGAGCGACCCCGTCGTACTGTGATATATAAATTCACGTTATCTACGTTACAGTGGAAATGGGAAGTCGGCTTTATTGCTCACTTGACTTTTTTCTCTTCTTCTTCTTTTTTAAATCTAGTAGCCCAGTATAATAACTTGAGCCCGAACTTGGTCTCCGTTAAGCGACATCATGATCTGTGTAAACAGACTTGCCAAAGTCACCAGACAAACACAAAGTCGAGTGAGCACAGACTAGACTAGAGCAGACCCCCCACCATTTAAATCCCCTGCGCTGACACGGTCACTAAAGCCGGCATAACGCTATCTAGCTTCTGCCTCCGATTACAAGACGCCTGGGTTTGAACTTTAACTTTTCTTAACTTTGAGGTCCTTTTAATCAAAACAAGCCACTTACTAAAGTTCCGTCGCTCTACGTGCTATCGTGACGTCCATTTCAGACAGTCAAGCAAACAAAACAAATACTTCCACACACACAGAAGTTAAACAAATGAAGTGTCTCTCCTTGGAGGTCTATGGAGGAGGACGGACGGACAACAATGAGTTAGTAGACTTCACATTGTCCACGACAGTCCACCAATCACGAGGCCTCCGATGGAATCGTAAACCCTTCCGATTGGTCAACGGACTCACCCCCCAACACGACGGGGGAGGTTTGGGGTCTGTGTCCAATCAGAAGACAGATGGATTAGCCAGCGTGTCTGATTGATGCATGGACTCATTGATCGATTTATTGTATTTCATCAATTAAAACAAATACATAAACAGCAGCACAGACAGGACGATATCACATCAATCTAATCTATATATTACATTAGTATGCGCTCTGTATGAAGAAGTTATAGGATGACATCAATATTTCCATTTCATTTCTGTCAAGTATCTTGAAACAGTGGTATTGGTGTACTGTAGGCCTAGTGGAAGTTTAAAATACATAGAACCAGTTTTAGTCATTTAGTCATCCAGTTAATGATTGTGAACGCAATGAGCGAGATTGCTATGTAAACCAGGCAGAAATGTTGCATATGTGTGACTGTCTGTGCATTCTGTATCTGGGCATGTGTCTCACACACTCTATATGGCCATGTCTGACCAATTCTCACTTCTGTAAGATGATCTTAAAATTAGGACCAGGGGTCCAGGCACCCTATAGACAATTTACAATTTAGTCATGTTTGCAGATACTCTTAATCTAGCTGGTAATCCAGCACTGTGTGGCAGTGCCTGATTTACTGCATGTCACCCCCCATCTCTCTCCCCATTCCTTGTCAGCTTACTATCTGTTTGTCTATAAAAATAAAGGCGAAGGCCACAAAAATACATTAAAAATGGGATATGGAATGCTGTACAGACAGCAGCTCCACCGACTATACTCTGGGCTGTATTTTATACTAGAGTGTGACTGGTAGTAAGTAAGTGATTACCAAACTGTGTTACAGCAGGAGGTGAGCAGAGGGTGATCATGGGAGCATCCTTGCTTGCGATTTGAGCTCTGGGGTCAGAGGTCAGACAGTCACTGCTGTCCTTTTCAGGGAGATTAAGTGAGTAGACCTGTAGGGTTAATCCACACACACACACACACACACACACACACACACACACACACACACACACACACACACACACACATGCCCACACGATGTATGGGCACACACACACACACACACACACACACACACACACACACACACACACACACACACACACACACACACACACACACACACATGCACACACACACACACACACACACACACACACACACACACACACATGCACGCACAGACACACACACACACACTCACACACACGCACACACACCCATACACACACACACACACACACACACACACACACACACACACACACACACACACACACACACACACAAGATATCTGTATCTGTTCTGTCCTCTACTGCAGCCTTGTCTATATCCCAGAGCTAGTGTCGATGTGTCCCTGAGCAAGACACTCAACCCGAAATTTGCTACTGATGTGTTAGTTGTGCCTTGCATGGTTTCCGCTGCCATGAGTGTATGAATGGGTGATGATGTGATGCGCAATCTGTAAAGCGCCTTGGATAAAGATGCTATATAAATGCACGATTAACCCGGAACACATTTTCAAAAAGCGTATCTATCGTAATTGTAAGTGACCTGCTAGCCTGATTTATGCCTTGTTTTACGACAGTGAATTGATTTTTGTCTTCACAAATTGACATAATAAAGCTAGAGCTAATCTGATTGGTTACGACTGATTTAATGCATGCATGGTGACCATTCCATTATCCTTGCTCCAGCCATGAATTGCTATAGCCATGGCGAAATGAAACAAAATAGAAATTAACTAGACATCTGGTTCATCATTTTTAAGTGGAGAATTCATCAAAGTTTGAAGTCAGACCAAATAAGTAGAAATATCCATGGTTGATAATCATTTATATTTTACAGTTTATTTTTCACAAAGACAATGAGAAATTTGAATTTGATAAAGACCCCCAGGAAATGAAAGTAATCCTGGTGTTTAAAACACTGCAGATGTTGGGGCTACCAGCCCTCCTGTCTGTATCATTCCCTGGCTCTCACCCAAGGAAAATAAAGGCTGGGCTGGGTGTGTTTTAAGTGAGGTACCTGGGTCCGGCAACCTAAAAAGAAAACTGTTTTTTGCTGCATATTTTTTTTTTACTTGGTAGCTATTCACACCCTTAAACTTGATTAATATCTGTTTCCCACCTCAGTAGCTCCGTATACCTATCTGATCAAGTGTTTTAGGACAATATTGGGCTGGCCTAATACATTGGCGCATATCTAAATACATCGATAAATTGTATTTTTATATTACACGCTGACACGCTGAGTACTTTTTTCCACCTAAAATCTCTCTTGTCACCAATCGAAGGCACAATTGATACAATAACACATTCCCAATGTTCCCAAAATCTTCCTCTGGTTAAAAACAAAGCAAACAATAAAGCTAGCCAATGTCTAAATATAGCATTCCCGATCTTGCTGCCATCGCACTCTCTTAAGAGTGGGAACATGTTTGTACAGTAATATAGTAACATTTCGTTGTGACAGTATGGAACAACCATTAACAGTTACACAATACAATCCTGAGTGGTAATTTAAAGAAACCATTTACATGAGAAGAGATTTAAAAAGTGAAATCATTATAGCCGAACTTGCCTCTAATAGGATAATAGGATATTATGATTATGAAATAATGTTTTGGAGTCAAGGACAACAGAGGTGTTCACAGGGCGACATCTAGTCTTTGAAGGTTTCCTTTGTAGCTTTAAGTCTGAGGTAAAATAATTCATGACATGGCCTAAAGTCTAGCATTAAAAAAAAGCCTGTAACTGCAATTTGTGGGATTGTTTTAATAAAATATTTCTCCCACTTACGTTCTTCTACTCCCTGGATTATAACTTGTGATGTGACAACATACTGAAGTTGGTAAATACCTCTCGGGTATCTACCATCAGGTATCAGACTATGTCTAGTCTGGGTGAAACACACATTTTACACAATGTAACATTTGATGTTATCAAAATGTTGATAACTGAAATAAATTCTGATACTAAAATCCATTTGTAAAATGAGCACTGTACTTAAAATGAGCACTGTAGAGTCCTGTAGAGTTAGTCCACTGTCCAGTGCAGTTTCCAAGTCCTCCAGAAACTCCTCAGTCATAGTGGTTAAGAGGGTTTCCATGCGGGACACCCGAATTAGTTTCCCAGCCCTTACATTTGCGAGACTCCTAGGAATGGGTTTCCTTTTTGAGGGGAGGTTAAAAAGGGTGTACTGTGTAGCACTAATGGCTCAGGGCCTTCACCTGTTGACCAACAGCCTAATAACTCCACCAACCAATCACCGGCATTCCATGTGGGAGACCGGTGTTTGAATCCCAGTGTTCGAATGCCGGCATTCAAATCCTGGTGTTCGAATCCCGGCGTTCGAATCCTGGCGTTCGAATCCCGGTCATTGCACGAGCTGCCTCCCTCCTCAGTTCTCCCGCTGCTCTCCTTGTCTCTTGCGTTCCAGCCGGGCCTCACGGGTGGCCTCCATGGTCTTGTGGGGGTCCATGACAAAGGCCAGGGCCACGGCGGCTGTTCCGTCGCCATTCTGCCGTGAGAAGCACAGGAACCATGCCCACATGAAGGCGCAGCAGCCCATGAAGGCCGTGCGCAGGTACAGCGGCATCAGCGCAAAGTTCAGGAACTGGAGAGGGTGGAAATCAAAATGAACTGAGGCAGTGTGAGAGAGAATATAAAATAAAATACATAGTGTTTATGTTCACTTAACAAATGGTCCATTTGTAAACTCTCAGATTGAAATTAAAACTCTGAATTAATGTTGCACAGAGACCATGGATTCCATAAATACATATTTATTGTGACTGAAATAGTGGTACTTTACTTTACTACTTTACTACTTTACAGTAAAGAATAGCATTTTACTTAGAGCAGCGGAAATAGAAATACAATCCTCCACACAGTGAAATACTCTGTGTTTGTACTCTGATCAAAATGGACCCAAATGAATCAAGCCTATTATTACACCTTCAGAGCTAAATTAAAACAGGGTTTTGTTTCATTATAATCATGGCCTTTTCAATTGAGGGTACGCAGGTGACATCATTCTCATATGTACACAATACACAATGCACGCATACACCTGCTCACAAATCCTGTGTTGGTTTGTTTTGTGAATGCGTGTATTACGGTGTCTATAAATAGGAACTATACACAGAATTATGTTGAATGTTTACCTGCATGAAAGGCCAGTACATGAGTCCAGTCTGAAAGTCAGAGAAGGACAACCATATTATTACAAAAACAACTAAAATTTTGACTTTTTAGTGACAGTCACGCAGGGACAAACAAATATGTTACACACTGTCAGTGGTGTAAAGTAACTGCAGTGCATTTAATGAAGTACTGTACTGCACACCAGTACAATTTGTACATTTACCAAGCCAGTTCCACACAACTGGCTACTAATTACAGCTACAACAATGGTGTCGTGCCGGTACCACGCGGTACCACGGCGCGGTAGCAGTAATTTTTTGATGTGCATGAATAGGGACAGAATGGAGCAATGCAGAACAGTACTGTATGAAGCGGCATGTGCGCGCTTGCACGCAGCATGTGGGTTTTCAAAAAAATTGCTGATATTCACGAATGCTATGGTGTAGCGTATGGAGCCTTGTGTGTAGGCCAAAAGCCTGTACCACCAGACCTGGGCTTACCAAATAATTACATAATAATAAAACCAGCCATGCACCAAGAGCTTCAACTCATGATGAACAAAGCAGGGGAGTACATTAACATGTTTAATTGGGAGGTCAGGTGATTTCTGGACTTTTTGAATTATTTGGTAAACCCAGGCCCAGGTCTGGTGGTATAGGCTTTTGGCCTACACACAAGGCCCCAGACCTGATTTGCTGCCATGCAGCCAATGTTTTAATATATTTTGAAAACTTTAAATGGCACATTTCTGCATAATGGGCACTTTGATTTTTGATAGGTGATGCCAATACTTCCGTACCTTTACTCAAGTACAGTACAGGAAGACTGAATACTTGTAACAGAATGTTTACATAGGCTGTATAGCTACTTTTACGCAGGTGCAAAAACGTAAATACCGAAGGCTACTTTTTCCATTACTGCAGTGCATATTATATATTATGCAGTCTTCGAGGGAATTTCTATATTTACCCCGCTAGGCTGTAGGCCTGTCATGGAGAAATGGTGGCATGTGACAGCAACCAATCTGCCTTGACCTTGGGGTTTATGGAGGCCGTGCAGCGGCAGGATTTCAGATTAGGACTACAGTTACTGAGGTACTTTTTCATCCACTGACAGTAATCACGATTGAATTACCCCGCTGCTCTGGCAGACTGCCCGCCACGCAAAGCAGTGAGTGGTGACACAATCTGGGTTAATCGGGGGTGAGCACACGCTGTGCGGAAGTTAGGTAGGAATGAAGGCACACAGAAAGGCTGGAAGACAGGAAGAAATGAAGGACTGAAGTTGAGATGACTACTGTTTAGGACTTACCCTCCATGTGCTGAAGAACTTCTCCCTCCAGTCTTCCATAATATCCTCTTTGCCCTCCAAGAAGCTCACCCCTGTACAGTGGAGGTCACACAGGAGAGTTATGCAAAGGGTTGGACTGAAATGACCTTGCATTAAGCCTAATTAATTCTTTGCCTGGTGACACCTGTGACAGGGCACAATAGCGTCAAGTGTCACAAATGCCACCATTTACTATTTATTCTAAAATGCAAAAAGCAGTTTGACCCTGTCCATGTACACGTTTTTAATACATGGGCCTGTTTTTCAAGGGCCATGTTGGTTTGCATAATACAATACACATTACACAATGTGTTATGATGACAGTGGTAGCATACCATACAGTATATACTCACCTAGCATGGTCAATAATTTTGTTGTGTTAATTTAGAATCTGCTACATTTTCATATACCCTTTCTATTTTGCAGGTTAAACTGCATGTAATATTTAGATTTTGATTGTCCCTTTATCAGCTCAGCTGCAGTCCTGCTCAGTCCCATCACTTCATGATCTAAAAATTACTTTTAGATTTGGCAATTAATTTAAAAAAAATCATGATACTCTTCTCATTAGTTGGAGGCAACCTTCGTCACCGCCACTTCGCCATTTCCCAATTGGGGGGGGGGGGGGGGGGGGGGGGGGTAATCTTGACAGTTTTACCGGTATAAAAGACACTGGTTGCCAGCGGGGAGGCGAAGCTCTGGTCCACGAGCAGTTTCCTCAGCACCATGCCGGCGGACTTCCCCGGGAAGCGCCGCTCCAGCGCGCGCAGCCAGAAGTAGTTGAAGTTCCCTTGGAAGCTGATGGCCACGATGGCCACGTGACGCGTGTGTCTCCAGTCGATGCGCTCTTTTCGTGCCATGAACTGATGGACAAGGTCGCCGCCGGCGAACAGGCAGCCGTACAGAGTGACATTGGCCAGCCAGGGGAAGCGTTTAGCTGCCTCCCTCAGCACAGCTCTCCTCATGTTTGCGCTACAGGCTACAGTGCCCTAAATTCTAAGTGTAAACCTAAGCATGTCAATGAGCCCATGTCATCTGACTAATGTGGTGGAAAGAGTCTAAGGATGTTTATACAAATACAACAGGCCTATGCTGTTTTTACGGGTAGGCTATTTCGATGAGCCATTTTAATATGTTGTATCTATATCCAGTAGGCCTACATTTCTGAGGTAAACTTACAATTATTTGATAGCATAGCCTATATACTAGCTACAGCCGCTTTGGACTTTTACTCCAACTTTACCAAGCACAACATTAAGATGATGAATACCAGAGCATACGAATTAGAATCGTACATAAATAAACCTGTGATTGAGTGCGTAACGAGTTTGGTACGTGCAGGTACCATGCTGTTTATTTTTTACAATGTTATTAGGCTACTGAGTTCTACTCTTAAATTAAATTAAATGCTACTCCTTCCACCACTGTATAAATTAATGAATCCAACCTGTCGCGGTTACCCGCCACGAGCCACGAGGAGTCAGTCGATCGGTCAGTCCGATCATGGTCTTTTACAAGAAGTAAGAATGGCGTCGACATATAGGGCTCCACCGAGAAATATACAAAATAAAATAAAAAGGTTTGATGGAGAATGTGATTCTTCGTCGACGCGTTGATGCAAGTGAATCAGGTGTGTGTGTGTGTGTGTGTGTGTGTGTGTGTGTGTGTGTGTGTGTGTGTGTGTGTGTGTGTGTGTGTGTGTGTGTGTGTGTGTGTGTGTGTGTGTGTGTGTGTCCAAATCCAGGCACGTCATCACGGGCGCGCTAATCTGTGGGATTGTCCTCGGAGTGCTCCCTTTACACTTTATAATCCTGAGTGTTCAATGAACTCCGAGTATGAGAGGAAAGGTTCCAACATGGCAACCAAAATGACATTTGCGGAGTTATAATAACCTTTTTGGTCATTATTTATACTATCACTGAGCTGAACGTGCTGCAGTGCATCCATATGGGCCACATCTGTGTCAAATCAACACCTTTAATTCCACTCGGTGCTCACCTCGGCACGACGTCGCTGCCCTGCACGTTCTTTACGCACGCGAAACAGTGCGTAAAGAGCGTGCGTAAAGTGCGCAAAATAGAGCTTTCCTTTAGTTTGCTTAAATACCGGTAGTAGTATTGACAACATTTAATAATAAATTCAAAAATATGTATATTTATATATTTTGCATACCGGGGTGTTTTCCTCCGGAAAGACACGCCCCTCTGGTTGTATTTTGATTTTGCTGTAATGTTAATGTTGACTGACGTTCATATGGGACGCCTCTGTCTGTGTGAAGGGGAGCTCAAAATAAGACAGGCCCAATGTATGGTCAGGTCAAAGGGATCAATTTAGACACTTCTGAATTTGAAAGAGCTTGATTGGCGCGAAAAAACAAATGTTTAAAAAAACAAAACAGTTGAAAATGGGGAGTGTAGGCCTATGTACAGTTGGAAGGGGCACTGCTGCCACATTTCACATTATGTTTTTTGAAACTGCAGTTTCAATAGCAGCAATTATTGCAGTCCCTTCCCGACTTTTTAAATAGCATCACACATATTTTATTTTATATATATGTACAAGGAGAAAAGTAAAAACTTATACATCTTAGAAGAATCATGCCACAGCTGGGCGTTATGGAGCCGTGTACGTTTTGATCGTTTGTGTACCGTGAGCTTTCCTCAATGCCACCGCTAGGTGGAGCTCTAAGCACAACAGTATAACTGATGGCAATCCAGCGGGCCATGCGTTCAGTTTTATTAACAAAATATCTATTTCGAGCACACCTGATGTTTATTAAAGGCACATAGATGTTTGTTACTAACAAAGAGGTAGGCCTTTTTCTTAAACCCAAGAAGATTTACACGATGGATAATAACTAACTAGGCTAGAGTAGGCTATTGTAGGCTACTTGTTGGTAAGGGGATGCCTATAAGTAACTCAGTAAATACATAGAATGTTAGCCATTCTTACACTTTGTACAAGACCAATACTATTTTAAAACAAATAGACAGTAGATTGAATTCTGTACTGGCCATATTGGTGTGAGTTGTGTTACATGACATAAGGCACAATGTCTTGAGGCGTGACCATATATGGAGATGTGATATGTCATATGGCTTGGGTGACCAACTGACTGACGGGAGTTGCAGGTTTTCATATTGATGCAACATTATTATTATTATTACAGAATAGAATAGAATAGAATAGAATAGAATAGAATAGAATAGAATAGAATTTGTTGTTGTAGAATGGGTGTTTTGTATGACTATTAAAATGTAATTGTAAAAATGTTTAAGGAAAGCATTTTATTTTATATATTTTCTGCTGGTTAAATAAATGTTAAATAAAAATAACAATTTTGTATTTTTGTATGACTATTGACTTTAAAATGTAAAATTGTTTAAGGAAAGCCTACTTTACGGATCAGGGTTCATATCCGGTCTGAACTCCGCCTATTGTATCCGGTCATTTTCACACATAGACACCAATGCACGTCGAGAGACTGTTTCCGTATCTGCTCTAAACCGGATCAGCTAAATCACAAGGTGAATTGATGCCTCTCTAGTCAGTGGGCGGGTGCAAGAAAATGCCCTCATCCGAATGGCGATTTTCGCAATCGATCACGACCCTGCTCCGATCTCCCGTCTCTGATTGGCTGATGGCAGAAAGCGTCGTAAAATGTCATTTTTGGACTTGTGCAGAACTTCCATCGGGTGGTGGTGATCGAAGACACAGAGGAGAGGATTCACTGAATCACTGCTTTCTGAGGAGGATGGCTGCTTTCAGACATTCCTAATTAAAGGTACGAGGCTTTTCCCTCATATGTTTCAAATGTTTTATACATAATCATGACATGTTTGTTTGTCTTCATCAGAAGGATGTTGGGGAGGTTTGTAGTCCAAGTGCTTTTTCAAACATATTCTCGAGTTTCATTGTCTTGGGTAAACAGACCAGACAGACCTCATGCCAGTTCTGCACAAACAACATCATGGGGCAGTAGTTATGAATTGAGATTTAACGGCCAGATATAATTTCTAGGTCTTAATTTCAAATATACTGATTTTTTTCTACAGTCCATGGACGATGCAATAGATGAACTTTTAACGTGTAAAATACGGAAGTTGTTTGGAGCGAGTATGGGCATGTCTTAATGTCTCATGTTGCGCAAACTTTGTGTCTTGTCACTTGTGTGCAGAATGCCTCACATAACTTTAATGTTAATAATAACAGAGTTTCTCTCATAACGACAACGTTGGTAATAACAGCATGCCTCTCATAACTTCCATGTTGTGTCATAAAAGACTGCAGTAGTCAAACAGGCTATAGTTTATTCAGGCCATCTATTCCATATTGAAAAACACAAAGTAGAAAACAGTAAAACCTGTACTATGGGTTGGAAAGCCAGACACAGTGCAAAAGACATGCCATGTAAAGGCACCACATAGGGATGGATGGATGGGTGGATGGATGAATAGATAGATAATTTTAATTGGGGTAGCCTTTAATATAATAATATGTGCAAGTCGGTTCAGGACCAATTATTATTAGTGTAGTGCACAGTGTTGGTTCTGTACACTACACTAAATTGCAGATATACAAGTGTACAAGTTCAATAGCCTAAGTTTGCAATTTTGGGAAAATGTTCCGCCCTGAATAGGGATGCTGAGGTTGTAGAGGCTGTTAATATTCATCTTTTCCTTGTCTTTTGACACTTGTTCACCCTCACCCCACTCCCCATCTCTATTCTCTCACATGCTCCATCAGCCCCAGTCCCACATAACACATTGTAGTGGTTATTTCATAAAGGGTGGTTCCTCCCAAGCTCTCATCATGTGGAATCTATGCAATGAATCCCAAGCCTGAGAACTAGGGCAGAGTCTGCCTGTTTGGGGGCAGAGGCAGGCATGTTGTCAGAGCACAAGTAAACAATATTATTGGCAAAACCAAATATCGAATATAGGAAACAGTTGGCCAAAAAACAAATATGATTAATATTGTATCTTTTTCCTACCATTGCTGTAATGGCTGCACCAAAAAGCTACCTGATTATGACAAAAGACATGATTATGGAGAAAAAAAAAACGTAAATAATAATCACTATTATGGGCCTATAAAACATTTAATCAGCACCTTTTGAATGTATTAATTGCTTACACTATTTGGTCATATATTTCTCTGCCAATTTGGGCCGAAAAACGAATATTTCCTACAGCCAATATATTCGGTGCATCACTATTGTCAATCACCTTTCATTTAGGGATTATTCTACCCTTGCTTGTTAACGAGGGAAGCATTATTCAGGTAGTGATGATGGCATGCCCCAAACTACAATCTACAGTCTGGTCAGGCTGACCTAAACACAACCAAAACCTAACCCAAACCCAGCATCCCTAGCCCCATTCCAGTCCAAGTCAGGTGTTGACACTAAGCAGTGTGTGGATCCAAAATAAAAATGGGCACCTGTCCGGTCGGGCAACTAGTAGTCCAAGAGCATTAGCTCAAAATGTAGTCAAACCTGGAACAAATTAGTAACAAGCTGAAAATTTCAGGATATGTTCAGTATACCTTTAGGAATGACATACTAAAAGTCCCCGAGAATCCCCCTTGTGCTCTCTGAGATATGCAAGATGGCGTCCAACTTGCCTATTAGATATAATGGCCCTAATCGGGGGTGAAAAAGGCAAAATTTTAAACTGAGAGATATTTCTACGAAAATTCACAGGTTGATCAATTATATAAATACAAGCATTTTTTGTATTGGAACTTTCCATGAAATCCAATATGGCTGCCCAATATGGCGACCACAATATTAGTGTATTGGCGATTAGATATAATGGGGGGTGAATAGGGCAAAAAATTAAACTGAGAGATATTTCTACAAAAATTCACAGGTTGATCAATTATATGAATACACACATTTTTTGTATTGCAACTTTCTATGAAATCCAATATGTCCGCCCAATATGGCATTCTTAATCTTATTAATACTATAGTACAGGTACACTAATATTCTGGTCGCCATATTGGACGGACATATTGGATTTCATAGAAAGTTGCAATACAAAAAATGTGTGTGTTCATATAATTGATCAACCTGTGAATTTTTGTAGAAATATCTCTCAGTTTAATTTTTTGCCCTATTCACCCCCCATTATATCTAATCGCCAATACACTAATATTGTGGTCGCCATATTGGGCAGCCATATTGGATTTCATGGAAAGTTCCAATACAAAAAATGCTTGTATTTATATAATTGATCAACCTGTGAATTTTCGTAGAAATATCTCTCAGTTTAAAATTTTGCCTTTTTCACCCCCGATTAGGGTCATTATATCTACAGTAATAGGCAAGTTGGACGCCATCTTGAATATCTCAGAGAGCACAAGGGGGATTCACAGGGACTTTTAGTATGTCATTCCTAAAGGTATTCTGAACATATCATGAAATTTTCAGCTTGTTACTAATTTGTTCCGGGTGTAACCCTATTACTACTGGACTATAGGTAGACTTCACCTACCTTTCTGTATTAGTTACTTGCCCCAGGCAGGTGTTAGTGTCAACCCCTGCAAGTGCAGCTGCAACTCAGATCCGTTTCAATAAGAATAGGGGGTTTATGTACTGCATGTGGTCAACTCATTGCTGCCAATTCATTGCCTCTTATCAGCAGCAGTAACATGATGACACACGCCAACAGGTGGAGGGACAGAGGCTGTTTGTTCTTTTACGATGCTGTGCCATCATTTAACCCCGGAATTTAACCCCTAAGCCATGACAATAATACACTCTTTTATAGGTTTATTATACATCTCGAATAGACAATGATTTAGATGTCGAAGCACTGTGTTTTTGTTCGGCAGGTTACGCATGCGCTTCACCAGGGTCCTATATTTATTTTGATAGATATCTTTTCAACCCCCCACCCCCCTCGGTCGTCCCTTGAAGTACTCCGATTGGCTGGTTTAGGTGATGATGTAACGCTGGCGTAATTAAGAGATTGTATTGTCAAGAGTATCCTCTCCTGGTTATATTTTAAAATATAACCAGGAGATATTGATTGTCTTTTAAAAAAGACAACCTTAATAACTTAAATCTCTGGATAGGAATTCATTTTAAATTTGAAATACAACCCACACCACATCTCATCACACCCTTTTAGCCAGGTGAAAGCACTTAGAACTTAGGTAACATAAGGTTGGAGGTTAAAGGAGAATTGCACACCAAAAGTTTTTTATCTTTATTTGCACTTTATTTGTTATAAAAAAGTGGTCCAGGTGTTATTTTGTGAAAACACTCCTCAATGCCCGTTTCCCCTCTCCCAAAATAGGCTTGTAATGGGGCTAATGGGTCAAATGCAAGTTCACCTATATACATCGCTCCAAAATGCAATTTTCTGCTATATATTGTCTCCCTACCATGTCAGTAGTGTGTTAACACTCACACTTTCACTTTCACTTTTGGTACAGCAGTGATTCAGCTGTCTCAAAAGGTGGGGGTGTGGCTGAACCACTGCTGAAACAAAAGTGAAAGTGTGAGGGTTAACACACTACTGACATGGTGGGGAGACAATATATAGCAGAAAATTGCATATACATCATTCCAAAATTTTGGAACGATGTAGGTGAACTTGCATTTGACCCCTTAGCCCCATTATAGGCCTATTTTGGGAGAGGGAAAACAGGCTTTAAGGAGTGTTCACAAAATAACACCTGGACCACTTTTTTCTATCAAATTAGGTGCAAGTGAAGATAAAAAAAAACTTTGGGTGTGCAATTCTCCTTTAAGTAATGAAAGCTTCCTGTCTGTTCCCACTTAGTCAATGAAGGCAAAAAGACCAAAATATACATCTTGAAAGTAGGAGACCCACAGGCTCAAAATGTGCACAAAGCAACCTGTTTTAACTTAAGCTTGTAAGTCTGCTACTGTTGCTTGCTGTTTTTTAAGTTATATCCTGAAAAGTAAGTTTTGAACTTACGAGGGTTCTACCCAACAGAGGCAATATCATGTAATGTCATGTACAATATAGCGTGCACTGCACACACAATCACATACACCTTAACCCTTTCAGGATGGGAATCCATTTTTGGATTCTGTACAGTATGTACAGTATTCCAGACATAACTTGTTTTGATGCTGATACATAAATATTTCAAGTTTTTCAGAAACCTTAGGTTAGGCCTAAATTTTAATGTGAGACAGACTAATGTACAATCATACAGACATGTTGCCCTGCATGATTGCTGATAATTCATCTTTTAGTCTGGTTCTGCACATATTCATTCCTTTATTGCTGCCTTTAGTGCTACAAACATGACACACGAGAGGAAGCAAACAAAAAGAATTTGTACTGTACTGTTATTCTGTCAGGATAACCATAACAATACAAATATTGACTCTTGATTGAACTAACATGAGGATTTCACTGTACACTCTCACAAACAATCTTTGGGGATGTTGGGAAAACAACAAGCACATGCCTGCATGATGCGTGACTCGTGATTAGTAGAGCGTAACTGTACAGTCAATACAGTAGGCAAATTAAGTAAGGCAATGTTTATTTTAATGTGAATATTGCACACTTATTTTAAGTTTTGCATGGTGTAGATGTCACAATTATAACCTAAACCCTCGGGGTGGTTGTATTTGGTTTCTATGCTTTTCTATTGTTGAGTTGATATGGTCTGGTTTGTGGTTGACAAGAGTTAACTGCCTGAAGGTCAAAAGGTCAATTTCTGTGTGAAGTCAGCCAGATAACCTCTTACTTTACTGCCCTGCACAATCATTAAAGTCCATGGACTTGCCTGGTAGAAAATATATCATAAACTGCCCTATTCAAAAGTCCATAGACTGCTGGCAAAATATTACATCATAACTGCCCTAAACAAACATTACAGTCCATAGGCTCGGCTGGCACATGTCATTTTGGAAAGCCAAAATGACATGTGCAATATATGTCCAGAATGCAATATATGCTGTATAAAATAAGAACAGTGTGTTACATGTTCGTGTGTGTGTGTGTGTGTGTGTGTGTGTGTGGTGTGTGTGTGTGTGTGTGTGTGTGTGTGTGTGTGTGTGTGTGTGTGTGTGTGTGTGTGTGTGTGTGTGTGTGTGTGCCTCTGACCGTATATATCTTGACCGTGGTCCACTCAGTGAGAACAAATATTTACCTTTACTTCCTGTATGTTATTGAGTGCATGTGTGTTGGCATTCATACATTTTATCTTGTATGTAACTTGTATGGTACTTACCTCCGGAACAAATATCCCATATGGCCGACCCTCCATCAGCCCTATAAAATCCAGATCTACAGATGTGAAGGCCATAAATTGTTAATGAAGGATTGTTACACGAGGGAAAGAAAAACAAAATGTTCCTCTCCATGTTAGACTATGGAATGTTATTGCTGTGATGTTCCTACAGGTCACAGTGGAGGGAGAAATGTGACACAGGAATGCAAGAATCGGTCTTTACAGTCAATCACAGAGTTAGTGGGATTTTATATGTACTTTAAAACAGATTTTCATTTGCACCTTAAGCTTTCAACCTGGTGTCCATATGGAGAGTATACACGTGGTGGTGTGTCCTGCGCCCTCAGAGAGACATGGTGGCAAAACAACCTGATCTCTCTAGAAATACTGTTGTGGCACCAGTTTTCATTCACTCTGAACACTGTGAAAAATCTGTTAAAGTAAACCTTAGTTTACGTTTTTTTTTTTTTTTTAATGATAAAATTGCTATAATATTTCGTCAAAAAGAAATGCATATAAGGCACATGTCCCTGTCCCTGTCAAAAACAGCTAAAATCGCTAAATCTAAAAAAGCAGCAAATTTAAAAAAGTAATACAGTAACTAAAGCACGAATCATGATTCAGTGAGTGAATGAAAGTTGGTAGCGAAACAGTGTATTTCTATGGAGAGCAACTTGTTTTGTCACTCAGTGGTCATTCTCTCAGCACAATGATGTCACATGCATACCCTCCACTAAATTTTATTACAGGTGAAATTATTCAAAAATGGTTGATCTACAAGTGCACACGATGGTCCAATGTGAGTCGTGAGTTTCTTAATTGGCTTATTTGGCGCTGCTCTGTGCCGAATACTAAACCAGGGGTTTAGAGGTTCAGTCAGCTCTTGTATCCACCTTGGTTTGGGCCTTTTGATGTGCTTCTCTCATGTGTTCAGCATTAAATGCAGTCCTTAGACCCATTATTAAAACAAGTTGTACTGGTTTGTGTTCTGTCAGGCGGCACACCGAAACTCGACGTGCTTTAGGAGGGCAAATAACACAATTATATAGAACGTTCAGTATATTTCCATTACAATGCAAAGGGATTATAACATGAATAGAGCGCAGGAGCGCACACACAGATGCATGGAAACAAAGACGTTAGCCATGTTAGACAAACATGTAGAAAAGTTTCGTCTGTAGTTTCTGCATGTTGAACCATGTGTGTTTTCATGTGAAGCTGGTGGAGTCATTAGTAATGCTAACCTACTTTCTGTAAGCACTAAAGCTGTGGTTTCTACTTTCTACTGCCATGCATGTGTGGGTAGAGACATTACACGCAAGGCTGAGCAGAACCTGAGCTATCATCATGGGAGTACTCACAAATTCAGCCTAGTGGGTCTTCAACACAGTTTAAAAAAATCTCTTATATTTGTCATTGAGTGACACTATTAGTGCGGGTGTTTTGTTATCTACAATCATGAACTCCCATGTCTCTTCTCTTACAACGGCTTACGACATGACACATAGATCGGTTATATTCTTTAAAGATCCCGGGAGACTGGTCAACAAACCATTGTGCTGGTTAACTACATTCAACTCTTGTCCCTGAATAAGAGATGGAAGATCATGTTGTGTTTATTTAAAGTGAGGGGCGCTCTTAACCTTATACATTACATTTCGTGCTGAGCCAATCAAATCATAATTAGTTGGTACACACAAAGCTGGGCCGGGCACGCGCGCACACACACACACACACACACACACACACACACACTGCGCCGCACAAACGTCAAACATATGCACTTGCACACACAATGTGTCCATGTTGATGTTGTTCCAGTGTGACTTTATAGCAGCTGTTATTTCAGAGGTAAAACAACACTGCTAGACAATGTTCAGCTGGGTTTGGTATTGTGGCTGCATGTTAAGGTTAATGTGATTAAGTCTATGGAAAGCTGACCGCATGGAACCAACCAAGAATTGTTTGCAGTAGGGCAGTACAATAGCCTAAATCCAAAAGTTCAAATATTGACATGATTCAAATTTCAATTCATCTCTAGGCTACAGTTTCCTGTGCTTAGAGGGAAATGTCTTAACATTTGATTTTATGATGCTAATAGTACAAAGTATTTGAGTGTATTGTGTGAATTCAGTTATTAGAATTACAATACAATTATAGGGCATTATAATTATCATTATGTTATAACTTTATATTATAACAACATTTATGTCTTAAGTGCTGGTTTGTCGTAAAAGCTCATTGGTTAGTTAATTATATACTATGTTATTTGTTACAGGTTGTTATACATTTGTACCAAGTGTTGTGAAGCATTACAGTGTGTTATAGGTCCGACCTTGATATACAGTTTTTAAAAAGCCTTTGAATATCCAACAGATTGACAAACGGGTGCAATTCAATAGTTTGACCAGCTGTTTCAGTCTTGCAAATTGATATAGCGTCTAGCTTGTGTTCTTCTTAAAACACACCACCAGCTGTCAAGCATCTCCCCAATTAGACACCACCTGCAGTAGTAAGCCAGTGGTTCCTAATTTCCACGTCTGTGTGTGCGCGCGTGCGCGCACGCGCGCACACACAGAGTTTCTCTTCTGTATTCTTGCTGATCCAAAGATTTCACTCAAACTCATTGCACCACAGGCTGGTAAGTAACCAACCATTGATTGGTTGGTTACGAGTTGCCTCGTCGGTGGCTGCTTCCTGGTTATAGAGGAAGTGGTTTAAACTTCCTCTATCACTTAAACGGCTCTGCACATGGAGTTTTCAAACAGTGTTGTTGGTTTACATTGTTTCCCATACCATTGCCTTGGAGTGTACGGCAAGGAATTGCCTTGGAGCCCCGCCAAAAAAGATACTATTTTGCCAAATCATCATATGACTCATTGTTAGGTCACTGTCAAGTCTGTGTGTGTGCTTGTGCATGTGGCTCTGAGGCAGTGGCCGGATGGTAACCGAAGCATACCATTTTGAACCCAGTCTCCCCAGAGTTATTGTCGAAGCAAGACACTGAACCCCACATTTCTCCTAAGTGCTGCATGGTTGAATGGGTGAATGTAATGCACAATCTAGGTGCTATATAAATGCACCGTTTCTTTTGTGTGTGTCTATGTCTGTGTGCACCACCAGGAGGATGTCGGTGGAGGTGGAGGCGTTGCTGCAGGAGGCTAAGGAGAGCATTGAGGCAGCTCAGAACTACCGCAGTGAACTCCAGCAGCGTCTGCATGGCCTCAACCAGGCCCGCAAGCAGGTACTGTAGACACGCACCCTGCACCCACCACTGCATTGGATCCATTTTAATCAAGTAGAGCACTCGTTTTCAACCTTTTTTGATGAGATTTAGCTTCTCAGAATTGAGACTTGGAAGAGTTTGTTGTACACAAGTCAATGCTGTGTCGGTGTAGTACCATCGGTGGAGAAAAGGAAGACGATGGCATCGAAATAACAAATGTTATACATTCTCTAAATGTGTGGACTTATTGTAAATTAAGTAATGCATTTTTTGGCAATACCTTACCTCTTGAAATCATAAAATGAAGCGATTCATTTTAATTAATTAAATTCATTCACTGGTTAGAAAAGAATTGAGGAAGCCCTAATCTGCTCTCATCTAAAAATGCCAGCCAGCAGCAGCCACTCAAAGCCAGACACACACCCTAGATTTACATGTACACAGTACAGACCTGCATTTATAGCTGGAACGGGAGAGATAAGAGTCACTCCTTGTGTATAATACATAAATCTACAGTTGAAATTGGACAGCTTATCTTCACATATAGAGATCTGCATTAAGATCAGACACCTGGTATAGTTTCTTTACAATTATTTCATACTTGTTTGGTCAATCTGGATTAGAGCATCTGTTAAATGTCTAAAAATGTAAATCTCAAACCGCCAATATATCCGTTCCACTGTTAGTTTACATGCAGACAGACATCCATGTAAGTGTGTGTGCATTTCAGATAAACAGTAGCTTTCATACACAATTACACACACACACACACACACACACACACACACACACACACACACACACACACACACACACACACACACACACACACACACAGTCCTATTTACCTTAAACACCCTATTATCCAGAACTAACAGTCTGCAGCATAACCAACATGTCTGACATCAAAGTGTTCGACACACCAAGCTGTACTTTGACTTCCAAGGACCTTTGAATGCACTCATGGGCCATCTCCACTGATACATTGATACATTGTGATTACAAATGTGCAGATTTGGTAAATTGAGATCCAAGTCCCATGAAATGCTCGTTTTTCAAAACATTTTCAAAAGATGATTTTGGTTCGAGTAAAAGCCCCTTTATTTGTTTTTAGTCTTTTTAATAATCTTTGAATCCATTACTTAGAGTACACTTTTGCTTGTAGCTCTGCTATTTACTAGCTTGGGCCCTGGGGAGAGCTATCAGTTTTCCCTTTTGTGTCTAAAAAGTGTGGGAATCACTGGTTTAGTAATACAGTAGCAAACTGGGGTTCCTTAAAAACCCTGTATGTACTAGTTCCCTTAATATAGATCAAGACGCAGAGTCACTAAGCCAACCCCCCCTGTCTGCTATCTCTTTCCTTCCTCCTGCAGTGTGTCTGCAAGCCCTTCTAGTAAACAATGCTGCTATTTCCTGCTACTGTACAGAGAGAGAGGGAAGGATGGATGGATGGAATATAAATATGAAAGATGAGAACAAAGAGAGAGGCATGGAAGTAGAACGAGGCTTGCCTGTTGAACCAATCCAGCATGCTCTGCTCTTTGAACTGGGTTGAAAATGACATTTGAGAAAAAGGGTGAAGATTGATAAAAGTACATCTGATGAGAGATTTAAAAAATGGGGAGGCGTAGATATTAAAGTGAAAGAGGTCTTTTCAGGATTTACGGGTCGTGGCTGATGAGCTTATAGATGTTAGGCACAAGAGCTGAAACTAGGTTGAAATTCCCCAGAGACGGGGAGATAAACATCCTTACTGTGTGTGTGTGTGTGTGTGTGTGTGTGTGTGTGTGTGTGTGTGTGTGTGTGTGTGTGTGTGTGTGTGTGTGTGTGTGTGTGTGTGTGTGTGTGTGTGTGTGTGTGTGTGTGTGTGTGTGTGTGTGTGTGTGTGTGTGTGTGTGTGTGTGTGTGTGTGTGTGTGTGTGTGTGTGTGTGTGTGTCTCACTCTTCATGGTCAGTCAGATTGCTGAGTCATCTGCAAATGACCATGCATTCATTCTGAGAACTCTTATTCGATTTACAAGAACCAGATTCAGACTCACAGGTCTGTGTGTGTGTTTAGTGTTTTGCTGATGCTGCAACGTCACACTGAGGTGGGAAGGCTGAGTATGTATTACCTTGACTAACTAGGACTATGTCATCCAATACAAACTGCAGTAAAATGCTGTAGATGACTTGTGGAGAAGAGATCCAGCACACCTGAGAAACTAAATTACAATGTTTTTAATAGTAACAGATAAATCGGTTAGGCATAGTCGTTCTACTGATCTACAAGCGCCTCTTGTAGGTAGTTGCCTTTTGCCAAGGTGGGATGCTAGCTACCTGTCTAGCGGGTGCACGATTATGACATTCAGTCATAGTCATTCTGTCTGTGATTCTGATGGTCTACCTATTCCGATATTATTCAGAGGACCACAATGTAAACAAGCCTAGGCCCTATAGCGGTTTGGCCCAAAGTGTTAATAAAGTATTCAATCAGTCAATCAGTTTTTTTCTGAATGAGATGAGTAGAAAGAATAAATTTAGAATTTAGCCACTGACGTCACACATTAGTTACATTATTATTGCATCAATATTGGTGAAAATAATCGTTTTTTTATATTTGTTTTTGGCTTCTGTGCCTTTATTGATAATACAGTGAGGATAGACAGGAAAGAGGGACAGATATTTTCACCCGCAGGCGTCCCACTGGTGAACATAATCTTGATTATTTTGAGACCTATTCAATTTCAAATATGGCATTTTTGTGTCCGTTAACACATGTGCATCTCTAGTTCAGTCACTCCACTCCCTCTCTAGCGGGATTCATCCACCAAAGTGTGCATGCGTGCTCCACTGTGAGGTGGCGTTTTTCCCATAACCCTGCTCTCCCTGTGGAGGGTGACTCAGACTTACTAGAGTACAGGAATCGAGGAGGACCCTCCACCCCCACCTCATCGCACACGCACGCTGTCCTGTCACTCTACTATCTATTTTTGTACAACAATGTCCCTGTGTGTTTATGTTGTGCAGTATGTACATAATGAGAACACAATGATATCACAGTAGCATATCTTGTCCCTGCAACTAAGGGAGTCCAAACATCTTGCCCCGACGTGTGTGTGTGCGCACAGGCGCACACACCCGGAAGGAGTCACTCAGTCAGTCTCGGCTACCACAACCTGTGCAGAGAGCAATTATGTGTTAACGAACATTGAGACTGCCTGGTGCCAGATTTCATGTACACTAATCAATTCCAAACCTGGAGCGCTTGTTTCTGTATGCGGCCCCTACACTACAGCTTTAGCAAGGCTGTTTATACTGTAGTGTAGTACATTTCAGTGCCCCCACCCAAAAAATATTGATCGGTGTCATTTGGATAGGACTGATAGGGAGCAGGAAACCAGCAGGAACAATTCCTGTGAGCGCCTTTTTAATTTTTCCATTCTCACCATCATTGTCGGCCTCTCTTTATCAGGGCAGAGTTTATCAATCGGCCTGCTGTTTCCTGCTTTCTTTTGTGTGTGTGTGGTGTGTGTGGTGTGTGGTGTGTTGTGTGTTGTGTGTGTGTGCGCCTGCGCGCAGCATATGTGTCTGTCTCTGACCAGTTCAAAAATTGTAATAGATTGTCACCCAATCTGGTCCTCACAGTACACTAGACCTGTCAGAGGCAATGTTTAATCACCAAGTGAGTTATTTCTACATTAGGACTAAAGCATCTGAGGAGAACAACTTCACCATGCATACAATGATAAATTAAGATGGTGTGGTTATTTTATTTTATTATTCTTTAACTAAGGTATGGTTTATGGTTTTCTGTCTGTGAACAACAACAACTGAAACTGATGTATGCTTCCCTACCAGACTAAAGGTTATAACATTTCAGATGACTAAAACTAAATGGAATGTTGTTCAGAAAACTATGACTAAAACAATCCCTGGTCTCGATCCCTGTTATTTGTCACATGGCCCTGAGCCAGCAATGACACTAGCTTCTCTGCCTGCTTTCTCCTCATCCCAGCTTCATCCTAGAAGTGTTGACAGCAATCATGCTGAAAGCTATAGAATGTAGCTGAATGCTTTGCTTCTAGTCTTCTCCATGCTTCTGGCCAGCTCGTTGGTGCTTCAGCGTAGTTCTTGAGTACATGCACGTAACATGCATACCTGTACATGTTACTGTGGGATGTCCTTATGACGGGTGTCCATTGTGTTGGTTGGTTCCACCAGCAATAGTTTGCTGGCTGGAAGGTCTTTTTGGCAGTGTCCTGCTAGTCTCATTCTCTGACTCACCCTCAGCATTCCATCATTCGTGTTGGTATCTTGTGATCTTGCTGACGTACTGCACGCAGCCTTCTGGTGTAGCTCTGGAGACTTCTTCAGGGTTGGCTTCAAGGTCCTGCATTCACTCGTATTAGATAACAGACTATAGAGTGCCAGGTCAATAATGACCTGGTAGGCATGTGTCTACATAACATGCTAGTATTAATCGATGGACTGAACCTTCTTCCCTCTCCCTGCAGGTGCGGGGCAGCTCTGGGCAGGCGCGGGACGCCCTGCGGAGGCACTTTGCGGAGCTCCAGGCGGCGGCGGTGCGGCTGCTGGCAGAGCGTTTGAACGCTCTGCTGGCCGAGGTGGACGCCATCGAGACGGACAGCGTGCGTCCTCTGGACGACTGCCAGAGCCTCATCGAGCACGGCGTGGGACAGGCCGACGAGCTGCTCCGAGAGGGTAGGGTTCATGAGGAGAGAGAAGTCAGACGGGCATACCGGATAAACAAGGGAATTTCGGAAAGCAAAGTATTAGCCGACAAACCTGTTATTGGCGGACCACCTGATGACCTCTCCCAGGCCAAAGCTTTTTCCATTAAAAATGGAAGTCCATCCAGACTTTCAAGATGGCAGCTGAGAGCCAGCTGGCCTGCAGGAAAGCTGGCTGCGTAACAGGTGCCAGGAGAGCTCGCAAGAGGGCTAGCTATTCTCGGCAAAAACTTGTGCAATATTTCTCACTAGGGTCTTCCCGATAACGCGTAATGCTGCTACGGGTGCAGTGGTTCTTGGTAGATCTGCTATTTCCTTTTTTCTGCTATTATATGTAGAACCAAAGTGAAAATAAATGTAATGGCTACATTACATTCCAAGTGCTTGTCAGGTTCAAATATTATTGTTTTGGGGGTTGTGGGCCGAAGAGGTTTATAACCACTGCTTTACGAGACAATAAATCCTGTATGTGTGTGTGTGTGTCCAGGGGAGGCTGCGCTGCGCTGTGGACTGGGGGAGAAGGAAGACAAGCTGGGCAGTTTCACTAAGAAGGCCCTCCACATCCAACTGGACAGGTGAGTTAACTAACTAGAAGGTTGCTTCCATTTAACTATGAAAATGTTTCCGCCACCCACAAATTGGATCCCTGCGGTTCTCGTGCCAATCAAATGGAACATTTGATCCACTGCTTTGGGCCGTAACATGGTGCTCTCTGTGGGCTGCAGTCTGCCGGAGGTTCCAGCGCTGGTGGACGTGCCGTGCGTGTCGGCCCAGCTGGACGACTCTCTGCTGGGGGTGCTGAGGGAGCGCGTGGCCCGCCATGGCCTGGTGTCCTCCCACCCCCCTGTCCTGATAGAGGAGCTGCAGGAGAGACCTGGAGGCGTGCTGGTCCGCTGGTGCAAGGTGAGGAATGAGCACGGTTGGATCAGACCTACCACCCCCACCTTAGGGACTTTTAAAAACATGCTTCAGACTTACTTTTTCACCTTCCTTCACCTTCCTTTATCTTGTCCGATATTTTTTTTCCACTCCTGGCCAGTGTAATAAGTTATCATCTCCTATTGTTGGGAAAAACATTTATTGTACATGGGTAAAAAAAAAAAAGGAATAAGCGTTGAAGTGATTAATGAAACCAATTAATTAATTAAAATCTTTGTAGTTTATAAACTGGATTTGCATGGATATTTTAGCTAAGCTATAAAATAATGTAATATCAACCACTTGCTTGCACATGCATGATGTCACCTCTGCATGATGTGGGAATAATGAATAAATAAACAAAACTAACAACAATTTCTCTGATGTAGTGCGAGGCCTACAAATCGTTCATCACTCACTCAAATCACTCAAATACTGTTCTTTGTCTGCCATTATTGGCAATAATATCATGTGGAAATGATGCTTTAGACAATGTCTGGCATTATATATTTTGATATATATTTGATTTTGTGTGTGCGACAGGTGGATGAGGACTTCACGGCAGCAGATTACCGCCTGCAGTACCGCCGCGGCGGCACCGGCGGTGCGCAGTACGACGATGCGTACATCGGTGGTGAGCGTGAGTTCCTGGTGCTGCACCTGGACCCACACAGCGACTACCTGTTCAGGGTGTGCGCCCGCGGGGAGGGACGCACCGAGTGGAGCCCCTGGAGCGTCCCACAGACCGGATACACCACACTGGCACCGCATGGTGAGACAGCAACACCACTGTGGAAACCACGAGTAATATCTTTACTTTACTTATGACCCCCTAGAAAAAGTAATAATATATTACATACAACTGCATTATAATATTACTTTCCCCAGTCCCCCTCTCCGACCAAGTTTGTTTAGTGATGATAACTTTGTAGAGTATGTCATGTGTGCAGAATACTGGGGTGGATTAGGATCTACTGTACAAACTAAAGTGCATCTCTGTTATTATCTGTTGATAGCTTGTAAATCTGTTCTATTTTCACATGCAACAACAACCTCTAAAGTAACTAGGCATGTTTTGGCATATTACTTATATTTAACATATTACTTATTATTACACATTTTGGCAGAGTAATATCTTTACTTTACTTTTGGTGGAAATAAGTAATAATATTACAGGAATATGTAATATTTATTTAGTTACTGCCCAACACTGGTTGCAAATAAAAGTCCAGAATTTAAACCATACTTAAAATACTGAAAGCACAAATGTACTGACTATACAGAAAGTCCTATTTGTAAAGTTTTCAAATGCCGATCTACAAGTTAACACAATGTATCGCATTGCAATGTGAGCTTGTAAATTGGTATTCTCAGCCAAATGTGTATACAGGGCTGTAGTGGATAATCTATGTTTTGTAATTCTAGTAGTCAAAGTAATGGTACTAACTAAAGTTTTAAAATAAATATGGTGGGGAAAACTATATTTTCAACTACCTCAAACTACCTCAAAGTTGTACTTAATTGCAATACTTAAATGTCAGCATTGTGTGCTGGTAGATCTGCTATCTTCAGAGCACAACAAAATGGCTTGTCTTTGAGTTCTATTGGAACTCTTCTCTACTAGTCCCTCCCAACATTTTAGTCGTAGTTTTGTTATCTTTTATGTCAATTGTCACCGTAGCTTTTTTTTTTTTTTTTTCATTTAGTTCTTGTAAGAAAGGCAGTTGTCAGACATTGTTGGAAACCCAACACTGACTGGGTGTAATGCATTTAATCCAGAGTGGCGTCCAGGAACGGAAGGCTACATCCTGAGCAGTAGGAGAAACATGGCCATGCGTAGTGACTCCTCCCCATCGCGCTGTCCTGTCCTCTACTCCAACGCACCCACCTACTTCTGTGGACAGACCCTCACCTTCAAGTCAGTATACTGTAATGGCTGTAATGACTGTAATGGCTCCGAGCGGCCGTGTCTTCTGGCTCTCTTGTCCTCTCGCTCCCCGGGGAGGCGCCCCCATGGCGCGTGGTCCCGTACCGCAACGGCACAATACGCACACATACTATATGCAAGGGTGTGGCTACTACAGTTAGTTAAACGGATCGATTGATGTAATAAGTTTAATAAATATATATGTTTATTTAAAAATGCCAATCTACACACTCTAAACACATTGCAGCGTGAAGCTTCGTGAGGTTTCACATGGATGTGTCTGGGCAGCGCCTGAAAAAGAAGATCAAGAAGACAATCGACAGTTGCAGCCCAACACACACACACACACACACACACACACACACACACACACACACACACACACACACACACACACACACACACATACACACACATCTACTGGATATTATCCATGAATGTTAGCAATACGTGATGTGAAATTTTTACCCTCCTTATTGTAGACTTGCATGTTTTCCATGAAAACATTCATATTAGATGTGGTTCACAGGTAGGAATGTATCTATAATGTCCTATTACATGGTGTGTGTGTGTGTGTGTGCGTGTGCGTGTGTGTGTGCAGGATCTCGGCAGCAGGTCAGATGGATCGCAGGGACAGCTTGGGTGTGTGTGTGGAGTCTGACAGCGGAGGAGAGTCGCTGCAGAGAGACCAGGCGGTCTGCATCTCCACAAGCGGTACGCATATGTGTATACACACACACAGAAACACGTGTGGGGCAGCAACAACGGTGGCAAGACATGGAAATATGTGTGGACATAATAATGAATTAATAGTGAAGAATAATTTGTTATTCAATACACATGCATATGTAACCGGTTGGATCCGTCTCACTCTGCGTTGTGTTAGGAGGGACAACCCAGGACTCTTGTGGAGACTACAGCTGTTTATTCTGACAGAAAATAACACAGAACACATCTCCACGTTAGCCTCGTGCATACAGTACACAGGTCTCCTCTATAAAACAGAAATAACACGCTCATTCCAATCGCGGAAGTAAAAGAGCAGATCAACAATAGCACAACACATAACAAAGCGTAACATACCTGACAGAAAATAACACAGAACACATCTCCACGTTAGCCTCGTGCATACAGTACACAGGTCTCCTCTATAAAACAGAAATAACACGCTGTATAAATCATTTTGTAGATACAATTCTTATTTTGTTATACAGGACGTAACAAAAGACACCCACCTCATTCCAATCGCGGAAGTAAAAGAGGAAGAGGTAGAGGTATCATGGGAAATTATACAGTGGGCAGACTGTACCAACTTTAAGGGACTGTACCAATTACTGCACTATACGTAGAGAATCATGTCAGGTAGAAGCACTGATATTATATTTTGTGTAATTATACACATTGTTCACTATTCACACTGTTACACATACAGTATCTCATCAAGCTGCCTTTTCCGTGAGGGCAGGAGGATTTACTGCAGGAACCCTAACCAACCAGTAGGAGTCACTGTTAACCGCCCTCCTATTGCTGTTTATTATTCTTGGAGCATAACAAACAATTCTGTTTATTGGAGCATCTGGTTACATTTGTACGAATACTGTCCGAGTTAATTAAACATAGAGGTATTTTTCTCTTCATACCGCTGCTCTCCCCTGTGCTCTCCCCAGGTGCGGTGTCTGTTAACGGCAAAGAGATGACCAATCAGCTGCCCGCCATCGGCGTGGGCTCAACCGTTACCTTCGACATGGAGGTGGTCAGCATGTTTCCGCTCAGCAAGAGCGACCCGGCCGACGGCGGTAACTTCAAGCTGCGTGTGACCATCGGCTCCGGGAATCGCGAGGTGGTGTTCGATTGGCTGCTGGAACAGGCGGTGGACTGCCTCTGCTTCGGCTGCTCCTTCGCACACTCCGGCTGGAAGGTTCTGGTCTTCTGAAAGAAGGAACCTGAGCTGATCCTCAACACCGCCTCCTCCTTTAAGGTCAAGACTTTTAGATGTTGGACAGTGTTTTGAGGATTTCGAATTGCTGGACAGTATTTTGAGGATTTTTAATTGAATGAACAGGATGGGCCTAAGCTGTATGGCAGCAGTGACCACATGAGAGGCTGACCGATGCCAGATTCTTGGATTCTTTCGTCAAAATGCGAACTAGACCTAGAACACAGATTATTGATGTTATGTTACCTTGGTTCATTTTATTTTATTTCACCATCATTCAAACTGCAGCTACTTGCAGCTTGTAGATCTGCCATTAGATGTTTTCACCTTGGCGACGTCATTACAATTACACATGCCCAGAATTAGCACGCCAGGTATAAACTTGTTGGGGGACACACGTAATTGTGATGACCAAAAACACAAAATTACAGATGATATTATCAGTCGGACTCTGGACTGTATCGACTACACTGAGTCCAGATTGTTAAAGTAATGTTATCCAAGGGCAGCAGGTGGAGGACAGTGGTGACTGTTTTTGTCAAACCAGGATTCTGCCATGTTAAAGATTCATGAGTTTCTTGTGTTGTTCTGGTTTATGTTTGGTTCTAGGGCTTGGCCATCGTTTACAGACCCCCAGTCCCCTCCCAGGCTTCAGAACAGGTCACCATTCTCCTGAATACTGGGGAACGGTTTTGTTTGTCTATATATATAGTACATATACAGTACAGTGTCTATGCATTTGTTTGAGGTGTGTCTAAGGGTAGATCGTTGGGTGAAATATGTACTGAATTGCACCATATCAAAGACAATCTAACCTTGTGTGTGTGAAAAGAAGAGGTGTATATGGGGTCGGGGGGGGGGGGGGGATTCACATGGGGGAAAAAAGAAAAGGTTTAGCCATAAAGCATGCTGGTTGATCTTATTGCAGCAAAACACAGCCACTGTGAACATTGCTTCTTTTGTTTTTCTTTCGTCTCCATGACATCTGTTACAAGTATTGGATGTTAGTTATCCTAACTTCATTTTAAAATCTTAATGTAAAAGACGTTTGTATTTTCACTTCTCTCGTCGTTTCGCTGTGACAATCTTATCAGTATTTACGAAACTGTATAACTTCTGTTATGTGAATTTTGAATAATGCGTAGTTTTAAACATAATTCATTCAATCAGTAGCTTTTTGCTTAACCAGTTGAACCCTGCTCGTGTCCAGTGGGTCATAGACTAATATTTATGGGTCACAGCTAGAGTAAAAATCATATTTTCATTCCCTGTATTTCAATCAATTCCTACATTTCAATAAAAAAAATGTCAAAAGATATTTTTAAATAAAAAATAAATACATACAAAAATCAATCAAATCTAAGAATTCCCATGAATAAAAAAATGAATAATAACAATTTGGAATTAGTGAAAATGGACAATATCTAGGACAAACGCCTAATTTCTCTTTTTGTTTCTTGAGCTAAAACAGTGGACTTCAGTCAACCAAGTACTGATGCTTGATGTTTTATGTAAACGGCTTAAACCCTATATCTAATAGGGTTTAAGTGGTTAACGGAAAATATCGAGCTAGCTTCGAAAAATCCAATTTGTGTGTCTGATCGATCGCATGCATTTGGTATATAGTAGTCTGTAATTAAAGGAGCATTTCATTAGTCTTATCTTCCATATCATCTCAGGTGGAAACTTCTTAAACCTTACCTTGCAGGATTGGCAGTAGGGTGTTGCATAAAAAACACAAACTTAAAATATGAATATAAGAGGTTTTTACTGTACATCTCTGATTCAATTCTAAATGAACACAACTCCAATGCCTTGACTCAACCAGCTCAAAACCACGCTGGTGGGAGGTGGTGTCACCATGCTTCCATTGAGATGTTTAGGCCCCATGGCTTTGGGTACATCCAAAACATTGTCTGGTTGACAAGTAATGCTGCCTAAAAAGCGCATGAGTCCAATAAATCCCCCATGCCAATTGGGCATTGCATCCTCCCATGCGAGGGTTCGAGTCCTAGAGTTTACAATAACGCCACAAACCAGTTGAGCCTGGCGCACTAACACTGACTATGACAACTAAGACTGACTGTGACACCATTGACAACTACAGTAGTGTTGCGTTGGCATGAGCAGATGCAACAACACATTTCATTATCATTATAAATCTGCCTGTGTGAACACAGTTCACCATTACACACTGCCTGTGACATCATTGACTACAGTAACACTGCCTGTGACACCAACACCGCCTTTTTTGTCAGGGAAACTTAAGGGTGCTGCTGATACTGTATGACCTTTTCCCTGAGGGCATCATGTATTGTGAATACAACCTCATTTGTGTGATATGGCACTGAGGCCATCCACATTTAATTTGGCGTTTGGTCCCGCTGCATATGGCGCTTGTTAAATTTTCCTACTTGTGAACGACAAAAGATTGAAACCCACAAAAAGTAGAAGGTTGCAAATGTCCCGACTTCAGATAGTGTGCTAGTTATATGATGATGGTTCATATTTACTCTTCAAACCATTTCATCAACTGTCTCATGGATCCTTTATAGATGCTGATCGATTTTAATATATACTGTATATTCATTTCCTATTCGAGACTATTCAGACAGAACCTAATGGACCCTTTATTTTGTTCTGCTTGCATAGTCTTGACCTACATTCAGAGGACTTTAGTGTGCAGTTGTCTGTTTAGAGCATTTTTTAATGAATTGTCAGTGTCATGAACAATGTTTGAGGTAGTGAGGTAGGACTGACCCTGCCAACCAATGGTACGTTCAGTTCACTGCCAGCATTATATTCATTCAACTGTGATTAGCTGTTTAATGGCCTGTGACATGGAATATCTGTATGACCTCAGCTTGTCTTACTGTCTCCCTATATCTGGATAGGGATTATTGTATTTGCAATAAAGTGCTATATGTACTTTTTTGTATTTTGATGTTGTCAGTGATGGAAGTGCTCAAGTTTGTTTTTTCTTAATTGTTTTCATAGTTTCGTTAGGGTCAGTGCTTGATGAACTTGACAAAAGATCGATAAACGGCAAGAAGAATGGGAGAGGTTGAGGAGTTAGTTGGGTTGGTGGTCAGAAGTGTTTTTTAATAAATACCTAATATATTGGTTTCACAAAAAAACAATGTAAAACCCATTTTATAGATGGTATGTTCAATATGTATTCAAACCAACACACAGATCTAAAGTGTGTTCAATAGTGTTGATTTATAAAAGGGGAAGAACATGAATAAACAGAAAACTCGAAACAAAGGAAGTTTTACTTTTACTCAAGTAATTATTTTTAATTCTGGTCTTTTACTTGGTCTTTTACTTTTACTTACTTCGCCTAGGCTGAACTTGTGTAACTTAGATAGCATTTTATGTAGACATGGCAGTAGCACTATAATGACACTAAGGTTTAATTATGTTATTAAATGTTATGTTATTAACGTTATAAGCTTACATATAATTCAATGGTTTCCTCCGCCATCGGTATGAATGTAATGCACAGCCTACGTAAAGCCTTGGATAAAGGCACTATAAAATGTACCATTGACCATTCATCTCACATATACTGTACATTATGACATCATAGCGCTGCCATCATCGACTTGCCTGTACCCAAGCCCCAGTGCGGCTGTCCGACATTGAAGCACCTGTAGATTTATGACAAGGAGCTACAGTGCTACAGTTTAACATTGAGCACATTAGGACACGGATACATACATCTTCATATACAGTATGTCTGATACATCATGTTGTGATGACATCATGCAATGACATCGCTACATCTTTTAACCAACAAATCCACCTTCCAGGAGTCACTTCCCCAGTCAACAACATACACACCTGTGGCGCTACTACCCCTGCGCTGATGACTCAGCACAATCAGGAGGGAAACGATATTCTGTCACAATGTCCTTCATTGGAGAAAAGAAAAAGAAATTTAAGTTCAAAGTAGACTTCGAATTGGTCAATCTCTCTTTGGTCCCTCTCGTCAATGGAGTTGTATTTTGTAGAATCAGAACCTTTGATCGTAGCTTTAATGAGGACTCGTCTCGGGAAGCAATACAAAATAACAGTGTGCAGTGGAATAACAAATTCTCCTTTGAGTGCAAAATAAGTGCCAAGGAGAGGACAGGAGTTCTAGAACCCTATAAGTGCCGGGTGTCCGTGCGTATGCTAGAGAAGGGAGGAAAGGAAACTACAAAGCTGGGCTATGTCGACTTTGACCTCTCGGAGTTTGCTGGGTCGGACAGTACCACACGTCGGTGTCTACTGGAGGGATATGACCAGCAGTATTATAACTCCAGAAGACCGGACAATTCCATCCTCAAGGTTGTCATCACCATGCAGCTTATCTCTGGAGACCCCTGTTTTAAAACAACACCATCTACGGCTATGACGCCGCGAACCGGGAGATCTGTCACCTGCTCAACAAGGCACAGCTCTTTAGAGAATCAGTCGAGGAGCGACCCCAGGGCGAATCCTGACGACATCATAGACCAGATCATGCAGAGCCAGAATTTTGCTCATGGTTTGCAGAGTTCAGAAGATGAAGGGCTCAGGCTGATAGTCGGATCTGATGGAAGCACAGCACTGGGAAACCAAAATACCAAGCCTAAGGTCTTCCCTCACCAACCTTAGGGAAAATAGGCCTGGTAGAACTTATGGTGCTATGAGCAGGTGGATCAGAAAGGATCAAGGATATAACCACAAGTAAGGAGCATCAGTAAAGGCGCTATGTAAATGCACCATTTATTTACCATGCTATCACCTAAAAAGGGGCAAAAGGGGTGTAGCACCAGGAAAGGTGATGGTACCATTGGCAGTTGTCACTGCCTTATTACTGGAAGATCCCTTTGCCGAAGAGATGTATTGGTTTATTTATTTTATACTTACTTTTTTTCATTCTTATGATTTTTTTATTATAATTTGTTAATTATTAGTGTCTCTACTTTTACCCTATCCTGTGTTCATGCATTTATCGACTCACACAATCATGTGGAAAGTTCCAGAGTATTAAGAGAGAAATGCAAGGCCAATTGAGTAAATTAGTATATTTAGGGACATTATCAACTGTTTTTTCGGTTGGATCAGAAAGGTCTTCTGTACATTTGAAAGTCCTATGGCGCTGTAGGCAAGAAAACCTTTCATCTCAGAAGACTTGCTATCCAAAAAATTCTGTTTGGATACATGGGCTGTCAAAGCCAGAAAGTATATTTTTGCCACTTAGTGGGCTTTCACATATCACATGACTTTTTTTGGCTAGCTTGAGAGGCCAGCTTCCCAGAAAACGCTTGCACTAGTGCAAAATCCACACTGAGCTGAGCTTGAAGTCCCATTGACTACCATTCAAAACTAGATTGCACACAAGCAAACCTACGGCCTACGCGTGCATGAGCTGAACGAGCTAATACTTATGTTATAAAGGTCACCATTACATCATCACCTAAACTGGCCAATCGGAGTACCCCAAGCGACGACCAACCGCCGACCACCACTTGCGCTGCTCCACTCACATGACACTTTTTTCATGCATGTTTTCAAGTTCATGTGCTCTCAGCCCGACTTAATGACCTCTAAGATCGTTCAGGTCTTCTGCTGCTAGTGTAGGCTATAGGAGGCTGCATTACTACTTAACCATTGGGCCATGGCTCTTTAGGTGATTGGTAACCTACGTGGCTCATATGTATGAGGTCCCCAGGTTTGCCTCCCGGCCTACTACAATAGTTTATATCTGGAAGAAACTTGATGATGCTGTTCATTGTGCCACAAATCTGAACCTTTCTGAAAGGAAATCAGGGGTTCAGAGCAAGTAGAATCAACATCTTTTAAGCATCAGTTAAAGCCCCATCTTTTCAATCTAGTTTAGTATCTTATTTATGTGATATATTATTTGCACACACAGCTCTCCAGCACTTTGTTGATGTTTTTTCTCTTTCTTGAACTGATCGCTTCACCTGAGCTCACTCTGGTCACACAAGTAAAGCGTTCGGTTTGCAACCGTTGACCTTCCCTCGACTGGTTTAGGTCAGGGGTTTTCAACAGGTGGTCCGGGGACCACCAGTGGTCCTTGAGAAGATTCCAGGTGGTCCCCAGGCTAAATGATGGAAAGTTGGTTAACCAGATGTAACTCTTGAGAATGTAAAAATGAAACCAAATGGACCCTTGCGGGTCCATTTGGTTTCATTTTCACACTCTCAAGAGTTAAAATATTCATCTGAATTAGCACCGCTTAATTAAGAAGTTTACACTGTTTTGTTGGCAAAATACAGCCTGGAATTGTGGAAAAAACCAAAAGAATTCTTTCGTTTTAGGTCTTTGGGGCTAAAATGTCACCAAATGGTGGTCCGTGGCTCAAATACTGAACAAATGGTGGTTCCTGGAGTCAAAAAGGTTGAAAACCCCTGGTTTAGGTGATGAGGTAATGGTGACGCTCGCTCTGCTCACACAAAAGAAGGCCATGACCTACTTGTGCGCAATGTGCAAGTTGGCGCATCAAATTCTCCTTCTTTCTTTCCTCCTTCCTTATCAGGGCGTATACTGTTGACATTTACTATGTAGTGTTTGTCCTCACTGGCACTAAGTGAGAGTCCCAGTTTATGAAATTACATAAGCCCCTATTTTAGCAAATATGGGGGTCCAACTCTTGCGAGAAACCAGGACCTGCCTATTTGCAGATGACACTTGACAGTAACTTAATGAGATGATGAAACATGTATTATTAAAATAAAAAGCAGCAGCACTACAAGACAGACTAGAACTGCACTCTGATGAGTGATTTGTGCATTGCACACAAGTAGGCTATGGCCTACTTGTGTGCGAGCAGAGAGAGGGAAAAGAGGGAGTTCCCCCAACATGCCCAGAAGATAATACTTATAAAGATATCTTCATTACACAATCAACTAAATCAACCAATCAGTGTAACAAGTAAACATAGAAACATGAATCTATTTGGTTTAAGAATATATAAAAAAAACACCTGTGTGAAGTGAGACTCTTACATAATCATGTAATACATAAAAAAAACACCTGTCTGAGAAAATAAGCATGTTACATGATTATGTAAGAACATAATCATATAACATGCTTATTTTCTCAGACATGTCATGATGTCCATTCATTGTCAATGGGACAAACTTTATATAGAACAAAAATATCCAATTTGCCTGTCTACATGATGTCAATTCTCCATTCATCACCTACATCTGCCTATCTTATTGTTAGCAACCCTGTTTTGTTTTAACATTCCATATGTTGGTCATTCCACACATTTCCTTCCTGTTCTGACATTTAATAGTGTAACAATCCGACAAAAGGCCCAGAGGGTCTACATAGCCGGTCAGGGACCTTATCAAACCCTGGCCTGTATACCCAAGACACACACACTCATATGGTGAGTACATAATTCATTCCTGTACCAATGAGAGGCTATACTGTAGGTGCGCTTGGTTTTGAGATTTTTTTTGTGGTTTTTGGTGCTCCCATGTGGGGCATTATGTGTGGTATAAAATAAATAATTCTACCATACATAATGCCCATAACATTGTTGGAAATGTTAATTAAATCTACTTTAGTGCCTAAATGTTATTAAAATGTCTCTAGGCTTTCATATATTGACCATAGAATAAAAAAAATACAAAACTTGATCAGCACTGGTAGCATAACAACTTGTTGGTTTGCTGACACCTAATTTTGGTTGGCAAAATGCATCAGTGCTGACTGGGCATGATATCACAAGTTTGTTACTTGCGTGAGCAGAGCGGGCACAAGCAAGGAGATCGGTGCGCAGTGTTCGGTGCTCGGTGTTCGATCTCTCTCGGGGTGCTCCGATTGACAGGTTTAAGTGATGATCGAATGAGACGTAAGTAAAATACCTTTATAGCTAAAGGTATTTTAGTACTTGTACTACAGGGGATGTGATCCATTTTAAGGGGTAGACTCGACAGAGTAATAGGTAGACTACTCCAACATTCTTCCGGTCTCCTAACATTGTACACGCCCCTTAACCTAAAGTCAGGAAGCAAAGCAAGTTGGCCTCTCTTGGCATTGGCCTCTCTGGTATAACCGCTCTGTGCTCTGTATAAGCATAAAGCCGGGAGGATGGGCTGCTAGCACCACAGCTAAGGAAGTGTAGCTTAGGCTGAGCTCTCACAGAGCTAGCCGCGAGCAATAGCAGCAGCGGCGGCAGCTGCTGCATTTTGGAACCATTCATTTCCCAGGGCGTGTGTTTACTGTGAAAACTGCTCGCAAACCTCACGTATTCAACATTCATTCATAAAAGACGTTAGCAATGAAGACGTATCTGCGGCGGCTGCCCTCCTGACTAAGGGTCTGAACAAACCCTCCTGTTTTTGTTTTGTTGTGCTGTGTGTGTTGACAAAGAAAGAAAGGACCTCTTTTTTCCTCTTTACCATACTCGTGGCGGTGGTGGTCACCGCGGGACAAGAAGACTTTTGGGGGCTTGTATTTGTTTCATTTGTGGGGTCGTGGTGGTGGTGGGACATGGCGCCTCATAAGCACAATGGGAACCACGTCGGTTCGGGAGGCCCGGTGGTGGGCTATGGCATGGCCGGGTCGGGAGGTTCTGGAGGAGGGAGAGCGGCGGCAGCAAACGGCGCGGTGGTCCAGTACCAGCACTCGGCAGCCGGCAGAAAGCAGCAGCCCAGCATGGAGCTGGTCCAAGCCGACCACGAGCTGTTCCTGCAGGCCTTCGAGAGTAAGTATAAGGGGCTTGGTGGGTGTGAGGGAGGGTTCCCGTGCCGTACAATTGTATCCTGTTCAGACACAACCCAGCCACGACACTATTGTTAATGGTAATAATAATGCCACATAAACCCAGTGGTGTTCAACCTTTTTCATACCAGGGCCCACTATTTATTCTGCATATTAACCACGGACCACCATTGGATGTTGAGTTGAGTCTCTCGGACCCAAAACTTAAGGCTTTTCAAGTTTTTTTGTTGTCCACAATTTAACTGGCAAAATGTTGGCCAGAATAACAACTCTTCTACGTTTACTAATTGCATAGATTCTTGAAAATTAATTCAGATGTTTAAATATACTTGAGGGCGTAAAATGAAACCAAATGGACCCGTGAGGGTCCATTTGGTTTCATTTTAACGCTCTCAAGAGTTACAGATCGATAAGGATCCTTTTGGTTAACAACTGTCCATCATTTTGCTGGGGACCACCTGTAATCCTGTTCAAAACCCCTGACATAAACGGAGCAGCGTGTTATTTCAGCTCTTGGCTACTTTGTCTGAAAGTATTCCAATGATGCCCGCTGTTCAAGGTTCATTGTTAACTTAATCAGGGGAACTTTTGTTGCATTTGGGATGTCTGGAGCATTAGCTTACCCATGTGTAAAGCGGGAACAGTTTGGGAATGTATAGTTACTGTTCAAACACAGACAGACATGCATACCTTAATCACAAATCAAGTTGGGTGATTTTATCAGTTATATTTATATATATATATATATATATATATATATATATATATATATATATATATATATATATATATATATATATATATATATATATATATAGTTATATTTATATCCAACAACCGTTTGAAACAATACTACAACACATTTACAATTTAAAGTCAAGTGCCAAATGATGTAACCAAATTTTCCTTTTTTGCAGAACCAACTCAAATATACAGATTCCTTCGCACCAGGAACTTGATAGCTGTGAGTAATGTTTTTCCTTCCAACTCCTGGTATCTCTTCTTGCACCTGCCAATGAGTTGTAACAGAGTTGTAAACATGTTCTTATGTCTGTTACCTTTCAGCCTATATTTTTGCACAGAACACTCACCTACATGTCGCACAGAAACTCTAGAACGAATGCCAATAGGTAAGAATCCATTTAAACCGACTGTTTTATACTGCTTTGCGATGATTTGAAGGTTGATGCTATGCAGATACAGTTCGATGTCTAATTTAGTAAAATCTTTCTATGTATTTTTTTATTTTGCCTGATCAGTGGGTTAAAAAGCTGTCGCTTGAATCAAGGGGAAACATGGCATCTTTGTTCTTTCTCTCGACATGCTTTAGTGCTTAAACTTGTCAAAAACGTACTTAAGATTCTTTCCTTTCCTCATGTGTGTTTGTAGAAACAGGCTTTATTAGTTTTTTGGTAAATGTTTAACCTGTGGGCAGTCATCTGCGATTTCCCATGGAATCATATCAATACAGTTTCAGTCCTATGTGTGGGCAGTTTGAATAGAGTCTAAAACGTGCATTTGTGACATACGTGTAAGGTTGTTGTTTTTTTCTTCTTCATAATTAGATATTGTAAATGGATGTATGAGGAACAATTATTTATTATATTTTAATTGATTAAAACAATAATGTATGACGATAGACAGACAGATGTAGGTTAGTGACACACTAGGGTTTTAAGGTTAACCGTTTAACTGTTCTATCCCTTTGTGATTCTGTTGACATTTTGAAGGATTTGAAGGAATGATCCCTATTGCATATCAGCAGAAGAGCTCTCATGAGTATAACTTTCATAAGAATACAACACACAAGCTAAATGTTATCTCAGGGAAAACAGCTAACTGACACAGGGCTCAATTGAGTAAAAGTGAGATTGCTGGCATGGCGGTTAGACTGCTTTGCATACAGAGACTGCGCAGTACTTCAGTGAAGGCTGCACTACTTCAGTGAAGGCAGATGCACGTGCTGTTTCTTATTGCTCAGCATACAGTATGTAGCGATGTTGATGTTGGTCTGGTGGAGTCATGTTGTTTTGTTAATTTGTTCAAGGATAGGCTGTTGCAAGTTATGGTTGTCTACTGCTCAAATGAGAATCTTTAGTTGCTAAAACGTGTGATGTCAGTAGTATTGTATATCTATACTTCACACTGACTTGTCATCGAACAATCCTATGCATATCATAGTTTTCCATTCATGGCTGCTCGGTTTCTGCGTCAAACACGGAAGAGGAAGTCATCAATCCATGGGGACCTCCATGACTCGTTCAAGTTATTTTTGTCCACAGCACAAACACCTTGCTAAGTGCAGTTGAGTTTAGTACAATGGTTTACAAGCTCAAATACAATACACAAACACAAAGTGTTTTTCTGTTTTCAAATGCCTTATATGGTCTTGTTAATATGAACCCTTTCAGCATTATCATCAGTCCTCTTGGCAGGATAATTATCTGCTGCTATGGTGTTGTTTTTAATCACACATGTGAGTTATATTCAAAATATTTATTTTCTGTATTGGCCATCATGCACCAGGTGCATCTTGTGATCTGGCTTTGTTTCCTCTAAATTTATTTCAGAAACTAGGGTGTGTCTACCTGTTGTTTCTGTTTCAGTTTTTCAAACAACTTGCTGAGGTTGTTTGCTGAGGATGTTGAATAAGACAGTTGGCACTGCCATTGTGATATTTTTTACATTTCACTACAACTAGGGTGTCTTTCAAATAAAAAATGTACCTTACCTTTATTTATTCATTTAAATCCTAGAGATTTGCTCTACAGAGTTGGAGGCGAATGCTAGCATAGTATAAAGTCCCGGGCGATTTGGCCCGTTAAGTATATGGTTTAAGTGGTTAATGACACGTATAGAAAATCGGTTGCAGTGCAACAATTTACAGTTGGGATGAAATGGCTCGATTTAATCATTCCACCTCTTTAAATAAAGATGGAGGCAAAACTGCTGCTTTTCTGTCCTGCAACTCCTGTCTACTGCTCCGTCAGTCTCTGTTCCCATGTCGCTGACCCAGCTGTGTTTCTGTGGCTTCAGGAAGACCTCCAGGGTAGATGACCTGCTGTTCAAAGTGGAAAAGATGAGGGGTGAGCAAGAAACACACAGGTGAGCATTCCACCTAAAATGTTTAAAAGCTTAACTTATTTTCTTTCTTTTTTATGCCTTGAGTTTTGAAAACTGTTGCCTATAATGCCATGCCCAACATTGGAATGCCAAGTTATTTGCAAATATTTAAACAAATATTAACACAAGTTTGTGACTAAATAACTACATCATATATCATAGCTTCGGACAAAAACTATATAAGTAGGTAAAAAGAATGTTCCAAAAGTGTTGTTGTCTCCACAGTTTGGCCTCTCATCTGCAGCTCACCTTCACTGGCTTTTTCCACAAAGTTGGTAAGTTCTTCTGGGATGGAGCCATCTGTCTTTGCTTTGCGCATAGATGACTCTGCCTTGCAGTATTTTCAATGAACATCATGGAGATTGTGTGACTCATTAGTTTTCCTTGCTTTTGTCTTACTGTTTCAGACAAACCATCCCAAGACTGTGAGAATGAACAGAACTCTGTATCTCTTGAAGTACTGCTCATCAAAGTTTGCCACAAGAAGAGAAAGGTGTGTATGTATTTTATGTCTGAACAAAGTAAACACCATTTGAAACCACAGAAAAACGAATACTTTGAAATGTAAACTAACTATTGAATGCTCGCAACTCGCATGTAATGTCAGCAGGTAAAATGATGTTTAATGATTAGTTGTTTTGGCTGCAAACCTTCCCTAGACCTTTGTTGTAATTATATAACCACATGAAACCTGGGCCCAATTCTATGCATGTCATGATGGTGAGCAATGAGCCTTAAGCGTATGCAGTAGGTGGGCACTAGGAGTGAGAGATTTTGGTGATGTTGAGTGGGGGAAGGGGGACCAACTTTAATTGTTGTTGTTGTTATGCAATCTGCAAATTACTTGATCTGTATTTAGAAACATGTTTTGACCTGCCTTTTAACTTTTTGCGACCGACTTCAAATAAGTTAATCCTTGAATTGAAGTGGATCAATGCACTGTGTGAGCTTGTATGGTTAAACCCTCCATTCTCTGTGGTTACTCCCCTAACCGCAGGATGTGAGCTGTCCGGTGAAGCAGGTTCCCACAGGGAAGAAGCAGGTCCCACTGAACCCAGTGAGCAGCACCAGTGCAGGCAGCCCACCCAAACCGGGGTCCTTCCCCACCCTGCTGGTGTCCAGCAGTGAGTTTGAGCCCAGCAACTCTCACACAGTGAAGTCCTACTCGCTGCTCTTCAGAGTGTCCAGACCCAGTGGAGGGCACGCCCGCACACAGCCGAACGGCCATGCCAACGGAGACTTGCACCATAGCAGAGGTAGAGCTGACCCCCGTACGACTGAAAATGGCACGATAACGTGTGTGTGTATGTGGAGGGTAAATTTTGAAAACTTCTGTTGTGTGCATGCAAGGTGGCAGTGATGCCCTGCCAGGTAGACTGGGTATGCATGCTTATATTGCCTATCACATGGGTGTTTGTTTGCATTCACCAATGCCGCACGGTGTTGAGGCTTGTTAGATTTGTATTCCTAGTATAAGCAGGCAAGGGAGTGTCTGCTCATCCTCATTTCTCATACATTGCTTATGGCTCTGCACCAATGTAATAAAGACATGCAAAATTAGCCGACGTGAGGCATGATGTCGGACATTTTGTGGACAGTGTCGATTTTGTGGACATCGACACTGTAACGAGTTTTCATATTTGCCATGTAGCCGTTGCCTGTGACCATAATATTGCAGATTTTGCTGAAATATTCCTAAGGCATACAATACGGGTACTACATATTATGAAGTGCTTGGAGGTTACTCTTCCACTGAACACTTAGATCCTGCTGTCGGTAGGACACCTATTGGCTAACAATTATAAGCCCAGTATCTCTCCAGGCCAAGTGGACATTCTCTGACCATGAGTGACTACAGATAACCTAAGCCAACTTGAGAGAAGCTGTGTGTTTGACTTTTCTCTTCTCTTTTTGTTTATATCGTATCTGTGTCTCAGACGTAGCAGAGGAAGCCGTAAGCAGGAAAAGGAGGAGCTCTGTGCTAAGCGAGGAGGAAGAAACCATGTTTGTCGCCCAGATGACTGTCTTTGATAAGAACAGGTAATAACAATGCACTTGGATCGTCGCTGTCTACCACTTCCTTGCAAATGATTGTAAAAAAAAAAAACACAAAGCAGATATGCAAGCTGAGCTCACAACGCATGCAAATTGTGAGCTTACCTGTTATTTTGTGACATGAGACACTGTATTACATTGAAGTATGAGTGTGTGTGTGTGTGTGTGTGTGTGTGTGTGTGTGTGTGTGTGTGTGTGTGTGTGTGTGTGTGTGTGTGTGTGTGTGTGTGTGTGTGTGTGTGTGTGTGTGTGTGTGTGTGTGTGTGTGTGTGTGTGTGTGTGTGTGTGTGTGTGTGTGTGTAGGCGTCTACAGCTATTAGATGGGGAGTATGAGGTGTCAATGCAGGAGATGGAGGAGTGTCCTGTCAGCAAAAAGAGAGCTACGTGGGAGACTATTCTTGATGGAAAGGTGTGTGTTTCATTATTTAATGTATAGTGTACGTTTTGGATTGGTTTGTTTTAAAGCGCGGTTGTCTTTTGACTGTGGAAAGATGAAACAATGTCACAACCAGTGCTGGTCCCGTTACTTTAAAAAAGTAAGTTATAGTTACTCACTACTTCTTCCAAAAAGTAACTGAGTTAGTTGCCCAGTTACTCTAAAATAAAAGTAATTAATTACCAAGAAAGTAACTATTTCCGTTACTTTAACCAAAAGGTGTTGTATGTCAAAGAGTTTGAAATTTTCAGAGCAATATGTTCAATATGTTTATAGTTAAAGTAGGCATGCAGGCACTACTGCACTAGTAGGCAATACTAGGCATTGGTATGGTTAGGTATAGTTAAGGTACAGTATTTTTCCCCTCTTTTGTTTATGTCTCACAGACACATTATTATCAAATATTAATAATCTTAACTAGTGTACTAGTAATAAGTCTTGATGCAGTTTGTGTCAGGCACAGCTGCCACAGCATGCTCTTATTCATGGGTCAGTGGGTAAGCAGAGCCATGCATAATGTAGCCTATGCCTTGCGTTCTCAAGGCAAAAAAATACCCCGTTCCCCGACCAGTAGAGTATAAACAGAGTTACGACATCTCCGTTCACTTCCATGGAAAGGTCTAATGGCGGCTGCTCTACATAGACTCCTATTGAGCACGGGGCACTTTGTCCCTATTCAGGCTGCATGAACAGCGCCCAGGCGCCCAGTTTCTGACCCCTCAATGTCGCATTTCTGATATTAGATGGCTTTTCCTGAGAATCCCTATACGCTTTGTTCCTGCCGTCGTGTATTTAGCCCCTCTAAAGTTATTTAAATGTTATCCTTTGTCGCACGTGTTTTGGACCTGCTTCCATGGAATACTGTAACTCTTGTTGGGGAATTTAGGATTTATACTGGACCACACTTTTTATTACGTGACAACGTTACAAACGCATGGAGGGCATCAGAGACTACAGACAACTTTCTAGTAAGAACACTTTTACAGTACATTTGGGTGGAAGAGATTAAAGCAGGTGCTGCTGTAGCAAGTGTAGAAGAACATTAACGCGCTACTACAGCGTACACACACACACACACACACACACACACACACACACACACGTCTTCTCCGTGTCGCGTTGGCAAAACGGTAGCGGAGGTTGAAAATAATGTCCGTCTGCTCCTTATATCGTGGTCCGTTGCTGCTGCTGCTGCTGGTCCTGCTCTGCACTCAGCAACAGGCACGCATGCTTCATTACACAGCGGAGCCCAAGTCGACCCCAAGTCGAACTGAAAAGTCAAGTGTTCTTCCATTCTTCTAGCTATCTTCCTTCATGATAGTAACGATCTGTATTCGACTGTCAGCAACGGCAACGCCGTTATAGATATGGGGAAAATAATTAGTTAGATTAGTCCGTTGCTGAAAAAATAACGGCACTACGAAACGCCGTTTATTTGAACGGCGTTATGTCCAGCAATGTCACAACCTATACTACTTTGCACAGGGTCCTTGCCAAAAGTAATGATGATTCAATTATTGTCAGTTTGTGTGTGATATCTGTGTGTCTCTCATTATAAGTTGTCTTCACACTCTTGTGTGTAGCGTCTGCCACCTTTTGAGAGCTTCTCCCAGGGCCCAAAGCTCCAGTTCAACCTGCGCTGGACGGGCGATGGCTCTGACCACTCCACAGCACCCGTGGCCAAGCCCCTGGCAACCCGCAACTCTGACACCAGCTCTGCTACTGCCAACCAAGAAACCAGAGCCAGCTCACTCAGAGCCACACACACACTAGGTCAGTGATTCTCAACATTTTTAATTACTTTTACCGGAAACATGATTTGTGATGACATGGTGAATTACTGCACGGATACAAATATGACCATGGACCATGAAAAGTAATTTGAAACAATATTTACCATGAAAAGTTCGATCCTACACTTAAATGTAGCCAGATGATGTCAGTCTTTCTGAAATGAACAAATTCATAAATGCATAAATAAAATAAACTATTTTGAACCTGATTATACAATATTAATATCATGGCATTAAGTATAGCAATATATTGGCATATTGATTTTTTTGCCCACCTGTAATGGTAGATAATTATTTTGATTTGCAAAATGTCAAATGTGTGTGGATGTGCAGCCATGAAAGAGTCCATAGGCGCTGACATCCAGAGCAGAAGAGAACACACCCCTGTTGTACCTCGACAGAAACTACGCATTTTCTACCAGGTGAGCGTGCTCACGGGACATCTCCTTATCTTTTGTTGCAGTTCAATATGGGCAGTGTGTTTATGCTCCATTGTCTGGTATTATTGTTTGACCTGCCAGTGCAGGTTAGTTGACATATACAAACATGTTTCTTCCTAGAAGCACTGACCTTCTGTGTGCTGGTACAGCCTATGTTTACTTTTGGGCCTCTGCTATTATACATTTTGTTCTTTTAACCTCACGCTTACTTAAAATAGGACAATCTAGCAGGGCTAACTGCATTGTGTGAACTGTAATGAGCGTGGTATTTCAACAGATACAAAGATCATTGTTAACCTGTCGTTTTCATATTTTCATGTAGTACTTAGATACTAGACTGATGCTGGCCTAGGTTCTTTGCATACCTGTGATTCTAGTAACCTAGATTAGCAAGGCACTACACTTTATTTGCTATTATATTCACAGTCCGTTGGCAATATACTGTCTTTAACCAAGTGTGAAAAGATGTAAATTCTATACAAAACAATAACAAGTCTGTGTGTGTGCACTGTGCAGTTCCAGTACAACCACAACACACGGCAGCAGACCGAGGCCAGGGACGACGTGCACTGTCCCTGGTGTACGCTAAACTGCAGGAAACTCTACAGCTTGCTCAAACACCTCAAACTGTCCCACTCCCGCTTCATCTTCAACTATGTGGTGAGCCTTTCAACGTCATCATCATGCACTCATGATGTGATGTAATATTATCAGATATACAGTGATATTGTTTTTTTTAAATGTAGTACTATGGGATGTCATTATTTGTGAATGAAAAAACAAGCCCACAATGCATTGTGGGGAAGGTTGGGGACACACTCACCCTCATGTCACTGATTTAAATTAGAAGTTTGTTAACTGTGCTTTACTGACTACCCAAAACAATGCATCCTCTGGATATTCATGGCCTTATCTCTTCCCGTCTCCTTCCATCTCTTCCCTCGGCAGCCCCATCCAAAAGGAGCCAAGATCGAGGTGTCTATAAACGAGTGTTATGATGGATCATACGTAGGTAACCCCCAAGACATCCACAACCAGCCAGGCTTCGCCTTTAGCAGGAACGGCCCCGTCAAGAGGACCTCGGTCACACACATCCTAGTTTGCAGGTACACATGTAATTTTGATAGTTCATTATTTAAAGGAGAAGTCGGTGATTTGGGTAATTTGGGAAAGCCCCGGTAATAAAATGCCCACACACTCTACAATAGGCGTAAGTGCAACAGGTTAACAGCACATGCACCAGGACCAACCCCACTCGATCCTGATTGGGGGAAGACCCCTCTCATTCTGACTGGATGAAAGCTCAAACTGAAGCTATTTTTTTTTTTTTTTTTTAACCCAGGGGCTCACTGGAGACAGGGAGGAACTTATTTGGACAGCTTTCTATAGTAAGGAGGATTATCCAAAAAGGGAAAAATAGATTTGAATTAAGAGAAATCACAGAATACCTTCAGTGTAACTGCAAAATAAGATAATATTTATTTGTTGTCCTGGCACGCAAGTAGGATTTATTAACAAATACTCAAAGAAAAACACAAATTGTTATTATCTGTGTTATATTAGAATTTCCCAGTCGGTGCATCTCCACCTTTGCTGCCTTTTTACAACATGATGCTGCAGATCACCGAGCCATCTGTCCAGGAAGACAGAACAGAGCTCTTTTAAAATAAATGAATGCATAACGCTGTTTGATATTTTGCTGTTCATCCATCCAGGCCTAAGAGGACCAAGCCCAGCCTGTCAGAGTTCCTGGAGTGGGAGGACGCGGAGGCGGAGCAGCAGAGGACGCTCATCAGTGGACACAACCGCCTGTACTTCCACAGTGACTGCTGCATGCCTCTCAGACCCCAGGAGATGGAGCAGGACAGCGAGGACGAGAGGGACCCCGACTGGCTCAGGGAGAAAACGGCCACCGTGAGTTAATGCGCCTGTACATCTGGCTAGTTCTCTAGCATTTTCCATATCGAGGACTCCCAAATTTATATATATTTGACCACGGACAGTCATCTGTACAAGACAAAAAAATATTCTATGGCTCTTCAAATTTGTTGCAAGAAAAATCACATGCATTGTGAAAGAGGTATTTTCAAATGGTGACGTTGGCCTTTTTCAAATAATTGATGTGTTTTAGGTTACAGTGGTTGAAACATTTTATTTTTATGCTGGTGTATAATTTCTTTGTGCACTCTTCGGAACACCATCAAGGACCCCTGAACCGCTGTACTAGAACATGATACACCTGTAGATCTGACAACACATGGTTACCGGAAGTTGTACTGTAGTTTGAAATGTTCGCATGCTCTGTTTGTGGCTGTAGCAAATCGAGGAGTTCATGGATGTCAACGAGGGCGAGAAGGAGATCATGAAGCTGTGGAACCTCCACGTCATGAAGCACGGGTGTGTATGGTGCTCCGCATGGCTCCATGCGCTGTGGGGGGATTTAATCCATGCTTCTGGTCAGATGTTGTCCCAGATTGTGTGTGGAACACACACTGCATTTAATTAATACATTTTACCTTGCTTACTAGATGAAGCGCATCTACTAAATTGTTTCTTCTGTGTGCTGTTTCTTCTGTGCCCTTCTATGTCCAGCTTCATCGCTGACAACCAGATGAACGACGCATGCCTGCTGTTCGCCGAGCGCTGTGGCCCCCACATCGCTCAGCACGACCTCTGCCGCAACTTCCTGCTGCACCTGGTCAGCATGTACGATTTTAACCTGGTCAACACGGCCACCATCGACCGCGCTATGGCACACGTACGCCAGCTCCGGAGCCAGCTGCAGGTAGCACGGACACGCCGAGGTGAGGAGGAGGATGACGACGATGACGGGTGGGAAACGGCTGTCGAGTCTCTGCCGGAGCCCGATCTGAGCGAACACACGCCTCTGTCTAACGACGAGGGCAGGGATAGCGGCACAGAGGAGACCACGTTGAAAGAAGAGGAAAAGACACTCTGAGACCTGTTTTATACAGTATGTAGTTGTGCTCCAGTGCCGTTGTCTAAAAACTGTAACGGTAGGATTACGGTTACATGAGTACGACTATGTATATTTTAGGTCATAGTTGGTCTCTGGCCTGTCCTCAGAATGTCTGCCGTGCTTTTACTGATGGGTGGCTTGGAAACAGTCACCGCTGTGGTGACAGTCGGACAACATAAAGGTTTATGTTGTCCGAAGAGGAGGGGGTGGGGAAGGGGGGTAATGTCAGATGAATTATGTCGGTGATCACAGGGAGCAGTATTTCTTTCGTTTTTCTTATTTCCATCTACGTTGCACCAAACGGAGGGTATGTTTTGCATCATGTAGACACACATGATGCAACAACTATGTGTGATGTTACATACTTCATAATGTCAGTTGATAGGGTAATAACTCAACTGCATTGTGCTTGATAATCATAATTGGTCAACTTAACTGCAGTCGAAGATTACTACTTGAGCAATAAGGGTCCAGTTTTGGTTTTTCTCAGTTTTGACATCCTGGTCTTATATAGAGTCGAGCGGCAGAGGTGTATATAATTTTATAAAGGGGAAGGTCGGTGGGTTTTTTTCTGCCAATACCACATTGGGTAGTCCGGCTTGTGTTGCAGATCACCACTGCACTCTTGTATTTTTGACAGTTGTTTGGTGCTAGATTCTTTCCTCAGCAAAAAATTCAAAACCAACAGTGGGATAGGATGAGCGTCTGACCTCAGTCACAACATGTTTACATTGTAATAGCATTTGTTCCTCAAAATCGGTTCTGGGTACCACCAGGTGTCCAAACGGACCCTTGTGGGAGTATAACTCTGAGAGTGTACGAATAGAACCAAAATTATTTGTCTAATTCTCCTAGTTGAGAAAGGGAAGACTGATTTTATTGTGTATTTGACCAAACTGAAAAGTAGAGTGAGAATGTTGGACTGCATTCAAGGCTTGAATCTAGTCAGAAATGCTATGGGGCAGCCCTGGAGGCATCAGATTATGCTGGTCCGAACATTCATCGCTGTTGGGTGAAAAGCTCATGTCTAAAACGTGTTCCTTATTATTCTTTTTAGTGCTTGTCTGTCTGCATGACCATGACATCAACAGCTGTAGCCTGTTGTAACACGAAGGTGCAGCCAATAAGTAATTAATGTCAAGTAATGATTTTGACTGCTACGGCGACTGCGTCATAGCTCCCATACTTCCGCCAAAGGGAGCCGTTGTAAACGGAGTAGATGCTTAAAGCCCCTATTAACACAAAAGGGAGAAAGAGCACATGCAGGCCCCATGGGGTCCCAACACCAGCTGTCCCATCTGAATCGCAGCACACCCACATCAAATTAATTAGTACAGCCTGAATGATATCCACCTGTTACACAGTTGACTCATTATTTCAGTTTGTTTATTTCTTAATATACCTGTATATATGATAAATTGTGAATGAAGCTTGATGCCTTTTCACATTTCCACTTGCTCCATCAAATGTGAGACTGTAATGAAGTCATCAATTTGTCTCATACTACAGTATGTGCGCCATGTGAACTACAGAACTCCTAGTCATGGGTTGCCAAGTAAGTCAAATGGACACTATTTGGTTCCATTTGTACACTCCCTTAATAAACTTAGGGTATAGATTGTGTTCCAAGAGATGATTATGATTGTTTTTGTTTGTATGGAGGTCTGTGGCCTAATGCATAATTAGGTGGTCTGTGGAATTCAAAAGGTTGAGAATGACTGTATGTAAAGACCTTGGCACTGCACTCCACTGCCTGCAGACATGCTGTCTGCTTTGTCATATGTCCAGGATGAATAGCATGACTCAGTCCTACTGCATCCAGTGTTCTTTATGACCATTCAAAGTTATCTATAGCTGAAGTAACAACCTTTTGTGATGACATTTAATCACGTAAACCTAAAGCAGGTGTAGTCCAAATAACGTGGAATATCACCATAATGAACTTTCCAAGATTTTCTCATTTGTTTTGGAAAACACCTGTGCATATACTTGGTCTGCTTATTTTTCCCTCTACACCACAGATGTATGATCTATAACTATAAGACAATGACACAATGTGTAATTATATAAATTGGTTATTTTCACCAAATGTTCACCCTCGAAATAGGCAAGGGTTAATTTCTTATTTCTCCAGACTCTAAACATTGGTCGCTCAGCACACAAATGAATTTATGTATAAGACATTGTGAAATGCATCATTATTGAGTTCACTGATTCATTTGTTTCATGGTCAAGAGGTGGGAATGGTTAAAATATTAGTATTTTTGTAGTTTCTGGTTGCAAACCAAAGTGGTTGCACTTGCCACAGATTTTGGTTTTCTTGTCTATGAACTGTTATTAAAAATTATTTTCTAGTTGCCTTGATTTGGCTAACGATATTTAAAAGAACATTGTGCACACCTTTTTGAAAGTTTAATGTCTTGATACAAACAAAAAATACAGTTCAAGTTGATGTTGATCTTCATATATGTTGACATGCAATTGTGGACTGGTTTTGCTTTTCTACCTTTTACAATACGATTTCATGGGAAAGCCACTGAGGGTGTGGTTTTACCTTTCTTTTTTCAAAAGTTTGAGAACAGTTGAATCAGAACACGACATTGCATCGTATGTTGATTATAATACAAAACTGTCGTTACTATTCTATTCAATGTTAAAGGCCAGTCCTAAAATGTCTATCTCATTTTCAAGCAAACAACGCAGCATGTCATGTAATATAAATTCATCTTAAAATTATACTTAAGTTGCCGGTGGGTGTCGCACACTTGAAATGTTGAGCTCAGATCGGCTGCTTTCAGACACCCATGAGCAACTAATTAATTTATATATTGGAAGCAGGATCAGTGTGAATGCATTTCTGATTTTATAACATACAAAGTTAATTTGTTAGTCTGTCCTGTAGTGCAGTAACTTTGCTTTTTCTTCATGTACTTCCATATAGTCTTTTACTTGACTGCCCCAGTTTACAGGGAGTCTTCACACATCAGTCACAAGACCAGCAGCAGTTTGCACAGGATGGAAACAATACAAGAGTCTTCATGCAACGGCAAATGTCAAACCAGCAACTTGACCACTTTGTAATTATGAAATAAGTCTGAATGGTTTTCTATTTAAAAGAATAAAGAGTTTTGTACACTATTGTCCAGCATTGTAGGTGTACTGTTTAATCTAAAATTGCTCTACAGCATTGCATGACCTCCAGTGTTGGATAAGTATTCTTTACCCGCTATATATATATATATATATATATATATATGAACATATATATATATATATATATATATATATATATATATATATATATATATATATATATATATATATATATATATATATATATATATGAACAAGTGCATATGTCTTCTACGGTCAGTAGCTAACAAAATTTATCTATGTTTGTTTGACTCTTGGCTACTATTACATTTCTTGTTATAGTGCTGTCTCTTTTACACCTCGATCAATATATGTTTAACTTAACTCTATATGCAGCTAGAACTGCAATAGTTTTTGAAAAGTATAGATTGCTGTAATCAAACATTCAAAATTAGGACAATAGGCTAAGCTATAATACATTGTATTCTTGTATCACTAACTGCATATTGAATGACGCCATAAATCACCGACAGTGACCATTACCAAAATGGTAATTAACTCAAATTATTAAAATGATATGCACGGTATTAGACTACTTTATTAAGTTATCAATGTTTTGATAACAAAATTCCTTCTTCAGACTATGAAGAAGCATGTCATATTACAGGAAACCATTTTTCTCTTTCTCAGGGGATCTGGCCCTTGATCAGTTGAGGGCCTAGGGCCTGCGCATGATAACCCAGACAAGCAAGAATGCTAACAGGACCGTCATCAGACTCATCACCCACTGCATAACCATGAAGTTGTACAGCATGTTCAGCAGTTCATCATTCCTCTCCTCCATCTGCCTGAGGGATTTCTCAGGCACAAGAATCCACTTCTCTAGCTCCCAATTCCTCTTTTTCACAATGTCGAGGCCATTCTCCGGATGTTGATTGAAATTGCTGTAGATCTCTTTCACAAAGATCACCAGCGTCATCATTTGATCCCATATAGCTTTCATGACGGAGAACAGGTGTAGTGAGGTGGGAGTAAAGCAGATATGTAATGACCCACAGGACTCCGTGAAACACTGTAATGATCAAGCAGACAGAAATAATAGGCCAGTGTGGATCATTATAGTTTCAGTTGACTAGAACATGTAGGGCAGTTGAGACCCTTGTGGGGTCTCTAGCTAGGTGTTTCATGTTTACAGTAGGCCTAATCATCATGATCTTCCTATAGAGAACATGAACATTTAGAATTTGTCATTTTGATCAGTGGTTTACTGAAGTAGGCAGTAAAGAAATTGTGGACCAAATCACAGCCACTATCAGATTGGGGCCACCAAGATAATAACTACCACTGTAATAGACGTTGAAACAAAGCATCTCTTGCATTTCATTACTTACACATACAGAGCTAGAATGACTTGTGATTACATTTCAGTATTATATTATTTGGAAACTTTAGAGGATAAACCACATTTTGATTTTTGAAAACCTGTGTTGCCTACTTGCCTTGTGCTTTGGCTACTTGCTCCAAAATAAATCCTGGGCCAATTAGTAACAGTGTTGGTCATGCCTTGTACCACCGCGCAGAAAATGTCATGGAGTGTCACTTACAAATACAATATAGTCATAAAATATCAATGACAGACTATATATTTTTCAAGTCAGTGTGAAGACATGCTTACCTTTCAGTGAGACACTTGTTTCTTTGTACCAGTGCTTTCGGTTTTGTTTCATGAATGGAAACTCCCAAACTGGTTGGGTTGTCCTACTGTATGTGGTACATACAATATCTGGTAAGAGGGAGGTGGAGATATTGCATCATGTCCAACATTTTGTATCAAATTGACAAATATATCTATCGTAGTCAATTGTATTAAGATTATAGGTAGCATTAGTCTTCTAGCTAACTCTGTCACATACTGTATATAGAAGTGTGAATTTATGTGTGTAGAAAGAAAGAAAGAAAGAAAGAAAGAAAGAAAGAAAGAAAGAAAGAAAGAAAGAAAGAAAGAAAGAAAGAAAGAAAGAAAGAAAGAAACCAGAAAAACAAAAAAAGAAAAGACAAATGGAAAACCACCATTCATCAACACCCCTTACCACCAAGTACTTGACAAAGGTCAATGCCCATCAGTCTTCACATGTGGGGACTGTGATGACAACTGTAGCTCAGCGGTAGAAGACGCTCAGTCCAGCAATATGTAATAATAATATGCAGTTGATGTAACCCAGATACAGCTCATCCTGAGTCTGAGTGCTATTATCTTCCAGAAAATAAAGACAGACTATCTTATTGCACCAATGTACGAGAACAACAATAGGCAGGACTAAGGCTGCATAATTAATGAGATAATTACCATATTTGACACAGTGGTGGAAATACTGTAAGAGAAAAACCTAACAAATATATGGGGAAATGGGTGTCAGAAACTGGTGGATAGAAGCAGGAGCAATCACAGGGGGATCAAGTGTACAAGCTGTAGAAGGCGTCACTACTTCTGTGCAATTTGACTGCATAGACAAATTTGAGGCATTAAGATACTGAATCCTGAAATGGAAGATGACTTGTTTGGAGCAGAATTCAGACATTCACTGGAATTGAGACTAGAATTCGAATGGCCTTGGGCCAGTCTCACTCTAGCGGCACGCCATCCAGGTGGCCGGTGTACTGTGCTGTACGCACAGTATGGTGTGTATATAGTACAATATTCTACAGTGAAGTATGCTACATTACACTACAGTGCAGTCTAATACAGTACAGTACAGTAAGGCCTGATGCAGTGTAGTACAGTAAAGTACAGTAGGGTACAGTACAGTATGGTGCAGTACAGTAAGGTGCAGTATAGTGCTGTGCTGTGCTGTGCTGTGCTGTGCTGTGCTGTGCTGTGCTGTACTGTACTGTACTGTACTGTACTGCATCAGGCCTTACTGTACTGTATCATGCTGTATTGTACTAGACTGCTCTGTAGTGTAATGCAGCATACTTTACTACAGTACACCGGCCACCTGGATGGCGTACCGCTAGACTAGAGTGAGACTGGCCGAAGGCCGTTCAAATTCTAGTCACAATTCCAGTGAATGTCTTAATTCTGCTCCAAACAATTAAGTCATCTTCCATTGTCAGGTATTCAGTATCTTAATGCCTCAAATTACTGTCTATGCAGTCAAATTGCACAGAAGTAGTGACGCCTTCTACAGCTTTTCTGACACCCATTTCCCCATATATTTGTTAGGTTCCTGTTGAAAATCCCACTACCCTGGAGGAGAGTTGGGTGGAGTTAGGTTGGCTGCACCCGCTTCGACCTCTATCCATGGATTGAATTGAGCATAATCACGAGTAATCACACGATCAAATACAACGAGTAGACGCAGATAACAGATACCCGCCGGGCAAGTAGATATTTTGTATTCATTGCATCGGTGGATCACAGCTACTACTAGTAGGGCGGGGCGAAGGAAGTTTTACTGAGGTTATGGTTAGGGTTAGGTTAGGTTTAGGCATAAGTTTACTGAGGTTAAGGGTTTAGGGTTGGGGTTAGGTGTAGGCATAGCCTAGTTTTACTGAGGTTATGTTTAGGGTTTAGGATTAGGCTAGGGTTAGGGTTAGACGGTGCTTTATGCGGTTACTAACCCTAAACATAACTTCAGTAAAACTATGCTTCGCCCCGCCCTACTAGTAGTAGCCGTGATCCACCGATGCAATGAATACAAAATATCTACTTACCCGGCTGGTATCTGTTATCTGCGTCTACTCGTTGTATTCGATCGTGTGATTACTCGTGATTATGCTCTATTCAATCCATGGATTGTCTTTGTCTCCTGGAAGGTGTTGGTAGCACCAAACATACCAGATGCATTACTGTTATAAGTTCTGATTTTGGCTTTTGTGTTTCTGTTTCTGTCTGTCAGCCGAAATCATCTGTTCACTTATCCATGCCTCATCTCAGCCTAATAAATACCATCAACCATACAACTTGCTCATTATTCTACACTCAAACCGGTGTACTGGCGCTGGAGCGCAACGTGGGGTAGAATCTCACCAGCAACCTCCCTAGAAGATTTTACAGTTCCCCTAAGTAAGGTTTTATTGAGGTTCAGGTCAAAGAGGAAACTGCTCAGGATTTAGGGGAGAGTCCATCAACAGGAATAGAAAACTCACTCTAAGCCCCTACAATGGTACTGCTATACAGTTAGGCATAAGAAATGGAAATGAGTACACATTGGCTATTGGTGAAACTCAATTGATCCAGTGATTTGCGAGTTCACCATACAAACAGGCAAAAACAATCGCTCTTTGTTTCGCCATTTGTTTTAATAAATTTTAGGAATTTAAAGAACCGCTTAAAACATATTATATACAGTGAGTGGTCCAAACTAATTGTAATTATAACATGATGTTACCCTTCTTTGATGTTGCCATCTTACATGCATGAGCATTAGTGGAGACAATGTTGTGTGCATGTACCATACAGTATATGTATTTTGAATTAGTCCAATACTGTATTAACTAAACAATATTGTAGCCCTACTTGATATTTTTAGAGATCTCAAATGAAGACCAATGTATAATTAGTACAATTTATTAAAATATGTCTTGAATTTACACAAATTCACATTGAAACCCACAAGTGAGACATCACATTACAGCAGTAAGCCTGATTTAAATTTATTTATATAATGGCATCGGTGTCACTTGCCAAAAAGTGCAGATTTGCAACCTCAAAATGCATTGTGAGCTTGGACACAGGGTATTCTCAGCAAGTTACACTGCCATATGTAAAATTGAATCAGGCTTAAAACTCAAAAAGCCAATAACACATACAATAGGATAAAACAAAACAGTCTTATACACAGAACATCTGCATTGGCTCTCTGAATGACCGACATTACATGTGTAGTCTGTCATTAAACAGAACCTAAAAGTACTGTATAAACGTACCAATTATCCTATGAATACCCATGTTAATCCCTTATTCTCCATCAGTAGAAAAACATCACATTGAGTAAAGTGTTTAGATGTGAGTCACCCAAAAAATGTATCATTCTTCAGTGTTCAATAGCAGCCTGCGCTTGACTTGACGAGGCATCAAGCTAACCATAACTGTGTTTGTTTATTTCCATGCGTCTGATCTACAGTACTTATTTATTCACTTTAAGTGAAGTGTTAACCTTAAGTGCAGATTTCCAAACCTCACACTGATTACTACAAACTTAGGTTTTGTTGTTGGTTGGAAACCTTGTATATCCCAAACTGATATTTTTTTATGATACGCAACACAAAGTATTGTAAGCACTGGGTGAGTCGTAAATCGGACTATTGGTATGTTCATGAAAGTCTTCACATCAGTTAGTAACTAGTTCAATTACTTTCTGCCCGATACAGTCACTCGGCGAAGTATAAAAAAGGCATTAATTGATGAAACATGGCATGGTCTAATGGTGGTATGGCTTCACATGGATCTGGGACATAATGTATCGTCACCATTCTGTGCCAACAGGTGTCTGTGACACATGAGTCCATATTTGGGCAAGGTTTGTCACCTGTCCACTTCTGCATAATTTAGTTGGCTTAGCTGTGATGACGTCATCCATGACCAAATTTAGACAACCTGAGACCCTCCTTTCCATTACGACAGGAAAGTTCAAAACTTCAAGTGTATACGGTAACAGTGCTTCCCAACCTTTCGGTCCTTACCCCCCAAAATAATAATGTTTAAACTGAGGACCCCAAACCCTGACACTGACTTTTTTTGAAAATATTTTCAAAACCTTTTTTTTCCTGTTTTGGGTCTTTTTTTGACAGTTTCTTAACACGCATCAGAGATGAAATACGGAGATACAAGGTTTCGGCCAGAGCAACAATATTCTCCTCTCTAACACCTGGACGGAAAAACTAACTAACTATTTTAGGTCTCCCCAATTTTTTACAAGATTTGACATTGCCACCTGCCCAGCATTTGTTTTGGGAGTCCATAAACTGATCCCCATCAGGGTATTTTTGGGGCAAGTGCTCTTGTTTTCCCACCAATGAAACCCTAAGGGTCTGCAACTCTGACCAAACATACACATTGCTGGTCCATTTGGTTCCATCTGCTCACTCTCAGAGTAAAATATCCACCGTGTCCCAGAAATTAATATCATATTATAAAATGGGGGGTACATGGCCTAACATATCAAACAGGGGCTCCAAAGGTTTGATAATCTGCCACCTAAGCATCTGAAAAGTCTAGGTTGTCACTGGTCACATCGCGCTCAGTCATTTTGGTGTCAAACACGGACATTGTCAGATGTTGGAGATGTTGAAGAGGGCCTCTGCCCTCTGTTGAAGGTGCAGCCAAGGTGAGGCTGACACCTGCATTTCAGTGTTTTCTCCACAGTATGTAGGTCATAAGCAGGACCAGGCCTGCTGACAGGGCCATGATCACACACTGGTGGATGGTGAGGACGTTCTCCAGGGCATGGATCCTCTCCTCCATGGCGGAGGTTTGGAAGTAGTCGTATACTCCTGCTCCGATGCTCCACAGCGCCCACACGGCGTCTAGCAATAGAGGCATAGCAGAGCCAACAGGGGCAGCTCAGACAGGCAGGGAGTGGAACATAAAGGAGTGGCAGGGCTCCGTCAGAGGCTGTAATGATTAAGCAGACCGAAATACAGGATAGTTAAAATCATATTATTACTAGTCCCACCTAATGCTCATTATGATATGGCACGATTTCTGTGAGCTCACGGTGTGTCTCATTGGTGGGTTATCTAGGTTTGAATGATTGACTGAAAATGTAACAATTTGCAAAGATGGAAAGTACAGGTCAATACAAAATCTGCAAAAACAACAACAGCCACAACTTTCACAGATAGCACCTAGTTTGAATGAATTTATTTGCTTCAAAGGTACCCCAACATCCAACCTACATTTACCATTATCCAAAATGTATAATAATTAATTTTATATTATGTTATTTGGACGACCCTAAGGATCATAATCTTAGATTGGGTCAAATCATTGATTGACTGGCCTAACAGCCCTCTGAGACACAGCCTATAAATTATGCCATCTGATCTTATAATGAACGTTTGTGAGAACCAATTAACAAAACAGGCAATTATATGAAGACATGGAACTACAGTACTATAAATGACTGATGAATCATGAATCACAATAATGCTTGACATCTAGCCTACATTTATCATGCGGCACATTAGGTGAGCTATGTAGTCACTAGTTAGAGCACAACAGAGTAGCCTATTTTCAACATTATCAGTAATGCTATTGTTGAAACAGCTACTATGAAACAGAATGGTAAATAAATCACTTAGCTATATAAGGCTGTCGTAGCTGCTATAATAATAGCTTTCCGGGGGGCTAATAAACATAGCACATCAGGTCACTCCCATTTGAATTTGATTCATCCCAACTTACCACCAGATGAGTCGTTGAATAACACACGAGAACAGGCGGCTATATGACAGCACACAGGCTTCAACCCCACGTCATCTACATTGTTGTTTTAATGCAAACATTTTTCAACAAGTATTATTTATAGTTGTGACACACAGGCGCAGCCAGCCAGGGAATGAGGGCTTAGCCCCAGCCGTAGCAGCCAGGCTGAAACGTTTTCAGAGCTTGTATCCGCTCTTGGGCAAGCCCACTGTATCCTGTCATTTATGCATGATTATGAATCCCACCGTAGTTCTGGGATAGGGATAGATCCGGCTATCGGGAGTTAAAATCCCTTTGATTGTGCCATATGAATTGGGGGTCTCATTCAATGGGGGTTTGTGAGGTAATGGGTGTCGACTCGAATCTTGGCCCAAATTTGGGTGTTTTTGATATCAAATATTTTGGGCATAGTTGCAAAAACGAAAACTGTCAATCACAGACACTACTAGCCAATCAAAGCGCCGGACTTTCACGGAACTGGGGTGGTATCCACAATAACGCGCCATGTATAGACGCGACGGTCCGTGTGTCCGCTCTAGACCGGATCCCCAGACGGATCGCAGTCTAATCAACTGAGCCCGGTCTAAAAACCCAGCTGTCCACACTGTGACACACACATCCGGGTTGTTGTGGTGAATCCGTGCGTGCGGGTGTGCGCCGTACGTGCCACCCCTCCGTGCGCGTGACACTTTAGTAAAGTTGTTTTAAGTTAAACTGCACATTAAAGTACCGATGGCTGAATAAAGTCTGATCCTCAGCCATAACGAGCGTCAACACAGAAATAAATCTGACCTGGGTGGTCGTGTACCTTTAAGTTTCATGCAGTGAGTTCAGCTCGCTACCAGGCGCGGTGGCCAAGTGGTAAGGCGTCGGTCTCGTAAACCGAAGATCGCGGGTTCGAACCCCGTCCGTGCCTGAGTACAATGGACGGCAACCGGTTTTTTGGAGCTGGATCTTCGCTGTTTGGAGAAGTTGAACTTCTGCACTTCAGAATGAACCCGACCACTCGTATCTGAATAAGTGCCATTCGCCACAAGGAAAATAAACAAGGGAACCTACTACACGAAGATCATTTACATTTTCTTGGTGATCCTCTGTTGCGAACTTGCAACTGCGCGGACTTGGATTTTGTATAAATCCGGTGAAAAAGTAAAAAAGCGATCCGACTTAAATTATTTACGTCATTTATAATTGCTAATCAGACGGTAGCCTGCAGAATAAGTCACAAATGAAAAGATAAAGGCTGTCTAAAAGACAAATAACTATGAATTTGCATTTTTGTAGCTCACATACAGTTTATAGTAATTTGTAACTACAGCATCGTGTTGTTTGGTCAATTCCCTACACCTCCGGCAGAGGGCGCAAAAACTAACATTAGTGGCAGTGCAATGCATGTGTCTGCCTCTACCGCAGGCACAATCGCGGGCGCGCGCGCGCGCGCGCACACACACACACACACACACACACACACACACACACACACACACACACACACACACACACACACACACACACACACACACACACACGCAGTCTCTCTCACTCACGCACAAGCGCGCACGCGCGCATACGCACGCGCATCACAGTACACGAGACCGTGTACATTTTGTAAACAGGCATCATACTACTACTAAAGTACTTCATAAGGATATTAGACACTTAAGCTTAATAAAACACATTTTATTTTATTTTCAAGTTTATTTATTAATTAAGTTTACAGTTTCACAGCCTCCAATCCTCAAGCTGATTTGGCCACTGGAATTAACCTTGTTGTAGCCTATCCCATATTTCCCATAATTCAAAATGTTATGTTTTTTGTGACTTGTAAAGTATAGTGCCCTGATAGGCTAGTGTCAGCCCCCTCCCCCTTATTTTTTAATAACAATAAAGACTTTTCTTTTCAACAACGTTCAACAACGTTCTTGCAAATGCAGAAAAATCTGCATCTCCATAATAGAACCCTCCCTGAAGATGAGTATTTTTAAAAGAGTTTTTATAAAATATCCATTACAACACAGGTTAATTTCCTGAAAGGTATATATAGGCTAACAGTTTTGTAGAGCATATTATGGGGTTGACCTCAACCCATTGAATTTACATTTTGGGGAGGGCCTGGGGGAGGAGCAGGCAGCACACTGACTGGACTGCACACTGAAAGTGCACAGACAGCAACATAGTATAGCCTACTGCATAGTACAACGTATAATACTAAGACCACTACTTTGCAGAGTGCTTACACTACGGATTCAGAAGACAAGACACGGCATTGGTGGATATTCTGGTGAAACTACTACCCAGGTCAGGCCAGAGCAGCAAAACAGGCTTGTATTTTTTATTGACTGATTTATTTTAATATTTGCAGGTGCCATGTACAGCCATGTGCACTATGCAAAGCATGTACAGTAAGATGTTACAATTAAAATGTGTAGACTCTGATTTAGGCTAAATTAGCCCTCTGTTCAGGCTTTATTGGATTAAATGTAAGCTTTTGAAGATAATACGCCATGTATAGACAATATTATCTAAACACTGTCAATACAAATATAATTGTAATCTAGTCAATGAATCTATCCAAAAATCATGAATGAAATGTGAATATGTTATCCTGTGTGTGTCCTGTTGCATGCATTTATTGTTCTAGTCTACCGTTAAGTAAGCTCCAAATATACTGCACCTCCTTGGCTCCTCCATGGGTACACTACAAAGTGTCTTTTCCTTTGATACAATGTTAGGTTATTGATGCATGACCTGATGTCGTTGCAGTTGATGATGAATGTAATGGGTTAGAGTGTGGGCCTTTGGCGGCAAGGTGAGTTGTGTAGATGTCCTCTCAACTGGCCTACAAAGTCCCAGTTTCTGGCTCATATGTATCTCCCAGTTCTGCGTTTAAATGACCCAGGTTCTCAGTGTGGGTTCTCTCACAGGACCACCAGGAGTCCATAGTGGATGGTCTACTCTGTAAGGGACGATTTATGCTCTATTCCTGACAAAAACTCGATTTGCGATGGACCCCCGACTCAAGTTTAGTTTGGCTCTATAAAAGTCAATTCATACTCCAAGGCTATGTTAGCCAAGGCTAACATCGCCTTTAAATATTGGAGGTTCTTGTCACAACATTTCAGTGGCACCAAAGAGCTGAATTTATGCCACCCTACACCCTACATGGCATCGAAGCACCAAATTGAGGACACAAGAAACACACCTGTGAATGACATTCTAGTTTAGACAGAGCTACTTCAATTTGCCTTCAAAAGTGGAGTATGAATTAATCCTAATCGAGTATACAAATGGAACCAAATAGTAACTCTCAGTTAAATGAACAAAATCACAGGATTTAATAAAGCTAAAGAGTTGCTTTAGCACCTTGGAATAGTAAAAGACTGCTGTCCCAATCAATTCCTCGAGTGTGCATGCAAATGTGCACACACATGTGGGTGGTGGGTTTCCATGGCTGAGATCAGTGACTAAATATTGATGCCTTAGATCTTCACAAACATGTGAGGTAATGACCTTCCATTCCTCGCACCTAGCATAGAAATACTTAATATTTAATTAGCACTAGCAGTTAGGCCCTCATAGGTGCTAGATGTCTCTTTGTCAAGTTCTCACCCAAGCAAAAACGTCTTTAAAGGAGTAGTTGACCCAAATAATCATATACTGTATTTTTAATTATATTTTCAGTTACATACATAACTGGCATATTGAATTCATGGAAATTTTGCCAACTGGGATCTGTGTTTTCAAAAATAACAGATCAATTCTATACGATTCTGGGGGTCCTAAATTGATATAGCCTAAGTTTAGAGTGCCACATCAGATGCATCAGAGACCTACTGAATTATTTTTGCAACTTAATATTGACCTTTTTCGTACATTTTTGGACACAAACAAAATCAACATGCATGCACAAGAGACATTTGGAAGGAATAGTGTATGTTTGATAGATTCATAGTACACTGTCCAGATGTGATTGCCATACACAGGCTGCTATACTATAAGAATTACTGGTCATTAACAATAACAACATGTTCTGATCTTTTTTCCTCCACAGGCTGCAGGGGGAAATTAAAGTCTAACTCTAAAAGCCCCTCTGCTGTGAAATGTTGCACACCGCTCCCTGTTTTGATTATTAATGCAGTGAGATCTAGTTGTCAGAGGCCCCGTCTACACCCAAATGTGTCTATAAGCTCAACAGTTATGTGAGTTAATAAATGTGTACATTTGCTTGTAGTACGTTGTATGTTTCTGTGAAAATTATGGATTGTAAAATGTGGAATTTCAAATGTGTGTGTGTGTGTGTGTGTGTGTGTGTGTGTGTGTGTATGTGTATGTGTGTGTGTGTGTGTGTGTGTGTGTGTGTGTGTGTGTGTGTGTGTGTGTGTGTGTGTGTGTGTGTGCGTGCGTGTGCGTGTGTGTACGCACATGCGTGCCATTACACCATTGGGACTTGACTCGAGCTGACTTTTCAATGAAAGTCTATTGTGCTACTTCCCATTTGCACTGCTGCGCCTGTGGCATGGCACAAATGCTGACTGGACACATTGATATTCTCATAAGTTCCATTTTCCCCGGCCTGTACTTGGAGTTGGAGGGTGGAAATATTGTATTTCCCTGTGTGTGTGTGTGTGTGTGTGTGTGTGTGTGTGTGTGTGTGTGTGTGTGTGTGTGTGTGTGTGTGTGTGTGTGTGTGTGTGTGTGTGTGTGTGAAACATTTTGGGTTACACATATACACAGGGACAGGGTTATACACATTTATACAGACTTCAAAGTTACACTTTCTCATTATGGCGCACTGAAATGGTTTGTGCCAATTCCTCCCAGCAAAACGGAACATTGGATTTAATGCATTGCCAGGAAGTGAAAGTTTCCTTACCTTTGCTGCCATGGAACTTACATTTCCTAAACACTGCATCCCTGGGCATGTCATAATAGGGAACATTAGGTGGAAATGTGTTAATATTCACAAATTTGTTCGGTGAAGAAGAAGAATTAAATTGGAGTGGACTAGGTACAGACGCCGGAGTAACAACAATCAAAAAAATAAAGCCTATAGGAGCACAGGGACCTTATTCTACCGCATGAATCCTTATCCAATGATATGTCATAACAGGAGAACAATTGCCAAGAAATGCCATTGTCACTGTTAAGCATGCATCCATCCATCCATTCATCCATCCATCCATAAATTAATCATCCATATATTTTCAGGATGTTTTTGAGCTAAAAGCATTTGTCAACTCCTCATTTAGGGACCAAAACCCTCTACACCCTCTACAAGCATGCATCTGTGATCTGTAATGTACCGTATCCTCTGTCAGATATCCAGTAGTTGTTCCTTCCTGAAGGTGAGTTGACATGTTGTGACCCTCAGGGCTACATTTTGGGCTCCGCTGTCTTTAGCCTGTTTTCCACCTCACCTCTTCAGACTCCAGCTTAGTTCATATACAGAGGACTTGCTTCAGTAGTAGCCCACTTGCCCGAGCCTTTACGATCTTACAGGCCTATGCAAAAATTAAAATAATATAGCATGCTAAACTAGAATGTTTACTAAATGGCCGCATAGTATTTGGAACAACACATGTGTAGAAGACAAATGCCTTTGTCTTCTATTTTACTTTTAATTCTCTTTTATGAAGCACATATAATTAAAAAGTTAAAAACAATGTTTTCATGTGCTCTCACTGTAGATTCTCTGACTCTCTGTCAGTAGACTAGAGATAGTACTGATTTCAAACAATCACAAAGTACACCTGATAAATCAATGGATTTTTATATTGGTTTTGAACAGAGGCCTCTGTGTTCTGTTTACTCCAAACTATATGGTTTCTCATGTGTGGTTTTGTCCTCTAGTGGATGTATTGATTCCTGTACAGATACAGCTACACACTGTACAAACAATAGCATTTTTTTCCCATCAGTGTTTGTAAAACCCTGATGGGAAATCTAATTACAGAATCAAGCAACTTAAAAACCTTTTGGCGTGATCAAGGTCACTACAGAGACAAAATGACCCCAAACATGTTTGAAATGTGAAAGTTAATCTAAATCACTTTAAGAAGAAGTAAAGAAGCAGATCTGCTATTTTTCCTTTATTTTGGAGAGACATGAAGACTCCCGGAGTATTGCAGGTTACAGTGGCAAATAATAGCCTACTATCACAAAATGTAGAACTTTTGAACACATTGTATGTAAATGACAGTGAGGTTTTTTACTTTTAATTTGAAACACTCATGACTTTTGTTATACACTTTTATTTTGAAAGTGAACTCCTGGTATTTTTCCATGAGAGAGCCCTGGCAGTAGTAATTAGACGCACCTGCTGGCCTAATGTGAGCAGAGAGAACAGAAAAGGTTTGGTGTAACCTACAGCAGCATCGTTTTTTGAGCCCCCTGCTGTATGGGCACAAGGTTTGTGTTATTTTGTTTTCTGATTCAAAGTTTTCAAACATTTACAGTTGTATTTGTCTACTATGGTTTATGATGTGTTTATTGTCATGTTTTGGAGCCAAATGTTTAATTGTTTGTTTGTTTGTTTGTTTTTTTTCAGCTTTTACGTTGGTTACGTTGGTTACATTGGTTGTTCAGTGTCCTGTGCAAAATAAAAGACTAAAAACCACCAGTAAAGCGACCATCTTTCAGCGGGGTGTGCTACAGTAAAAGCTTAGACCCTCATCTCTTCGGTGATCCTGTTGCACAACCCAAGGCATTCTACGGTTCAACGGCATTCATCCTTCACGGGCAGCAGACAGCTGAAGTTGATGTGACGGTCAAAGAAATCTGATGTGAAGGTAACATCTTAACTTCATTGAATAAGGAGGACACAAAAACGAATATGGAAGAACAGATTACAACTCTCCAGAAGGAGATACAAGACCATAAAGACAATCTCCAAAATGAAACAGAAAGCACAATAAGAGCTGAATTAAAACAAAACATTGAAGAGAAAGAGACATTACTGGCCAGTCTGCAGAGTTGTGTAAAAGAGGTCACAGATGAACCTCGCCGCTCTGAACGTGAACGAATTCCAACAGAAAAAATGCAAGCATACCAACAAGAGGAAATAAGTAAGAAAGAAAAAAGACTAATCACGCTATATGAGCAGTGGAAAGGTTTGGCCCGTAAAACAAGACAAGATCTTAAAACGAACATATCAGAAGGCCAGTTGACATCACTTATAGACCCTCTTGAAAAGGCACAAAATATGGTCACAAGGACCTACATGGAAATAAGAGATCAGATCCCCCCATCAACTGAACTAAGACGCAAAGTTGATGCGTGTGAAGCCGTGACTAAGGACATCACGAAAATTATATATGAGAGGATTACTGAGATTGAGGGAGAGTATGATGCAAACTTTGCAAATGGACGGCTTCGTGAGCTGCTTGATTTTGAATATGCTCGCTCTATTTATGGTTCAGCTGTATCCCAGGTGCAAGGCCAACACTCTGTGGCACCTTCAAATAAAAGCGAACATTCTGTGCCACCTTCAAATTTCGTGCTACCTACAGATCAGGGCCAACACTCTGCACCGCCAAGCCGTCACTCTCCAGCCCCTTCTCACGCTGTTTCCCAAGTGGCTAGTGTTAGGCCACCCTCTGTGGCACAACAAAATGTTAGGCATTCCCCTGCACCATCTATTGTTAGCCGACACTCGGCATCCTCGATTATGGTAACCAAACGTGCAGATGCAGCCGCTGAGTTGGCAACAAAAGAAGCTGAATACAGAGCACTAATGGAGGAAAGACCGCAAAAGGAAAAAATAAGGAATCTAAAGGAGCAATTAAAGTTACAGGAGTCTGAACTGGAAACAATACAGAAGCAAAGGGACATTGAGGTAGCCCGAGCCAGGTTAGAGGTCTATGACAGAGAGGTACAAAGGGAAACGGACAACCGTTCTGTTAAGAGTGACCGCGCGAGCCAGCGCCCCATGTTCTCTACTTCTGCACAACCGCACATTCAGTCTGTTAAGGGTCCCCCTGCTAACGAACGCTCCGGTTTAACTTTCTCCATTAAGCCAGAAATCCAGTCTGTTAAACGTGACCCTGATAGTCAGTATTCCAGACACCCTATTGCCATGCAGTCCACTAGCAATGTGGCTCCACCAGCCCCTGCCACTGATGTGTCTGTTCTGGCACAAGCTGTACAGGACAGTATAGCAATTAACAGACTTCCTATGCCTGAGCCTACAGTCTTTAACGGTGAACCCATTCGATTCATTGATTGGAAGGCCTCCTTTATGTCACTTATAGACAGAAAGGGCATTTCATCGGCTGACAAACTATACTACCTTAAGAAGTATGTTGGTGGCCCAGCTCTTAAATGCCTTGAAGGCACATTCTTCCGAAGCGATGAAGAGGCTTATCAAGACGCCTGGACCAAACTTAACCAGCGATACGGCCAGGCTTTTGTCATCCAGAAAGCATTTAGGGAGAAGCTTACCAATTGGCCAAAAATACATGCTAAGGATGCAGAAGGTTTAAGGAACTTTTCAGATTTTCTGAATGCTTGCTTACAGGCTATGCCATACGTTAAAGGTTTGGACATACTGAATGACTCTGACGAAAATCAGAAATTAGCACAGAAGTTGCCAGATTGGTTAGCTGCGCAGTGGAATCGTCAGGTTACCAAGGCCCTCATTGAGAGTAACGAATTCCCCAGTTTCCATGTCTTTGCGGAATTTATGTCAGTCGAAGCAGAGATCGCATGTAACCCGGTTACCTCTATCCATGCTCTTCGCTCATCTGACTCATCTAAGGAAAAACGGGATCCAAAGGATAACAAAAGGAACAAAGCGAATGTTTACAGTACACAGGCAACTGTAGACAGCGACAAAGAATTGCCCACAAAAGGTTCCGCATGCATGTGGTGCAAGAGCAGCAAGCATCAGCTCTATAAGTGTCCTGACTTCATGAAAACCTCTCTTGAGGACCGAAGAACGTATATCAAGGACAATAAACTATGTTACGGATGCACTAAAGCAGGCCATAGCGCGAAGGAATGTCGCCGCCGTCACAGTTGTGACACATGCAAGGGAAGACATCCCACCTGTCTGCATGACAATAACTACGTAAAGAAAGCAAAAGCAGAGAAACCTGTGCAAAAGGAAAATGCAAAACCTATGCAGAAGGATAGTGCAACACAGCAGGATGCAGATGACATAGCATCAGCCCTGTCTCTCAAGATTGCCAGAGAAGGACAGTCTGCAAGCACTTCAATGATCGTGCCGGTTTGGGTGTCATCTGTCAAACATCCAAACAAGGAAAAACTTGTCTACGCCTTATTAGACACACAAAGTGACACTGCTTTTATTGATCAAGAGGTGAGCAGTGAACTGCAAATGGATCGTTACCCAGTTAAGCTGAAGCTAACTACTATGTTGGGAGAAAACACAGTCATGAATAGTGAAAAAGTGACAGGTGTCCGTGTAAGGGGTTATAGCTCCTCAGTGCACATTGACCTCCCTTCAGCATACACAAAAGACTGTATACCAGTTAACCGGGAGCACATACCAACCTGTGAAACAGCCAAACACTGGAGTCATCTTTCAAGTATCTCAGACGAAATACCGACACTCCTGAGTTGTGAAGTTGGCCTTCTCATAGGCTACAACTGTCCCAAGGCATTGGCACCTCGAAAGGTGATACTAGGCAAAGACGACGAGCCCTATGCTGTCCAAACCGACTTAGGGTGGAGCATAGTTGGATGTTCAAGGCCTTGCCTCGATGCACCACAGTCAACCGGATTCTGCCACCGGGTTGCTGTGAAGGAGTTACCCCCGTTAACACCGATGGATGCAATTCGCGCTCTCGAGTGTGATTTCAAGGACGTCACTGGACATGACAAGAAAGTGTCTCAAGAAGATCTGATGTTCTTAGACAAAATACAGAAAGACATCACACAAAACGAGCAAGGACATTATGAAATGCCCTTACCTTTTAAGGACAGACCACACTTACCTGACAACAAGGCACTCGCCGAGATCAGACTCAGCCACCTCAAAAGAAAATTCTCGAAGGATGAGAAATACAAGGAAGAGTACATTAAGTACATGAATGACATCATTGAAAGAGGTGATGTAGAGGAAGTGCATGAGGATGGAGTTCCTGGTGAGAATTGGTACATACCTCATCATGGTGTATACCACCCGAAAAAGCCAGACAAACTGCGAGTGGTATTCGATTGCTCAGCTAAGTATAAGGGAACCAGCCTCAATGAACATCTGTTGTCTGGACCAGACATGATCAACAACTTGACAGGAGTCCTCATACGATTTCGCCAGCATCCAGTTGCTCTAACCTGTGACATAGAAAAGATGTTCCACCAATTCCATGTCCAAGAGAATGATCGCAACTACCTACGATTCCTATGGTGGAAAAAGGGAGATTTGAGCACACAACCACAGTCTTACCGTATGAAGGTGCACCTTTTTGGTGCAGTGTCTTCTCCCGGGTGCGCTAACTATGGCCTAAAACATCTAGCCAAAGAATATAGCCACTCATATCCATTAGGGTCGCAGTTCATCACTCAAGATTTCTATGTTGATGATGGAGTTACAAGCGTGGAGACTACGGAAAAGGCTATAAAGCTGGCACAAGAAGCACGTGAGCTGTGCACAAAGGGTGGTCTCCGTCTTCACAAATTTGTCTCTAATGACAGAAATGTTCTAGAGAGCATGCCCTCATCAGAATGTGTAATAGACACCAAGACAAAGGACCTTGCCTTTAATGACTTGCCACTGGAAAGAACTCTGGGAATCCATTGGAACATAGCAGACGATTGCTTCAGATTTAGCATCAAGCTCAAAGACCAACCTCCAACACGTCGGGGGATTCTATCCACTGTTGCCTCGATTTACGATCCCCTGGGGTTTGTTGCCCCTTACCTTCTCAAAGGAAAGAGAATCCTGCAAGAAATGTGTCGTCAAGGCAGCGGTTGGGATGACCCATTACCTGAGGAGCTAAAGCCGCAATGGGAGAGTTGGAAAAACGATCTACTTAATCTAGAGAAGATAAACTTACCTCGATGTTACTTACCTGCGGACTTCGGAAAGGTTGTGAAAACAGAAGTGCATCACTTCTCTGATGCCAGCACCAGCGGCTACGGTCAGTGTTCTTATTTGAGACTGAAGAACGAGACAGGTGCCATCCACTGTGTTCTCATCATGGGAAAGGCCCGCGTTTCGCCTTTAAAGTTGACCACTATACCCAGATTAGAACTGACAGCAGCAATGGTCTCAGTCACAGTGAGCAACATGCTCAAAGAAGAACTAGGCTACCCCAATGTTGAGGAATTCTTCTGGACGGACTCTAAAGTGGTTCTGGGGTACATAAATAATGAAGCCCGGCGCTTTCACACTTTTGTTGCTAACAGGGTGCAGAAAATACGCCAAAGCACAACTCCCCAACAATGGTTCTATGTACCGTCCGAAGAAAACCCGGCAGATAACGCTTCCAGAGGAACCACTGTGAAGGAACTTCTGTCTTCCAACTGGTTCACGGGTCCTAAATTCCTGTGGGAAAAAGAACTCCAGATTCCCAAAGACGTGAATCCTGAGCTTCCAATTGGAGATCCTGAAGCCTACATACGAAATTTGCATGATCACGAGCTGTCAGGTAGCGCTACAAACAAAGACTGCAGAACAAGTAAGACTTGTCGACCGCCTGTGCAAGTTTTCATCTTGGTCTCAGGCCGTCAAGGCAGTAGCACGACTTCAACGACGAACTAAGAAAGACAAGTCAAAGACACACTCGACAGTAAGTGAACGAGAATGTGCAGAACGTTTCATCATCAAAGACCTGCAAGATGAAGTCTATGGAGAAGAAATACAGCTGTTGAGCAAAGGAAAACAACTCCCTTGTCACAACAAACTGCATCAGTTTGACCCCTTTGTAGATGCAGATGGTGTTCTTAAGGTGGGAGGGCGACTTGGCCGTTCATCCATCCCTACTCTGTTTAAACACCCAGCAGTCATTCCTAAGGAACATCATGTGACTCAACTGATAATCGCTCACTTTCACGAAAGGGTCAAGCACCAAGGAAAAGGGTTCACTACCAATGAAATCCGGTCCAATGGCTATTGGATCCCCGGGATAAACCGAGCAGTTGCATCCTACATTCGGCAATGTGTGATCTGTAGGAAACTCAGAAGGCCGATAGAGGGACAAAAGATGAGTGATCTGCCACCAGAGCGCATTGAACCCTCAGCTCCTTTCACATATTGTGGTATGGACTGCTTCGGTCCCTTTCTGACTAAACAAGGACGAAAAGAGAACAAAAGATATGGACTGCTCTTCACCTGTTTTTGTTCCCGCGCAATCCATATTGAAATGCTAGATGACATGTCAACTGACACATTCATCAATGGCCTACGTTGCTTCATTGCTCTTCGAGGCACAGTGAGGCAAATTAAGTGTGATCAAGGAACAAATTTTGTAGGTGCGAAGAATGAGTTGCAAGCTGCCCTTCAGGAAGTTGATACGGACCGATTGACAACCTTCCTTGCAGAAAAGCAGTGCGATTTCATTATGCATGCACCACACTCAAGTCATGCTGGTGGTGTCTGGGAGCGACAGATTAAAACTGTTAGAAGTGTTCTCACCTCCACACTCTCGCTAAGCAGCAGCAGACTTGACGACTCTTCCCTAAGGACCATATTCTATGAAGCCATGGCAATAGTTAACAGCCGTCCCCTAACAGTTGACAACCTTAACGATCCAAATGGCTTGGAGCCCCTCACTCCAAATCATTTGATCACAATGAAGTCCACCACAGCACTACCTCCCCCAGGTCAGTTCGTCAAAGAGGACCTGTATGGTCGAAAAAGATGGCGTCAAGTACAATATTTGACAGAACAGTTTTGGAGTCGCTGGAGGAAGGAATATGTCCACAACATTACTCTACGGCAGCGCTGGCATACTCCAAAGAGGAACCTTCAAGTAGGAGACGTGGTGATGGACAAAGAAGACATGCTGCCACGGAGTGAGTGGAGGTTGGGGCGAGTCACTGAAACTCTTGTTGACCCGGACGGACTGGTCAGAAGAGTCAAAATAACTGTCGGAGACCGGAAACTAAATAAAAAGGGTGAAAGAGTTCACAAAGTTACGGTTGTTGAACGCCCTGTACAAAAACTGATTTTGGTATTAGAAGCTGTTTAAAATAGCAGTGAAAGTAAAACATGGACATGTGATTTTTGTTGTTTTGGTTTACTTTGAGTCAATGTGAAAATTATGTGTTTTATGATAATTATTTGTAAAACCCCATAATTATGGTGGGAGTGTAAATGACAGTGAGGCTTTTTACTTTTAATTTGAAACACTTATGACTTTTGTTATACACTTTTATTTTGAAAGTGAACTCCTGGTATTTTTCCATGAGAGAGCCCTGGCAGTAGTAATTAGACGCACCTGCTGGCCTAATGTGAGCAGAGAGAACAGAAAAGGTTTGGTGTAACCTACAGCAGCATCGTTTTTTGAGCCCCCTGCTGTATGGGCACAAGGTTTGTGTTATTTTGTTTTCTGATTCAAAGTTTTCAAACATTTACAGTTGTATTTGTCTACTATGGTTTATGATGTGTTTATTGTCATGTTTTGGAGCCAAATGTTTAATTGTTTGTTTGTTTGTTTGTTTATTTTCAGCTTTTACGTTGGTTACGTTGGTTACATTGGTTGTTCAGTGTCCTGTTCAAAATAAAAGACTAAAAACCACCAGTAAAGCGACCATCTTTCAGCGGGGTGTGCTACATTGTATAATTATTTTCTAGGTTGTATCACTTAGCTTTACCTCATACCGGTTCAAATATAAAAATAAATAAATAAAATAAAGCCAGGGACACGCCTCAGGCAGCCCTGGGTGGACCTGGCCTACTTTTATAGCATCTATTTTGCAGTTAATAGTAGAATCAAAAGTCAACTGTTAAAATAACGATCTAAGCTTTTATTTTGAAGTCAAAACTGGAAGTTTTGTTTGCATTAATAAGTCTCATTTGACACTTCCTCCTTCGTGTTTTGTTTTGACCAGCTGACTGCTAGTTCCCTGGTCTGTCACATGACAGCATCCGTTCCCTTTCATTTGGAACTGATCGTAAGTAAAGTAAGTATAGCTACTGTCCTGTTTACCTGATAAGAGCGACTTTGATCTTTAGGTATGATATCTGAACCTGCAACTTTGTATTGGAATGTGTGTTCTGTAGATAGACCCCCTGCATGGGGGTGAACAGTAAAATGAGACAGAGTTGTTCACTCCTGAGATAGAAGTAAAATATGAACGTCTACCCTTATTTCAGGATGTCCTCTAAAGGGTGCGTAAAGTATGACTTAAGTCCTGTGGCTCAACTTAGACCAGTTTCGGGTAAATTGATCCAAGTGACGTGTTGATCCAAGTCAAGTGTTGTTCTAGTCTCAATGCAACTCTAGATTAAAAAAAAAGAAAAAAAGATTAGTAAACAAAAGTGCTGGACTTTGGGGGCACTCGTTTGTATTAACGGGTCGGGTAGTGGGATCACTTGTATGTAAAGGGCCTTGGATAAAGGCGCATATTAATGCACCATTTGCCTATCAAAAATAATTGCATAACACATTTTTCTCTTGCAAATAGTCTTACTTCCTTAATGGTTATTTATGCAACAATATATTAAATGTAAATATCTGGTATTTGCGTTTTTGTTTCTTAATGAGAGATGGTAGGGTTAATGTGATTAAAAGTAATAATGCAAATTGCAAAGTTACAAAAAAATATAGTTTGACTCATAGTCCCTGACTCCATGCAATTTAATATTATTTTATATGGGGTCAAAGTCAAGAACTCCACCTTACTGTGATAAGATATCATCTACCTATACAGGTATGGGGATTATCTGTGCTTGGTAGATTCATTATGGCGTATTTATGGCATTCATAGGTCAATATTTATTCCATAGCAGTGCTATAGTGGATATTATGTAGACGTTATTTTTCCCATCACATGTTATTTATACAGATGCCAGCTAGGTTGATTGTTTCTTCTACATTCTGTTCTCTCTGCCCTTGTTTATTGACTTTGAGTTCTTGCTTACTCTGTTTGCTTCAACCTAAGGCTTGTAAGTCACTCTGTATAACAGTGTCTGCTAAATCTATTTATTGACTTCTATCACCCGCAGAAAGCAGACGAGAGCATTCATTCCACCACACTGAGCGGACCTACTTCCGCTCTGAGGGAGAAGGTGAACTATTGGTCCCATTCCACCGAAAGATGCCATCCAATAAGTCTGTGTCTGACGCTCCGATCACCCAGTTTGTCAACTGCCAGATACTGAGAGACCACAAGCTGCAAAGGTACAGCACACAGATAGAGAGAGAGAGAGAGAGATGGGGATGGACTGAGGAACTGAAGTATCTCTAATGCAAATGCCTTTCTTTCAACCCGGTGTGTCTATGTGAGGCTAGTGGTGGGCTATATATAAAACACTGACGTTTTCAGTATAAGTGGTTCTTGCCAGGGTAGTATCGATATAATGAAGTACGGCAGACAGTACCTCCCTATAGTTACTTGTACAGTGTAGTTAGCATTCTTGGCCTTTGGATAGCCCTACAGTGTGCCTTCCACTTATATACTATATATTAAATGAATTACTGATGAAAGTGAAAGCAAAAGAGTTCTCAGTTGCTACAAGAATCACTGTAGTCCAAGAGCAAGGCCCCACCAAGCAAACAGCAACTACGCTGGCCCACCCTGTCCTTAGACCTTCAACCAGGAGAGAAGCAACTCCAAATCACACAAAAGAGTCTTTGTTTTTTATTATTTGACAATTTGGTAGTAGATAGTATAGTATGTTGATTACTTTTAATGTGGCATCCCCCTCGGGGGACCAACCCACAGGTCCTGAGAACCTGTGCTCTAGTGCAGGGGTTTTCAACCTTTTTGATACCAGTGCCCAATATTTATTCAGCATTTGATCCACGGACCACCTTGTGATGACATTTTCACCCCACAGACCCAAACACTAAAGATTTCTTTTGGTTTTGACCACAATTCCAGGCTGGATTCGCAAACAAAACAAGCAAACATACAGTAATACTCCATCCTTCTACATTCTTTAATTGTGTAGACTTGGGCTAATTCAGATGATGAATATTTTCACCAAATTGACCCCCAAGGGTCCATTTGGTTTCATTTTTATGCTCTCAAGAGTTACATCTGGTTGCTGGTTAACCAACTTTTTATCAGGTTCACCAACTTAGCTGGGGACCACCTGTTAGTAGTACTATCTCAAGGACCACTGGTAGTCCCCGGGCCACTGATTGAAAACCAATGCTCTAGTGTGTCTGTGCACTCGTTTTATAGAGAGGATCTCTGGGTGCGTGAGGGAAGGATTCTGGACCCAGCAAAGCTGTTCTTTGATGAACAGGGTTCTGCTGACCGACGTGTCGACTGTGGAGGCTGCATCATCGCCCCAGGCTTCCTGGATGTCCAGATCAATGGTAATGACTCCGCAATGGATCTGTATGATTTTGGATCTGTTTGGTTGAATCCTGCTTCTGTTGGTTCAGAGACCAGATGCACCAGACTTTCAATAGTACTTCCTGGATTGTCTAGTTTCTGTTTACTATTGGGTTCATATTTCACATATCTGTGGAAAGTTTACTGTATAAGTTATACTTCACACACTTAAAAATAGAAGACATACAAGTTCACAAGTGTTACAATGACACCTGCATGCAACTAGAATAATGTAAAGTTTTAATCACAGATTACTGTATAAAGGCTATGTTTTGACTGACGCAGTACCTCCTGTTAACCAGTAGGTGTCCTACCTGACCACAGGATATACAGTACATTGCAACCACCACCACTTAGTTATTATTGTATTTAGCACATTGCTTTATTTCCACAAAAACTATGAGCTTTCTTTGTTTTGTTTTGTTTTTGGCTTTTTGCCTTTATTGAGAGTGAGGACAGACAGGAAAGTAGGAGAAGGGGAGAGGCACACAGCAAAGGCTTTCATGAACAGGACTCAAACACACAACCCACTGTCAGGCCAAAGCCTATGTGGCGTGGGCTCAGACCACTCGACAAGCGGGCAGGGAAACATTGACACAAGAATGACACCTTTGCCACTATGTCGTCCTACTAGGAGGGTATGGCATTGACTTCAGTCAGGCTAGTGATGACATGAGCGCTGGGCTGGCCCTGGTGGCCAAGAGAATCCTGGAGCACGGCGTCACATCCTTCTGTCCCACGCTGGTCACCTCTCCTCCTCACGTCTACCACAAGGTACAACTTCACCACGCCACTAGAGCGCTATAGTAAGGGACTTACTGAAGAAAGGAGAATTATGTGCACTTAAAGGGGAATTCCACCCATTTTCAACATTTTACAATGCCCCCCCCCCCCTCGCCGTATCTAGAAATGGAGGTCTACAACAACACAACTTGATGACATCATCAAGTTGTGTTTCACTGTGATAATGATTCTTCTTTTAGGACCTTTTTTTGGTGTACAAATGGAACCAAATAGACCCGTTAGGGTTCATTTGGTTCCATTTGTACTCTCTGGGTGGAAAATGGGTGGAATTCCCCTTTAAATAGATATTTAACTTAAAAAAACAAACATCATCTAGTCAGGCTTTTGTGTATGCCCAGACCGTTTTTAAGCTGTTTGATTCAGATTCAATATTTAGGTGTTATAGTAATTTTAGCTGCACCGCCTCCTTCCTATTAATTTCAAACCCTTAAAACTACTCTTTTAACCATGATAGATTCATCGAAAACACCTGAACCTTTTTCTGTTAACTCACTGGTGCTGTCCTCCTAATCCTAATACATGATATAAAACATTTAATACTGTTTTGATTTACTTGTAATAATTAGAGTTTTAAGTTACATCGTATAATGGGTGTGTGTAGGAAGGGGCTGGGGCAGCAAAAACATGTAAACATTGAATCAAAAATGTAAACATTGAATCAAGTAACTTAAAAAAAACTGTCTGGCGTATTCACAAAATAAAATAAAATCATCTTATATCTTAAAGGGTTAATCTACTGTATGTAGATCTGTAAATTTGCCGATTTCTGAAGATACACAATCTACAAGGTCTCATCCTGTCACCATACGATGTGCTGTGAGCTACTTTCCTTACTTCTGAAAAGTTTTTAAATAGTTGATTTTGCTTTTATTTAATTGCATCCCAGGTCATACCTCAGGTCAAAGTACAAAATGGAGGAACGGAAGGAGCTGGGATTCTGGGTAAGATTCTTCCACAGCTGTATAGACTAGTGTTTGTTTCATTTATTATTCTGTGTCATCAAGGAACACCCCCATCTAGATCAGGGGCGCCCACACTTTTTTGACTTGTGAGCATCTTTCAAAAATGATCAGTGCAGCAAGATTTACCACTGTAGTCCTGGAACCAGAGTGATTTTTGGCTGAAGGTGGTTTCATCTGAGCGTGCCCAGTGACTAATGCCTTGAGCGTTTTTGTTAATAACTCCTTAATTTTAGGAGCATGCCATGTGGTCTACCTGCACAGCCTTTGTGATCTACTGGTAGATCGCGATCTACCTTTTGGGCACCCCTGATCTAGATGATCTCTCTGCTTTCCTGCAGGCCTTCACCTGGAGGGTCCGTTCATCAGCCTGGAGAAGAAGGGAGCCCACCCAGAGAAGTACCTGCAGTCCTTCCAGTCCAGAGGAGGCCAAGGTGTCAGTGACCTGCTGGAGACCTATGGCAGCCTGGACAATGTGGCCATGGTGACCCTGGCCCCCGAGCTGCCGGGCAGCCAGGCAGTGGTCAGGGAGCTGAGCCAGAGAGGCATCATTGTGTCCCTGGGTGAGTCCTTTAACTGTGTTTAGGTCTGTTATGTTAGCCTCACAAATTTAAATTGAAGATTAATTGTGTTACACAAAACATTTATTTGTTTATTTTGTTGTCAAAATAGTGCAAATAGATAGTCCATAAGCTATTGATCATCAGTTTCTGCTATTTTTGAAAAATATTAATTGGTATATTTATTTATATAGCGCTTTATCCAAGGCGCTTTACACAGATTGTAGATCCCATTCACCCACTCACTCAGCAATAGTAGAAGAAATCATGCAAGGTACTGACCAGCACTGTACTGTACTATATAGGACACTCGGTGGCCAACCTATCCCAAGCAGAGGATGCTGTTAATAATGGAGCCTCCATGATCACGCATCTCTTCAACGCCATGAATGCCGTGAGTCACACCTAGTCCTCCTCAAGGCTGTGTATGAGATCAAATAAACAGAATGTTGAATAGAGCCTGAACGATCCGTGGCCTAATGCAGAAACATCCCATCTCCGTATTTTAACTTATTGTCTCTTTTTGTTAACGGCCTACTTTGTCACCTGAAGCATCAAACGAATACTGGAAAAGCGCCACAAAGCTCATAAACAAGTTGTGAGCTTGTTGAAATGATAATTTTGTTGTGTTTGAATGTTACTCTGGAAACATAACTGTTTTGGACATGTCAGGTCCCCACCCAAACAATATCGGGGGGGGGGGGGGGGGGGGAATCAATGCTACAGTAGTTGGATGTAGGCTTTCTGATGACACATTATTGGTAATGAATCGTCTTTGAATCAGGCTACTGCTGAAACACATTGGCGTGATCAATAAAAAAAGGATTGGGGAATTGCCTCTGAGCCAGTCTTGCATATTTTATTGTGTTTTACACTTTCTTGGTTTATGAGCTAAGTTATATGCACCCACTGCCTCAACCAAGGGCATTTCCCAGAACAACCACACCTTCTTTCTTTGACACGTTCTTGCTGTTTGTTGTCATTGGTGTCATCATGCAGTTCCATCATCGTGATCCAGGTATAGTGGGTCTGCTGACCAGTGATCGGATCCCTGCTGGCAGGACGGTGTTCTACGGCATGATCGCTGACGGAATCCACACCAACCCAGCTGCACTACGCATCGCCCACAGAGCACATCCTAGCGGTCAGTATTATTATTATTTTTTACTATTTCTGATCTCAGTTTGGTGAAACAATATTATCTAATGTATGCTCCATGTGCTACGCGTCCCTTTAGACCAGAAAGCACGTTTGCTGGGACTACCCAGTGATATTCTTTGTCGATGTATTAATTTCTTAACACTTGAGAGTGTACAAAACTTAACCAAAATGGAGCTTAAATTAACCTTCATGTTCTAGAAAGTAATGTTTTCATTAGATTGGCTATTTAGCTGAGCAGTAGGTTGGACAGATTTCAGCAGAATACCTTCATCGTTGTTGGTAAAGGCACATCGTATTTCTCTGTAAGGCAAATAAACGTAGGGCTTTACAGATGAAAAGAAGTCGCTTTTACTAGGAGATATGAGGTGTCAGTACTCTGATGGGGGCCAACTGTAGGGACGATGGACTGAAATTCACAAGGAATCATGTAATGACATAAAACTTCATTGGGAGGAGAAATAATAATAAGTACATTATTGTCCAAAGAAAAAGTGTTGGTGTGACACTGGTGTTGGTGTTGGTGTTGGTGTGACACTGGTGCTAAAATAGGGGTGCATGCGTTCTGTCCGACATCTCAGGGATCCGATGGGGAGGGGGTCCGATTGGGCGGGGGTCCGATGGTACGGATGGGGCGGGGGTCCGATGGGGCGGGGGTCCGATGGTACGGATGGGGTGGGGGTCCGACGATCGGCCCGCGCTCCTCCAGAACGGGATTTTCTACAAGTTCACAAACTGCCTTGGACACGGCCTGCGAGGGTCCCCCTCCCCCCTCTCTCTATACGGCTTTTAGAGAAAGAAAGGAGAGTGACGAGAGTAGTGTAAAATAAAGCGAATTGCCCCGCACCCCCCCCCCCCTCTCTACCTGACAGCTCGTGATCATGCAAATTTCGTATGTAGGCTATACAGCCTTTGTTTTTAAATGCCCCCCAATTACCATGTCGGCAAAACCATTCACACCTTGGCCAAAGATGCGCTGGACTGGACCCCCGCCCGCTCCCACTGCAATCCTTAACTCAAAATAAAATGATGCACTGGGTGCAAAAATCACCGCGGAATGACCAACAAATGGCTTTGAACATAGGCCTACTTGGATTTTCCGCCACTCTTTCTCCTCCAATCTCCTGTTTTATAGTCCCAGTGTGAGATGTGTGTGAGTTTTTAAATCGTAGCCTATAGCGCCCACGCATGATGCAGAAGTCCGTTTGGTATGGAAGTACCTTAGGGTCATAAGAAGAGATCTATCCAAAGATGACCTGCATCACCCTTCATTAGGCTACTGAAATTGCCATAATTCCATCATTTTCTCCTTACCATAACAACAGTGTAAAACATGCTACATGCAAACATGCAAACTAATTAAAAGTTCTGGAGAACGACTGGGAGTAGCATATCCTGTGTAGGCCTACATATTTTGTGGGTGTAGGATGCAAGTATTTGGGGTGAGGGGCAACTCAAAAGTGTTATGTGAGCCTGACATATTTGAATATATGAAAAATGTGCTTTTATTCTTATTTAATACACTTGCTTTTCCCTCTTGTGGGGTGTCTGATGGGGATGAATATATTGCTATTGTCTTTGAAGAGGTGATAATAGCTAGCTTAGATTTTCGAGGCAATTCACCCACTAACCAAACAATAGACCTTTCAATTAATAGGCTACTAATGAAGTGTGCTATAAGCACACTATTTTGATTAGTTGGCCATTCAAACAATGTTATGGCTTGCATTGAAAAGAAGACCTGCTTGATGGACTTGTGATGTTAACTCTGTTTATTCACATTTCCTAAATGTCTGAAAAGTCATCAAATTGCGATGTCTTTCGTAAAATAAAATATAGCAATATTTGAACTTGGTATTTGAAAAAATCCTGGCTACAACCCTGTCTCTAGGGTAGCTGGAAAGATGTGACAGGTTATTCCTTTGCCAGGAATAACATCAGAACACATTAAGGGTGGGTATGGTGAAGGTCTATTTAATCCCATCAAACGACAACGTTGGAGATTAAAATTAAAAGTATATTTAACTTTCAAAAAACATTTGGTCATTTCATCTAATCAGTCTCACATGAGCACCCCAGACAGTTTTTGCATTACTTGATTCAGTATTTAGATATTTGTGTCCCAGCACCACCCAGGTTGAGTCTTTGAGGAAATTCTCATTTTTTCTTTTATCATAACTACAATTTGACATATTGTTTGTGAAGTTTGACCCACCAGTTTTTGAGATATGGTTTATAGAGTAATGTCTTGCAGAGAAACAGGAATTTGAGAATTTCGCTTTTAAAGATGTAGTTCTTGGTCTGGGCATTGAGGGGTGCCCGGTTTCCTCTTCTTTGCCGAGCAGTTGGGGCATGAGAATACCTCCTCAATACTGTGGGGGTAGTGTTGAGTCAGGGTGTTTGAATAGTAGCCTAATAATAGTAGCTATGAATAAAGTGTACCTTACAGGCCCTAAAAGAAAAATCATTAACATGGTGAAACACAACTCGATGTTGTCGTGAAGTTGTGTTTCACCTTTTTTCCCAGACCTCCATTTCTAGGAAACTTCAAGGTATATTGACAGTAACATGTTAAAAATGGGTAGAATTCCCCTTTAATAGGCCTAGTGTGTCCATTCACACAGTGGTTAATGCATATTAAATTAAGTGTTCGCTTTTGTTGTATTGATCTAGTGGTTCACAATGTGTTAATGTCCCACTTTCAAGAAGTTGACAATGGCTAGGGCCTTTCCTAGATGTTCACAACAACAAAGCTTCTCTTGTTCCAAATTGTTTTTAACGTTAAAAAACGTAAAACGTAATAACGTGGTTAATGTTCATATATACTGCACTTTGGCTCTTATTAAGTCTTCAAATAACACAACTCTTATTTTTATTATTTACCGCGGGTATGCTGTATATTGTATTGAGAATGGGGACAAATAAATAAGGACAAGTCCTGGACCGAAAGTATGCAGAAATGCATTGAACTCAGCAACAGTCCACCTAGATCTCTTTATTTTAGATTGTTTTGTAGTAATACAAGATTAAACATCCAGAGACTTTAGTTGTTTGTCTTATTTGTGCCGCCCTCGTTGTATAGAATGTAGCCTATTTCCAACTCCAACTTGTCCCTGCATAAACAGCAGCTCGAGCTGACCAACTTGTCCCTGCATGAACAGCAGCTCGAGCTGACCCCTCTATGTCGTGACTCTCTTTTCTCTTCTCTGTTTTTGGCTTACTTCTCTCCAAGTATTTGGAGAGTATTTGGAGAGAAGTATTTGGAGAGAAGTAAGCTAATAACGCCAAAAAGGCCAATAATATCGAAGTGATTCTCAACTTCTGTACTGCTGATGTGGTGTCATAGAGCTCATGCAAAACATTTTTAGAAACACAAGCACTTCATTAATAGCCTATTAATTGGTAGGTCTATTGTTTAGTTAATGGGTGAATTGCCTCGAAACTCTAAGCTAGCTATTGCCACCTCTTCAAAGACAATAACAATATATTGATTCACACCAGACATTCCAAAAGAGGGAAAAGCAAGTATAAAAATACATTTTATTCTTATATTATTTTACAATAAGACCCACAAAATAAATAGGCCTACACAGGATGTGCTACTCCCAAGCCTTCATCAGACCATGACCAGAGAACTGTAGGCCTACAGTTTAACACCAACGTTGTTATATCTCTAAACAATGGAGTCTCGCCTGGTACAATAGTGGTTTATTTGGGGGGCAATTTCAGTAGCCTAATGAGGGGTGATGCAGATCTCTTCTTATGACCCTAAGGTACTTCCATACCAAACGGACCTCTTCATTGTGCGTGCACTACGATTTAAAAACTCACACATCTCACACGGTGACTATAAAGATTGGAGGGGGAAGAGTGGCGGAAAATCCAAGTAGGCCTAATGTTCAAAGCCGTTTGTTTCCATTCCAGTATTGTAGTAGCCTATTGTATGCTACTAAGGAGCCTTAATTATTAGAAGCTGCTTATTAATGAAATGCATGTCATTCCGCGGTGATTTTTGCACCCAGTGCATCATTTTATTTTGAGTTAAGGATTGCAGTAGGAGCGGGCGGTGGTCCAGCGCATCTTTGGCCAAGGTGTGAATGGTTTTGCCGACATGGTAATTGGGGGGCATTTAAAAACAAAGGCGGGTAGAGTGCTGTATAGCCTACATACGAAATTTGCATGATCACGAGCTGTCAGGTAGAGAGGGGGGGGGGGGGGGGGGGGGGGGGGGGGGGGGGGGGGGGGGGGGCAATTCGCTTTATTTTACACTACTCTCGTCACTCTCCTTTCTTTCTCTAAAAGCCGTATAGAGAGAGGGGGGAGGGGGACCCGCGCAGGCCGTGTCCAAGGCAGTTTGTGAATTTGTAGAAAATCCCGTTCTGGAGGAGCGCGGGCCGATCGTCGGACCCCCACCCCATCCGTACCATCGGACCCCCGCCCCATCGGACCCCCGCCCCATCCGTACCATCGGACCCCCGCCCAATCGGACCCCCGCCCCATCGGATCCCTGAGATGTCGGACACAAGTATGCCTCCCCTAAAATAGCACCAGTGTCACCAATAGCATTGTCAATGTCACAATTGTGAGTGTGTCACTGGGGAACAGGACAAATGGATAACTAAGGATTAGGATTTTACTGTAGTACTACATGAATAAATGAATGTGAGTTTTTGTGTTTCAGGTCTGGTGTTGGTGACAGATGCCATCACAGCCATGGGTCTTCCACCTGGACGTCACACGCTGGGACAGCAGGTCCTGGAGATACAGGGGCTCCACGCCTACGTAGCAGGTCCCAAAACTGTCACCATCCGGTGTTTAATTAGTTTTCTTTCACCACTGGACATTTGTCACTGTGTAGGTTGGTGACTGGGTATGTCTAGAGCATTACAGTTAGTCTAAAGATAACTATTAGGACAGAATTTAAAAACGTATAGTAGATTGCAGTCAATTGCTCTTAGATGATGTCATTTATTGAAATCTGAAAATAGCTGAAGAATTTGATGTGGTTCATTTTCAAAATCAAGAGCTGTGTTAACCTAGTATTAGTTTGTGAGAAATTATGTATTTATTTTCCATTATCCTAAAACCATTGCTGTACTGTCTGGCGCCACTGACTGTAATCTCACCAGCTCAGTTACCAAATGAAATAGATACAGTGGACTGTGATGTTTCATTCAGTGGGTTTACTGAGCACTACTGTATCTGGAATTCTGGATACTGAATATGCTGTCCCGTTTTAGGTACCACGACACTCAGTGGAAGTATAGCCACCATGGATATGTGTGTGAGACACTTCAAACAAGCTTCGGGTGAGTTTTGTATTTGATGGTGATGTATTATTGTTGTATTCTTATGCTACTTTGATGAATTGAATACATAGGACCACAAGGTAAATAAGTCCCCTGGACTTTTTTTTCCATTATGATTTTAGCCTACATGTCTGACTGTACCTCGTGCTGTTTACTTTTGCTTCCATAATGGATGTATTATGCCTGAGTTACACTTGGTTTCATGCTGTGTCACGCACTGCAAATAGCTAACCAAAAATAGCGTCCCATTGCGATGCTTTGTAGATGTAGACTGGCTATTTTCAGTGTCCGACACTAACCTCACCAGGCCTTTTCTCATCTCTCCAGGAAAAAAGCCTGGCAGCAATCTAAGGCAGAAAGTATGTGCCGTGTGGGAGGGTGGGACTTTGGTTCAAGAATTTACCTGGAAGCTGTCTTTTTCAACTAATCACAACAATGCAATGTCTTCTTCTTCTTTCTGTCTTTTTTGTTTATTTATGGGACAATGCATATTAAATGACATTGCATAAATGCTCCGGATTTAGTAAAAATGCTAATTTTCAGCAGCAATCCCCACATACGAACATGTGGCGTGTTGCAGTTTTGAGTCCCGATGACATTTTCCATCTTCCTCCCATCTACATGTATTTCCCCCTTTTCTGTCCAACAACTGCTAATCTATCAATAAATGCAACAAGCCCCCAAAATATAGTTTATAATTTATATAATAAATAAATAAATAAATGTAATGCACTGACCATATGGTCCTTGTGTGGATGCGCGTGTGTGTGCGTGCAAACTGCCAGGCTGCAGTATAGAGTTTGCTCTGGAAGCAGCCTCACTTCACCCTGCTCAGCTACTGGGCATCAGCGATCGGAAGGGAACCCTCAACTACGGCACAGATGCAGGTAAACCTGTTATTATTTTTTTAAATAACTAAAATTAACCCACTACTAGCTCAAAGCTTTGCACAATTAAATGGCCTCCGCCATGAATGTTTTGGTGTTTTTAGCATTCCCAGTGTATTTTTGTACCCCAAAAAGTTGTTTTTGGGGTACAATATCGGTCTTCACTGTTTTTTAAACAGTGAAGACCTATATTGAGAATGATATCTATGATTTTGTGTGTGTGTGTGTGTGTGTGTGTATGAACACTTATGAGCACTCAGATTCTTCTGTTTATTGAAAAAGGAAGAGACTATAATTTATTTATTATAGTCTCTTCCCTTTTAACTTTGCCTCGACTTTTAAGTCATTGATATGCATGACATCCACACCCCCTTCCAAAGAGGCCCAATGAAACCCACCGAAACCAGGCCGATCATGCATATTGTAATGAGACAGGGAATAACAATGAGGTGGGTGGGGGAAGCAGTGGACGGGGAGAGGGGTCTGTTTTTGTGGACATTTCTGGTACTACAAAATGGCTTGGAATGGCACCTTGAGAAAGTGCAAGTGAGTGTATTAAAACTAAAAAAGGCAGCATTTATACAATAGATTTGATTACGAAGTCATGGTGAATCCCCTTTAATACAATCAACAATTGATCATTCATAGCCCATGAATCTATTGCGACAATAAGCAGTTTGTTGATTTATTATAAATAAGAGTTCATGTTAAGTTGACCGTCCATTTGTGCAGGGAGTATACAAACAAAACGTCTACTCTTATTCACAGACCTCGTTTTGGTTGATGAAGAACTCAACATCAAGGCAACCTACATTTCCGGGGAGGAGGTCTGGAGACAATGACCACGTGGGTTTTGGTGGCTGTTGGTCGATACTGTGATAAAACGCTCTCCTCCCTACAACATCGTAGGACGCTGCCTACTGCCGCGGGCCGCCGGGCAGCACAACACTCACTGGGAGACAAAGGAGACTGTCGTCTGTCGTGTCCAGCCCTGTACACCCAGAGAACAGCTTCTTCGACAGCAGGAATAAATGACTTGAATCTTATCGTTATTACAATGTTATTTTTTTCATAAATGAACTCCCTACTTGATTACACTACAGTGTACGTCGCACAGAAGCATCAAATGTAGCAGCTCAAAATGTGGGCTGGTAAATGTGCTACTTTTGATGCATGTGTTTATATTTGAATACTGAAAAGTTGGACAAAAAGTTGAACGTGAAGTTTTCACCCTGTTGATTTTATATGATCCCCCCCTCTCAGATGTAATCTAACTATTAAGTGTCAAATCTCGCTTCAACCACTTCAATCATTTGGATGGCCAGATTCCCAAGGGCTCTAGTCTATACTATAGCATCCTTCTGGATTAGCTCTACACTAAATCATTCCACCAAAACTATAAGCACACAAGGTGTTGCATTCAATGCATTGTGAGCTTGTAGATCTTCTATTTGTGCAAAAACAACTTCCCATAATACTTAGGAGATGCCATCTTTCTGTAATGTGTATGCTTTTTTTGTTGTGCAAATTGAAAATTTTTCTTTTGTTTCTTTTCAATTTCTTTGTATTGAATATTCACATGTGTAAATTGAATAGTTAAATCAACCATAAATCAACCAATAAAATGTTTATCACAATGGTTGACTCCGTTATTAATTATCTTTGTTGTGTAATTAGAGTTGTGTAAGCACTAATGCAGACCCTCAGGCATGTACGGTATGTATAGGTCACTGATTCTCAACCTTTTGGTCCAGCAATTTAATAATAATTGTTGCCTTTCATGAAAAAGTGATATATTCAGAAGAGCCTCTACTTTTACATTAGTTAAATATTTATAAATCCCAAATACACACTTAAGACAGTATCCAAATACCTAAATAAATATGTAGGTCGAAAAATATAAATATTATTCGGCCTATGATTTTCTGGTTGTAACAGTGTCCCCGTTGTAAACATATGTGAGTTGCGGGTCAATTTGGTTATTCATCATCTGAATATTCATCATCTGAATTAGCCCAAGTCTACACAACTGGAGTCTTTGTTTTGCCTTCCAAAATCCAGCCTGGAATTGTGGACAAAAGAAATCTTTAGGTTTGGGGTCTGTGAGGCTAAATTAAAATGTCATCAAATGGTGGTCCGGGGCTCAAATGCTGAATAAATTGTGTGCCCTGGTATCAAATAGGTTGAAAGCCACTGTCCTAGTGGGGTGCAAACCCCTCAACTCGGTTAAAACATCACATAGCCCATAGGAACATATTTAATAGAAGTCGATCCCTCCTGCCTATAATGCCTTAGGCTACTCGAACCCAAAGCAATCTCCACCAACACGTTTGACCAGCCAGCAGCAGCGACCGCAGCGAAGGAATTCGATCCGGCGTCCTCATAGGGTGACACACACAAGCCTGCCTGTCTGCTTTGGCACACAGAATAGAGGTCGTTTCAGGCTGGCTTCATACGGTTTGCTTTCGATCGTGCGAAATGCACTGCATGCTGGGCTGGTCTACTACCGTATTTACCTCTCAGGCTCTCCCCCACAGCACCCGTTCGATCATGCACAAAACCCGTCCTAAATTCTAAGCCTTTATTATAAGGGCAGCAGCAGCAGAGAAGAATGGACCACCGGTGACGGTGCACATCAGGCGCTTCAAGTAATGCCTCCATCCGATCCAGTTCTCTCTTTATATAACTCATTTGCTATAGCCTACATTATGGACTGCCGACAGTGCCGAGACTGTAGTCTTCCTCGTTGAAAGGGCATTAAAGTCGCGACGGGGGTGAGTGAAACCATCTGGAACATTGCTTTATACAGTAGCCTGACTGGTCCTACTAGTGCAACCATCCGAACGATGTAAATGTAATAATGCCACATGCAGGCTTTAGCCTACTGGGAAATGTGTATTCAAAACTTATACAGTATCAGCACCGGCTGCTGCATCTGCATTGATGTCGGTTGTCACACATGCAGCCACTTGGAAATGTGTAGCCTTATTAGCCTATATTAAATGCCATTAAACTTGCTCAAACACTCGCTAAAGAAAGTGATACATATTGCTGGAATTAATGGACTATAAATAATTCACTAAGCAGGTTTGCGCTGTGAATGATTCAGGTCTGGACTGTGGGGTTTCACAGACAAATGGTCAGTGTTACTTTGACTGAGAGGGAACAAAGGGGCAATTTGGTTTTATTTGCACCCTCTAGAGTTAAACGAATACATGTTTTTTGTGAGTGATACATCTCAAAGCTTCTGGTTTAGGCTACCTTGAATTAATAGAGTGAATCTGAACTTGAGTTCTTTACTCAAGGGCAAAACTGCAGTGCAAGCCCCCATCCCCTCCCACCAAAAAGATGCTGCACTTAAGGTTCTAGTTATGTGTGGGCTTTTAAACAGCAACCTTGGTGGCAATGTCACATGCAAAAATTGTAGCCTATACTGTACCTCTCACATTCAGATATAAGTTTATCTTTTTCACTGAGGTTGTTTACCTCAGATACAAAAAAGTATCTGAGGTAATCCTCCAATGCAGATTACTTATCAAAGCATTTTACAAAACAATATTAGTTTGTGGTCACCAGACTCAATTTACTGTGAATGAGAGACCATCTCAGTGGCTTTCTGGTGTCCACCCTGAGATTGGGAGTTCCGGGTTTAGTCCCTGGTTGACTCGTACCAATTTCCAAAGTTCCAAATGGTACCTAAGTGGCGCTCTGCTTGGCACTCAGTGTCAGTGGATGGATGGATTAGGTTCCTGGGGCACAGGACTACTACGATCATGTCCTGCGATGCACAGGTTCAACCTGTACATCAAGCCGCCTCACACTGCAGAAACAGGAGATAGGCACCTGACCTTATGGGTCACATCATTCCTCAGGAGCCAATATGGCTCCCACAGCTACTAACTAATTAAGAGATGCGGTGAAAGTAGTAAAATCCTATTTTAACTAATGATTTCTGACATGGATCTTGGAATGTAATTTCACTTCACATTTAATCGTAAATACTGATATTTCACATCATGGAACCAAATTCATTCATTTAGTAAAACGAACACTGAAGATTTTAGTGTGCACAGACACCATGTTTCAGAATCTGATACCCCTACCGGTGTCTAGCGAGGTGCTAGCTCACCTCAATGTAACTCTCCCTCTCTCTCGCGCAGCCTTTTGTAGCCCCGTGTGCTCACCCTGAGCCATCAGCACCATGGGAAGCTCCACTTCCTCCCTGGTAGACGAGGCGGAGTTTGAGCCGGCGCCCCGCGGCCCTGCGCACCCGCCCTCGCCCCTCATGGGATGTCTGAGGAGCAGCCAGAGTACTTTCATACCCCGACAGCTGGCCCGACCCCCCATCAGGCACCGAGAGCGAAGGTACAGTAAAGCAGGCATGCATGCTTTGGGTAACGCCCACAGTTTTGGCGACCCTGGTTCTCCCGTGCGGGAATGGGGAAGGGATGGGGGAAAAAGCCATGCATATTAACCATCCTTTGGACCTTTTCTTTTTGGTATTCAGACACCCCTTTTGACTTTGAGTTGCAGCACTCAATGTTAATACTGGGATTCAAACACAGGTCTCATCCTGTGCTAATCACTGGTGTAGCTCCCAAAAACATCTCTGACCTATGTTCACATCAACGCATAGGTGGATGTCATGATTACAAATTTTACTTCACTTTTTGTGCTAGACGAAAACAAAAAAATAAATATATTTAGGTTTGACTTTCTAACTTCATAATCCAAAGTTTGATCTGCTATTTCTTCTCTTTCTTATACAGTATTTGAAAATGTATGGACATTTTTCATGGAAATTATTATGACGATAATAAGAAGTACATCACTGAACTATCTCAAATTGCAATTGGACGAGTGTGACAAGCCTCCTTGGTTTCTTTGGTCACTGTGGACCTGATCTATGGAACAGATCACATAATGACATCTTTTCTGTTCTACCAGGCCTTTGTGTGCTCATATTTAGGAGTTTGCGTCTTGTTGTTTTTCCTAATCTTTATTTACCCAAGCCAGGTAATTGTGCTCTTTTTTGCCAACGCCCTGCTCACTCACACAAACGCACACACAGACAGACTTGCTCATGCTCTAGGACAGCACTTCAGCTGTGTTGAGGGAGGGGTGAGTGGAAACCATTCACTGCCTGTCTGGAGAAAACGAATTGGTGACCTTTCGGTCACAACCGCCTTTCTCCAATCTTTAGGCAAACTTTGTTGGGATGCAGAATAATTTCACAGTCAATTCTAGTTCTCAGTACTCTGCAGAATACAAAATTCTGTGCGTGTGTGCATGGGTGTGTACATACACGTGTGTTGGTTTGTACATACAGGTTAGCAGGGGTCATGTGGATGTGTTTTAAATGCTATCTGGGAGGTTACGGTGATGGTAACTGTGCAGTGAAGTGCATTGTCTTTGTTTGCTGCATTGCATGGTAAGGTGTATGTCTGGTTTGGTGCGCAACCCCAAGGCTCAATATTACACTATAGGCTACTGTAGCCTGGTCTGTAGCCTGCTCAATGATTTTGGCCTTGGGGGGGGGGTCGTGGGATCCACACGGCGGAAGTGCTGCGCTCTGATTTGATCTCACTAACGTGTCGTCATCTCCGGCCCCTCCCCCTCCCGCCCACTGCTGTTCTACGTCACATCATTTAGAGCGACGCCCACCCCGGAAGGTTCACTCACCCCTCAAGGCCACTTTCCAACGTGCGTTAGTCCAGGCTTTCCGTTTTCGCGCAAGGTGAACGAAAATGAAAGCCTGGGTGTCGAGACTACACTATACTGTAAATCTGCCAGTGGTTCTCAATATTTTTTAAGGCAAATGAATATATATTTCCTGCAAGCCACCATTTGTTGTGTACTATGTAGAAAAGGTGTTGAACAGAATTTGATGCTATTAAGTTATTTGCTGGGGACCCCCGGCTGGCCCCACTTCCACTTCCTGAACCACAGGTAGAGGAGGTCGTCCAATGATCCGTGGGTCGGTGGTTCGATAGTACCCTCCTGTCTACATGTCGAAGTGTGCATTGGCAAAACACTGAAACCCAAATTGCTCCCAATGTGCTGGTTGTGCCTTGCATGGTTTCTGTCCTCATCAGTGTATATGAATGAGTCAATGGCTGTACGTATTGCACTTGCATAAAGGCACTATAAAAATGTACCTTTTATTAGCAATTAAGCAGTGAGGTCTGAAAAGAACAAGATGACATCTAGAAGGGTCGACTAAACATGATCGGGATTTTGCTAGAAGAGAATATAATACCGTTGCACATGCTACAATACCTGACTGGAAGATATGTGAGTAATAATTGATACAGAAAGTGATCGATATGGGATATGAATCTCCAGTAGGAATAGATGAAGACAACATGTTCTAACAAGCTGCAGACACATGATACGGTAACAGCAGTTTTACTTCTGTAGTGACATCTTGTATGCTTGGACCTCTTGATAGACAAGGAAAAGCACATGATGTTAGTAACATTTATTGTGGATGCATATTCTTCATACTGTACTCTCTGGGCATCCAGGCCTTCAAAAACAATGACAAACATTTCCCAAATACATCATAGCATTTTCCAGCTAAAGATGTTCTTAAAAATACAAATTATATTAATTGTAGTTCTTTGCTCCTAGTTTTATATTTAGTCTTATTTTTAAATAACTGTAATCACCCTGATGGGAAAATCCCAGTCTGTGTAGCCTCGATACCCAGGCTTTTATTTTCGTCTGCACTGTGCAAAAAGTGAAAGCCTGGACTAAGTAGTGGCCACGGTGGCTATGACTGACAGATCGGTGAGATCCGATCAGGCCAACCGCCTATATGAGTCGGTCTCCACCTCTCTAGGCTAAAATGCTTTTCAGGTTAACTCAGGCTACTGACTGTGTGATTGCAATCAAGGTGAGCCAGGTTGCAGGAATTGATTACAATTCTGTAATTCATTTGTATCTAACAATCTATTCCTGCCCAAAATGTTTTCCTAGTAGGGACATCCCCGTCTCCCAGAGTGCCCCCCAGCAATAAACTTGTCCCATTCATCTATGTCCTCTGTAACGTGTCGACTCAGCACATCGTCTCTGTCTGGAGGAAACCTCATGTCCAAAACGGTTACCTTTGCTTACTTTTTTGAAAAATAAATTACAGTATCCTTCAACCCCCCCTCCCACCCCCACCCCATGCAGTTCACAGTGTCACATCAGATATCCCCAGTTCTGTTGAGCCAGGCATCGCTTCAATGGTTCTGCAGAAGTCATCTGTCCCTTTTTCATGGCAAAAAATAAATAAATTAAAAAATACATGTGCAAGGTCACATTGTGTCTCATGGAGATCCCGGTGTGAGCCTGTATATATCTACAATTCCTTTTTGCAGCATGAAACCAGAGCAATCACAGCGCATGATGGAGTATGAATTATAGCATATATAGGCCGGCTATTTTTGAGAAGGTTTTCTGCCTATAATGACATGCCAAAATAGGGATGGCAATTAGCACAGGGTTTTAACAGTGTAGGCATCTCTCAGCTTGAATCCCGTTTGAAGAGGAAGCAGGGCCAGCTGTGCTTTGACGAGCATCTGCTGCATTTCATAGCTCATTCAGGGAGAGAGCATCCTGTATAGGTGCCTGGAGGGGATAAGGACTGTGAATGGAGGAGATCGATCGTTTTCCACTTTAGCAACACATGAGGATTCTTCCCTCTAGGTTACTGTTGGGCAGAAACCTCTTATCTCCATATTCTAACTTTTCGTGTTTTCCATAAATGGATGCCCTTATTGCCCCACAGTACTAGTAAGATTGCAATATCGAAGCTTGTCGATCTGCTATTTTTTTTTTGCTATGTTTGAATTTGCATCCTTAAAAGCAACAGTGTTGGACAAGCAGTATGAGGTTTTCATTCGACAGAGACGACAATTCAATGAGCTGTCATGGAAATATACAGGGATAATAGGGCTACTCACGCCAAGAATCATAACTATTCAGATAACCTTTGATGAATGACGGTTACATAAACTATGTAACTACAGGGCATACCGCCACGCCCCCAGCTATTAATTTCAATGGAAGTTGTTCAGTGACGTTTGAAGCACCTGGAAGAATGCTGTACTTCCGCATTTTTCATGATTTGGGCATCATACTTTGATGCCCACTGCCTAAAATGTGGATGTTGAAGCGTAAACTCTGTGAACGAGTGATCTGTGTTAAATCCCAGCTTCTCTCGCACTCTTTTGCTTGAGCATGTATTGCAACTGCCTGCAGTTCCAGCTTTGACCAGTAGGTTCTGTAATTGTGTTGAGCGTGGTGTGTTTCATCAAAACACTCAGCGATTGCAAAGATATTCTTCACCTCTGACATGGATGCTTTATGATGATTTTGGGTATATTTGTACGTCTCTAAATGTTGTGATGATATGAAACTGGAGGACCGTGATATAAACGAGTCGTAGTTCCTTTTCTGGTTCGTCCTTGTAGCAGATTTTGTATTGAGCTGTACAAACTGAATACAATTTTCAATCAATCCATCAATTATTCATGGTGCGGTCTAGGTGCCATCTACTGGTGTTATTGTGATTTATTATTGACATTCACAGTTATTATTCTTACTGTTCTTCGGCGTACCGTGTGTACAGTACACATGTAGGATAATTTTTATTTGATTCAACGCCGGTGTTGACATCAATTCCTTGCGCAGGTTCCGATATCACTAGTGTCAAACACATAAAAGCATCTCTCTCTAATATACTTTATGTCCTGTTATATGCTGTGGGTCTTTTCTGCTGCCTACGCCGTTTTCTGCAACTCTAACTGCTCTGGTGCCATGCTGGAGTCAGGTTACTCACTGACAGGAAACCTAATACCACTGGGGAATCCCTGATCATTGCCCCACTGCCTTTAAGTGTATTCTTTATAGTCTGGTACAAGCAGTCCATCCTGGGTCAGCAAAAAGGGGAGATTGTCAAAGAAGACTCAGTTCTCCAATCATTACCAGATGAAGGTGGGCCAAGACATTATGTTTTCACCCCTGTCTGTCTGTCCGTCTGTTCCTGTGTTCAGGGCTAATCTCACAGACCAAACCATTTATGCACGCTGCCAGTAGAAGACAAAACACTCCCCAGATATTTCTCAGTCCAACAACTATGTGCAGTAATATTTTAATCGGAGTATACTGGATATTAATCAGAGTAAGTTCAATACATGCTAGTATGTTTTGCACTCCGTCCATCCGTGTGTCCGTGTGACACCTACTTTTCTGGATGCCAACGATGAATCTCCAAGAGACATTTTCTAGAATGGCTTGTTATAGCGTATGTAGGATAAGGCAAAGCCAAAGCCACCCCCTATTTTTTTGTGTTTATTTCTTGTGATTATTTCTTTATAACCCATTCTAATAATACTGGCAATACAAGTTAAAATAGTTAAAAACACAATAGTTAAAAAGGATAAAAGTTCATGCATATATGTATTTTGTTTTTGTCATTGTTTTATGTAATGGTTTATACTCAAATAGTAGATTTCTTGCCTGCTTGCAAATATAGACAGTGCAGTCGCACTTTTCCGCCGCTAGAGGGCAATACACTCCTGTGAGAAGTGGGTTACTGACAGTCAGGTCAACGGGAAGTCAGTACATTCCTGTTGAGTGAGGGCTGGGCAAAACATGTCGTCTCATCGTGTGTGTATATGTTTTGCAGGTGAGATGTCAAAGTGGGTTCATACAGACATATGAAACAGTGTATTGGATTAGATGGGCGTATGTTTGGGGTGGGAAGGATGGCCATATATGCGACCACAATATGATATGTACTGCATGTTCTGCTTGGTATTCTGGTGGATTAGCTCAGCTAATGCTAATTAGAGGTCAGGCTGCAGTAGGCCCTAAAGCAGTTACTGTGTGTGTGCGCGTCTGTTATGAATGTAATATTCCTAACTCACTGCAATGGTAATATGCCATATTGGATATTATACTATTTGAAAGACTATAATTTTGTCATGTAAACCTAATTAGTGATATGATTTGCTTATGGATTATGTATTTGTCCAGTCATGTCTTGAAGTGTGTAACACATAGATTCTGACCCAGAATCCTGCAAATTGTTACACAGAATCTGTGCAGTCATGTGTTCAAGACAGATCTACCCAATATTTCATATTCATTCTATTTATCTATAATTGGCTTGAAAACGTTTGGCTCGTTTTCAACAAATCATGAATGCAGCGTGCAATTTTACGTGAAATCTTTAATGCACTTTCCCAGAATCCACATTGACCTGTTATGGTGTCACCAACAGGTGGATCTGCAAAACACATTTTTATGGGAAAAAACAAAAACAAATCATCCAAATACCATCAAACACATAAGGAAAAATGGGACCTTTTTCACATTGGCCTACAGCGCCACCAAGAGGCCACAGCCTGACCAGGTGGAGATCTGTGACCGGAAGGGCACTTTTTTTTAGTCTTGATATAATTTCTTGTAAATGCATTGCCACAGACCCCATATGTAAGAGAGCCCTATGATATGCCTGCTCATATACAGAAGTGCTTTAGTACAGCTCCGTTTTTGTGGGTGGTGACGTGACGCCATTACGTCTGCCTGTAGTTTAGAGTTACAAGCTCCTGGGTGACCTGATAACCAAGTGGTTGGAGCATGTATACTGTACCACATCATAGGCTCTAATGTCCACAGTGAGCCCCTGGTTTGATTTCTGTGTCGGCCAGACCATTGATTGCATCATGTCCCTCTACCTATACTTTGTCTCAGCTTTCCGGTTTCTCTCTATCGCAATGGTTTTCAACCAGTGGTCCGGGGACAACCAGTGGTCCTTGAGAGAGTTCCAGGTGGTCCCCAGGATAAATGATGGACAGTTGGTTAAACAGGTGTAAATCATAGAGAGCGTAAAAAATAAACCAAATGGGCCCTTGCAGATCCATTTTGTTTAATTTTACACTCTCAAGAGTTAAAATATTCATCATCTGAGTCAGCCCAAGTCTGCACAACTAGAGAATGTAGAAGATTAATGGCCATTTTGATCTGTATGTTTGTTTCCCAAATCTAGCCTGGAATTGTGGACAAAAGCAAATAAAAATAAATCTTTAGTTTTTGGGTCTGTGAGGGCTAAAATAAAATGCCATCAAATGGTGGTCCATGACTCAAAGTCTGAATAAAATAGTGGGCCCTGGTATCAAAAAGGTTGAAAACCACTCCTCTATAGTAACCTAATCAAACTATAAAATAGTTACCAGCTTTGTGCTTGTTCTTTTGACAGCAGTTAAATGATGGTAATAAGAGGTTTCTTCCCTACAGCAACAATATACAGTAGGGCTTAAGTGGATTGTTTGAAATGCTGAGAGAAGGCAGGAGGAAATGATGTCAGTGATGTGACGGACGCACTCTGCAAAGCATGCTCTGTTAATTAATTCAAATGACATTGATTTCTTTGACTGCTGCTTGGAAGGAAGCCAGACAGTAAAAATATCTCCATAGCAACTGTCATTTTTTTTATGTCTGCCATTCAGACAAAAGTGCCCTGCAAAGTGTGACTGTGCAAGAGCCATCCATCCAGGCAGGTTGTTCCCAGAAAGATAGAGCTAGAAGAATAGTAGCTCAGCCATGGGCAGATGTAACATTTCCCAATTGGGGGGGCAGAAGAAAATGGTAAGGGTGCAGCTTCATCGCTGGTGGCGCGAAGCGCCACGGGTGATGAAGCCGCCCCCATACCATTTTCAGTAGTGTTTCAAATACTTTTAAATATAAGCACTGAAATATCTTGGCTTGTTTTGCATGCCATCATGTTTGGTGGGGCAGAGTGGGCATTTAGAGGGGCATTGCCCCCCCCCATGCCTATGCCTAGATCCGCCCCTGAGCTCAGCCCTTCTGCGTCAAAGGAACACCTGGCCTGGATGGAGAGGCTTAGCTTGCACCGGCTGACTGCAGTGAACTAGCTGGGAAGGTGCTGATGATGAGGACGGCTCCATGCCAGCCCCTTCCAGCCATGGATAGAGACTGCTTGAGTTGCCAACTGCAACTCAGTCACACATGCACGCACACACTCACACACACATGCACGCACACACTCACACACACATGCACGCACACACTCACACGTGCACACACATGTGCGCGCGCACGCGCACATGAACACATTTGAGAAATTAACCTTGCTCGTTGACCTGACCATCATGAACGTAATAGCTGGTAGTAGTCACACACACACACACACACACACACACACACACACACACACACACACACACACACACACACACACACACACACACACACACACACACACACACACACAAAAAGGGCAATTGGTCTGGACACATTATATGGTCCTTTCTATGCAATCTGACAACAATACACTACATACAGTGTTGGCTATATTTAGTGTGAGAGTAACTTCCAGCACAATGCTTGCTGTATAGTGCATGGAAGGGATAAATAAGCAAATATATTGTGTAGCCAGTGTTTCCAGTGGTGTAATGTAAGTACATTTACTCAAGTAAGTTTTACTCAAAGTAAACATACTTTACAGAGTAGAGAGTTATTACTGAACATACTCCTCAGCCCTATATTCATTTCAATCTTTTGAAAATAGCCGTTCTACAAGCTTGCAATGTGTCACAATGGGATGCATTGCAAGCTTGTAAGTTTGCTATTTTCAAAAGATTCACTTTCCTGGCCTCTCTTTTTGGTGTCTTTCAGCAGTGTATGTGTGTGTGTTTCTTTAACTGGGTGACTGTAAACAGAAAGGGAGATGATGAATGTAAAAACTTTAAAGTGTAACAAGCTACGGCTTCACCGGCCTACATACCGGTATTTTATTTTTATTTTTTTGCCACACATGAATTGTGACTGTGCTAAATGAATTATTTATGTGTACACTTATTTATATTCAAGTATGTATTGAGTATGAGTTGACAAAAGAAATTCTAAACAGAAATGAAACAGTCTCTCTCTCTCTCCCACAGCTTCTCATCAGGCTCTGTGCCGCTGCGCAGCGCCACCCAGTGGTCGTGCGTCTGCTGCACGTTCCTGAACGCGGCCGGTGCGCCGCGCTGCTCCATCTGCGAGGCGCCGCGGCAGAGGCCTCCCCGCTGGACGTGGCACCGCCCCCGGAGCGCCGGCGGCGCCAGCCGGGAGGAGGGGGAGGAGGGGGAAGGGGAAGGGGAGGGTCAGGGGCGGCAGCGCTGGCCGTGCCCACGCTGCACGCTGGCCAACTCCCCCGGCAGCACGGCCTGCTCCGTCTGCGGCTACGCCCCGGCCGCTACGCCGCCCCGATGGGAGGAGACGCCCCCACACGGAGACCAGCCGCGCCCACGGTAAGACGCCGGTAGTGTTTGGGATAAGCGCAGGGGTGTAGTGGAGGGGGGACGCGGGGGGGGCGGCGTCCCCCCACTTCTCACATCTAAAATATTTTTGGGTCTGAAAAAAATCATTAGCATGGTGAAATGCATCTTGATGACATCATCAAGATTTGTTTCACCATGTTAATGAGTTTCCTTTTTTCTGAGAGTGTACAAATGGAACCAAATGGACCCGCTAGGGTCCATTTGGTTCACATTTGTACACTCTCAGAAAAAAAAAATCAAATGGGGGGAATTCCCCTTTCAGAGGCGTCCCCCCACTTCTAAAAGTACCACTACAACACTGGATTAGCGCAATTATTTTTCGAGCCGTGCAAACACTTCAAGGCCTGGCTTTGTAACTATGTTCTAAAGTTTTGTAACATATGGACCTATGTTTACCATGCCAACAAGGGGTTGCTGTTTCACCACTACAAGATACACAGACACGTCACCACTCAGTTCACAGCTTGATGTGATTTTTTAGCATTATGGTTGTAGTTGAAAATAGCAGCAATAGCTATTTTCACTTTTAGACGTGGTAAGCCCTGCCCTCTCCCCAGTGTCCCCCCAAGGCTAGGACAGCCGGCCTCATTCATTCCAATGTAAATATCATGGACATTACGCATTAAATACTGGTTCATTTTTGGAACCACACCTTCAAAATCTCTTCCAAATCCATCAACAAGGCCTATGTCCTATGCAGTGGAAAAATGTGTGGTTGACATTTATTTTTTTAAAACGATGCTATATCATATGTGTGTTAGGGTGTGTGTGTGTGTGTGTGTGTGTGTGTGTGTGTGTGTGTGTGTGTGTGTGTGTGTGTGTGTGTGTGTGTGTGTGTGTGTGTGTGTGTGTGTGTGTGTGTGTGTGTGTGTGTGTGTGTGATTATGAAGCCTAAAAGGGCCACACAAGAAATGTATTTTTGTATTCATAATGTTTTCAATGTTCCGCCATAGTAAAAACATAATCAAACCTGCCAAACGCTCTGTGTTCCACCATGAACATTGACCTTCCGTTCCATTGTTGTGTGAGTGTTCCCAGGCCCAGCCCCCGGCGCTCCATCAGCTGCTCCAGTCCTCTGAGGCTGCAGTCCCACCCCCCACCAGGAGGGGCGCAGCAGAGCCAGGAGAGACGCAAGTCAGAGGGCGGGGCGGCGGACCACCAGGCCCTGGCCTGGGACTGCCCGCGCTGCACGCTGCGCAACACGCCCACCTCCATGTCCTGCTCGGCCTGCGGCGGTCCCCGCAAGCTCTCCCTGCCCCTCATCCCCGCCGAGGCCCTGCTGGTGCCGGAGGTCAAGGGTCAGACGCTGACCACGCAGCAGAAGGACTGCCCAGCGGGGGCGCTGTCCCTGTCCATCTCCGCCGTAGGAGAGACCTTACCAACGGACCCGCCGTCCGCACAGCCTGGACCCTCCGCCCTCTGCATGGCCTCCATGGCAGGTACAGTGCAGGGTACTGATGCTTTACTGCAGTGGTTTTCAACCAGTGGTCCCTGAGAGGATTCCAGGTGGTCCCCAGGCTAAATGATGGACAGTTGGTAACCAAATGTACCCCTATAGATCTGTTACTCCTGTAACTCTCAAGAGTTCATTATATTTAAACATCTGAATTACTTAAATTTCAAGAATGTACACATTTTGAAAATGTAGAATTGTTATTTTGACCAACATTTTGCAGGTTATCTCTAAATTGTGGACAAAACCTCGAAAATCCTTAGGTGGTCCATGGCTAAAATGCAGAATAAATAGTTATAGCACTGGTATGAAAAAGATTGAAAACCACTGCTTTACTGGTAGCTGGTTTTGTCAGTCAGTTTTTAAAATACTTTCCATGGGTACAATACTGTATGTACACAATCGTTCAATAGCTACAGTTAGAAGGTTTCTTTTGACATGTCTCTTTCTTATTATTTCTCCTTGCTCTCTCTCTCTCTCTCTCTCTCTCTCTCTCTCTCTCTCTCTCTCTCTCTCTCTCTCTCTCTCTCTCTCCCCCCTCTCTCTCTCTCTCTCTCTCTCTCTCTCTCTCTCTCTCTCTCTCTCTCTCCCCCCCTCTCTCTCTCCCTCCCTCTCTCTCTCTCTCTCTCTCTCTCCTTCCCTCTCTCTCCCTCCCTCTCCCACCCTCTCTCTCTCCTTTCCTCTCTCTCCCTCCCTCTCTCTATCTCTCTCTGTCTCTCTCTCTCTCTCTCTCTATCTCTCTCTCTCTCTCTCTCTCTCTCTCTCTGTCCCCATTTTTTCCAGAAAACTACAAACGTCTGACTTTGCACAAAGCATAATTATCCAGCACTTCTTTGCACCTAAAGTATCTGATTCTGCTCCTCACAGGACAGAACAACCCAGTCCCTTGCAGCCGCAGGGAGGTCCCGCCTTCGCCGGCTTGCCTCAACCAATCGCATAACTCCAACCCGCCCCTGTCGCCGACCGCCGCCATCGACTCAGATCTCCCCACCGCCCAGCAGGACGCTGCGCCCGCAGGCAGGAGGCTCAGCGTCCTCAGTGAAGAGACGTCTCCCTCCACGCCGCCGCCAGAGACCTCCAGGCCGTTCCCGCCCCGTGCTGCTGCCGGCGCGGCGGCCGCAGCCGCACACCGCCGGAGGGCGGAGCAGCAGTGGGCGTGTCCGGCGTGCACGCTCATCAACGGCGTCCGGGCCAAGCACTGCGTGGCCTGCCACACGCCGCAGAGGTACCGCGCGCGGCTGGCGCCCGCCGCAGGGCTCAGGAGGAAGGAGAGCATGCTGGTGGAGGCGCGGCGGCAGAACGATGAGGGAGAGGCCAAGGAACTGTGGGAGAACATCGTCAGCTTCTGCAGGGAGGTCTGTACCTGTAGGCCTGTGGAGTCCAGGGACTCTCATGGTTCTTTTAGGGGGTCTAAGACTGTTTCAACACACAGGCAACACACTGGTTTATGAGGATGTCTCAGGAAACAGCAGAAATGTAATTTTCCTTCAAAAATCAATGTCCCCTAATAACGAGGTAGATGCAAAGATGAAACTGCATACATTAAAAATTGCTCTTTGTGTGTGTTGCTGCGACCGCAGTGTTGTAGTGGTACTTTTAGAAGTGGGGGGACGCCTCTTAAAGGGGAATTCCCCCCATTTTATTTTTTTTTCTGAGCGTGTACAAATGGAACCAAATGGACCCTAGCGGGTCCATTTCGTTCCATTTGTACACTCTCAGAAAAAAGGAAACTCATTAACATGGTGAAACACATCTTGATGATGTCATCAAGATGTATTTCACCATGCTAATGATTTTTTTCAGACCCAATAATATTTTACATGTGAGAAGTGGAGGGACGCCTCCCCCCGCGTCCCCCTCCACTACACCCCTGTGCGACCGTGCTCGTGTGTGAATAACCAAATCCACTCCATTTTTTCTGCATCGTCTCAGAACACGGTGACCTTCGTGGACGACAGCTTTCCTCCCGGTCCCCAGTCGGTGGGCTTCCCTGAGGACGACGGAGTGCAGCAGCGCGTCAAGAAGTGGCTCCGCCCCCAAGAGATAAACAACTGCAACGTGAGAGACCGCGGCGTGAGGTGGTCCGTGTTCCGCACGCTTCGCCCCTCCGACATCTTGCAGGGACTTCTGGGTAATTGCTGGTGAGCCCAGACCCCCACCCTGCCCCAGATAAATAACAGAGATTACTATCCAGAAACGAGTGGTAGACAGGTGAAAGATGTTGTCACCGCAGCTCAGAGCTCATGCTAGACTAAAATGTTCGGGAGAGACATGATTTCATGATTGGTCGCATGATGAAAATCATATCTACAAGCTCACGCATCGCAGTTGTAGATCTGCCATGTAACCAAGTCTAAAGTCAGCCACTACGATGGCATCACAAAATTACATGCGAACTCTTGAAAGTGGCACTTTCATACATATTTTAAGAAAAATACTATGGATCTTATATCTGTTTTGCATGTCATATATAATTCTTATAAATCACAAAATTATATGTTTTATATACTGTATGTTTCACTTTACAAAGAAATACTATGGATCTTATATTAAGTTTATTCTCTCATATGAAAGGTGCCACTTTCAAGAGTTCCCGTATAAAATATTTTCCTGACAAACACTACAACATTTCAGTTGAATAAAATGTGACGATGTCAAAACTATATTAGAATGCACCCAAAAGACTATGACTAAAACTAAAATCAAAATTGGCTGTCAAAATCAACCCTACACGGCAGGCTCTTACGTGTGCTATGTGTTGTACGGAGAGCAGGTTCCTGAGTGCGCTGGCGGTCCTGGCTGAGCGTCCTGAGCTGGTGGAGCGGGTGATGGTGACGCGCCAGCTGTGTCCAGAGGGGGCGTACCAGGTCCGCCTGTGTAAGGACGGCTCCTGGACCACGGTGCTGGTGGACGACATGCTGCCCTGTGACCACAACGGACACCTGCTCTTCTCCCAGGTGAGACGGACCACACCAAGACTGGGACCAGTAAATGTCTGCCAAAAGACTCTTTTCTCATCAAGGGGGGCTTAAACTAAGCTCTGATAATTTGGACCCTTATAGATCTCTCGAAAATGTAAAAATGAAACCAAATGGACCCAAGTGGCCGCATTAAGTGACCATATTTGTCATTTTTCTTCCTCATTCAGAACCTTGTAGACCGGTGGTGTAAAAATGACACCAAATGGACCCGGGTTCATTTGGTTTTTAGATTTACTGTATGTCTTTTGTTTGCGAAAATCCTTCCTGGAAATTTAGGCAAAGAAATTAATCTTTAGTTTTGGGTCTTTGGGGTGAAAATGTTGTCGAATGGTGAAAACCACTGTCGTAGACTTCATTCTCACAAATGTGTCTTGAGTGGATGGGTCATTCGGGTTTTTGATTCATTGGACATGCTTATGGGTGTATTTGGTTTCATTTTACACTGGCCTTTTTGCGTTTATCCTTGGTTCATGGTGTAACCATGTATGTGCAGTAACAACATAAAGTCAAGGTCCTGTTTCTAATGTGGTGGAACATGTCCCCCTCTCTCTCTGTGTTAACACTGTACCTGTGTGTGTACAGTCCCAGAGGAGACAGCTGTGGGTGGCGTTGATAGAGAAGGCGTTGGCCAAGCTGCATGGCTCCTACTTCGCCCTGCAGGCTGGCCGTGCCATCGAGGGTCTGGCCACGCTGACCGGTGCCCCCTGTGAGTCCCTGGCCCTGCAGGTCAGCACCACCAACCCCCGCGAGGAGCCCATCGACACAGACCTCATCTGGGCCAAGATGCTCAGCTCCAAGGAAGCAGGGTGTGTGTTCAAACACTCTTTACCAAACAGTGAGTCAAAGGGACCACAGAGTTATTGTATTGGTGCATTTGGTGCCCATCAAGTGCTAACCTCCATGAACACATCTATGGTAAATCGTTTCATGACCCAATTTTGGTTCACTGACCAATTTCTATAGGCCACAACCTTTTCCTACATTTAAAAAACATATATTACAAAGAGTATACCTTAGAGGTACTGTGAGGAGATCATAACCCCCCCCACCCCACCCCCCCTCCACCCCAATTCTGTGTTTCCTAGAAATGGAGGTCTGAAAAATTCATGGTGAAACACAACTTGATGACATCAAGTTGTTTCACCTTGTTAATGATTTTTCTTTTTTTGTGTGTGTGTGAAAAACGGGTGAAAATGTTGAAAATGGGTGGAAACCCCCTTAACCCATAGTGGGCGGGAACCCCTAGTGGTAGTTTTACCTGTTCTGTACAGTATGTACAGTATCAAAAAATGTCAAAATTTGGTGATGTTACACAATAATTTGAAGTTTTCCAGTACACTTAGGTTAGTATTTCAGAGACATTTTTAGAATCGGGATAGTCTACAATGGGTTAAAAGAAAAAAAAAAGAGAAAACAACCAGACAACTAGTGAAACATTTCATTAGTTTGTGTTAAATACAGTGTTGAGACCAACATGTTACAAACTTGTGACACAGTAACATAGTAAAACAGCACCACGATAACACACTAATGTGTTAATGTAACACAGCTACTGTTGCATTAAAAAGTAGCATAATTGCAGCTTTTTCCAAGTCGGTATGCCGTTACTGACATTTATTGGGCACATCAATTGTCACTTCACGTGAAAATAGCCGATTTTGGTGGGTTGGTAGCTGTAGTCTGATAAACGATCCCGAGTGAATTCACTCCTCACCATGTGTCTTCAGGCCTATGCACTGGGTGGGCGTTTTGCAGAAACCAAAACGTGGAAGAGCTAATCAGTGTCACTCACAGGGCCCTGAGCGCAGACTCGAATCGCCTCCTCCACCTTTTGGAAATGTTTAACGAGGTCATCACAATTTTTATTATGATATTCTCCCACCATTTCTGTCTACTCTACACCGCCTGTGACCTCAACCCCCACTCGCTGTGTGGGCCGTGGGACTCGGTGCTGTCAAAGTGTTGTTAGATGTCTCCAAGGGGACGATCGGCTTGTAAAAAAAAGAAAGGGTGATTCTGACTGTGAAACTGTTAATCGATGGGGTGAAACAACCTTTTAAACCAGGTTTATAGCTATACCGTTAGCCTGCTTGTGACTGTGTCAAAGTGTCCTTTTGCAAGAGTCACATCTACTCCTACTCCTGGTTGTGGCTGCTTGCATGGTTTCCTCTTCTGTCAGTATGTGAATGTGTGAATACAACACACACTTTAAAGTGCTTTGTATAAAGACGCTATATGCATAATTTTATTAAAATTAGTTCCACATTTCAGCTTTATATTAACCACTTAAACCATGCATATATAATTCATCGACCGGAGTCCCACGGGTGGCTCTGTACTTGACCCCTTATTTTTTCCCCCTCTCTACAACTAAATCTCGACCTAAAATAGCTCACAGAACACCGTGTGCCAGAACAGCGATGCAAGGGTTCATGCGGTTTACACTGAGTGTGACAAAATTCACACTCTTTTATGTTTTTAACCCGTCTCATGAATAATGCATGTTCCTTTGATGTGCGGCAGTGCAGTTCCACTTTGCATCCAGACATGTTGATGTGAAGTTGGGTTACATCATTACTGCTATGAGAGACGCGTTCTTCCAGGGCAGTGTGTGTGTGTGTGTGTGTGTGTGTGCGTGTGCGTGTGCGTGTGCGTGTGCGTGTGCGCGCGTGCGCGTGCGTGTGCGTGTGTGTGCGCGCGCGTGTGTGCTTTTGTGCGCGTGTGCGTGCGTGCGTGCGTGCATGCGTGGGTGTGTGGTGGGATGCCTGAGGGACTTTGAATTGATACCACCCAGTGGTTCTCAAATAGGTTCTGGAGACCCTCAGGGGTGCTTGAGGGGCTTCAAGGGGGGTCTCAAGCTAAATCCGGTGGTATAAGTCAGTTTAATACGTTGACGAAGCAATCTGATTGGTTGAAATGTGTACCCGTGCTTCAAGGCAGAATAACAGCTTGTTGTGCTTCAAAACAAGCACACTGCACACCTAATAAAAACATATACATGTATATTTAAAAAACAGCCGTGTTGATCAAAGGTTGTTATTTTCAGTGATGCTTTCAGAACTCAATTCCACCTCATTCCTGCACATCACTGGTGCTGTGCCAATAACCACGATAACACACACTCTCATGTAATATTGCTTAATTCATTTGGACATTGCCTTGACGTGAACATGCTTGAGAAGAGAACCTCTGTGTTATAAACTGTGTCTCACTAGGAAGGACTCCGATGACCTTGTAGTTGTCCTTTCATGCTGCTCTAGATTCCTGATGGGGGCGTCATGCGGAGGAGGAAACATGAAGGTTGACGACAGCGAGTATGAGTCACTGGGCCTGCGTCCACGACACGCCTACTCTGTGCTGGACGTGAGAGACATGGACAGCCACAGGTGAGTGGGGGACAGACAGACGGACAGACGGATGGGGGCTTTCATGTTCTCCCAGGTGCACCCCCAGAACTGAGGATTATGTGTATAAAAACAAGCAACCAAACAAAATCACACCCTGTGATTCTTATATTCTTATATCTGCTGTTTTTGAGCGACAAACTCCTAAAATATAGACAAAAGGGGCGTAATACCGGTAGTATAATTGTGATATTGTGTACATTTCATTGGATGGACCCACACCAAAGCCCCCTGGGGATCCCTACAACTCACTATAAGATCCAATGTCCTGGAGACTAATCAGCCCGCTCATGCACGAGTAGGCCATGGTATACTTGTGCGCACCGCACAAGTTTGCACTCTACCGAGTGCTGATCTAGTTTCCTTGGGGCTTTCGTGTATGAAATGATCTAGTTCTATAAAACTACAGCAGTTGCTTAGGCGTGTCATTTCTTTCAGGTTGCTGCAGCTGAGGAACCCGTGGGGCCGGTTCTCCTGGACGGGACCCTGGTCAGACAGCTGGACACACTGGCCTCTCCACCTGAAGAAGGAGCTGTGTGCCCAGAGAGGAGAGGACGGCCTGTTCTGGATGGACTTCTGGGACTTCATAAGGTACAGTATGCCAGTGGGAGGGTTGTTGTCAGGGGGGGGGGGGGGGGGGGGGTATCGTCGCCGACATGGATGTCACTGCCGAGGAAGACTCTCCCTTAGAGCAGGGGTTTTCAACAGGTGGTCTGGGGACCACCTGTGGTCCTTGAGAGAGTTCCAGGTGGTCGCCATCTAAATGATGGAAAGTGGGTTAACCAGATGTAACTCTTTTAGAGCGTAAACATGAAACCAAATGGACCCGCAAGGGTCCATTTGGTTTCATGTTTACACTCTGAAGAGTTAAAATATTCATCATCTGAATTAGCCCAAATCTACACAACTAGAGAATGTAGACAACACTGTTCTGTATGTTTGACTGTTTAGTTTGCAAAGATCCAGCTTGGAATTGTGGACAAAAGCAAAAGAAATCTTTAGTTTGGGGATCTGTGGGGCTACAATGTCATCAAATAGTGGTCTGTGGCTCAAATACTGAATAAATAGTGGCCCCTGGTATGAAAAAGGTTCAAAACCACTGCCTTAGAGCTGAAACATATATCAACATATTATTAATGTTTCAGGAAATTCATGCAGTGGCGTTTCTAAGCAATTTGGAGCCCTAGACAAGATTTTCCCTGGAGCCCCCATTAGCAAATGGACCCTTACGGGGCCATTTGGTAAGGGCGGGGTCCAGGGAAAATCTCCTGTAAAATGGCTCCCCCCAATATTATATGTGTTTTTAAATGTTCAATTCTGTTATAGAGGATGAAGGCTTTTTAGCCTGGTATCCTTTCAAAGCATGTCTGGTGGTCGCCCCTCCCCTCACCCCCCTCCCGTCATGGTCGCCCCCCTCCCCTCATGGCGCCCCGGGCAACTGCCTAGTCTGCCTAATGGCCCTTGCTTTCATGATCCACACTATACTGTAGGTGAGAGTATGAAGGAATGAAGGAAGATTGCTCAGCACTGCGGTACAGCGACTCTAATACCACTCCCGATGCTCCATTTCCATGGCTGATCTCCTGCTCCATTCTCGTTTTAAACTAAAACAAATTACATTTACACTGACTTTAATTACAGTGTCCTGAACCCTGGTAATAACTAATAGTAATTCGTCCACAACCAAGCCCCTGGCTAAATGTAACCATAACCTCATACAGTAGCACCACAGCCCCAGCATGGGAGGAAAATTAGGTCACCTTTCCGTGTGCACAACCTTTCAAGGATGGTCCTGGAGTGAGAATGAAACAGTGAACAGAAGTTAATCGTGTTGGACATTGTGTTCCCACCACTAGGAATAGTTGACACATTTCCTTGAGAATCTGCCTAATGTTCCCCCATATAATGGATTCTGGTGTTCAACTGGTTAAGCCTCCAAGCTAGTAGTAGCAGTGGATGCTCCAGGGTCAGCCCCTGGATAGGGTTCTGTTAGAGAATGGGATACGAACCAAGCAACGGCCTCTATACCCACACATCTTGCCTTTCATTCTGGCAATGTTTTATTTAGAGAGAGAGAAAACACACTGCAACAAATTCATTTAGACCTGAGGCCTGTATATACATATACACTTTTGTATATATACTATATCACCACATAATAATAAAACTACCCAAACCAATCAAAATATAGCGCACACTTCGGAAATTAAATGCATGCACTTAAATTGTACTGTATGACGAAACAATTTCCACAAGATGAAGTGTAATCTTCTGATCTTCACATGTCAGTCTACATTTATCTCCATGTTTGGTTTTCCGCTGAAGTGGGGAATGACTGTGAAATCATCCATGTGATTTTACCATTTTTAGACCAACACTAACACAATTATTACTGTCACTTCTGCACACTATTCCTGTCTCCATGTCTGTGTCTGCACCTGAGCTCTATAATTGTATTAATAGTGTTCCTATTCTGGGGCAAACATTTTGCAATGTTTGCTCCTTAATGTTTGCTGAAGAGAAAATCTAAATTTAGTCCAAGTCTTTGCCTACAGACATATTGATGACCACTAGCTGTTTTCATCAGCTTTGCAGCTGAACTACATTCACTAACAATCATAGTGACGAGGCACTTTTTTCTAAAAAAAAAAAAAAAAAAAAAAAAAAATCAAAAGTTTTTAATAGTTAATATAATCATATTACATATGTCCCTGAAGCTTATTTCAAATGGATTGAGCCTCAATCACCACTCTGATATAACCAGCCCTTGTCATTCCCTTCAGGACGTTGAAAGCAGTTTTAGCTGTAATAAATGTCTTGAGGTGGTTGGAATATACAGTTATATACAGATTTAATATTTTAGTTGTTTTAATGCTGATGCTAGATAAAAACAAGCTTGTTTCCATTCCACACCAACTTGGAAATGTGGAAATGGAAATGTTCCAAAAGTTCCAAAAGTGCCTTTCTGCTTTATTTACTGAAGACTGAATAAGAGGAGACATTGTACAAAATAGGGTGCATTAATGACATCACAATGAGGAGACGAGCTGTTCCTGAGAGAAACTTCCATCATGATATGAAAGCCTGATTTTTCAAAATTGGTGTGGGGATAGAAAACACCAAAGAAATTGAATTCCAACTATAAGTCCTTTAAACAAAATAAACATGTCTGCGGAGTTATTTTGTTGCTTTTGAATTGCTGCCAGCTGATATAATATGACATTTTTCCTTTTCTCCCCCAGGTACTTTGACTCGGTGGATATCTGTAAGATCCATTGTGACTGGCAGGAGGTTCGAGTCCCAGGCCTGTTCCCCAGAGGAGCCAACGTTCCTGTGACGGTGGTGTCTCTCACCGTGCTGGAGAGGACCACGGTGGAGCTGGCTCTGTTCCAGGAAGGCAGCAGGTACACAAGGAGGCCATGCTGCACCGGTCTAACCTGTGGGAGTACTATGTAAATGAAGCAGCTGCATTCTCAGCAGGCTTTACGTTTTGGTATACAGGTCACTTAGTAAAACAAGATGACTTGAAGGCAAACCAGTATATGCTTTGGCCTCGCTCTGAGCAAACCAACAACCACACCTTTTAGTTGTCAGAGTTGGAGTCAACAAATCATGCAATACCATAGCATATGCATACTGTAATATGGCATAACATATTGCTGCAAATGCCACACAATATCTTAAATAATAATAAGGACAATAATAAGGGTAATAATATAATAATATAATAATAATTCGTCATACCAGGAACTCTTGTGTAAGAGACACACCCTCTATAGAGCTGCCTAGTCCTGCCCTTTTCATGACATCACCCATGGTCCAGAAGTATTTTCCACATTCATTTTTCTCATAGATTTTTCACAAATGATTCATGTAAAAGATAATTTTGCGGACAAAGACAACTCAGGTTGTGACAAATCATGACAACAAACACAATATTTTGGACTTATAAATAGTAAGAAGGAAAAAATGGAAGGATAGGATTTGTTTTGTTTTTCTTCTTACAAATTACTTAATTGGCCCAAAACATTGTGTTTATTGTCACGACCCGAGTTGGCTTTGTCTGCGGCGTAATCGCAGTCTATGAGATAAATAAAAGGGGGAAAATACTACTGGACCGTGGGAGAGGTCATGAAAGGGGTAGTGGGACTGCGCAGCTCTACTGTAGTTCGCTCTCTGAATAGTGTTACCTTTAAGATTTCTTTGCGTTAAACAAATTAGTGCCGTTAATACTATAACTAGATAACCATTTGTGTGAAATAACATAATGTAACATAAAGTAATACAGTATAGTGTAAGACAGAGGTTCTGATCCTATTCCGATCATTTGAAAATGATGTAGCCTCGAGACCCAGGCTTTCATTTTCGTCCATGTTGCGCGAAAACAAAAAGCCTGGACTAATTTGTTAGCCACAGTGGCCTAGAAGTGGGAGTCAGCCTTTCGGGTGGGCGTAGCTCCAAATGATGTGATGTAGCACAGCAGTAGAGGGGCGGGGAAAGGGACGGATGACGGCATGTTGGTGAGATCAAATCAGATCAGCTCATCTGCCGTCCAAAAACAGACGGTACCCTGCCCCCCCCCCCAGGCCAAAATCATTTCAGGTTAGCCAGGCTAAAAATTATGTGATCAGAACCGACATCCTTAAAAAATCACTTCATTGTCCTCTGGGGACAACCCCTCTACACGCCCAAAAAACAGGTTGAGAACCACTGCTGTACCATACCGTAATACGATGTCACATAGGAGGTAGCCTCGACACCCAGGCTTTCATTTTCGTCCGCCTTGCGCGAAAACGGAAAGCCTGGACTAACGCGTGTTGGAAAGTGGCCTTGAGGGGGGTGTCAACCTTCCGGGGTGGGCGTCGCTCTAAATGATGTGACGTAGAACAGCAGTGGACGGGCGCGGGAGGGGCCGGAGATGACGACACGTTAGTGAGATCAAATCAGAGCGCAGCACTTCCGCCGTGTGGATCCCACGACACCCCCGCCCCCCAAGGCCAAAATCATTGAGGGCTAGACCAGGCTACATAGGAGGTAACATACTGTACACTGTAAAATAAAAAATAACACAATGTAACATAACATCCCCGTCATCCTCTCCAGGCGTTGGGACACGGCGGAGTCCCACCTGCTGGACCTGTGTGTGCTGGTGTTCAGAGCGCGCTACGACCGCTGTGGCAGTGTGACGCTGGGCCGCCTCATGGCCCACAGCAGGCGCTCCGTCAGGAGGTTTGTGGGCTGTGACGTCATGCTGGAGCCGGGAGAGTACGCCGTGCTCTGCTGCGCCTTCAACCACTGGCACAGCAGCATGGAGGCCGAGGGCTCAGGTTAGCTGACTCTAATCACTGACAGACAGTAGCATGGTAGCATGGGCTCAGGTTAGCTAACTCTAATCACTGACACAGACAGTAGCATGGTAGCATGGGCTCAGGTTAGCTAACTCTAACCACTGACACAGACAGTAGCATGGTAGCATGGGCTCAGGTTAGCTAACTCTAACCACTGACACAGACAGTAGCATGGTAGCATGGGCTCAGGTTAGCTAACTCTAACCACTGACACAGACAGTAGCATGGTAGCATGGGCTCAGGTTAGCTAACTCTAACCACTGACACAGACAGCTTGGAGGCGGGCAAGGACGGAAGATACCTTGTCATACGTCACTGCTGTCACCGGACAGAAATCTTCATCTTTATGTTTTTTTCTCAGGAATTAACAGTCTACTTGATCATACCACAGCGCCACACAAACGCATCAAAGGTAGCAGATCCACAAGCTCAAAAAGGAAGCTATGCAACATTAAATAAGAATGCCAAGGAAGTTTTAAAAATGGTTAATGAATATTGAATACACACTAATGTCAGTGAAGTGGAATGGTGTTTACAGACTGGCAAGAGTTCTCATACTTGTTGTGCTAACAATAGAATAGAATGTCAGAATTCTTCTTAACACACTGTGACTGTAGTCACTGAAGCTATAAAAAGGCAAGTCGCGCAGACGATTCAGTATTTGTTATTTTCTATGTGTGCACAACGTACTAAGACCTAAATGTAGCAGGCTTAACGTCACTGATGTCATGTGTATCTTTATACAGCAGGCGGGTGCAAAGCGGATCCACCGGGTTACACACTGGCTGTCTACAGCTCTCGCCTGGTGATGGAGGAGCAGATCACGGCCTCAACCACCACCATCGCCGATGCCATCATCCAGCTGACAGAGACCAAGGGGGAGAGACACGAGGTGAGACCCACACACTGCAACCAGCGCACTGAGTGGTGACTGACCACATGTGCTCCATTTGAATCTTTTGTTTTTTTGCTTTTAATGTATAGAGCACTATAAACTGTGAGTTTAGTGGAGACACAACTCTTACTAAAATACAGCATGTTCCTCTCCCCAAAAATCACAAACAAACAAATCTCAGAAGTAGTGAAAATGGCCACACTACTACCTTGGGTTTGTACCAAAACTAGTGTCCCAAAGATGCACAACTTTTTTAACTTGCACAATTTAGTTATTGGCATGGGCTCCATAGTTCAACTAGCCATTGATACCTTGTGAGCTTGTAGACATTTTAACACTCTTATAGCTACCTCTGGTGTTCATATCATGGTAATGCAACGCCAGCACAGGGCGCCATTTTGGACCCATCCAGGGATTTTCCATAGAAAGGAAGGGAGGAAGTAAACAAGATTGCTCCAGCAGCAGCGCTGATTTGAGTGCTCTCCTTTCAATCGGTGGCATTTTCCCCACGTTGCAGTCAAAATCACAATAAGCATCTAAATGGAGGGTGATTTACACAAAATAATGGATTATTTCGAGAAAACAGTGCGGAAAGTTTTAGTTTCCTATGGAGAGGCAGAGGACATTATTAAAAAATGTCTTCTATTGATACATTTAGTGATCTTGTTTGACCACTACTGACTGGGTGAAGTAGTACAGTCTGGGGAAAAAAAACCTTGAGAAGCACTCCTTCTGACCGATCTCTGCTGCCCTCTGCAGGGCCGGGAGGGGATGACCTGCTACTACCTGACCCACGGCTGGGCGGGGCTTATAGTCATGGTGGAGAACCGCCACCCCAGACACCACCTGCATGTGTCCTGTGACTGCAGCGACAGCTTTAATGTGGTGTCCACACGCTGCAGCCTCAAGACCATCGACAGCATCCCTCCCCTTCACAGGTACTGGAAAAATGACTCACGTTTTGGTTATTTTTTCATAACAGTAAAAGTTTCAGTGCTGTAGAAAGACTTCTGGTACAAGTAAAAGCCCTTCTATACCTGCTATACTTAAGTTACAAAACTACGTTGGTAGAGTAAGTGCCTATTCAGAGATGGATTTTCGGTGCCCACCGCGACCACCGCGACCACCGTTTCCTACAATATGACGTCATACCACCGCAACCACCGCACCTCCCAGCCCTCCTCTCGGATTTTACTAACCACCGCACCGCGGTGGTTGCTTGTTTTTAACGGCTGGTTAAAAAAAAGAAAACACACAACAAACCACAGCGCGGTGCGGTGCTGACAGTGGACTATATAATAGCGCGCGGTGCGGTGCTCTGAGCGGTGGTCGCGGTGGCCACCGAAATTTCAGACTCTGAAAGAGCCTTAAGTGTCCCGTTTCACAAGTTTTCAAATAAAATCTAAATATCCAGATCTACAATTTGCATTGTGATCTTGTTCATTAGATCAACTATAACTAAATAACTTTAGTGGAGTAAAAGTATAAAAGTATAATGTTCTACAAAATATGTATGCTGTGGAAAATGGAGATAATGTAAATCGTACACACAACTTCTGTACGTGTGTGTGTGTGTGTGTGTGTGTGTGTGTGTGTGTGTGTGTGTGTGTGTGTGTGTGTGTGTGTGCGTGTGCGTGCGTGCGTGTGTGCGTGTGCGTGCATGCGTGTGTGTGTGTGTGTTACTCCTGCAGGCAGGTTCTGGTGGTGCTCTCCCAGCTGGAGGGCAACGCTGGCTTCTCCATCACCCACCGACTGGCTCACCGCAAGGCCCTGCAGGCCTCACTGGGGAACTGGAGCCCCGCCAAGGCCACACACTGCCCCGCCCTCAGCCCAGAGACGGCTGGGCTCCACCAGCCTCGACCGCTATGACACCCACTGCTCTCTTAGACTGATACACCTCCCCCCTCAGACCCCTCTTTGACCAGGGTTATGACCACTACCCTACGCCTTAATTGACCATGGGTGGCGGCGGTCTGTTTTGAAGATAAGAAGGGACCATCAGGCTTGACAGACAACATGGACAACGTTTTGCACGTACTGTACATCCCTTGACGATGACATTAACGGGACATTTTTTAATGGGACATTCTCCCGACTCTCCGAGTGAGTGGACAGCACACCATCAATATGACATCATATTAGTGACATTATAGATGAACCTCGAGGGAGTGGACTGACTAGTTATTTCAATGGTCACTATCAGGGAGAAACCTCTTATCTCCAACTTTTTTTGTCTATGGACCTTTACTGTAATGACATTAAAACTAAACAGCACCCGTCAAGGCGTCATGTGGCACCCATATCTATGGACATTTAACACATCGTAACATCCGGTTACGGATATTTGGCTCAAAATAACAACTGAAAGTGGAAATGCATGAAAATACATTACATGGGCAGGTAAATACATTACATGCCCAAATAAATACATTACATGCCTGAGCACTTTTAACAAACATATCATGTATGATTTTTTCCCTATTTTTATGTATTTATTTATTTATTGTAAATGAATGCCCTTGATCGTCACACAAAAGAATCACAACGCATCTCAAGATAGCCGACCTGCTCCTTTTTTCTATTCGTTTTGGATATGAGGTTTCCACCTGACAGGGACAATAATGTTTGCAAGAAATACCCTACTGTTCGCTATGGCTTCTGTGTATTTCTCTATTCAATAGACGTGTTGTATCCCTGTTGAAACCAAGCGACTGTCACAGAGAAATACACAAATGACATACTTGGTATACCTGTATAACAGGAGGATCTCCACATCAAAACAATGGGATTTTCCGTTCAGGATTGGCAGCATTTCCCTTTAATGAGGCAGTCAGTTCATCACTAACTCCATAATGCACTTTTACATGTTTCCAAAGACTTTACAGCATTGGTCAAATCATTACGTAGCAGCTGTCAGTTTAGACGTATTGTGTTTAGACTGTCTGTTAGAATGCAACACAAATGCCATATTACGATAACAGGGTATAGTTCTCTGCACTGAAAGATTAAAAAAACAACTGGTTAGAACTCATCTATCTATCTATCTATCTATCTATCTATCTATCTATCTTCTATATATACATTTGAGTTCTGGGATAAAGGTGTAACGTGTAACGCCGGGTGTAACGCTGTAGAAGTCCATACATAGGCATAGCTGAGTGAGGCCGAACCTCTAGTTTATTACAGTTGCGGTTCTCTAACATTTTCATGTCAAAAACCCTGTTAATTTGTATCTACTTTTGGAAAAGAATGTTGTCAACCTACATTTTTTAGGATGACAGAGAGAGAGAGAGATTTTTATTTAAAGTAATGTCAGTTGTGAACAGTATACCTGAGAAATCAACATGGTCAAGGAACGACAGATATGCATGACGCTTCAAATAACGTTCTTCCAAAATGCCCGGAGCAAGTCTATCTACAGTATATGATTTAGCTCTTTATTTTAGGATTGACGGACCACCATCAAATGCTCCCTGGCTTCCACCCTTAAGATCGCCACTGCCTGCATCCAAATACAAAGGCTGCTATTCTGTCCCTCCCCGTTCTGTTCTGTGCAGGTGCTTATCTCTTGGAGGGAGTCTCTCAGGTATTTTCAAATACCATGTTGCATTTACAGAAAAATGCCATGCCATTTTAACAGTTCCCTTTGAAGTGAACAGTCGGTCAAGTCACTGGTTTCAAAACAATGGGTCACAGACACATTTCTATGGGTGTGTATATGCTGCATTTCAACAGCCTCGGGGGAGCTAAACCATGCCAGAAAAACCACATCACGACCACACAGGTTTAACGCATACCTTCCATTTCTCTCATGGATGTTTTGCCTGGAAGGAGTTCAAACTAAAATAATTTTGTAAAAATGCTACAGAAAATGCATTGTGCACTGCAAACGGCACTTTATAAACATTGTTTGTTACATTCCTGTGGAGTTTCTATAAAGTTGTGAGTGTAGTTGTGTGACTGGGCAAAAGGTACCAGGGGTTCTCAAACATTTCCTATGTCAGGAAACCCAAATTAATATGTATTTGGCCAGGGACCCTCATATAAATCGTGTGCCACAATGTAACAATATTTGTGTTGTTAAAATGTTTCACATGTATTTTACCCTTTGTAAATTGGCAACATTAACTCCCATCAACGACCCCTGGGGCATGAGGGTCCCCTGGTCGCACTTTGAGAAGCACAGTCTTTTACCGAAGTAATCAGTACACTATGTTTAGCCTATTCGGAGGTTAACACCAAAAAGAAACCCACAAACTCAAATTGATGTTTTGATTAAATATGATTCAAACAAACAGCCCTGTAAAGACATCTCTTGCTTGACTTATTACTACAACCGCCCCACAGTAGCAAACACTAGTAAGTTTTACTAGTTAAGTAAAGTTGAGTAACAGTATCAATACTGCAGTATAGGAAAATACAAAAACAAATTACAAGCCACATGCATGCTTATAGACTGGCTGTTTTCCAAATAGACATAATACATATACGGCTGAAGTGGTTAATAATAAAGTAACAGCAGTATTAACTAAAGTTTTCAAATAAATGTAATGGAGTAAAAGTTCAATATTTGGATCTTAGATGTAGTGTAGTAGTAGTAAAAGTATTTAGAAATTGGGGAAACTGAAGTAAAGTACAAATACCTCAAAATTGTACTTAAATACATGTACTAAGTTATGCTCCACCACTGAACAGCCTCTGATCTTAAGATGTCTGTCTAACCCTTAGGGCAGTGGTTTTCAACCAGTGGTCCGGGGATAACCAGTGGTCCTTGAGAAGGTTCCAGGTGGTCCTCAGGCTAAATGATGAAAAGTTTCTTAACCAGATGTAACTCTTTGAGAGCGTAGAAATGAAACCAAATGGACCCTTGTGGGTCCATTTGGTTTCATTTTACACTCTCAAAATATTCATCATCTGAATTAGCCCAAGTCCACACAACCAGAGAATGTAGAAGAATGGTCATTGACTTATTTTGATCTATTGTTTGCCTGTTTTGTTTCCGAAATCCACATCCATCTGAATCTGAAACATGTCATCAAATGGTGGTCCGTGGCTCAAATGCTGAATAAATAGTGGGCCCTGGTATGAAAAGGGTTGAAAACCCCTGCCTTAGGCCCTAAGGCAGCTGCAGTGCCCTAAGGCTTAGGGCACTGCAGCTTGATTTATACCGCACAGTTCAGCGGTGCCACGCACCCACTCAGTAGATAGACTCTGTTCATATATGAAAAGTCAGATTTGGCTGCATGCAGTCTGTCTGACTGTGAACACACTCCTAGTGTTGGGCAGGACAAAACTATTTGAAAGCTGTACCTCTCTTCTCTATCTCAAAGCGTGGAGTACTTTTTAGCTTGTAGATCTGATACTTTTTGCTAGTTTTGAAATCTCTTCCTGAAATGTAACAGTTTTACATACGACAGATGATTTGTTAATGTGTATTCCCCTATTCCTCTGTTTTGTTTTACAATCTCAACCACTGTTTGTATATGACTTTTTTGTATAGCCTATAATTTATTCTTGTTTACATCTTTTTTTTTCATTAATATTTATATTTGCCATTATTTCTTCCATTTCACTGTCAGTGTATTCACCATGGTTGCCAATATCTGTGCTGTTACAGGGTTCACATTTATTTTCACCACTTACAGTAAATCCTGTGCAGAGTCAACAGTAGTGCACAGGACTCCCATAGGGTGCCAGGCCCCCATCCTGATCTCACATTTCTACAGATGCACTGAGTTTGAATCAGGCCCAGGTAGAACTGTCAGAGCTCAGACCAGACATTTGGTCTGAAGAGTGAAAATGTAGGGTCCATACACACATATCAAACGGGCATTCTTTGTTCCGTCTGTGATTCATGGTCACCTCCATGCTTTTCCAATGAAAGTCACATGGTTTGACAAAACTAAAGTTTGATGCGAGATGGGGGCAACCAGTCATACACATTTGGTCAAAGTATGCATGTGCACATGCTCTATGGTGGTGGGGTGGGGGTGGGGGGTACTACAAGCCAACACCACATGCACCAGGGCCACTCCCCACTCGATCCTGACTGGAGGAAGGCCCCTCTCATGGACACCCAAACCGAAACTAGGGTTTTTGACCCAAGGGGTTCTTCACTAGTGACATGGGGGGACCATGTCACTAGAACCCCGGAGTTCTTCTCCTTACATAGTCAGCACACTCTATAGTAGGGATTATCCAAAAAAGAGAAAATTAGTTTGAATTAAGTGAAATCACCATCATAATCATTTCCATCACCATTTGTTCATCAATGTTGATGTTCATGGAAAATAAACCATTTGACCAAACCCTGAAAACCCTGATCTTGATAATGCTGTAGCTGGCATATGGTGTAGGAGTTACAATATACCTTCCAACAAATCCAACAACTTTAACATGGTCCTTTGAGATCCAGAAACTCAGCCACCAGATATGGCCCAGATTTACTAATGCTCTCGCCAAAATACTTGCGAGTTACAATGTTCTGTGAACTTATGGTGGCACTATAATCATGATTATAGTGACATGGGCAACGTGACGTGACCCCAACCCAACCCTACTACGGTATGTTTCAAGGCATTTACCTGAATTATTTGGTTCTCAAACGTTAATGCATTTAGGCCAAGCCTCCCCAACTCAGAGGGAGTACAAATAAAACCAAAAGATCATCAATTAATTGTGTTATGTTTGCCAAAGTTATTAAATTCAGCTTTGGCGATCTTATAGGAATTCAAGTGATGTAGACCCCAATCTGACACAGTGTTTCACAGAATTTCAAGGTTATTCATGTTAATGTCCCACAGAAAATTATTTAAAATAGGGTTCCTGATGCAGTCCAAATGTGAAGGATTAATGGTCTTTCATTCATTTGGGGGAAGATACCTGAAGTAACTCCCAAATAACAGACCTTAACTTGGATATCCAAAGGCCGATTGAAACGCTGTTTGTTCAGCCTGGAAAGGGCAGTAAAGATGTCTATTTTGTGAGCGGGAATCCATGCATTCTGCACTGTCCTGAAGTGTTTTTTAATGTAGCCTTTACGAAGATCACCATGAGATTCTAGATACTCCTTGAGCCTCTTTTCTCCTCAGATGCTGTGCTTTCCCATCTTGCCATGCCCAGAGGTGAGGTGACCATTATACTCTGTAGCATAACTGCAGGTACGTTGTACCATCCAGTCTTTCTGTGGCAAGTGCACTATCGATAGGACATTCCAATGCTACAGGATTCACATTTCTAGTTGCCACATGCTACAACCTGAAATGGCTGGGCCTAGGTGTTTGTTAGACTGTCCCTTTTTCACTTCCCTGTTCCCTCTCGAAAACACACTCCATTTTGTGCTGGACTGAACCAAGACGAGGCAGTTTATAATATGTTATAATGATTATTTGATGCCTAAATGGTTTCTCTTTATATAAGGATGTTTGCCACACAATGACAGTGCCAGTCAACTGGATGTATCACAATCTATAGGGTTTGTGATCGTTTGTGATCATAGTATAATTTAGTAAGATATGTTGGATATCTCCATACATACACCCCCAAGGGTTTAGGACCACAGCTTAACACGGCGGTTGGCGCTATATACCATTCACATCAGGGTCTCAGCAGACCAGCCTGCACCACCTAGCCTCGACTAATTTGTTACCCACAGTGGCCTAGAGGGGGGAGTCAACCTTCCGGGGAGGGCTCTAAATAATGTGACGTAGAACAGCAGTGGAGGGGTCGGGGGAGGGGCCGGGGATGACTACACATTCGTAAGATCAAATCAGATCAGCTCGATCTGCCGTGTGGATCTCACGGCACCCCGCCCCCCCGGCCGAAATCATTTCGGGTTAGGTCAGGCTAGCAGTCTCCTGATGGCTTTGGTAACATGGTTGCTTGGTTACTTCCTGTTCCCATTGGCTTTTTTGGCCGTTAACTCTAGATATCCGCAGGAGTTTTATCCCTGCTAGCCTTCTTGGGAGGACCAGCGCCACTGGGCCACCTTCATGCGGTCCCAGACCGCCCCCAAGGAGTCTAAAGCCGGACGAACGTCCAGGTTTCCGAAGTTGTACGTGTCCTTGGCGATCTCTCCGTCATAGAAGTCGATGACATAGCGCACCTCCTTCCCACAGCGGTCGACGAACCAGTCGTGGCGGTCAAATGGCAGCTCATACCCCATCCAGTGACGAAGGCGTGCCCTGGGAGAATACTGTTGGGCTTTACCCTCAAACCGTTTGAGAGAGGGTCCGCATGGGCACTCGGGTGCATGGAGAGCCTCCCACTTGAGGATCTCCTGCCAGGCCTTCTCGTTGTTCTGGTTGTGTATGTTAACGATGTTGGTCATGTCTTCAGGACACAGGTCATTGTCGCGCCAGCGCCAGCCCTTCCGGAGCATGGCATTCCAGAAGATCTGTTCGGAGGGGTACACCCACTTATTGTCCGTACCGTATCGGGGTATGGAGGACTCCTGCCGGTTGAGGCTCAGTGGGAAGGGCTGGTCTGGAGCTGGAACCTGGTTAGGAGGAAGCATCATGTTTGTTGGGTCGATGTCGCTCTTTACCACAAACTCATAGGCCCTGTCCTGATGGGCTGGACCTGCAGGGGATGGCGCTTGGTGCATGGGACATTCCGACGGCGATGTTTTGACATGCTGCGAGTGGTCCTGGTGCATTGGACATCCCTGGTGGGGTGGGGAGCTTATCACCTTTTCAGTATTCAACGTTGGCACAACGTGGGTGGGCAGTGAGGATCCCATCCTTCCACAGTCTTAGTGCAAAGTCTTAGTGCAAAGCCTCCAGATGACCTTTTCACAACGTTTTCTCCGACACACTCTCAATGACTTCAGATAAATTATCCCTACGCATTTACTTCTACTTTACTATTCTAACTAACTTTCGCAGATCGTTCATGATATCACACATTCACGAATACATGTGTACGATGATATCACGCATGACGTCATCACGTTTTTTGTATAGCGCTGGGGCACACAAAGTAGTGTGGTTGCCCTAAGAGGACAAAAGTAATAGACTATATAGTATACAGTGTATATAGCAGTAGGCTGTAATTGTAGCACTTTATTTCCTTTATTTTACTACTCCTTTTCTAATATACCACCACAAAGTTTGCCAGGCTGCGTTATCCCACAGTTTGGGCAGCACACACTTTGACCGAATCGACCTGCTTCATCAGGAATGGTAGGTTTTCTCTTAACTCTTAAACTGTATGTTGTAAAGTAAAACTAGATCAGCACTCATCAGCATTGTGCACAAGTAGGCCATGGCCTACTTGTGCATGAGTGGAGTGAGCTAATACTCATTATAAAGGTATCTCAATTATGTAACCATTACGCCATCACCTAACCCGGCCAATCAGAGTACTCGGAGGGACCGACTGGCGACCATTGAACACCGCGCACCAATCGCCTTACTTGCACCTGCTCCACTTACGCAAATGAAAAGAAATCCCTAAATTCCTTGAGCCATGGCGCATCTACCCATACAGGCCACGCCCATCTTAACCATTTACATCAGATTTGAGTGATAAAACCCCTCCGAAATTACTTACAATGGCCATGGCCTACTTGTGTACGAGTAGAACGAGCAACCAGAGAAAAAATATCCCCAACATCCAGGACATAATACTCATGACATTAATTACATAAAAAGATAACTTAATTACATCACCATTAATTACATCATTAACTAAACCAGCCATGGTAACGTATACAAAATACTTGAGCTGGTTGAAATCAAAAGATTTAATAGTGCAGTTTTGCAGGTGGGTTAATGTAATCGATCTATAATTGATGTAAAATATGATCGGTTTGTATATTTCTTTGGTAGGTTGTTTGGTTGCTTGGTTCTTTTTTTGTTTGTCGTTGTGTTTGCTTTTGTTTTCATTTTTGTAGTGAAAATTAAATAATATATAATATATTATTTTGAGTAATTAAGAGAAGTATTATGAGTATTATCTCCTGAAGGTGTCAGGTACTTGCTCTCTGGTTGCTCGCTCTGCTCACACACAAGTAGGCCATGGCCTACTTGTGCAATGCGCAAGATGCCACTCTACTATTGTACTTATATTCGATTGGTTCACGCCCATCATCTGGGATCGCTCTTCAATTGGTTGATTGGCTGGTTTAGTAGATGATGTAAAGGTGATGTAATTAAGATATCTAAATAAATATTGTCATGAGTATTATCTCCTGGGGGTGTCAGTGGTAGTTGCTCTTTGCTTGCTCACTCTGCTCACACACAAGTAGGCCTTAGCTTACTTGTGTAGAATGCGCAAGTTGGCACTCGTCAGAGTGCAGTTCTAGTTTATTCATATTTTTTTATTTTTAAGTTAAATACAAAATCAAGTCAACTTGTCCTGTTGCGATGTGTATAGCTACTAGCTTGGAGCTTGTAGATGGTAGATTATCCCTTTATCTTGATATCTGTAAAGGAAAAGTGAAAAAAAACATCAAAGGTTCTAAAAAGTTATGAAAGGTTCTGGATTTCCCTTCATAGCCAAAAGGAGCCATTTCTTGGGGCACTATTCTTTCAACAAGCAGTGGCCAGTGTCACTGATGAATGCTGAATGCTTGAATATGCATTCATCCACTTCTTTATCTTCTGAGTCCGATTCTGACCCTTTCCCCATAGTGAACCTGTGTGCTTTTCTTTCACTCAGGAGATGGCCTTCATTTATCTTCCCCAGAGCTACAATCTGGGACATGAACTCAGCTTGGTCGTCACCTTCAGGGATGGTGAGGTCCAATCCTGTTATGGCATTAAACAATTCGTACTTGCTCATTGCCTCGTCTACACCTCCTTTTTGGAAGAACATGGAGATGTTGCGGCAATCTCTGAGGAGGAACTCCAGAGCGTGAGGGTGAGTTGGCTCCACAGACTGACTCACATCGATCAGCCACACCTTCTGGTCATGCCATAGCATGTTGTACTCACTGAGGTCGCCGTGGACCAAGTTACACTGCTCATATAACAACTGCATCATATGTAGGACCTGTTTGTAGGCGGACTCCATGTCGCTTGGTCCCAACATGGCGTCTTTAAGTTTAGGTGCCGGCACATGGTCGCGGCCGATGAATGACATAACCAAAATGTGGGTCTTCAATGTCACCACCTCTGGACACAAAATACCTGCCTTCCTCATTCTGGCCAGGTTGTGCATCTCTTTCTCAGCCCAGAGTTTGATGACCTTCCTGGGGTTGAACTTGCTGTAGTGCTTTTTGAAGCGGTAATCGTCTTTGATGTAGCTCTCTCTGTTTTTGAACTCGTTCAGAGTCGTCTTGAAGACCTTGAGCACCACTTCGTCCGGGACGCTCTTGTCCTGTGAGCTCCCGCTGTTGGCGTGGAACACCACAGACTCTTTCCCGGTGCTGATGCAGCCGTTGATGCGATCCAAGACACCACTGCTCACAAGCTTAAACATCAACAGACGCGTGCGAGGGTCCACAGCTTGCTCGGCGGTGGAGTGCTCCTTCTTCTCGTGTAGGCGTGCGCCACGTTTCTGCTCGCTGAAACAGTGCTGCTTCAGAGAGTTGTACACCTTATTGGACAGCTTCAGGCCCATGTCCAGCTTATCGCCTACGTTAACGCAGGAAGCAAAGTTATCCACGCGGGACGTGTTCTTATGTCCAGTAATAGTTGCATCGTGTTTGGTTGTGATGTTCTTTCCCTTACCTATGTAACCCCTCCTAGACATGACCTGAGGTTTAGGTGCTCTATAGTAGGAGGGATCATCCTCCTCCTGCAAATCGTCCTCATCTTCATCCTCTCTTTCACTGTTGTCCTCATGGAGCCTAAGATACTTCTCATATGAGATAGACACTTTGCTGTTTCCGTTCAACTTCTTTTCCTCTGCACGCATCCAAGTATCAGACTCGCGGTCAAACTGCATCTGCAGCATCTGAGCCAACATCAGGTCACTCTCGGTGTCCGTTTCTGTATTGGACTTGGAGAGTGTCTTTAGGCTGTGGCTGTCACTCTCCAGGTCTGTGAACTTCCTCTCCTCAAGGTCAAACCTCGGGTCAGAGTCAGACCTAAGCGGCATGTTGCTGCCTTTTGAATGTGGCCGGGTATCGAACTCGCGGTCAAACTGCATTTGTAGTGCCTGAGCCAACACAAAGTCCCCAGCGGTGTCGGTTTCTGTATTGGACTTAGATAATGCGTTAAAGTCTAGTCCAGCGAGCTGTTCGCTCATCGCATCAGCTAATGATACTGGATCCATTTCCTTAAACTCAACAGCAAACTGACTCTGCAAAATATAAAGAAATTGATTTATCGCACACTGCAAGACACAAGTTCTGTACTGTAACTGTATCTGTACTGTCAAAGATGAAGACAGTTAAAGACAGTAAAGGCTTTAAAATTTACTAGACAGAGGCAGAGAAGGAAACGATTGAAAAGACGCAATGCTCTGTACTGATATAGACACAGTACTGGTGTCATACTACTGACATCGTGCAGCTGTACATGCCTATGCCATAGGCTCAGGCATCTGTTGCATGATGTCAGATTAAATCTGATATCAGATTGAATTTAGGCATGCCTGACCTAAAACTCACATGGGCATCAAACCTGTACATCACACCACCAATTGGACCAAATTATGTCATGCATAGTCAACTTCCTGGCTGTCTGCGTCCTTTGTGTGACCATATAAGAAGGTCTCTCAATATCAATTTGGCCTTATTGCTTGCATGAGCGGAGCTAGTGCAAGTTAAGCGATTGGTGAGTGGCGGTGCGTGGTCAGTCGCCCCTCTTGGGGTACTCCAATTGGCCGGTTTAGGTGATGACGTAACGTTGACGTAGACCTTTATATCTGAAGTCATGAGTATTAGCTTGCTCCGCTCACGCTTAGGCCATGGCCTACTTGTGTGCAATGCACAAGTTTGTCGGCTACCTATGGGCCTCAGAATATTTGAACATAGTCGCCACCATACTGGTGGTGACTCAGGGTAACTGTTGCCCTCTCAGGGTGACTGTTGCCCTCTCAGGGTGACTGTTGCCCTCTCAGGGTGACTGTTGCCCTCTCAGGGTGACTGTTGCCCTCTCAGGGTGACTGTTGCCCTCTCAGGGTGACTGTTGCCCTCACAGGGTGACGTGACCCAAGTGGTGGAGACCTGTGCGCAGATCTAGTAGCAAGTGTGGTTGCAAAATGTGGTTGATTGTAGGATGACTATAAACTATTTTAGACAAAGTAAAATAAACTATTGGGATACTCTAGACAGCAATAATGAACTCCCAGGATTAGAATACTCCCAAGTTAGAATAGTTGGCTATGGCAACCACACTATACATACTATCACCAGTTCACCATTCAATTAAGGCCCACCTGGAGTGGACTGAACACTGTAAATCAGGAAAATGATTGTTCTCAAAGTGAAGTCTGAATCCTCGGATCCACCCCCATTGAGGGTATCAATAGGACCATTCCCTCATTGAGGGTGTCCCAGGGAAACCAAATGTAGACCTTAATGCAACACTTTGAATGTAGAAACAGACAAAAGTGGACCCAATGGTCCATTTGTACTCACTCAGAGTTATGGCTGCCATGACCCAGTGGAGGTCATTCAATTAGAGCATTATGCATACATATCTAAGAGACAAGAGAGGGTCCTTGTGGTGCAACTCTGTGGGTCTTCCAGAACTACCATGGTGCAGGCCCAGATCAAGAGAGCCGCCAGCATCTGAAACGGTCAATAAATGTAGGCCCTACTATGTGGTAAATGTACCCTCTACTATACTGTATGGAAGTAGTCTACTCTGTAGTACTGGACTGTACTGTAGCCCACTGTACCACCTTAATCTATTTTACCTTAAGTGTGTGTGTGTGTGTGTGTGTGTGTGTGTGTGTGTGTGTGCGTGCGTGCGTGCGTGCGTGCGTGCGTGCGTGCGTGCGTGCGTGCGTGCGTGCGTGCGTACGGCTGCGCAACATGACACATGGTTGTGAAATCCAACCAAAAGCTATGTAGGCTACTCGGACGGCCAGGTACAGTGGGACGGACATACATGGTTCACATACAAAAAGTTTGGGAACTACAGCTGTAGTAGGAATGACTAACCCTCACAAGGTGGCAGTAAAGCAACAAAGAGACTGCAACTGCTAATCAGACCACAAAGATCAGATCCCATCAGTAACTGCTCTCTGCTTGGTTTAGTTGTCCACAGCAGAACACTGAGCACTATCTTCAACAGCGCAGACAGACAGCGGTGGCATTGAACGCTAACTAACCAGGTATCATAACCCCTTTTATACGCATACATTACAACCACTTTGCTATGGAAATGTCGACGTCTCTCTCTTAAACAAATTAATTACAATGCACGTTTATTAGACAGCGTTTAGCCAATGCCAGACTCAATTTGGTGACCTATCGAAATCTGTTATTCCAGAGAGCATCTTCGCAAACAGGTATGTCTTTATTATTATTGTGTTATTAATACTAATAATACGTTTTTATTGTATTTTGTTTCTAGACACAGTGGAGAAAATGTTCCCCGCTGTAAAGTAAAAAACCTTGCTTAAAAACGTGACATTGCGCCGCCTTTTGTCATGAAATTCGATAGGTCACTGAACTCGGCGTGTCGTGCACTAGCTGTCATTGGACATCAGTTAGCGATCTCAGGTTAGTTTATGATTCATGCAGTGTTTGCCTTCTCGACAAAAAAACGTAAGGCAGCTGTAATATACACAACGGAGGCATGATTAAGAAAATGCATGGGATACCTACAGGGTTTTCTACCTATTTTGTATACACCGCAAAGCTCAGAGTCATAATTCACTGATATGCCCAGGAATACAGCAAGACCCCAGGGTCATTGTGCTCCTGGGGTTTCAGGGAGTCCTTAACTCCTTGAGTAAAATGAACACAGAGGTGGTGAAGTACAGTTTAAATTTGGATTTCCAGGCAGAGTCTAGAGATACAAATCAGTATCAAATGGTGGTCTGTGGCCGGATCTACCAGCGTCCTTCCTAGAAATGTTAATATGAATGACAATTTTTTGACAAATTTAGGTGAAGACATAATTATTGTTATTTATTTCATTGGCTATAGTTGGCCAGTAAATCCATGTGTCTCAAAGTATGGAATGGTGGGGACCCCAAGGGGTTCATCATTCTAAAACATGTAAGTGGAAGTAAGTAGCCTTGCCAGGCCATGATGTCAGTAGGCCCAGCTGAGCCATTGAGGCCCATATATAGGTCAGGAGCCTATCTCCTGTTTCTGTAGCGTGAGGCAGCTTGATGTACAATTACACCCCCTGGACATGACGCTAGTATATCGCAGGGACTTACCCCCTATCCATCCCTTGATGCTGAGTGCCAAGCAGGGAGGCATTGAGTCCCATTTTTTTTTGAGTCTTTGGTATGACCCGGCCGGGAATCGAACCCCGACCTCCCAGTCTCAGGGCGGACACTCTAACCACAAGGCCACTGAGCTGGTCATCATCATTCTAAAACATGTAGTTGGAAACAATTAGTCAAGCATGTGTTACAATATATACACAGGAAAAGGGATAACACACAGAAAGTTTGGGGAGGTGTTTTTCCATTGTGGTCCTATAGTAGGCCAATGGCTGTGTTTGACCTGTAATGGTTCATTTGCAGGTTAATTCGTGCTTATCTCTCCTGTCTTTTACACCGCTCAGGTTGCTTCCCGTGGCCGTGGCACATTTAAAGAGCAGCAGGATAGGGAAGCAAAGCAGAGAGGCAGCTGCCAGCGGGGCAGCGCGCCTGGTGGATAAGATGGAGGGCAGCCCTGAGAAGCACGCCTCAGTGTCCGCTCAGGAGGCCAAGGAGCAGGGGAACAGACTGTTCCTGAGCCGCAAGTACCTGGAGGCTTCAGCATGCTACACCAAGGCCATCGTAAGTCACGCGGCACGCCCTTTGTAGGATTATGTGCACCTGCAGCATAGGGGTGGAAATCTCTAGGTACCTGAGATGATTTGATTTGATTTGGATTCCAAAAAATGTGCTATTCAATAACTGGATTACCGTTCTCGATTCCAGTTCATTATTATATAGAATTTTGTACCAACATACAAGAATATCATCAGGATAAATCTATGAATTAATTGTATTTCCCACCCCTACTTCAGCATCACCTGTCTTATTATTACCAGTATTTACCAGTATTACCAGGTATTATTACCAGTGTGCAGTGCATCTGCTGCTGCAAAATCACACCCTTACCTGTTCTAGACAAACTATAAGGACACACAGTTGCATTGGTTGAGCATCGGCATCAACACATTGTGAGCTTGTACGTTGTCTCTTTCCAAATAGTTGCATATTCCAAATAGTTGCATAAGTAGTATTTTGAGGAAAGAAATGGGGCTTAAAGCGATATTTCACTTTCAGATATGTTTGTAACTTTAAACTTTAGACTTTGATAATGTCACTATAATGCTAGTGTTTTGTTTTCTGTATTTTTTTAGTGTGTGTAGTACTGTGAAGGGTTAGTAAGTAACCCTTCACTCTCCCTACTTCCAGAGCCACATGCCATCCATCCCAGCATACTACACCAACCGGGCGCTGTGCTACGTCAAGCTGCAGCAGTATGACAAAGCCCTGGCAGACTGTAAACACGCCCTGGAGCTGGATGGCCAGTCAGTCAAGGCCCATTTCTTCATGGGACAGTGTCACCTGGAGATGGAGAACTACGATGAAGCCATAGGCAATCTGAAGAAAGGTTAGTGGGTGTGGTTGGGAGTGTGGTTGAGTGTGGTCTGGGGTTGGTCTCCACCGTCAAGTCTAGTTTAGGAATAGTAGGAATAATATCTGTCTGGTCCTGTCCTGTTCTACAGTCCTACAGGGTAAGGATTTTTGAGTCGCTGTCTAGGGTAGTCTGTAGACTAATAGAGCCTAATGATATTATCCCCCTTCATCGCGACATACAGTGGATTATGCTTAACAATAATGTATTACTCCCAACCCCTTATGGGTCAGTACATTTTGTGGTCTCATTTCTCTGGAAACACAAGCACACAGTGCTTGTGGATCAGCTATTTACAAAGTGTTTGTGTGCGTCACTGACAGACAGACACGTATGCGCGCGCACACACACACACACACACACACACACACACACACACACACACACACACACACACACACACACACACAATGCTTAGTTTAATGCAACAACATTAATTATCACCACTTTCCTGTGCATCTTGCTATGCTATTTTTTACATAATAATGGAACAAATCGCTGTAATTGTTACTCTTACAATATTTTACAATACCTAATTTAACCACAAATCACCCTGCAACATTCCAAAGGTTAAGTGTTTACAGAACAAAATGCTCATCTCTATAGATAATAGATTGTGTTGACACTTGTCATATGATATGTGCTATGTAAATACACTTGACTCCACCAGCTTAAGTGCTTCTTGACATTGATTGAACATGCCACTTAGTTTGCTGTCAAGTGCAAAAGTTGTATCACCACCATATTTCAACTGTTTTTTAGCAATGCAATGTTATGCATTGTGAATAATATTCACAATGCATATATATATATTATATAATCCTTGTCGACTAAAATACACAATGTTAATGACAACCCTGTCTGTTGCTATAGCTTATAACTTAGCCAAAGAGCAGCGGCTGAATTTTGGTGACGACATTCCCAGTGCGCTCCGGATCGCCAAGAAGAAGCGCTGGAACAGCATGGAGGAGAAGCGTCTTAGCCAGGAGAATGAGCTGCATGCTTACCTCACCAAACTCATCCTGGCCAAGAAAGAGAGGTGAGTCTACAACCAGCCACAATTTTCACATGTCTCCCTTCTCCGCTCCCTCCATTCAGTCCATGGGTTCCTGAGCACAAAATACGGATGTTGGCCTACAAAGCAACCAAAGGTATGGCACCTCCATATCTTCAAACGTCTAATCCAGACCGCTCTTTTCCCTACTGCTTCCCATGCTTTGGAGCTGCAGATCTGCAGACTCACTCCAAAACCTCTGCCATAGTCTTAAAACACACCTCACTTAATTAAAACAAGCACCAGGACGAACTTTCATCTGATGCCAGGGCATTGATTAACAGAGACATGGTTATTAGCAGACTTGGTTATTCTGTTGGCTTCCAATTCTGCACGGTGACCCTGGGCAGCGCCGTCTCGCATCTGAAAAACGATGCGCCTTGCTCCACTTTTCTGTGCACATGTAAACTGCTTTATGCCATAACTTTATCTACACAGAGTAAAAGTGGCCATATTTCTATTTAAAACTAGGTTCTCAACTGTATGAACAGTTTGACACATTTTCGGAAGTTTATTTGGCACACTGCTCGTGGCCTGCAGTTCAAAGTGTTAGAAATGCATTGTGAATGAATTGGTCTATGTCTGCTCTGCAGAGAGCTGGAGAGCTGTAGACACAAACAAGATGACAAGTTGGAGGATGGCAGGAACCAACACAACCTCACCAGCATCCAGTCCAAATATGTACGTTATCCATCCATCCGTTATCCATCCATCCATCCGTTATCCATCCATCCATCCATCCATCCATCCATCCATCCATCCATCCATCCATCCATCCATCCATCCATTCATCCATCCATCCATGCTTGCTTTTGGCTTTTGTGCCTATATTGAGAGGAGGACAGGAAGGAGGGACAGAGAGAAGGGGAGAGACATACAGCAAATGTCGTAGGCCAGTGGGCGGCTCCTTATTTCTCTCTGAATTCTGATTGGATAGAATTAGTATGCAAGACCTAAACATGTTTTCTATTCATCTAAAGAGAGGAAGATACATGAAGACTCGTGTTACTGAATAAACAATATATACTGTGTAGGTCTGTATAGTTCTAAAATGACACCTCCTTTAAATCTTTTTAAGCTATCACGTACCATAAATAAATAGTGTTACTATTTATGTTTAGCTCATTCAATTGCTGATTGTATAAATGTGCTTTCTCCTGCAGGATAAATACATTTCAGACATGGAAGAGCTGTTCTGTCAAGTCGATGAAAAGCGGAAGGTTAGTACTGGTGACTGCTGGTAACTACCATTGTTATAGCCTCACTCTCAGCAAACCTGTGTCCCAGGAATGCTCAGCTTATTTTCAACTGGTTAGAAATATGTAACATAAAGCATAAATAAGCATAAATACCGGTAATTGTAATATTTCTATTTTTACGTGCGTGCGTGCGTGCGTGCGTGCGTGTGTGTGTCAGAAGCGAGACATCCCAGACTACCTGTGTGGAAAGATCAGCTTTGAGCTGATGAAGGAACCTTGCATCACGCCCAGTGGCATCACCTATGACCGCAAAGACATTGAAGACCATCTGCAGGTTCTCTACCTACATATATTCATATTCATGATATATTCATGATCACATTCTCAGTTGTTTGACCCTGGATTTTAAATTTTAAAATTTGTCCTACAAGTTAAAGTCGTGTCAAATCAGAAACAGGATTGTGTCCCGAAAAGAAGATTGTGTTAATCTATACAGATCTAAATGTACCCAGTCTATATAGTACAAAACCCAATTCCGTTGAAGTTGGGACGCTGTGAAAAATGTCAATAAAACCAGAATGCATTGATTTGCAAATCGTTTTCAACCTATATTTAGTTGAATACACCACAAAGATAATATATTTAATGTTCAAACTGATAAACTTTATTGTTTTTTGAAATTATACAATCTTTTGTAAATTAATACCTGCAACACGTACCAAAAAAGTTGGGACAGGGGCAACAAAAGACTGGGAAAGGCCATGAATACACAAATAACGCCAGTTTGGAACATTCCACAGGTAAACAGGTTAATTTTAAACAGTTTATATCGTGATTGGATATAACCGGACCATCCCAGTCGTTCACAATCAAAGATGGGGCGAGGTTCACCACTTTGTGAACAATTCTGTGAGAAAATCATCCAACGGTTTAAAAACAATGTTTCTCAACATTCAATTGCAAGGAATTTGGTGATTTCATCATCTACAGTCCATAATATAATCAAAACGCCCACAGGATCTGAAGAACTTGCTATACTAAAGCGACAAGGCTGAAAACCAACACCGAATACTTGTGACCTTTGATCCCTCAGGTGACTCTGCATTAAAAACTGACATCATTGTGTAAGGGATATTACTGTGTGGACTCAGGAACACTAAGAAAACCATTCTCAGTTTACATAATTTGTCGCTACACCTGTGAGTGAAAGTTAAAACTCTACCAGCAAAGCAAAGCCATACAACAGAAAGGTTGGTTTGAAAAACAACCAGAAAAAACAGTCAGAAATGCCTTCTCTGGGTCCAATATCATTTGAAATGATTAGAGACAAAGTGGAAACGTATGCTGTGGTCTGATAAGTCCACATTTCAACTTTTTTTTTTAAATTATGGATATCATGTCTTCTGGGCAAAAGAGTAAAGAGACTGTTACCAGCGCAAAGTTCAAATGCCAGCATCTGTGATGGTCTGGGGGTGTGTTAGTGGCCATGGCATGGGTCACTTGCACTTCTGTGACAGCCACCATCAATACTGAAAGGCATGTCCAGGTTTTGGAGCCAGTTCGGAACACATGCTGGCATCCAAGCGACATCTTTTTCATGGACGTCCCTGATTATTTCCGCAAGACAAGCCAAGCCGCACATTCTGCACGTGTTACAACTGCGAGACTTCATAGTAAAAGAGTGCGGCTACCAGACTGACCTGCCTGCTGTCCAGACTGTAACCAATTGAAAGTGTATGGCGCATTATGAAACAGAAATTATGATATTCGAGACCCCAAAATATTGAACAACTTAGGTCATACAAGAATGGTAAAGAATCAAGCAAGAATGGTAAAGAATTCCGCCTACAAACCTTCAAAAATTAGTGTCCTCAGTTATTGAGTGTTGTTAGAAGGAAAGGTTATGTAAAGCAATGGTAAACATACCCTGTCCCAACTTTTTTTGAAGGCGTCCCAACTTTTTTGGTACGTGTTGCAGGGATCAATTTTAAGATTGTATAATTTCAAAAAACACACAATCACTTTGAACATTAAATATATTGTCTTTGTGGTGTATTCAACTGGATAGAGGTTGAAAACGATTTGCAAATCAATGCATTCTGTTTTTATTTACATTTTACACAACGTCCCAATTTCAACGGAACTGGGGTTGTACACCAAATTAGGGATGGCCAACCGTTAACTGTTAGACATTGAGAATTTCGGTTACCGACAACATTAACGGCTAATGATTAACTAAAAATGAAATATAATAAATAAAATATAAGCGCACGTGGCTGTCGGGACACGCTGAACTATTCCAATTTCATCCACGTTGTTACTACTACTAGCCAGAGGAGCAGAGTGTGTTCACTGCAGCAGCCACTGCCACTCCCTCGCGACGCGTGATGGATTATATAATTGATAAAATACTGCAAAAGATAGGCTACACAGTGACAGTAATTTAACATTGATTCTCTCAGAACACATGCGCATGGTGCACGCAGCGTTCTTACTGCTTAGTGCTTGAGGTGGAAAGGTCTGACGACGATCGGTTAAGAAAATCTTTCCATTTGGCCATCCCTACACCAAATATAACAGATGTACGAGCTCTCTTGGAGCTTGTAGATCTGCTATATAAATGTCTGTCAAAACACCAAGTATGACAATTATTTGAATTATTTTATTGTCCTTGTGACATAATTTATCTATGAACATTTTACACATTTACTTACCGTTGTTATGACATGAGGTGCTATGAAGTAGCAAGGCATTGCAGGGCTGCCTCACATGAAAACGTGAATTTACGGGGATTAACTGAGCCAAAAATGTTTGAGAACCATTACTCTAGAATCTAATTTTTGTTTCTTTCTTACAGCGGGTCGGCCATTTTGACCCAGTGACCCGCACCCAGCTGACTCAAGAGCAGCTCATCCCTAACCTGGCCATGAAGGAAGTCATTGATGCTTTCACCATGGAGAACGGCTGGGTGGAGGATTACTGAACCAGGTGGACACAAGAACACGCTACACAAAGAAATAGGTGTGGGGGATAGCAGATCTACTAGTACCGTATATGTCATGGCTGACTGTTGGTGCGGAAGGTCGGACAGCATTTTACTGTATGTTTTGTTGTGAATTCACCATACAAGAGGATTGCCGTAAAGTAGTTAAAATAGCCGTTCTACTAGCTTATAGAATAGAATAGGCTATTCTCACTACTTTCTTTTTAATGTACAAACCCACGCCTGCTGTTTATGAAAACAAATCTCACCATCCTAAATACATAGGATTGCTGCTGGATCAAACAACAATCAATGAGGCACCACGATATCTAGGAGCTCGATAGGAGCTGAGACAACATTCTCTGTGGTGAATTTGGAAATGGTTAGGCTTTATGCAACATAATATCATCGGTGGGAGCACAGTTTTCCGTGGTACGGTGATACTGTCAAGAGCACAGTGAAGAAATTCTAGCTATACTGCACGTGACCAGAAGCTATTGGTCGTGACTAGTAAGCAACTGGTTGTGACCTAAATGCGACCTGGTGGTTGGTGGCTATCCTGACAAGATTGTCTGTACCTAAACAATGTTATGCTATTAGGTCTTGTAGTGAAGACATCTTACAATCTACCAAATATCACAATGTATTATGTAAGTATCAAAAGTGATAGTAAAATATAAAGGTTAGATAGAATCAACCTTATGGTTGCTTCCTCAGTTTCCACCCGGTTTTAACCCATGCATGCATTGAATGTAGACATCAACACTCAACAGAGGTGTTGGTAGGCAAAACAAATATCTCAAGTGTCTTGCTGTGTGAAACCAGAGAAGAGGCAGACGATTTTTTAAAATTAATTAGCCATGCCTTATTGCTGACATCTGTGGAGTGCTTGAAGTCCGTGGATGTCAGAAATAAGTCACTGGCTGATTCGTTTCTTATTAAATAAGATTTAAGCCTCAGAAAATATACCAAACATAAAGCACAAAAATTACACTGGCAGACAATCATTAGTGGGTGTGCCAGGCTTTTGAGTAATACAGCATTGGTTGTTAGCATGTGAAAACAGCCTAACGACAACCTCAAGTTGTGAGGTTGTACACTAGAGGTTTGTTGTAGAGGGGGAATAAGAGCAGACCATGTACAGAGCCAAAGGTCAAGTTCTTAAAAGTATTTAGGGTTTAATATTATATTAAATGTCTTAAAACCCATTTAACATAAATCTAGTAATTAGTGGAGGTTCTCTGCCTGTAAAACCACTGATGTATTATGTGTTCATAATGTGACCATGCTTGCTGTAGTAGTCTACTTAGCCAAGCATACAGTACATGCTAAATACTGGTAAATACTTTGTTGCATGGCAGTATCTTGCAACCGAGACAGGAGGAAATGAAACCAATTCTAGGACCAAGTCCTAGAATTCTTCTCTAGATCAGTGGTTCTGTGAGCATCTTTTGAAATAAGAAAAGAAACGAAAAAAGGGTAAAGGGATTTGCCCACCAACAGGTGGACAGTGTTTGGGAAGCACTAGTTTCTCAAGACTAGACAAGACAGTTGACTCAAGAAGGCATGGTTTTTCCTTTATTTGCCAATGGTATTCTCAGAATGAGGAAGCACTGCTTTGTTTTTTTTCTCCTAATTTGCTTGGACTTTATCCGCCCTCTGTGTGTAGAGATCAGTGAGACCCTTCCTCCGTACTTTGCTTCCTACATCAGTCAGCATTACGGCTGATTTATACTTGGTTGCCTGAGAGATAGAAATTACATAAGCTTGCGAGTTGTCGCAACATGTCACAGCACAAGCACGTTGCTGTGAACTAAGTCTAGGTAAAACTGGGTTCATTTCTACGCACAGCTAAGCATAGAAATCAGGCTTTTAGGCGCGTAGTCAAGTGTCTTATGCATAAATGTCTGAATATGAAGTGTCTTCTTTGATAGGGCCAATACTTGCTTTCTTTTTGCACATAACTTCAGCAAAAAAACCTTGAATAACTTCAGCAAATTTTTGAGCAACTGAATGGAAAAATACCCACAAGTGCAACAATCAATCTGACTTTGAATGTTAATTGGAGGTTCAAGCTGCCAAAGCACAGTAGTGCTGTTTTGACCCCAAACAGTAGCAATTCCCCCACCCTTTTATTATAATTTAAAGGACCATCGGTTTGGTAGATGTTATCCCACGCAGACACGTTCCAGAAATGGAACAGGTCCAACCCTTTGGTTCCTACCTATATTGATGGTTTAGTTGGGGAACCGCTGCCTTGCAGTATGTGCATTTACAAGTTAAGCTCAGATAAATGTGTTCCTTGTGATATAAAACCTGTGACTGTTTCAATCAAATTGTAAATGGTGTCTTAGTTCTATTTTGTATAACCGGTGCGGTAAGTAATTGCCGTCAGATGTCCTTAGGACCATTATGCTAGTAAAGCAAAAAACAATGAATGAATTAGAGAGATGATATATTCTATTCAATGATTAGTGTTATTGCTCAGAAGCAACAGAAATGATCTAGAGTAGCAAACACACATATACAAAGTTTTTTTTTGCTTTGCTTATATGTATGAATATCAAAGTGCTGTATTGGCTGTTCGTGTTACATTTTAAATCGTAAATGCTTACTGTCACAAGGTGCTGCAAGCAGCAGACCGAGCTGAATGCATAACAAGTCACTGTTCTAACTAAAGGTATGCGCAAATAAATCCCAGTTTGTACTTAAGTAATGTATTTATTGGTAGTACTTGCCATGCATGATGTGCATATAATGTATGTCTATAATGAAATACAAAGAGACTTATAAGACATTATAATGTAACCTTCTTAAAATAATCGCCTAAGTCATTTTTTGGCCAAATTGATTTTTTTCCATAAATCATTTCCTCCCAAATTTTTGGGCCAAATTGATCATATATATCAATTTGGCCAAAAAATGACTTAGGCGATTATTTTAAGAAGGTGACTTATAAGACATTATAATGTACTATGGCTGCTCGTGTAGTATGGCTTAAAATGTGGTTTACTCTGTAAATGTTTTCAAGCAGCAAAATGTGAAACATTCCCTGCCTGGAGAGGCAAAACAACACACAACATGTAATTTAATGTGCCTGAACTGACTATGATGCAAATCCATCACTATTGACTACTGTTTGCCTCTCTATTACCCTGTACACAACATACAGTAGTCTATCTGAGCTCTCCCCATTTCCGTAGTGGTGTTACAGTAAGTTACCATTACATCAGCAAGACAAAGGTGCATGGCTGCTGGGTTCTGGTACCACCGTTTCCACAATATTGTGGAATAGAAAGTAGAAACTGTACTTTATAATAAATATAAAAGTGGATTAAAATGTTAGAATCAGCTTCTATTTCATCCCTGTCCTCCATGGCAGACGGTTGGCACATGGTCGTTGGTGTGGACACCAACGTAAAAACTGCGTTTTTATCCCTTTTACACAATGTGGTGATCTTTCCTACACATTTTCCTACACAGGATCAAAAAACTTCAAAAAAAACAAATCTAACCCATCATGATGCTGACATATTTCTGTATCCCAACTGGCTCATTGTCACTAAATAATTATTGGCTCCCTACTGACTTACGCAGCCTTATTAGTGATTCCCTACTGCATATTGCAGTGGTACAGACACATGAGAAATAGACATGGACATTGATGGACATATTGTTTTAATTGGATATTGAACAACAGTAGAGGCAGAATGTAGAACTCTTGCTGAAAGTGTTATAGTGGACAACATGTGCAGTATCTCAATGCACTTCTAGTGTAGTCATTTTAGGTAGTTGTTCAGGCTTTATAAAATGGATATAACTGGTAACAATGTTTCAGTATGATGAATGTAAACATAATTTATATAGGCAAGGAAAACATTTGTATAGCACATTTTAAGAGGCAATTCAACACACAGCTATAGAGAAGAACACAGAGGTATGACTCTTTTCACTTAGGTTCTCCTGGAAGAAAAAGCCAAATTGGTTTATAATACTGTTTCTACTATATATATATTCAATTCAATTCAATCTTTATTTCAGACTCAGGGGAATCCATATATATATATATATATATATATATATATATATATATATATATATATATATATATATATATATATATATATATATATATATATATATATATATATATATATATATATATATTAGAGCTGTCAGTCGATTAAAATATTTAATCGCGATTAATCGCATGATGGCCCATAGTTAATCTTCGATTAATCGCAAATTAATCGCATATTTTCATTTGTTCTAAATCTGACTTAAACACTCTGACTTTAACACTCTTATCAAATGTAAGCAGAGACAAATACTTTGCTAGAAATGCTTATTTTATTGTGCGCAGGGGTGGGGTGGGGGGGCGGGGGTCGCTGAACATGTTTTTAGCCAAAATTAAAAGGTATGACAAACATACAGTACATAGCAGGCAAAGTTATTGACTTTTTCATTTAATATTATAGGCAGCGTTGCTTAAAAGATCTGGCCCAGATTCACACTGGCATGATTGACTGCCAGCGCACGTGTCTCTAAGCTGCATAAAAAGAACATCCATCTTCATGTTGTTTGATGAAAAAACATGGCCTGCCCTATACCTATACCCAATGAAAATATAAAATATATAAATTATGCACTGTATTGACAAGTTGGAATTAAAACAATCGCTTGAAAACTGAGTGAGGATGGCACATTTGTAATGTCAAGTTTTTGGATCGGAGCAGCATCAGAGCCTTTGGTGCACATTTGTTGTACGAACTTGTTTGTACAACAAATGTGTGCCCTGTGTGTGTGTATAAACCATCAGTGTTTGTGTGTGGACGTAAAGTATTTCTGTGGCCTGCCGCACCGAGGACAGCCATCGCCAGTGCGTTAATCTCGCGTTAATTTTTTTGACGCCGTTAACGCACGGCTGAGTTAACGCGAGATTAACGCTACAGTATATATATACTGTGTATATATATACTGTATATAGGTTTCTCCCATTGTCACCACCAGTCACTATATGCATCCAGGTTTATTGTAATTTGGACATTGTTGCAATTGGCTCTGTCTCTGTTAAAACTTTTGGATTGTAAATTAAAAACATCAATAAGCCGGTGTGCATATCAGGAGTACTAACATGACCCATTTGAGCATCTGCTGTATATTTATTTATTTTTATTTATTTATTTATTTTTTTCAAAACTTTAATTACATGTGAAAGCAGCACTATTTTAGGTTTGCAGTTTCTATTGGCTGGTTTTGTTGATGTTGTAATGGTGATGTAATTAAGATATCTTTCTATCTATCTTTAAGTATTGTCACATCAATATTATTTACTGGAGGTGGCTGGGGTACTTGCCCTCTCGCTCGCTCTGCTTGCGAAAAGTATGCCAATTTTTGTGTGTGCAATGTGCAAGTTGGCACTCATTAGACTGCAGTTCTAGTTTAAGCATATTTTACAAAGCTTGGATTCATGACATTCTTATAAATGTATTGTAGGTTACAGTATAGCCTGCCCTAAACTATATGTGTTGCCATAACTTTAGAAAAGAAAATGTGAAAGAAAAGTAGAATAAATAAATGAAAAGAAACTTAATGGGAAAGATACATTTTTCCATTTTCAATGTGCAACTGTACTGTCACCTTCCTGTGACCCCATCTGGTGTCCAGACTCATTGTTTGATGACCTCTGCTCAATACACAAAACTAAAACTATGACATAAATGTTTGCCGACAGCCTTTTTTAGTGATGGAAACTAAACAAAAATAAACTTCATAGCTTAATAAAAAACTAAGCTATGATGACTAAAACTAGACAACAAATAAAAACTAGACTAAAGGGTCTGGCAGGGATGATCTAGTAGAACTAAAAGAAAAGTTGTTGTACGCTTGGTTGAAAATAGATCTACAAGCTTATAGATCTGTGATTTAAGCGTGCAACCAAGTGTAACATCAGTCATTACGACACCATCAAGGTACTGCCAGACCAAAAACTAAAAGCATTATAGGTGACTAACATGTGAATAAAACAAAATAAAAATGTGCTCTCAAAAACAACACTAGCACTTGTGAAACTCATAGAAAAATAATAGTATAGTTGCCCAGGATTGGCTTTGTATCTGGTCTCCTCTTATGTCTGTCTACAACAAATCTCATTGTCTTGTTTAATATAGCTCATCTACAGTACAAGCTCACTCGTAATGTGACGTGCTGAGTTTGATCTTCTATTTGAAGTGAATCTTTTTTTCTTAGAACAGGAATGCAGGGTATAAGTTGGTAAGGACAAACAGCACATGCCCAGGCTGATGCTTATGAGAGCAAATAGATAGAAAATACAAGGGGTAGAATCGATACAAGGAGAGAAACAGACATGGAAAATAGACTGGCTATACCCTTGGAGGACACAGCACTGGAGCCAACATATGATATGAATCCTGGCTGGTCGCTGGTGATTTGGCTGTTGATCCAAGTCTGGTACTGGGACACTCTGGCATAAACACCAGGGAAGTTAGGTTCCGCACAGCCATTACCAAAGCTCACAACTCCAGCCTGGATCCAGGTCGTGTTCTGTTTGGTAACCATTGGGCCACCTGAATCTCCCTGTGCATTGTGTGCAAGAAACACAAAATTAATATTTCCTAACATTATCTCAGCTATAATTATGCTAAAGGCGATGGATGGTGATTACATTTGTCTCTCTGTATGTACATGTAGCTCTAGAACTTGGTTAGACCATTAGACCATTCAACACCACATTTATGGTAGAGAGGCTGGGTGTGTACCGCAAGGTTCCCAGTTCCCAGTTCAATTTCAGTTTCAGTGCTCGAGCAATATGCAAACCCCTAAGTTTGTTTTTCTCATATACATATGTGAAGCGCTTTGAATAAAAACACCATATAAAAGAACCCATTAACAGGGAGTTTAGCAGATCCATGACAGCACTCAAATAGCACTTAAATAAAAGTTTCACCTAGCCAAACTATAGTATCCAGAATTTTTGCATTAAAACACAATCATTTTTGTTTGCTGACCTCATGCCGACCGCTTGTTTTTGTGATAATGGTTTAGGCATAGCTTTATTGGGGTTATATTTAGGAATTGGGTTAGGTTTCGGCATCATTTTGTAGGATAGGAATAAGCCATAAGGTTAGCTTTAACTGTTTACACATAGCTTACTTTGGTTACATTTAGGAATAACAAGCTGAGCAGTTCTGCTAACTACCAGTATGCCTGGAGTGACAGTGTTTGAGCTGAGCTTTCCAGGAGGTATATCTGCCCAAAGAGCCATTTCAATGGCAATTCCCCAGTATAAGTATACAAACTTAGATGACATACCTGACAGGAGTCCTTTCCTCCTTCTGAAAGACCAGCACAAATCATGTTGGCAGTGAGGGTGTAGCTGTTGCTACATACTGCGTTGGACACAATGGGCACATCCACCTCCTGCAGCCTCTGTGGAGAAGGCAGAGGTACTGGAAGAGAGCATATGTTGTTCAGTATTAAGTGAAGGTTGTCAATTATTTACACTCAGTATCAATTGACAATTAATCCGTTGTCCATTTGAAAACATCTTAAGATGCTCCAGACTTTGACACAGATCATATAGCTATACATTTCATATGATGCATTCTCACATCCATGGGTGATGTTGCCCAATTTGTCACTGAAGTATGACCTATACTACAGTGACAAAATGGGCAACATCAACCGTGTTTGATGTGAAAGGCATCCTGTGGTATTTATTTGTATGCAACTCAAACAGTGCTGAGTTGGTAGAAGTGGACATCACAGTCGATGTGACACCCACATTGATTTGTTGTAAATATCTTCTATCATCAACACATTACGATCTGAACGTGAGAAGAACCCACAACATGCATACCATTGTCATGCCATCACCTCACCTGACCATATTATGACAGGAACGGTGAAATCATTTTTGCGACCATTTTTCTAAAGGTTGCAACCGTCTAACACCGCTGCAACCGTTACTAACACGGTTGGGCTATTTTTCAACAATCTTGACTTTTTTACACCTGCCCCAAACTTTCTAAAATGGTTGCGACCAATTTAGAAAAAGATTGTGACTGATGAAAAATGTCTGGAAAAAAGGTTGCAGTTCCTGACCTACAATGGGTCGTGACCTAGGTCGAGGTTGCAAAATGATCATGCTGTCTCTTATGTGCTCAGAGTGAGAATGTATAAAACTACTGTCACTGAAAGATGTCTTACCACCACTGCGGATATTGCCCCAACCGGTAACCCAGGCGATGGTGCCAGCGCTATAGGCGCTTCCATCTGCCGCCAGACAGACAGGACGGATGTAGTTGGTAAAGCTAACTGAGGAGTCGAGTTGTATCAATGCAATGTCATTATCACTGGTTTGGGTGTCATAGCCTGGGTGGTTGATGAGCTGGGAGCCAGTTCTGGACACCTCATTAACATTGATGCTCCCTTGAGTGTCTCGTCCAAGGTAAACTGTGATGTCACCAGCGCTGATCCCGCTGCCCCTGAATGTATGGAATGAGAGATTGGCTTGATGTAATTTGGTTCAAAATATAGTCACTGTGTGGTAGATTATAATAATAGGTAAACAGAAAAGCAGGCCAAGCCTTGCATAATAACAAGAGTCATTATTTTCATTTTTACATAACTGTGAGGCTGAAATTTGGACTATCCAGCCTTCATCAGTGTCGGCTTTTTGGCAAAATGTTTGTTTATGACAAACTTAAGTTGTGAAATAAGTGCCATTAATATGGTAGTGTCAACTGTTACCACAGTCCCGTGGTGGGAGTTCTGCTCTGGTTTTAGTGAATATTAAGTAGTTCCAGTCACTTTGGGGGGCACTGGATCCACAAATGAAAAGTAAATGAATCCAAAAAACATCGTTTGTATTGTTGAACTATTTCTATAATACTAGCACAATTCATTTTGTACCCCATATCACATGGATCTTCTTTTTGGGCGTAGTATTTTAGAAATAGGTCAACAATACTAATGGTGTTAGGTTTTTGGATTCATTTACTTTTAATGCGTGGCCCCCAGTAAGGCAGTATCCACCGCAAAATGACCGGAAGCACTTGATATTTCACCAAAACCACAGCAGAATGACTCTAGCAATCAATTAACAGTTGACACCACTATATTTATGGCAAGTATTTCATACAGCTTAACTTAAAAAATGAACTATCCCAGACAATCATTATGACAGTTTAGAGAGAAGCGAACGATCTTACGGTGCAAAGCAGTGAGCAGCAGTCAGGATCCACTGGCTGTTGATGAGGGATCCTCCACAACGATGGGATCCTAGATAGTGCAGACTGGCCTGCCAGGGCCACGTTCCTGCTGGAGCATCAGCACCTCCTACGATCTTTGTGTTCAGTGGAGCCTGGCCACACACTACAAGGAAATGCAACCAGATAAGGAGACTGCGTGCCGTAAAACATTGCTGTTCGTGCCAAAAAAGGGACGACCGGTTGAAACTGGTTTGATTTGTCAGTGCGTATAAATATTTCTTCAATAGTTAATACCAGAAGGGCAACGGACATGCTCTTATAGAAACAAGACACATTTAAAAAAAAAAAAAAAGTTTGGCGAAAACAGAAGCACAACACACGGATAAAGGAAACATTTGGTCTAAAATGTGCATCTAATTCACAACAACAACTTAGACTAGTGCAACAAACAATGTGTACCCCTGATTCGGCACAAACAAGGGACTAAATTATTTTAGCTCCTATGCCTCCAAAATGTGGAACGCCGTCCTAGGCACTGGCAGCTGTCATTAAGAGAATCATGTGAATCCCTTCAATCAATCAATCAATCAATCTTGGCTTTGAAACTTGTTTATTTATTTTACCATTTGTCTCTTTCTCACTAGCATTTTCATTTTCTGTGCACTATTTTTGCACTTCATGAACAGCCTGCTCTTGTCGCCAAGCTCAGTCAAACGATGGCAGGCAGTCTACAATTGATGTTATAAGCCCAATATTAGTAATCTTGCAACTCTCCACACACCTATTTTACTGTATGGTGTGTGGGGACTGGGGAAATATGTCTGCATGACCTTTACCTGTGGGAGATTGGCATCATTAGCAGTGTCTTTAGTAAACACTTGACATACGGTAATCTCTCCAGTCAAGGCATGTCAAAGCAAGTGCACCTCACTTCCTCACCCGGAGAGGTGAATATATCAAAACAAATACCACTAGAACCACATTCTACCAAGAAAGACCAACCTAATAACTATGTCACTTTGTGAGGACTATATTGCTTAATCTTAATCTGCCTTTTTCTGATGGCCTTTCCTGGAATAGAAAGAACTACCCTCAAAGTAAACACTATTTCCCTTTTTTCTCTGCCTAATTCTCAACCAGTGAAAACTCATATTATGTACCGACTACACCAGGTACCATAATGCTAATACTGATTTGTATCATAAGCTAAGACACAGGGACTACTTGCCTAATTATACATACAGTAATAAGAGTACAAAAATGTCATTTTTGCAAATGGTAAATACCACCAAGTCACTAATAACTTCCTTGTTTCAAGAATCCTATTGTTGAGTTCTTTGAACCTTTCAGACCATGTCAAGTAATCTGCGACAGGTATACCGATACAGCTTTGTGACTTTTTACCAAAGTCAAAGCGATTGTTATCTGGAACAAAAATCCAGAAAAGGAAATTCTTTCCACTGAGTAAATAGCAACACAAGGGGAAAAAATCAACCAAGGAGCACATTTTTGTACAGGATCTCCTTACTGGCCTGTCGGAATAACATGAGGCGTATTGTGACTATACTTGCACCTTATTATGGTACTGTAAGCACCACAGAGGCTACGGTGAGATGGTGCAGATTAAGGGACATACAGGTACATATTACAGCAACTTCAATGGACCTGGCTACCACAATCACACCCATAACCTGTCAAATGACTTGTGAAAAATGTGAACAACAGGGCTAAATTCCTTCTACTGCTATGCCACCAAACCATAAATGCCAAACACAAACTGAGTTTGTGTTGCGTTTTCATTTTGACCAGTACTCTTTCTACTCGTTTTTAGTGTACATATGTCTATCATTAATGATACTATGGATTGAATACAAAGGACCACAATGGAAACAAGCCATAGTGCTGTCTTGGGTTCAATCCTTGATTCTACTAAACTGAATTCACATGTTTTCATAATGTGTTTCTTGTAATATTCATCATTTCCTCTTTGAGATACACATTAACTTGCTCTACCTTGCGTTCAGGTGTTAAGTACTCTGGGTTGGTCAGGGTTGTATACATTTCTTGTACTTTGACCCTCCACAGGTTTATTGTATGTAGTACATAATTGAATTTGTTTTACATGCTCACATTGCATTATCACTTGTGATATTGTAGATTAGCTATTTTTGGCACGTTTAACACGTTTGGTAGACTAGGAAGTACAGGGTTTAAGTGGTTTGACAGAAGGAGAATTCATAAATGAAAGAAAGCAGAACTCACCATCCGCCTGTGCTGTGGCACCTGCAATTGAAAGAAATAATTGTTAGCATGCTAATGGAAACATTCCTTGAAGGTTTTACCTATAGAAATGCCTACGTATGACCTGAAACCACATCATGAGATTGGCATTTGTTTTAGCAACACAGATTATCTTGCAGTGGAACAAACACATCAAACAGGTTTTGTTTCCACTGTCACAAACAGGTGTTGGTATCTCTGGTATCTTTGGTACATGACAGCTATGTTAAATACAATAAAAAAAATAACAAGTGAAAGATAATTCACTTAACAGTAATGATAAAATGTACCTTTCATTTATTGTCATGTTATTTAAATAGCATTTGAATATTCTCATGTAGCCATAGACATGTGTACAGGAGTAGTAAATAGATACTGTGAGAGGTCCCAGTTAATATTAGCAACATGTATTAAATAAAAAAAAAAAAACTTTATAGAACAATATACATGGATTACCAGTATCAATAAACAGACATTACATAACCTATCCTGTACAAGGTTGAGACTTCCTACATATGATTGTTATAACTTACATCAGATATTTTATTTACAATGTGAATTACTATTCAGAGATTATAGTCATTATATTAATTTAAACACACTCATGTATCCACAGAAATGTGTACATACTGTATATACTATGAGAGGTCCCAGTTAATATTAGTAACATTACAATAGATATAGACGTAAGATATAGATACATAGCTATTCTGTACAAACAACACTTCCTAGATTATGATTTACACTACTATTTACACTGTCAATCGCTATATTAAGAGATTACATTAAATAATGTTCTTAGAATGGCATTTAGAATATTGTGACACTTACCGGCAACTAGTAAAGCTAAAGTAATTACAACACAAACAGTCAGTGTCGACTCCATCACGTCCTCTTTCCCAACTGACCACAGGTGCATTCATTGCGAGGGAGTAGTCAGTCAGTCAGTCAGGTGGAGGTGTGACACTGTCCTTGCAAAACCTGTCTTCCTTTAAACAGCAATTGGTTTCTGTGCCATCTGTCAATAGCAGCCAACCCTGACACCAACCAATCCCTGTCACGGTGACACTACCACTACAGCAGTCTCTCAACAAGTGTTCTGACCATAAAACAGACCATGACCCAAATGTAAGCTTTTATTACTGTACTTGACAATATCTTAGTTGACATTTTCAACGTGCGTAGGCATTTAACAGGTAGAAACTGCAGGATCTGAGTGTGATATATGAACCCTAGAGTCAAACAACTACTACAAGACAAATAGACAAGTAAATAGTTCATAGTAAAGTAAAGAAAATACATATACATAATGGTGATGAACGGACTGCTAAAAAATAATTAATTTAGTAGTTTGCATCAAACCTTTCATCACATATCAAAATAATACCCAAATGAAAAAATGATTCAAGACAGTCTCTTAACAGATAACAGGCCACCTACATAGTATTTGAACAACAACAAGTAACCAGAAACTACAGTATGTATGAATTTATTACATTATGTAAACACAGCCAGTTTGTTTGATTCCCATGTTTGGAGATATCCATATTTGGATCAGAGATGCCCAATATGGAGTGTGTGATCCAAGCACAGACAGACAGACTTTTCAGCCTGGCTCACATAGTTAGAAATACCAAAATATGGTGTGTGTGACGCACGCACAGAAACGCACACACAAATATGGATTTCTAGCTGGCTTACATAGTAATCTCGCTAACTGTGTTTACAACAAATAGCTGACAAGTGCTAGAGGAATGAGGAGTGCTACCTATGGGGTGACGTAGTGTCTGAAGAGGTGAGGTTTGGGACTAGGTGGACAATGGGAAGTGAGTGTGCAGTGCTGATTGCAGCTTTATAGACCCGCGCAGTGACGTCACCAGCCCTGTTCCACTAGTGGATTCCTCATTCATTTTCCTCATAGACTTTTCGAAAATGGTTAATAAAAACACGATTGCGCCGCGGCCAAAGCCAACTCGGGTCGTGACAAATCATGACAACAAACACAATATCGTCATATAATATATAATTAGGAAGAAGTAGAAAACGGCATGATACAAGACTTTTTGTTTCGTTTTTCATCTTAGAAATGATTTGATTGTCCCAAAAGTTTGTGTGTGTCATCATGATTCGTCACGACATCGAGTTAGCTTTGTCCGCGGCGTAATCGTCTTCATATAAATTATTTTCGAAAAGTCTATGAGAAAAATGAATGGGGAATCCATTTCTGGAACAGGGGCGGTGATGTCACTGCGCAGGTCTATAGCACCACACCAAACGGCACTACAGGATTTTGAGGACTCAAAATGCTGTGACACTGTGATGCACTGGAAGGTGTGGAATTCTACGCTGTGATTGGCTGAGCACTGCTTAACAGTCGTGCCACATATGGATCAATACTGTATATCTCAAGCACAATTTTACAATTTAGGCATTTAGACATACTTAATCCAGTTACAGTAAGAAAGAACAAAAAACATGAATATTATCATGAATCATAACGTATGTTTATCTACAATAAATAATCAATAGGAGTGCATTAACATGGTCAAACCGTGACCATGTTATTGCACCCTCCGTATTGTGGAAGTTACACTGAACGCACACAACACTTACAGTAACTGTCCAGCATATTTTAGCATTGGGGTAGTGTCCATATGTTAATTCATTATCTGCCTCTAACCTTAAAAGACTCGCTCCCTGTTTCCCCCTGCTGCTAGGGGGTAGGTGGTTTACTGAGTGCAAGTGCAAGAAAATGAACGTTTGTGACACAAGAGCAATGTGTGCTGCCTGCTCAGCTGTGTTATTATTAATAAACAAGCAACTTTGGGATTCTTTTTCATGCAGTTGCTTGTAAATATCGGTAGTTGTTGCTTTTCATGTTTCCAAGTGGGCTTTTCTCAATGTGGGCAAAGCAGCCGAATCTCTGCCGACCTTGTGCATCGTGAAGTGCCACTGAGCGAGGCACTAGCCAAGCAAATTGCCGCGCTGGGCATTGCGAAGCATTGCGAAAAGAGACGGTGACGCTGCATCATTTTCAGTGGAGACATACAGTATAATATACTGTATATGTGTATAATATGCACAGATTAATTTTAGTATAATATGCACAGATTTATTTTAGTATGATATGCACAGATTTTTGTGTATTGTATAGGCGAGTATGGACGTGCATACTCGGCTAAACCTCATGAGACTGGGTTGGGCAAAGAGGGGGACACGACCATGAGCATGTATTGTGACCAAGGGTCACAATACAAATGCATGTAGTGTTTTTGTGAGTAAGGAACTCACATTGCCGACCACATGGGTAACACTTTCTAAACCTACATTTAACTAATGCAGTATGAGGGCATTCATCGTGCATTATAAGGCATAATGCATCATGACTACACTCATAAACACACATATACCTGTAATATTTTCTGATGCATTATATCAGTAGTTACAACATTATGTCACTTATAATGAATTATATTGACTTAAATCCAATGGTTCTATGGATGCTCTTTAATACTTGTCATATTAGTCACTGCTAAACCCCTTATGCCTGAACTTCTTTGCCTTGTTTTATGATTTTTAAACATTTTTTGAATAGCCAATCTATATTCACACGTGAACTCATTATAATTAGTCTACCTTTAAACTCAACTCAACAGTAGAATAGACTCATGAATCAAATCAACCTTTATTTATTAACACAACCGGTTGGGTTGATCCAGCGATGGCGCAGGGTTGATCAGAGTGCTTCACAACAAAAGATTAAAATTAAAGCAATCACAAAGAGCAAAGAAAACACACAGTAGTTTTAGAAAGAAACGATGTGAGACAATGTGATATAATATAATGCATACCAAGACACTGTGTGCGGTAAGCAAGCACTGCCCAAATATGGAATGTGATGCAAACACACACAGACACACACACGTACAGACCTTTCTGCCTGGCTTACCTGGTTAACTGCATTCACAATAAACAAGTGGTTATGCCTGTCCACATAACAAAAAAAATATTACTGGATTCAAAGTACATAAACAAAAATCGCAAAATCTATCCCACAGTAGTATTTTATTACTATTGTTGACTAATGCCATTATCATCATTAGATAATATATTAACATCCACAACAACACATCAATTCCTACAATATTAACACCTGCCATAATTGCTATCATTAGGCTATGTCACTGCTGTCTATGTATCATAATTTAATATGCTAATTCTTGTGATGATACAATGATGCTATGATTCACTAATTCACATGATGTGCTGTATTTAGCCAAAATTATACACTTGGAATATTTTGAATTGTGACATATTTCTGCTGTGTTTGGCATCCTCTGTCAAGCTCCATATCAGCTCCATAATGTACTGAACTTATTCGACAGGTGCTTACTTTCTGAATGGTTATTTGTTAAAATGAAGATGTATTTGATTCCCTGACACTAAAAGGGGAAATAACAACAATGAAAATTAAATAATCAAGTATCGGATCGGCATCGGCTAAATTGTTATTTTAAACATTGGCATTGTACAAGACTGCCCACATTGCACCAATATGGACATTTGTGGTACCAAAAACCAAATTTGTGGTAAAAAAAAAAAAAAAAAAAAAAAAAAAATGCCCATGACACTGACTGACTGATTCTTATGAGAACAGTTAGAGACGATATGCAAGGGATACCAGGAGAGAAGTAAACATGGAAAATAAACTGAATATGCCACTGAAGGGCACATTACTGGAGCAGTACACAAATCCTGGAGGGTCAAAGGTGATGTGCTTGTTGATCCAACTCTGGTACTGGGACACTCTGGTATAAACACCAGGGGAGGCAGGTTTAGCACAACCATCACCGAAGCTCACAACTCCAGCCTGGATCCAGCGGTTAGTGGTATCATTTTTGACCACCAGTGGGCCTCCATCATCTCTCTGCGCAAGAAACACAAAATTGATATTGCATGTAAATGTTGTCTGTTAGACAAAAAAAAGTAATTTCATAAGCATTAGAACTACAACAATAAACCTGACAATGCATCTATAGACACAATATCAAATTACATTGCACATTACATTGAGAGCCAATATAACTCAATATAACAATTATAATAAACACCTAGTGAGCAACAGTAGCCTACAGTGAACACATCCAAAATAACCTTACCTAACATGATACAAGATAAAAGTTTTCCATTGTCCGTGTCCATGTGGGGATTGTTTGTGCGATTCCCTGTACCGTCCCTCCAAACCATCATACCAAACGATTCCTCCCACTGTGCATGCCAAAGATTTCAAGGGCCTCTTTTAGCCTCCCCATTAAACCCCAAAAGCAACAAACATCCCCACTTAGATTCTTTCCTAATGTGATGTCATATTCAGGGACACATTTGAATAGCCCTCCTCCTTTAAATCACCCATTAAAGGGAATCCACCATGAATTTTACATTTTCAAGATTTTGGTGTTTTTACCATTCACCCCAAAAAGTTGTTATTAAACAGTCAGAACTGAATGGAGATACATGAATGGGCACTCTTAGATTTTACTATTTAGTAATGTCACTAAAATAAATACCAATTTTAACAGTTGGTTCCTTTACGTTGTAACTTTGCCTCCATCCTATCCTAAGAAGTCATTAGTGTGCATGGACCCCCCCCCCCCCCCCCCCAATCAGCACATCAACCAGCACATCATGAGCAATTGTTCAGTGTCTTGCTCAAAACGCTGAACAGGTGAATGACCTTAGTGACTTAGATGACATACCCGACAGTAGCCTTTTCCTCCAAATAAAGGTCCAGCACAAAGCATGTTGTCAGTCAGGGTATCATAGCTGATCTTACATAGCTTGTTGGACACAATAGGAACATCCACCTCCTGCAGCCTCTTAGGATAAGGCAGAGGCTCTGGAAGAGAAGATATGTTGTTCTTTTTAAAGTAAAAGCAATCAATAATGAATTGATAAAATCTGCCCCATATTCTTTAGCAATGTATGTACCGGTATCATATAATGTATTCTCATATCCATGTTGTATTACAGTAATTACACAGTCTAAAGGGCAGAACAAGAAGATCTAAAAAGTTCAATACCTTGGGAAAGTCACAAAATACTGTGAAAGGCAGTGAACCGGTGGCGAACTTTTGAAGAAGATCTAAAGGGCATTTCACACATGGATTGATAAACGCTCCTCTAGTTAATCTTCAGCGTTTTGTGCTGAGAAGACGCTGTGCGATAATTTAGCCGTTTACATGAGTCGTGCTTGTGCTCGTTTTAGCACACACTCATGATTCTCAAAACGCCGGTCCCGTTGAAAATGAACTACAGGCGTGTTTTATCAATCCTCACAGTCCTGTTGAACGAACTAATGGTGATCTAGGCGTTAATGTTGGTGTTTAGGGCTTGTGTCTTCTTCAAAAAGTGCCTGTCTTGTTTTAAATGTCCTTACTGGTGCATCAGCCCATTGAAATCTGAGTTTGGTCACATGATGTAGGACTTACAGGAATGTTGAACAGCAATGACATAGGAGCCTCTCGCATCAAACATTTGAGGGGTTTCCAAATTATGACTTGACAGTGAGAATGCATTATTTCATAGTACAAAGACTGAAAGATGTCTCACCGCCACTGTTGGTGGGTTACCAACCGGTTACCAACCGGTAACCCATGTGATGGTCCAATCGCTAAAGACACTTCTGTCTGCCGCCAGACAGACAGGTCGGATGTAATCGGTAAATTTAACCAAGGAGGAGAGTTTGATCAGAGCAATGTCGTTGTCCTCAGTAACACTATCATAGTCAGGGTGTCTGATGAGCTCCATCCCCTTTCTGGACACCTCATTAGGATTGGTGCTCTGCTGAGTGTCTGTTCCCAGGTACACTGTGATATCACTGGGGTCGAAAATGCTGAATCTGAATGTATGGAGCAATGCAATGTATCAGTCAGTGATATTACAAGATGCTTGCATAGCGATATACTTTACATCTTGTCGCACATGTCTCCAAACTCACAACTTTGAACTTGTGGATCGGCCATATTTTACCTGAATGTTTGCCTATACCGGTAACATGCCCATAATAAAATACACTTCATGTTAATGGATATACTGTAAATCTCACCTTGGAAAGCAGTGAGCAGCATTCAGGATCCACTGGCTGTTGATGAGGGCTCCTCCACAGCGGTGAGACCCTCTATAGTGCAGACTGGCCTGCCAGGGCCACGTTCCTGCTGGAGCATCAGCACCTCCTACGATCTTGGTGTTCAGTGGAGCCTGACCACACACTACAATACAGGTTTGGCTAAGGTTAAGGTTACAGATTGTGTAAAACATTGTTGCTGTCAGACAGAAGCCTGCATCTCCATATTCTTCTGACTACACATGTCATGGGCGATAATTATTACTTATTATAATGCTGATGCTAGATAAAACCAGGCTTGTTTCCATTCCATTAGAGTAAACATAGAATACGCACATCGACTGGGTGCTGGGCTAAGATGGACTTCAGCAAATATGAGATCAGGCCTGCACAACACAGGTAACAAAAAACTGTCTTTCTTAATAGAATGACCATGTTTTTTCGATCCTCCAGATCTTCATCAGGTCATGAAGATCTAGACCATCGAAACATTGTCATTCTATTAATAAAGACAGTCTTTTGTTTCCTGTTGTGTGCAGGCCTTGTTTCCATTAGGCATCCTATAGGTCACTGCGGCAAGTACGTGGGATGTTATGTAATACAAGTGCTATGGGCCGAGTCTGAACAGGTGTGTTTTCAGATAGCGGTGGAAGATAGATATGTAGTGAGTCTGGTTCTGATTGCAATGGGAAGTGCATTCCATAGTTTTGGAGCCAGGAGGGAGAAGAGCTTGGGGCACGTGGAGCGTTGTCCAGGCATTTTTAGCGGGGGTACTGCCAGGATCCCAGTGTCGGCTGATCGGAGACGGAGTGCACAGGAGATTATGGGCTCCATTGAAAATTATTAACAAATCACTCTCAGACAGCATGAGAACATCTTGATTTTGAGGGCAAATTAATGACATTGGTGACTTAGATGACATACCAGACAGGAGTCCTTTCCTCCTTCTGTAAGACCAGCACAAATCATGTTGTCAGTGAGGAAGGAATAGCTGGCTTTACATTGATCGTTGGACACAACAGGCACATCCACCTCTTGTAGTCTCTGAGGAAAAGGGAGAGGTTCTGGAAGAGAAGATATGTTGTTCATAAACGGAATGCTATGGCTGCATACGTTGGTTAGACATACTAACAATTTGACAGTCCAACAATACTGGCGTTCCTGACATATGTGGCCGGTTACAACTAACCTGTGGCAGGTTGAAACTAACCTGTTATTTTAATCAAAACAGATTCCTGTTAATAGGCCTTATATGCTCTATCGTTGTATCAGAGGCTGTCAGTTAGCTCATGCATGTGGAGAGGGAAGATAAAAGCCACTTTTTCGTGTGTAAATGCATGAAAATGTGCATGCACAATGTGCATTCACGCACATTTTGCGTGTGTGCGCATCTTGCAGCACCCCATATTGAATGTCCAGCCCCCCTAGTGTAAATATCGGTAACCCTTCCATTTACGGTACACTAATTACCAGGTAACTACCAGGTAATTACCTGGTAATAATCAGTAATTGCCTGAAATTACATGGTAATAACCAGGTAGTAACTATAGTAATTACTAGGTAATTACCAAGTACTTGACAACTACCATGTAACTACTGGGTAATTTCCAGCTAGTTTTAAGTATTTACACATTAATTACCTGGTAGTTACAAGGTAACTTGCAGATACATTACTCGGTAATTGCCATATAATTACCAAGTAGTTTTCCTGAAAACTACCAGGTATTACCTGGCAACTGTATTCTCTGACTTTGCATAGGTATTATTGAGGGATTGATTGATCCTTCACGATTACCCATCAGCCCATGTTTTGAACTCTGAACTTTGAACTGGTAAAACTGTTAATTACCAAGTATTTACCCAGTAATTACACATTATGTTTCCAGGTAAAACCTTGGTAGTTAACATGTAAGAAAGGTGGAACTGTACTGTAAAGTAAAGTGTGTTCTGTTTCCATGATGTTTCCATGTACCTACCTGATAATTGTAGATTATGATCCTTCACGATTACCCATCAGCCCATGTTTTGAACTCTGAACTTTGAACTTTGAATTTTGAACTGGTAAAAACTGTTAATAACCAAGTATTTACCTAGTAATTACACATTATGTTACCAGGTAAAACCTCAGTAATTACCATGTAAGAAAGGTGGAACTGTACTGTAAAGTAAAGTGTGTTCTGTTTCCATGATGTTTCCATGTACCTACCTGATAATTGTAGATTATGATCCTTCACGATTACCCATCAGCCCATGTTTTGAACTCTGAACTTTGAACTTTGAATTTTGAACTGGTAAAAACTGTTAATAACCAAGTATTTACCTAGTAATTACACATTATGTTACCAGGTAAAACCTCAGTAATTACCATGTAAGAAAGGTGGAACTGTCCTGTAAAGCAAAGTGTGCTCCATTTCCATTATATTACATGGTACTTTCACTGTAACTGTAGATACATCCACCACCATTGGCTGTAATAAGGAAGGATTATAATTTATAATTATCAGGTAGATACATGGTAATGTCATGGAAATAGAGTACACTTCCTTTTACAGTACAGTTCCTCGTTCCTTACGGGGTACCTATCAGGTAATTACATGAGTAGTACCATAGAATTACCATCTACCTAGCTGATAATTATAAATTATAATCCTTCCTATTACAGCCAATAGTGGTGGATGTTTAAAATATACAGTTACATTGAAAGTACCATGTAATATAATGGAAACAGAGCACACTTTACTTTACAGTACAGTTCCACCTTTCTTACATGGTAACTACCGAGGTTTTACCTGGTAACATAATGTGTAATTACTGCATAAATACTTGGTAATTAACAGTTTTCATCAGTTCAAAATTCAAAGTTCAAAGTTCAGAGTTCAAAACATGGGCTGATGGGTAATCGTGAAGGATCATAATCTACAATTACCAGGTAAGTACATGGAAACAGAACACACTTTAGTTTACAGTACAGTTCCACCTTTCTTACATGGTAACTACCGAGGTTTTACCTGGTAACATAATGTGTAATTACTGCATAAATACTTGGTAATTAACAGTTTTCATCAGTTCAAAATTCAAAGTTCAAAGTTCAGAGTTCAAATCATGGGCTGATGGGTAATCGTGAAGGATCATAATCTACAATTACCAGGTAAGTACATGGAAACAGAACACACTTTAGTTTACAGTACAGTTCCACCTTTCTTACATGGTAACTACCGAGGTTTTACCTGGTAACATAATGTGTAATTACTAGGTAAATACTTGGTAATTAACAGTTTTTACCAGTTCAAAATTCAGAGTTCAAAACATGGGCTGATGGGTAATCGTGAAGGATCAATCAATCCCTCAATAATACCTATGCAAAGTCAGAGAATACAGTTGCCAGGTAATACCTGGTAGTTTTCAGGAAAACTACTTGGTAATTATATGGCAATTACTGAGTAATGTATCTGCAAGTTACCCAGTAGTTACATGGTAGTTGTCAGGGAAAGTACTTGGTAATTACCTAGTAATTACTATAGTAACTACCTGGTTGTTACCATGTAATTTCAGGCAATTACTGATTATTACCAGGTAATTACCTGGTAGTTACCTGGTAATTAGTGTACCGTAAATGGAAGGGTTACCTAAATAGGTATCTTCCCGCGGCCATGGTTTTACAAATTTCTTGCAATCCACTATTTGGTCCCCCAAGTAATTGAGAAAATCTGCCTCAAATTCTCTAGCAATGTTATGTATCATAATGGCAATGCATTCTCAACTTCTCATATCCAAATGTCAAATTGCAGTCACAAATGCAATATGACCTGGATACGAGCAAAGCATAACCCTGTTAGCAAAGGGGTAGCGTCATTTGGGCCACGCGGGCCATGGCCCAGAATTATTTTGCTGGGCCAGGCTGAGGTACAGTACATTTAGGCCAAGAATTCAGGGGAACATACAGACAGACAGACACCATGAGTAGCCTAATGGTGGGGTATCGGAGGTGTTAGACGGCTTGACACCCCACTATTCATTAGGCCTAATTCAGCCTTTTGTTATCAAATGGGATAAAACCTGTTTAACTGGTCCTGGTGACTGGAGGTGTCAAAGTTGGCACCCAAAACAACAAAAGCTGTTAATGGCCCATGCCGCCCATCTTTTCCAGTAGCCTAAAACCTTTTTTACTTGCGAGGTAACAAACTATTACCTTCATGTTCATGTCTGTTTCAAAGAGTGTTTTAAATGACATGGGAGGCTGTTGCATCAAACGATGGAGGCCTCTTACCAAATTATGACTTGAAGAGTTAGACTGCATAATTTCATAGTACAAAGACTGAAAGATGTCTCACCATCACTGCTGATATCACCCCAACCGGTAACCCAGGTGATGGTGCCAGTGCTAAAGACACTTCTGTTTGCCGCCAGACAGACAGGTCGGATGTAATCAGTAAATTCAACCAAGGAGGAGAGTTTGATCAATGCGATGTCATTATCCTTAGTGAGTTTATCATAGTTAGGGTGTCTGATGAGCTGGATTCCCTTTCTGGACACCTCATTAGGATTTGTGCTCTGCTGGGTGTCTCTTCCCAGGTACACGGTGATATCACCAGCGTTGATACCGCTCTCACTGAATCTATGGAGTATGTATGTTATTATGAGATATAAACATGGTGGTATACTTGTACTTCTACAAACTCACAACTTTGAACTTGTAGATCGGCCATCGGAAACGAAATTATATTTCAGACCGAGTGTCAGGCAAGTTCCCAGTCCAAAGTTTTGTAAACTTCTCAAATGTACCGTATGTTTTTGCATTCTCACACACAGGTAGCCTACTATGGTGACAATGGGGCAGCATCTAATCAAACATCAGGCGTTTGATGTGGCAGGCTTGTCTGTTGTGTTGCAAGTTGAACTCGGACGGCGTCAGCAAAATTCAACATATTGCACCTTCAGCAAGACCACTCAGACCACTCACCACATGTCATTCAGACATTTTTCCTGGCATGTCACCCTCTTGAGAGTGAGAAAACAGAGAATGTGGAATTTCTCTCACCGGAATCGTCACCCCAACCGGAAACCCAGGCAGTGACACCGTTAAAGATGCTTCCGCTTGCGGCCAGACAAACAGGTCGGATGTAGTCAGAAAATGTAACCGGGGAGGATAGTTTTATCAAAGCAATGTCATTATCTCTAGTTATACTGTTAAAGTCAGGGTGAGGGATAAGATTTGACACTTCTCTGAACACCTCTGAAGTCGTGAACCTTAGTCCGAGTATCATCAGTAATCTATAATTAGATTATGTAAATATTAACACAGTTAATTTCATATTTTGGATGGCTAAATTGGCTCATGGAATTAACGTCACCAAGCCCCATTAAACTCACAGTAAATCATACACTTTACAGTGGGAGGATTAAAAAAATGAGACTGCAGCATGGAGAATATGGGTTATAGAAATCATGGGGAATAGTTCTCACAAAATAAATAAATAATTTAATTAAAAATCTGTAGCCAAATCTCACTTTTTGAAGCAGCGAGCAGCAGTCAGGATCCACATTGTGTTAATGAGGGATCCTCCACATTGATGACGATTTTTTTGATAGTGTAGATGTACAAACCAGGGCCACGTCCGTGCTGAAGTAGAGGAACCTCCTTCGATTCTTGTGCTCTCTGGTGCCGTGCCGCACACAGTATGAAGTGTTGAGAGTTCGGTTATAGTTAGGTCCTTCACTAGAATAGCAGGACAAATATCAAACTCACTCAAGTTGACCTGGCGTGTCTTCATCCTTCCTCCATGTTGCCTTATAAAGAGCTGATATTGCTATGGATGATTGAAAATCAAATGGGTTGTTGAATACAGTGTGTCCAGTCCTAACCTCACTGTTTGATATCCAAAGTGGGATTGTGTAGCTGTAGTACTGTATGTATTTTGTACTGTACTGCACAGTAGGCTTACAGGCCCTTCCATATCTATGTGTACATTTATTGTTCATGATACAGGGAATGTCTCTTGTGAGAATGTTATACTGCTATAAAGCTTGCTTAAAATGCAGCAAATAGTTTATTTGTAAAGTTATATTGCATCTCTGCTTATATTGTAATGGCGGCACTGATTTGCACACCAGCATGCCACGTGCACAAATGGTCACTTTACAGATAGTTTCACTTATAATAATGAAAATTGATAGGCCTATACCGGTAATGGCAGCACATAAGAATGGTAGATGGGACACTTTGCTAACTATTTGACATAGCTCATTCAAGTAAGAAATATTCCTAGCCTAGCGGGTCCAATTGGCTCCATTTGTACCCTTTCAGGGAAAAAAGGGTCTGAAAAAACATCATTAACATGGTGAGACACAACTTGATGATGTCAAGTTGTGTTTCACCATGTTAATGATTTTTGTCAGACCTCCATTTCTAGGAAAACCCAGAATGGGTATATTAATGACAGTAAAATGTTGAAAATTGGTGGAGTCCCCCTTTAAGTAACCTAAGCAAGGCCCAGACTTATTTCTACTTGAAAAAAGCTTTTTTGGGAAAAAATATGTTATTTATGCTAATTTATGAATTCATTATAATAAATTCAAAAAATAATTTTGGGGGGATATTGTTTAATATAATGAATGTACATGTTCTAGACATTTTAATAATCACAAAAATATATAATTATTGCAAGTCCAATACACCCACAGCCTCTGTGGGGGGTATTGTTATGCAAATATCATATGACCAATTTCAATGAAATTCTAAACAATCAACCTCAACCATGATATTTATGTGAAAAATAATGATAACATTTTTTTTAAATAATTAAAGGTTTAATGTTGCTAAAAGGCAACACTGGGCCTTCTAGGGCTAGGGTAGAGTGTGGCTTCACGTGGCAGAACACGTCTTTTCACTGTAGTATGGAGACTGAGAGGTACAGTATGTCTGTCTGCATGACCTTGCTTCATCATTAGCTGTGTCTTTACAGTAAATTAGAGAATACAGTTTTTCCACTTGACATAATCTGCAGCCAAAGCATCATCCCTCTCATCATCTCTCTAGCTTCCTGGAAGGATGCATGTATAAAAACAAATTCCTGACGAACTACATTCCACCAACTTACAACCATGACATACGTGTGTGTGTGTGTGTGTGTGTGTGTGTGTGTGTGTGTGTGTGTGTGTGTGTGTGTGTGTGTGTGTGCGTGTGCGTGTGCGTGTGCGTGTGCGTGCATGTGTCCGTGCGCGCATGCACACAAGTGAGTGCGTGTGTTTGACACAGAGAGTATGGATCACAGTCATGTGTTGTGTGTCACTCTGTAAAGCCTGTATCGCTTCCTTAATTTGAAAGCATTTTCTTCTGGCCTTTTCCTGGAACAGAAACATTTGCCATGGCATGGCTTTGGAATTGAACTACCCTCACATTAAACATTCTTTTTCACCCTTTTTACATAAGTCAGTGAAATGAAATTCAATGTCATGCATGCCGCCTATCTGATATATGATTATGAGTATTTTATGACAGTTTGCACTGAGATACAGCACAATTACATCCATGGCATACTAACAAAGGCAAAAGCAATGTCCACAGCACACTCTAGTCCTTCTCAAAATCCTGATTGAGCCTAAAAGTTGACTGATGTTGATTGGCAAAGTTGACTTATGGATCGGATCTATCTATCCATCCATCCATCCATCCATCCATCCATCCATCCATCCATCCACCCACCCATCCACCCATCCACCCATCCATCCATCCACCCATCCATCCATCCATCCATCCATCCATCCATCCATCCATCCACCCATCCACCCATCCATCCATCCACCCATCCATCCATCCCGCTACAAATAAATGAAAAGATTAAAATAAGCACGATACATTTTAACAATAGATTCAATATGTATCATCATGATACATGGTTGACGATATGATAGATGGACGATATTGGGTAATTCTGGCTAATTCTGGATACGATATGATATGACTCGAAGATTTGAAATCTCTATAGTAACTATTTAAAATACATAGACACTGTCTTAAATTAAGTAATTAAAGCACTCTTTTTCTTTTGAAGACTGTTACATTTCATGTTATTAATGCAATCGATTATTTGCAAAGAAAACAATTAGATACTGATTAGGTAGAGACAAGGAATGAAAAAAGCAGAACTCACCATGCGCCTGTACTTTTGTACCTGAAAGAAAACAAGAAGTGATTGATTGATATGTTAACACGGAAACCTGAGATTGAGTATCCATGTGATCATCACAAAGAGGCTCAAGCTCACCGCCCCCTTCCGCTCCCCTCAAAAAAAGGGTGTAAAAGTGAATAACAGTGGCGCACAAGGTCCTTTTCACTGTTAACAACAGGCGTATTCATTTTGTGTCAATAAAATAACCCCAAAGGTCCTAAACCATCATGATACGGTAAGTCACTCCAAGTGCTTGCACTTATTTGGCTTGGTTATTTTGACTGTTTATTATTTTCAAGCAGTCTCTTGCTGTCAATCTACTGAAATGAGGTGAATATCACATGCTTATATGTCATAATTGATGTGTGTGTGCACTGCAGACACTATGCGCCGTGTTGGGGGAAAAAAAACTTCCAGTGTAATGGGGCCCTTTTGCTGGTGGTGGCCCAGGGGCACATCATTTCTAGATCTGTCTAGGACTTAGGCATGCAGCACATCATAAGATTGGCATGCGTTTTATCCACATATGACCTTGAGGGTGACAGAAACAAATCAAACTGGTTTGTCTTTCCTGTCATAATCAAGATCTGGTATTTCTGGTACTGTATATTGTAGCTGAAGACTATAAAGATGAGTGAAAGATAATATTTCATTTGCTTTACTTCTGCAACTATAGAATGTACCTTGCATTGATTGACAGTCATATAACAATTTTACATTATGGATTTTTCTGCTACATTTGTCTAATTCTGCCACAATATCATTAGGTATTACTTAACTTATTCTATATAAACCTGAGACTTCATACTGTTACTCCTTTACAAAATAAATTACTAGAGATTACATTGATGCCAATTTTCCAATTTAAACATTTGCATGTATCAGGGATGTGTACATACTGTATGAGATGTCCCAGTTAATATTAGAAACATTATATAGAAAGAATACGTTACAATATGTACAAGGATTACTCATATGAAATGTTTTACGTCAATATAAGATCCATAGTATTTTTTTGTAAAGTGAAACATATAATTTAGTCATTTATAAGAATAATATGGCATTCAAAACAGATATGAGACATAGTATATTCTGTAAAGTGGCTTTATTCTCTTATATGAGGATTTATGAAAGGTGCCACTTTCAAGATTTCGCATATAGGCCTTCTACTGTATATAAAATTTGGTTTAATTCTGTTTAACCTATTCTATGCAAACCTAAGACTTCCTACTTATGATTGTTATACCTTAGATATGTTATTCACAATGTGAATTACTAATACTATTGGGATTACATAAACTAATAAAAAGTATTTGGAATATTGTGCACACTTACCGTCAACCAGTAAAGCTAAAGTCACTGCAACACAAACAGTCAGTGTGGACTCCATCATGTCCCTTTCCCAACTGTGTGTAGGATTAATTGCGAGGGAGTGTGTCTCTGTCAGTCAGGTGGAGGTGTGACAGTGTTTGATTTATAGCATGAAATGTACAGTATGCACACATTTGTAAACGTTTGGAGGATTGCAGTACAATTCAAGCTCAACTCAGAACAACTAGCTGTGACTCAACAACTCAACTGTGATTGAGGCAACAACTAAAGCATTTTTACTTGTTTATAATAGGGCCCACCAAGTACAAAAACATACATTTCATCTAAACATTCTCATGGGATCGCAAAGCATGGGAAGTGAGTGTGCAGTCCTGAGTCCTGACTGAGGGCAGGTTGAGGTTAGAGGTCATTTCACACCACAGCTTAGGAGACACAAGGGAGTAAAGAGTAGACCAGCACTCGCGCTGGGTCTTCGACTGCAGCTTTAGCCACACCACATGGCAACACAATGGTATTGTGTATTGTAAAGTACCACCTTACACGCTTATATTATTGCAATTGTGTCATAATTTGAGGACAGAAAATCTCTATGTATAATGCACTCTGATTGGCTTGTATTTGTGCAATTCTGCGCCTTGATTGGCTGAGCATGACATGTGTGCCACACAGATGTAATTGGACGTTGCACAATGCTCTCCTCATGGAGGGATTTCTATTGCCTATAGACCTGCGCAGTGACGTCACCACCCCGGTTCCAGAAGTCTTTTCCCCATTCATTTTTCTCATAGACTTTTCGAAAATAATTTATATCAAGACGATTACGCCACGGCCAAAGCCAACTCAGGTCGTGACAAATCATGACAACAAACACAATATCGTCATATAATATATAATTGGGAAGAAGTAGAAAACGGCATGATACAAGACTTTTTGTTTCGTTTTTCATCTTAGAAATTATTTTATTGTCCCAAAAGTTTGTGTGTGTCATCATGATTCGTCACGACTCGAGTTGGCTTTGGCCGCGGCGTAATCGTCTTGATATAAATTATTTTCGAAAAGTCTATGAGAAAAATGAATTGGGAAAAGACTTCCGGAACCGGGGCGGTGACGTCACTGCGCAGGTCTATAGGCAATATAATTGTGATGTCACTGTAACCTACCGTATGTTGTCCAAAGTGTACGACAATTATAATACAATGTAATATATTATATATGATATACTTATTATTATATACTATTAATCATTATAATGTATTACAACTATAATTATATACTAAAATATTTTATAACAGTGATGGTAATACAAAACTCACACATGTGTGAAGTAAGGGGCATTGTGTGTTGAGCATGATAAGATAAGCCCCAAATGCCCAGAAACGGGCAGGGGGGATCCTGGCCTCTGAACAACAGTGTATTACATCACTATAGACACTATAAACTACAATTGTTATAACTACAACTACATTGTTTATCCAGCTAGATCCGGCTACGACATTGTCGTATTCATCCATAGTCTAATTTCTTAGCATGTAAACATATTTGATATGCAAATTGCTAAACTTGGGGGTCCGTCTAATACAACTAGGCCTATGTCTAAAATACTTTTGAAGGAACAGCAGTTCAGAAGTTGTACAAACACACTATGTAAATCCTATAGTTCTGTTATTCTCATAACAAAATAATATTTTTAGGTGGAGGTAACGAAATATAATTCCTGCTGTGTTACATCTGCTGTCACTAAACTTCCACTTGATTTACATTTTTCAAGGTGTCCCCTATGGTTTTAGCTAAGGGAGGGGCATACATCCTGTGTTTAGCTGATCTAGTGAGCAGGAAAGGGTGTAGGGTGCATCATGTCCTGGAGCTATAGTAGGGTGCCATTCCCTTGATTGCCTTGTAGGTCATCACTAGTGTTTTGAATTCAGTTCATTTTTTTTTTTTTCTTTTTTTTTTTAGCTCAGTTCAGTTCAGTTTTATTTTGGTCATACAGTGGACATTCCATAACATCATACATCAGACTGTACAATTATATTATGACCAAGGGGGTTTAGGCTGAAGCCAATGGCATTTTGCCTATTCCAAGGTATCAAATTTATATGAATTCTGAAGTAATACCATACTGCTGTGCTGAACATGTTCTGTATATAGTTAATTTTATAGTTTACGTATCCGAATCACAATGAGCGCATTTTTTTCAAGGTTTTAAAGGGAGAGACAGAAACCATCTTTTGTATTTTAACATATAATTTATTGATTAAGGTTTTGCAAAATCTGAGGGGGGGGTGAACTGAAACCGTCAACCCTGGATAACAGACACTGAGGAAGAGTCTGATCCTCAGGATGTTGTAAAGTGTAAACCTAACCTAGAGGGTTGATTGGTGACTGCAATGTAGGACAACTGACTGTCCAGGACAACTTCCAGAACTCGTCAGTTGGAGCAGGAGCTACCAGGTAGGGTATTACAGAGTTGTCTCTGCTAGGGGAGATGGAAACTCAAAGTAAATAGTGGGAAGACATCCTTTGAGATGCCAGCCAGCAGGTACTATATGTGCTCTTCAACAAGAGTCTTAGAGAGAAGGAGTGAACTGTATTTACTGCTGAAGATGATTTGCCTGCACAAACAATCTCATTATGGTAATGAACATAATGTTAATGATCTAATGTTAATGTTAATGATGATTTGTTTCTTGCTCTGGTAATTTGCTTTTGGTCCGTGTGCCATGTTAAGGTATATTTTGATTGGAAGACAACTTATTAACAACAGCAAGAAAAAACAGAAATACAACAGCTTCCCGGTCTCCTAATTAATTTGAAAAAAATGATGTAGACCAGTTCAGCAAAATGCTTCCTTATACGCTTGCAGCATCAAGTTCACAAGGACAAGGCTCATACCAAGCTCAATTCTTTGTTAAGGAAAGGCAGCCTATCAAAACGATTTTATATTTTATGAAAATTAAACATTAACTGGCTAGCATGCTGTTCTTGAAGGTCCCAAATAGATGACACCTCCCAGAAATGGGATGGACAGTGGACAGAGCGTCGGCCTACAGAAAATTTGAACCCCATCTTTTCTGCATATTCTATGTTTACTCTATAACCCCATCATTTCTCACACAGTTTTAACACGTGTGTCTGTGTGTGTGTGTGTGTGTGTGTGTGTGTGTGTGTGTGTGTGTGTGTGTGTGTGTGTGTGTGTGTGTGTGTGTGTGTGTGTGTGTGTGTGTTTATTGGACGGAAAGTGAAATTTGTGTGTGTGTGTGTGTGTGTGTGTGTGTGTGTGTGTGTGTGTGTGTGTGTGTGTGTGTGTGTGTGTGTGTGTGTGTGTGTGTGTGTGTGTGTGTACATATGCGTCCGTGGAGCCTAGGGATGAGTAAGAGAAATTGTGAGAAATTGTAGCCTGGCCTAACTTGAAATGATTTTGGCCCGGGGGGGCAAGGTGCCGTCTGTTTTTAGACGGCAGATGAGCTGATCTGATTTGATCTCACCAACGTGTCGTCATCCTCGGCCCCTCCCCTGCTCTTCCACTGCTGTGCTACGTCACATTTGAGCGACGTCCACCCCAAAAGCTTGACTCCCACTTCTACGCCACCACAGCCAACAAACTACTGTAGTCCATGCTTTCCGTTTTCGTGCAACGTGGACGAAAATGAAATCCTAGGTGTTGAGGCTAGAGAAATTTAAACATTCCCCCCAGTAAAGAACAGTTAAACAAACAGCTCTCCTGGGGGTTAGGGTTAGGTTTAGTAGGGAACGGTTGCAAAACTGCCATCGACAGTTAAAAACTGCCACAAGCATTTATAACTGTCGCGTCAGTTGGCATACTGTATTGTGCTCATTCAATGCATAAATGGATCTAGAAATAGGCCCCTGGGCTGCCACCAGCCAAAGAGCCCCCTATACCAGAGGATTTTTCTTCCCAACGTGGCACACAGCGTCTGCACACACACATATTAATTACGACCTCAGCCTGCGATATTCACCTACATTTAGCAGGATTCACAGCAAGGGATTGCTTGAAAATAATAAACAGCCAAAATAACTAAGCCAAATAAATGCAAACACTTGCAGTAATGCACCGTACCCTTTTCAAGGTGTCCCCTATGCATAGACTGGCTTGTAAACCCAGATCCCAGTTTTTTAGGCCTAATTATATGTTTTATTTGTTTGTAGGATTTTTTTTAAATTAAAGCAATCCCATAACACAAGATAAACACATCACGCCACAATAAAAGAACCTAAATGCAAACACTTGCAGTAATGCATCGTACCATGATGCTTTAGGACTTTTGGGCTTTTACAGACAAAAAATGAATAAGCCCCTTGTAAATAACTGTGAAAAGGACCGGTCCGTGTGCACCACTGTTATTCACTGTTCACTGTTATTCACTCTTTTTTGGTGGGGCCCTGAGCTTGAGCCTTTTAGCGATCACATGGAGACTCAAACTCAGGGCCCCCTCTAGCTCAGGGGCCCCTGAGCCTGGGCCCAGCGTGCTCGTTGGATAATCCTCCCCTGATTTTATATCATTGGGATAGTTCCGATGTTTGAAACTATAGCCATAGACCGGAGCCCATAGAGATCAAAGCATGTCGCCACTCGTCACTCTACCTATCAATGCACAGGAAACAGAACAACAACACTTTCCGGTCCACATGGTGTTTAGCCCCGCCCCTCCAGTGACCGTGTGCCATCTTGTATTTTAGAACAACAACAAAAAAACGGCGTCCGGTCCTAACGAACGAAGCGGAGAGAGACGGGCAGACAGACAGGACGCGGTGCGCGCGGTCCACAACAAACGCGGAGACCGCCGTTGACAACATCGAGCGTCTGTCTCAACCGAGCCTCGTCACAAACAAACCCGTACATCTTTCCCACTAGAAGGCTCTGATCTTTAAATCCATCCAGGCTCCAATAGCGCATGTGACGGCGGCGCGTACAGCATGCACCGGGGAGGCTCGCTGGGAAGCACCGAGGAGGAGACCTTAGCGGCAGCAGCGGCAGCCACACCCCGCGGGAGGAAGCAGATGCTAACGGTACGCAGCAGCAGCAGCCAGCTGGGCTGCTAACCCCGGAGAAGCTCAGCTAAAGCTAAGCTAAGCTAGCCTGCTAAGCCAGCGGAACAAGGAGCCCGTTGGTAGCCACTAGGGAGTCGTCGTTACACGTACTGGTCACCCCAAACCCCCGTGGAGAGCTTCGGTGATGGGGACGGACTGAGCAGTTCAGGGAGCCCCCGGACTATGAGGAGGACCGCCGCGGCTCGCTAGCTGCCGCCGCCGCCGCTCGGTGCTAACGCTGCTTTTTGGTGGCGGAAAAGAGGAGCAAGTCGCACAATAAGCCGCGGTAAGTGATGCTAGCCTATGCTAACTAACGGTATAGTTGGGTAGGTTTAGGTTACGCAAACTCCGTTCACTTCATGGTGTCAGTCCATTGGTCGCTCTTCTACATATACCTCCATTGAGAATAGGGACAATTCCTGGACCAGAACTATGCAGAAATGCAATGGAGTGAGACAGCAGCCCAGATTTAATGAATTTACATCCCGTTGTTTTAGATTTAAAGCAATGGTACAATATATAATAGTACTTTAAACAGTTTTGACAAGTCGCACACATGCCTAAAATAGCTCTTATTTGCTCCCCCTCGCTGAAAACAAAGTATCGAGTTTGGCCCTATTTCAAGCTGCATGAACAGCGCTCGAGCGCTCAGTTTCTGACCCCTCAATATTGCAACTACTTTACGAGATGGCTCTGGGTAGGTCAGCTAGTGGGGAAATGATACTGAGTTTGCTCTGCTATCATGTATCATAAATTATACGCTAGTAGTTGGCGAATACTATCAAAATGGGTGATCGTACATTTACGACGTTAAGCGTCATCAATATCCGTTTTTATATATATAAAAAAATATATATATCAATAATATATATTTTCACTGAGCCACAACAAGAAGCTAACAGTCTCTGACCTATCCTCAAATGTTTTCCCATCTGAGATTGTAAAATGATTCCATGTTCACTCACTGAAAGGTTCTTTTGTTCAATGCGATATTATGTATCTTACCCTGCTTTTTTAAAGTGTACATCAACAAAAACACATTTGGTGATGCGTAGACTTGCATTCAAATAGTTGAGATGATTGTACTGTGTGTTATTGTACTGCATTTCTAGTGTAATGCGTTTAGGTATTCTGTCATCCCTTCCCGGCAAAAGTTACTGTAGTACACCTATTTATTGCTCTGTACAAATTCCTATCTTGGGGACAATGTAGTGATTGTCCACTAACATGATATTTAAAACAGTCGACCAAAAACATCAGCCACAAGCCCTAATTGCATTGTTTTCTAAACTTTCTAGACTAGACTATACACTCTGACAGAATAAGTCCATTATTAAGAGGCAGAAGTCAAGTTATCGGTGACCTTGTAAACTGGAATGAGTCTTCTCTATTCTAATGGGTTTGTGATGTTATTGGTCCAAAAAGTATTATGCAATTACTGACATCTCTCGAAAAGTAATGAGCACTCACGAGCTCTCTAGCATCCCTATTCTGCAGTGAGTATTCAGTGAAAAGACCTGATCTACAAGCACACATTAAACCATGACACATGCAGGGCCCTGTCCTGTGGAACCCTGGTCAACCTTAAGGGTGAGACTGTTTTTGACAAATTCAGTTTGTTGGTAATTGGATGTTTATTGACAGTGAAACTAGTGTGCAGTAATGGGAAAGCTGCCGGATATTAGGATTCTGCAGTATAAAGCAAAATGCCAGATGAGTGGCGTCCCTATTCTGGACTGGGCATGTCAGAATAGTCAAGCATTTGGGGGAAAGGCCCTGCAAAAATAACAGATCGTAACTACAAGAGCTTAAAGACTTTTTTGTCTGACATAGAAGTATAGGCTTTTAGTGGTTAAACTAGACTGACATAATAGCCCCGTTGTGTCGTTTTTTTTATGTAGCCTCACTTTTGTTTATATCTTTTTTCCCATGAGTCTGGGTTGGGGTTTGAACATAGAACTGTAGCTTCTCAGCAAAGCATGAAGCAAAGTCATTGACCTTCTTAGTGGTGGTATCAAGATGGAGCAGCTCCACGTATTCCCTTATTTATCACCAGATGGTACAACAGTCAGGAGGAGCAGGAATGCTTTCTCCACATTGTGTGAAACACTGCTGTCTGTTGCATTAATTTTAGCTAAAGTGTAGGAACTCAACATATCCATGTTTGGAACTTCGGTATATGTGAATGAAACAAAGCTTATTAATTTCATCACTCTGCTGAACAGTACAACAGGATATGAGCTTATGTCAGTGATTAGGCAGTAAATGGACATATAATAAAAATAGTGTTTAACACCGGCAAGTTGTGAGAACTCAAGTTAACCAGACTATAACTAACACATGCACGTATATACACACACACGCACACCACACACACACACACGGTGGGTACCAAAAAGAGATGGGTACAAAAGGCACCTCCAACAAAAGGACTGACTGCCTATAATGGAGGAGATTGAACCGTATGTTGCAAGCTGCTTGGCCTTACACTTAGAAAACCCCATAATCCCCAAGCCTCTGACCACCAGCCTGTGGACATGACCCAGACTGCCAAATAAAAAACAAACAATGAGTTGTATAATGGCTTGTACTAATGCTTGATATTCTACTTGTATAGTACATGCACTGAGGGCATGTATTTATGTTTTGTGTATTGTGTTAACTGCTGAAGTAGTTTCCACTATACAAATGTAACAGCCGTGCTTCCCTCTCTTGAATGACGGCTCATATCAGTCAGCCGCCCAAGTCTGGGAGCTTGTAGTCGGCTCAGCCATGTGATCGTGGTCATCAGCCTTCATTGACACACCAAATTATGACTCGCCGTTTCTGTTCAACAAGAAACGTCTCTCTTTCACACTCTTGTTTGAAAGAATGTTCAGCCACTTGGGGTGGAAACAGTTGGTTGCTCGCCTTGCAAACGTTTGATGTGGTGTTTTAAAAGCCAGATTGATGGGGCAATTGTCACAGCATTGTCGCTGGTGGGAAGAAATTTAATGAGTGATGATAATATTTGTAAAACCCACACAGACTTTACAAACGTTCAACTTTGCGGTCCTGTTTTGGACAGTCCACACAACTGATGAAACCTTTCAAAATATTTTATGTCCATATAGCCGATAAATGCTCACAATGCGCCGCATTGTGAGCCTTTATTGGCTAGTAATTTTGTTAATATTGCGGGTACTGTGAAGAAGGTCGGAATATGGAGATAAAACCTGGTTCCTGCCAACAGACGATTCTTTAAAATCTACTGTATAGAATGCTGAAACGTGTGGCTCCACACTAGGGTGGATCTTAAAACGTCAAATTTTGATTTTCTTGTGTCTCACCCCCTAATTATGTTCCAATGTACAAAAAACGGCTTTGGCTAAAATTTGGTTGAATTTGAAGTAAATTTAGAGGTAGCTCAATCAAGGCAAAGATTGTACAAATGTACACCTTAGTAGTTTAAAAACGAATTGCACTGCAGGCACATTATTCTTATACTAAGCACAGAGATTTTATTTTTTAAGCTTGTTAATCTAAACACAAATCTGATTACATGTCATGATTGTCATGTCAAACCAAAATTAATTGTTATAGGAAATACTAATGTAGAAAATAGAAAATAGGTACACTATACAACGCACGGACACACTGTTGTTTTTCTACCGAGCCATGAGGCCCTGTGGTCAGCCGCCTATCTCCTATTTCTATAGAGACAGCTTGATGTACAAGTATGTCAAGCTGCCTTCTTCAAGCACACCCCATGTTTGTCATGTAAACCAAAATTAATTGTTATAGGAAATACTAATGTAGAAAATAGAAAAGCAAAGAATGACAAATTGCTATTTGTCTTTTAATGTGCAGAATGCCATGTCTTAATTTAGTGCAATCTTCAATCATAGCCTACTCACAGCACACAAGAACACAGCCCCATTTCCATGTTTACCCCCAAAAGTCACTGCAGTATAATCAGGTGTTACTGATCAATGAAAGTTTGTTTACGGCTATCCAGATACTTGTGCCGATGGTTCTGCACAATTTGCAGCAAGTACTGGAGTTGGGGCAACCCAACACTCTGCATGATCATTGACCGTGTTTATTGCCTTCACTACAGCCAGAGCTTCTTGGTAGTCTTCCCTGGGCTCGCACTCATCAGGATCAACAGCAAGGAAGTCATGTGGGAGATCCATCATTTTGAACAGCGTCTTGGATTGGGAGACAAAATCTTCAATGTTCCTCCCTGCAATTGTTGCAAGGTGACAGTAATTCTCTTCATGTGCTGTTCATCATCTTCATGTCCATCTTCCATGGCTCTCACCATCAGCTTCTTCGTTTGTGCACTCACTGGACTGTAAAACAATGCAAGTCCGACGACCTCTGGAGTGAAAAGCCACAACTGATTGGAAAACTTCTGAGAAGCAGTTTTAGACACCTCAGCGACAAATTTATCGACGAATATTCCACAATTTTAACAGCCGCAAGTCATTTAGGGGGCGCTTACAGCAACAGGTGCCAAACTGCAAACATGCACAACTGCACAAATGAATGCAAACTGCAAACATGCACAAATCCATGCATGATTTTTCTTCCAAAGGGTATGATGGGTAACTCCTGGAGCTCTGGCTCCAGGAGTTACCCATCATGCGCGTTTGATGGCAAAGGTTTTAATTGTTTGAAGTTCTGGATGTTTCATGGCCAATTCAAACTGACACGCAGGGAAGAAATGTTTGCAGTTTGCATTCATGTGAAAGCATGGATGCGCTCCACTAAATGACTTGCGTCTGTTAAAATTGTTGCTGGAATATTCATCGATAAATGCTGAGGTGTCTAAACCTGCTTCTCAGAAGTTTTCCAATCACTTGTGGCTTTTCACTCCAGAGGTCGTCGGACTTGCATTGTTTTACAGTCCAGTGAGTGCACAAACAAAGAAGCTGATGGTGAGAGCCATGGAAGATGGACATGAAGATGATGAACAGCACATGAAGAGAATTACTGTTGACCATGCAACAATTGCAGGGAAGGACATTGAAGATTTTGTCTCCCAATCAGAGACGCTGTTCAAAATGATGGATCTCCCACATGACTTCCTTGCTGTTGATCCTGATGAGTGCAAGCCCAGGGAAGACTACCAAGAAGCTCTGGCTGTAGTGAAGGCAATAACCACGGTCAATGATCATGCAGAGTGTTGGGTTGCCCTAATTCAAGAATATTGAAATATTGTTGTGACTCACTAAAGACGAGTCCCAACTCCAGTACTTGCTGCAAATTGTGCAGAACCATCGGCACAAGTATCTGGATAGCCATAAACAAACTTTCATTGATCAGTAACACCTGGATCATTATACTGCAGTGACTTTTGAGGGTAAACATGGAAATGGGGCTGTGTTCTTGTTGTGTTGTGAGTAGGCTAATTGAAGATTGCACTAAAGACATAGTATTCTATGGCAATTTGTCATTCTTTGCTTTTCTATTTTCTACATTAGTAATTCTTATAATAATTCATTTTGGTTTGACATGACAAACATGTAATCATCAGATTTGTGTTTAGATTTTAGATAAGCTTAAAAAAAGCTTAAAAAATAGAATCTCTGTGCTTAGTATAAGAATAATGTGCCTGCAGTGCAATTCGTTTTTAAACTACTAAAATGTACAATCTTTAACTTGATTGAGCTACCTCTAAATATGTTTCAAATTCAACCAAATTTTAGCCAAAGCAGTTTTTTGTACATTGGAACATAATTAGGGGTGAGACACAAGAAAATCAAAACTTGACGTTTTAAGATCCAACGTATGGCTCCACACACACTTGCACAACACACGGCTTTTCTGTCTGATTTACCACCAGCAAATGACTCCATGATGCCATGAAATTGTTTTATGGTACTAATGCCACGCGCAGACAGTGGTGCCCTGGCCCGGGGCAGTTACGATTAACACATTCAACCTTTTCAAGTTCAACTACCTAATTCCTATGTTTGCCATGCCATTATACAGTAGTCAACTATTTGAAAAAATATTTAAATAAATGTCCCAAATGTTCCTCACAGTGGGGATTGTGTTGCGATTGTGAGCTTGTAGCCTGGCTATTTTATCTATTTACATACATGTTGAATTATACGGGGCTTAAGTGGTTGAAGGAAGAGGTCCATGATGGATTCAAATGGAAGCCCAAGGCCACATTTTCATGCAGTCACTGCATCATAGACGCATGCTAATGATGCTGGCTCATCTTTGTCGTCCTTGCTCCACACTTTCTCAACGCCAGGTCAAAATGGGCTGCTCATTATCACTCTACCACTTTTTGAAACAAATGGAACCAAGTGGGTTCATTTTTTTTGCTGCTATAGATTGATTAGGTTCCCAGAGATATAAAATCCTGGGGGTCATTCTCAAAGGTTGAGAATTCTCCAAGGTTGACTGTCCTAGCCGGCACCTTGCCATACAAAACAACCAGGGTCGCATTTGTAAAAAGGGAGGAAAAAAGAACCAAAGGGGGGGGGGTCTTTGTCCGACAAATGGCAACAATGGCCAATCTACAAGCTCACAACAGGCCGGCTGTTGTTGCATTTGAATGGACTGGAGAAAAATCCAATTCATTCTGTGTTCTCACTTCCTGCTTGATTAACATCTATCCAACTATGTGATTGAGACCAAGATTTAGCCAGATTTCCTACTGACGGTGTTGTGATATCTCACTCATAGTGTCTAGATTAGATATCATATACTGTTGCATGACATTATTACTGAACTTAATTTAAGGCGGCTTCTCTCAAAATTTATATATTATAAAACATTACCTGACTTTACACTTTCATTTCACTGGCATTTTACACAATTGTTTTTTTTTAACTAGTCATCACTATACAGGATTTCAACCAACTCACAACCTTTCACTTTGTATGTACTACCCCATCATATATGCATGTTGTGTGGATTTGCATGATTACAAATCATTAATATTATTATTAATAAAGTTACTCTATCCAACTCGAGATATGGTATTGATCAGTCCCTGCAGGAATCTGTCAGAAAAAAGTCAATATTCCACAGAGTATATTTTCTGAATCTGCGGAAAGCAATTCTTGATTCGACAGCTTAAAAGTTAATTTTCTGCGACCATTGAAAACAACCTGAAATGTGGTGTGTGGTGTCAGGCTGTGCCACAGCCAGGGAAATATTCCCTATGGGGAGACAATCATATGCCATGTGGGGAGACAATCCGTGATCACAAAATCGCAGAAAGCTGCAGGGCCTAATTGATACTGGACTGGTGGTAAGATCTCATTTTAAAGAGTACATAATTTAAGAGTACATGTATAAATAGGCAGGGGAACTCATGGGATTGGCGATGGTATGGTACTACCATTAATAGCCAGTTTAAGATTCATCCGACATCACTGATGGCCCTGTGCTCAATATATAAGCTTTGTGGCAAAACGCAGCTCTTGGTGTCTTGTTAACAATGTGGACGAGAGGTACGCTGTAGAGGAGTATCACCATGGAAACCAGAGATGCCATTGAAAGGGGTGGGCCCCGTCTGTGTTTCTTTGCTTTCTTAACTATGTTGGGCTTCTGCCGAAACCTGTGACATTCACGCCTATGTTCTTGTCGTGTCCAAGTCCTAGAGACAGTTTCTTAAAGGAGAATTGCACACCAAAAGTTTTTTTTAATCTTTATTTGCACTTAATTTGTTACAAAAAAGTTGTCCAGGTGTTATTTTGTGAAAAGGCTCCTTAATGCCTGTTTCCCCTCTCCCAAAATAGGCTTATAATGGGGCTAAGGGGTCTAATGCAAGTTCACCTATATACATCACTCCAAAATGTTTTTGCTATATATGGTCTCTCCACCATGTCAGTAGAGTGTTGACACTCACTTTCACTTTCGTTTCAGTAGTGGTTAAGCCATAAACCATGTGCCAGGCCACCACCTTTTGAGAAAGCTGAATCACTGCTGTACCAAAAGTGTGAGTGTTAACACACTGCTGACATGGTGGGGAGACAATATATAACAGAAAATTGCATTTTGGAGCGATTGTATATAGGTGAACTTGCATTAGACCCCTTAGCCCCATTATAAGCCTATTTTGGGAGAGGGGAAATAGGCATTAAGGAGTGTTTTCACAAAATAACACCTATCACATTAAGTGCAAATAAAGATTAAAAAAAACCTTTGGTGTGCAATTCTCCTTTAACGTCAGTACCATCATTTGTTGATGTGTTTGTTTTGTTGCCGATCTGATTTACAGTACAGATGTAGTCAGGAGAGGTCAGGACAAGACTGCTTGGTTTGTGGTGACCCTCAAGGTCTTGCTAAGGAAGGAGGAGGAGTTACTGTTCCAGGCAGTGCTTGGACAAGTTTGTGTTTCTCCCAGCCTTGTCATATATCTTGTCACAGATTCAAATTAGTCTTGTGGCATTGTCTGTGTCAGTATTCTAGATAACCTTTAACCACATTTTTATATATCAGCTAGTAGATCGGCTAATTTTGACAAAAGTGGATCCCATAATAGGGCCTTGATTTGGATGGTTATGATACATGGCACATGGCAAGGTCATGTTATTCATTAGTAGTTTCGACCACTGGCAGGATTATATATTGGTAGGGCGGTCATCTTGGCTCCCATGGTGGTTGGATTACAGTACTAGCCAGTGTAACCCTGTCTCTCCTCTATCCTCCACCAGCCAGGCCCTGGCCATGCCCGCCAGTGCAGCACGGGCAGGCAATCTGAAGGACCCGGAGGTGGCAGAGCTCTTCTACCGAGATGACCCAGAGAAGCTGTTCGCTGACCTCCGTGAGATCGGCCATGGCAGCTTTGGTGCTGTCTACTTTGTGAGTACGGAAATGGGCCTCGGTGTGTGCTGAGGCACACATTGACTGCATTCCCTCAAAGTCTCACTCTGCACACAATGTTTTGTTTTTTCACAATGTCTTGTGAGGGTGAATAATTCAACAAATTGTTAGTTTCACCTTATAGGGGAATGTTTCATTAAGTTTAGTAGCCCGATCTCATCCTCCATACGTTACTGTTTCCTCAATAGCATGTTACATACTTAATGTGATCGGAGACCAATAGCCTATTATGGTATTTTTTTCTTATTTAGCTACTCTACATCCAAAGGAAGTCGAAGCAACATTTCAGGGGAAGGGATGTGTCACAAAAATGGCTTTTTTGTGCGTTCATTTGCATTCATGGTATAACGTCGCTAATGAATGGAAGTGAATTCTTGGCAGCTTTCAGCAGCTGCTTAGTGTTTTTTCATCACCTACCAAAGAACGAAATAGTTTGAAGACTAAACACCGGGAAGTTTCTTGATTGAGATTTTAGTTAGATGTTACTTTAAGAAATCACCTGTGCTAGGGTCTAGTACACGACACCCAGTTCCAGACATTCAAAATAATCATTGCAGTTTTAAAAAAAGCTAGCTTAGGTTTTAGAAGGCGTTCGTCACGTCAGCTCGATCTCATTGCTTGGTATGTCAAAGAGGTTGTTGATGCCATGTACTGTATGTTAATACAGTATGTGTTGCTGCAATGTTTTGCAATACATTTAACAAGTAACATGACCCAAACCCACCTCCTTAAATCGATTTAAAAATAACCTTCAGTAAACTGAATGTTATTTTTGAATGTGTACTGGCCTGTGAATTAGGATGGCAGGTCGACTGGTTTGCCTCCATGTCTGTCTACATTGCCACAATCTGTCCCATTGTTCCACAGGCCCGAGATGTGCGCAGCAATGAGGTGGTGGCCATCAAGAAGATGTCCTACAGCGGCAAACAAACAAATGAGGTAACAAGAGTGTTGTCATAGTCACTACACATATACGGTGCCATATCAACAACTTGTTTGGAATCAATATTAAGTATAATGGGGCTATGCCCATGGAAATCATATATTTGAGTTGCCAGGGCCTTTCTGACTTACATGTCTATGGTAAAGATGGCATTGTAACACTAATCTTAGGGCCAAGCATCACGTTTCAGTGCCTTTGGCGGCCAACTCCAGCACAAGAACAAAATGGCTCAATTTTTGGAGAGGTGTGCCGCTTATCAAGTTACGATTTGATCCTCCTGGCTGTGTCTCACAAGACAGCCATTTACAACCTGATATTGCCCTCAACCATGGTATATACTGTACTATTGTTTGCGCTAATAATGCAGAGACTACGTATGAGCACAGTAATAGGTTTGCATGTTTCAGGCATGAATAACCACTCTGAGAGCATGCTGCTCATGATGCCAAAGTGCTCATCCACCAAACTGCTTTTTATGGACACAGTCTTTCATTAACATCTCGGGTTGTTTGGTGTGGCACGGTCAAGGTCGGTTACCATACAAGCCCATCCACACCGTAGTTCTTGGCAGACATGTCAGACATTTGGTAGCATCATGATAACGATATTCTTGCTAAGACCCATGCTATAACAGGTTATTTATTATAACACAGTATTATTGTTGTTATTATTATACATGGTTCAAAATGGTTTTTTTTTTATATGTTTTCATTTGTTTACCGCTCATAACCTGTTGTCCCTATTCTGTCCCTATTTTGTATAGAATAAAATATTCAATAAATACCCTCTATATACTAGACAATTGTATGCAAGACCTGGTCCCAGTGTTGATTTTTTTTTTTTTTTTTTTTTTTTTGGGGGGGGGGGGGGGGGGTGGAAGAAGTGGAGTCGTCTTATATTTGGTGACTGTATTATTTGACATTCAATGTTCTTTTTACACAAATGAGTCTTGAAAAATGGGGATCGTCTTATAACTAGGGTTGTCTTATATTCACGACAATACAGTATTTTAGTTTTATTAGTCTTATTTTTTGTCATCATAGCTTAGTTTCTATTTAGTTTCCGTCAGTGAAAAAAGGTAACACATTTGTGTTAAAAAGGCAAACATTTGTCAGTTTTATTTGATAAAATCAACACTTGTCCTTTGTTTTTGTTGTGGTGAGCTAAAAATCGCCCTGGTATATGTCGGCTTGTGGGTTCGTTGAGCAATGTGACAGCTGAAATGTAGGATGAATTCAACAGCGTGACAATGTGGATAATCATGATTGTACCTTTTACCCACCGCATTGTTTTGACATGCCCAAAATAGGTCTGCCAGCTTGAAACTGGTTGAAGGAATTCAGACCACACACTGATATACTGTATGAGATAAGAATCAGAGACGCTAGCCTTTATCCTAACCAAATAAACGATTGCACTTTTTTGTTTGTTTGTTTTTGCAATCATTACAACTGAAATATAATTGTTTTTCTGGGAGACATGAGGGTATGTGAGTGAACTTTTAATTAATCGGTTAATCATCTTCTCCGTCTCCAGAAATGGCAGGACATTATCAAGGAGGTGAAGTTTCTTCAGAAGCTTCGCCATCCCAACACCATTGAATACAGAGGATGTTACCTGAGAGAGCACACAGCATGGGTATGTGTGTTTGTGTAAATTCACCTTTTTAAGTATTTGGATATACAGTATTCACTGGTACGTGTGACTGGGTAATTTTGACAAGCGGTGCGTATTGTGTGACATAATTCATGCTACTGCTCTGTTCTCAGCTGGTGATGGAGTACTGCTTGGGCTCTGCCTCAGATCTCTTGGAAGGTCAGTATAGTAGTTGTTCATATATGTATTTTTATTTTGTATGGCTTGTTACAGTACATACTGAAATAGTCATAATATAAATCAAATGGTCATTTAACTGCTATCACTAGTCTGTGTCTCATTGTATGTTTCCTTTATCTGCAGTTCACAAGAAGCCACTCCAGGAGGTGGAAATAGCTGCTATTACCCATGGTGCACTACTAGGCTTAGCGTATCTTCACTCTCACAATATGATTCACAGGTAAACCACTTTTCTTATTCCTATGATTATCATACATTTATTATATTGTCCTACACAACTACTGCGCTGTTGTGATGTGATTCAGGTGTTGTTCATGCTGTCATGGGTATCAATAGATTTTCAAGACCATGTTGGCTATACCGTTTTGTGTTTTCACTATACACTAAATGTCCTTGCCGATCTACAAGCTCACTAGGCGTTGCAACACAATTTTGTGAGGTTGTACATCGGCGACTATATTTGACCCAGCCCAGAATGGGGAAGTTTGGGTTCAGGTGGTTAAAGTTAACACGTGTGTTGTAATATGTACTTATGGCGTCTCTATTCAACAGAGATGTGAAAGCAGGCAATATCCTCCTGACAGAGCCGGGACAAGTCAAGCTGGGTGACTTTGGTTCAGCCTCCATCGTGGCCCCAGCCAACTCCTTTGTGGGAACCCCCTACTGGTGAGTGCCTGTGCTGCAGTCTGTAAACTAGGAAAGTGGGCTCAGAGGATGCATTCCTTGTACTGCATAAAACACTACTGTGTTTTATGTGTATGAAAATATACAGGGCAATAACAGTAATTCCTGTGTCGGCTATGTGCGTATAGGAGCAGACTGGGAACACAAATCGTCCAGAGAATTAACAGTTAAGCTTTGTAAATTGACATGAACCCAATCATTGGTTAATGTCACATGGCCATAATCCACTGTTTGGAGGTGGCTTTTTGTGAAGAAAACCACCAAGTGATCAAAACATGGTTATCTTCTTTAATATCACTTGTGTCTCACATTTTTTAATGTAAAATAAATTATCTGATGATCATGGAGAGCCAAAAAGAAGAGTTCCAAAGCCTGCCTACATTCAACCATGAATACAACATTGGCTAGCAAGCTAACATCGCAATATCAGCCATCCACACAAGATCATTTCTACATGCGCGCGTGTGTGGATTCCGGATATTATAATCACAGGATACCTTCCCTTTGAGAGTATAGTATAATAAAGGATTATTGAATCAGAGGTTAGTTTAATTTCTTAAGCTTGCAACAAAAACACAGCAACTAACTTCAGGCTGGCTGCTTCCAAACATAATGAGCCCTTCTCAAAACCCCACCTTTTGGGGTGGGGTTTGCTCACTTTCCAATGCCAATCCACATACTTTAGCAACGGTTGCTATCCAGGTCAAGCTTTCCTATTGGACAAGGCCGGATTGGGCAGGGGCTTAGCAAAGGGTTCATTGTGTCATGTAAAATTGATGTCTTCATGTGTGTTCTGTACAGGATGGCTCCGGAGGTGATCCTGGCCATGGACGAGGGCCAGTATGATGGCAAGGTGGATGTCTGGTCCCTGGGAATCACCTGTATAGAGCTAGGTAAGCATACCATGCTTGTTGCATGAGCCAGTCATTCCTAATAGTGCCAACTCATTAACAAAAATGCATATATTGTATACAAAATATACAAGCTCACAAAGTGGTCACCCTGTGATATGTTTTGAGCCTGAGGATCTGCTAGATCTTGTAGTGCTCATACATTTGATGAAGGAAATGTGTTAAAATATAATCTTTTGTCAGCAACCTACAACCTCCATGTTCATGTGTACCCCATGTGTGTATTGTTCCCTTCACTGGCTTCTTCTTGGTGCCTGCTATCACAACTACAAAACAATGATGACCTAGAAAGCATTCAAGGGCATGCCAGACATATACCTCCAGGAGACCACTAGACCAGGCACACGGTCCTTTCCGATCAGTTAACACACTAGGACGTCTGTGTACTTCTCTTCCTCATGACACCCTGGCCAACGCTCCACATGTCTAGACTCCTCTCCCTCCAGGCCCCCACCCCACGCGTCCTGCCCCAGACGTTCCCAGTCAGAACCGCAGACTCATGTGCTGCACTCTGAATACTAACCTCTTCAGACTTCTCCCCTCCCCCACCACATATTCTTGGTATCCCTATTCCATTGATGCTTGTTATATAATGTCAATCTAAAATGTTATTTAGATGGCTAAGACAGATGGTAGTTTTGAGGTTGATCTGATATCCTACTTATGCAACTATTTATACCCTGTTTGTTGACTAGGGTTCATGTCATTTACTTTGATCCTACACTCTGGATGAGAGCATCTCCAAAATTCTTAAAGGGGAATTTCACCCATTTTCAACATTTTACTACCATTTCCCACCATTCTGTGATTCCTGGAAATGTAGATCTAAAAAAAATCATTAACATGGTGAAACACAACTGATGATGCCATCAAGTTGTGTTTCACCATGTTAATGATTTTCTTTATACCTCCATTTCTCCCTCCTACAGAATGGGGGGACATTTTTATAATTTCCACACAACATCTCTAAGGCCTATTAATGATTTAGTAAAATGTTGAAAATGTGTGGTATTCCCCTTTAAAATGTGAATGTTTGCATCAGCATACGAAGATTGTTAAGGGATAAATAAAAAAATAAAAATAAAAAAAAAATAACTACTAAATGAGTAATTTAAAACTGGAGTCTCTCGTGGCCGTGAATGTATCACATTGACATTGTTGCTGCTTCTCAAAATATTCTGCTCTCAGACCATGCTTTGTTTTGTGAAGATGCTTTTGGGCGAGTCTTAATTTGGTTTCAAACAAATATCTGGGAGTCGTGGTTTTAGAAAATACTGTAATGACAAGTTCATGTAGCTACCGGCGGTGGTGTTTACAAACTGCTAATGAAAGTTTGAGGTGCCACCTCTGATTAAACAAGGGTGTTTATTGTGATGTCATATTGATCTCTGTGCTCCCCTTAGCTGAGAGAAAACCTCCACTGTTCAACATGAATGCTATGAGTGCCTTATACCACATCGCCCAGAACGAGAGTCCCATCCTGCAGTCCAACCATTGGTGAGACCACACGCACTTCTCTAAAGCTTGAATTCCTTGGTGTCTCACGTGTACAAGATAGCAGATCCACAAGCTCACAGTGATGGATGTAATGCACTGTGATCTCGTAGATCTGTTGAGCGCTCCACGCTGCATAACTATGGTCCATTAAATCTTTGTTCTTCCTCTCTTTGTTCAGCATGTATTTGCTTATTTGAACTTCCTCTTCTTTTTGGGAGTTGAATGGTAAAACTCCTCTCCATCTCTTGTCAGGTCTGACTACTTCCGTAACTTTGTAGACTCTTGTCTGCAGAAGATTCCCCAGGACCGGCCTACCTCCGATGTGCTGCTGAACGTAAGAGAGCGTGCGCACACACACACACACACACACGCACACACACACACACATACACACACACACACAGGTGTCTTTTGTGTTTGTGTCATGCGTGCACTTCTGGCCCAAACAATGCTCGATATGGTTCCATATCATGAAATTTCCCCTCAAATTCGTTGACTACATCATTTAAATGTACCCAACTATGCAACTATGTTAAATATGCTAAGAAATGTCGAGAAATTTGGGTCGTACCAAATCACATTCAAAAAAGGGATGTCCTGATTGATATTTGATATTTTAAGTTGAAACAAGGCAGTCGCCTCTGCTGTTTCTTCCATTTTTGTCTGTGCCCTGTCTTTTTTATTATACGAGCACCTGTTTGCATTGACTTCTCAGAAATAACAATCATGATGATGTACAGTAGTATATTTCTCAGCCCTACTCGCTGTGCTAACATGCACCAATTCCCCACCTCCCAGCATCGCTTCCTGTGCCGCGAGCGTCCGCTGACGGCTGTGATGGACCTGATCGCACGCACCAAGGATGCGGTGCGTGAGCTGGACAACCTGCAGTACCGCAAGATGAAGAAGATCCTCTTCCAGGAGACGCAGCACAACGGCCCAGTGTCAGAGGGAGGAGAAGATGAAGAGGTAGCGTACTCCGGGGCACACAGGGAGGGAGAGGGATGCAGGCATATGAAGAAAGGGAGAGCATAATAATTAGCCTGCCTCAAAACCCCACCCTTTGGGGCAGGGTTTAGTCATTGCTCAATGCCAATCCAAATAGTTTACCAACTGTTTCCTCTAGTCCAAAGAACTAGCCCAAAGTTAAGTTCACATCTCCTGTTTTTTGATGGGTTGCAATTAATTTAATTTCATCATTAGATGAATAAATCGTTTTAAAATTGATCGCCAACCACCTTAGACATGAATCACCGAGACTAGTGACAGGACCATGATGTGACATAACCAAAAACGTGTGTTTTGTTTAGAATCGTAATATGCAATTTAGACTGATGAAAATCAGCTCCTGGTATATAATGGAGGGGAATCATTTTGCAGCCCTAAGAACAATTTCCGATTTTGAATGTTGTGGAATACGCTCTCATTAGACAGAGTGTAGCGCTTGCTGATATAACAAACTGTTAAACAAAATAAATTGAGAAAACAGTGGTTGTATTATTTTGCTTGAATCAAAGTAAGCAGGAATTCAAATGCATAAAATATGGCTCCACCCTGTGGATACATCCTGCATGTCATTTAGTAACCGAAAAAGTCACTGCAGTGTGTTCCATGTCCTTATCAGTGTGCTGTATGAATGTGTAAACATTCTGAGGGTCCAAGGATATGTTTACTAACAACTGAAACTGTCTACTGTTTACAAAACAAACTAAAATTATACAGGAATGTTGTAATATCGAAAATGAGGGCCTGCCCCTCAACTGTAGTTGAAAAAGGTGATGTGACGATACATTTTCTTTCTTCTTTTTTTAACTGGAAATATATACCATATATGGGGGCACGTTTGTGCAATTAATTAAACTAATGAAAAGTCTAAATTAAAATTTAAAAAAAGTTTTGAATGAAACACACACAGTGTAATCACATGACAAGATGTGTTCTCTCTGCTCTCTTCTTTACAATCATGATGTGGAGAAATTTTGTCAATTTGTCTAGTAACTCAATGAGTGTTAATGCTTGCAGAGCTTGATTCTGTGTTCAATAATTAACAAATCTTGATCATGAACATTCTAATTGAGCGAAATATTGGTGGTCACAGCACTCTATTCTTGCCATTTCCGTAATCGGTGAATTGACTTTTCAATGACTTTGACTCGTTCTGTGGTGTTGACGTCAGGATGCGGAGCAGTACGTGCTTCGGACAGGCACGGTCAACAGCATGGAGAGCTCCCAGTCGGTGCCCAGCATGTCCATTTCGGCCAGCTCACAGAGCAGCTCCGTCAACAGCTTAGCAGACGGCTCTGATGACAGCAGCACCGAGATGGCCATGATGCAGGAAGGAGAGCACACGGTGGCCTCCAACAGCTCCATCATCCACCGGCCTACGGTAAGTCATGCACGCCTCCAGGGCGGTTGCACTGACGTTCATCTGAAGAAGGTCGCTGTGACCAATATGTATGTTCTGCATTAAATAGTTATTTTAAATAGTGCGCAGTGGTGTTACAGTCAAGACCACCTAAAGCAAGACAAAGATCTAGGGGGGGGTCGAGACCAAGTCGAGTCTGAGACTACCATGAGACTGGGCAGCTGAGGCCAACATCTAAAGGGGTTGAGATCAAGATGGAGTCCTAGAGGTTCCGAGTCTCCGAGACCTAAATCAAGACCACTGCAAGGCGAGATAATGTCGAGACCACATTTTTATTTTTAAGTTTATTTTTTATTTTTCACGATCCAACCAAGCCTATGCTTCATGTATATAGCCTACAGGTTCACAGTATAAACAATTTGCTGATTTGCTGCGGTTGTGTATATTTACTTATACACAATCCCAACCTGTCCCCAATCTGCAACATTGTCCAGTGTATTTTTTTTTATTTCAGCAAGAGGAAGAAAAAGAAAATAACTCACTTGTGCATTTATTGATGTGTACTCTGTGTGTTGAACTCATGTATTGCTCCTCTCCCTCTGTCAGGGCCAGGACAACATCTATGATGACCCCTACCAGCCAGAGATGGATCAACCCCAGGCCCCCTCTGCAGGCCGGCGTCGCGCCTACTATCGCAACCGTGATCACTTTGCCACCATCCGAACCGCCTCCCTGGTAAGTAAGACCCCTGGTTGAATTGAGGTCCCCTCACCCTGGCAAGCATTTAAGTTTGACCTTTTCCCAGGTAACTCATGTGGCAATAGCTACAATATTTCATATAAAATTTTCGGGCATCGACTTGGCTGGCAAAGCATTTGTTTAAAGGTTCTCTAAAGCAATATTAGAAGTCCTAGACTTGGCTGCCAGATCGTAAAAGTCATTAAATTATAACTTGGGAATTGTGCATTTACCCTTATACTCATGTCAAACATAGTGATGTTCTAAGGATGATGTCCCCGATTACCTGTCTGCAGGTGACCCGTCAGATCCAGGAGCATGAGCAGGGCTCTGCGCTGCGTGAGCAGATGTCAGGCTACAAGCGCATGCGGCGGCAGCACCAGAAGCAGCTAATGGGCCTGGAGAACAAACTGAAGGCTGAGATGGACGAGCACCAGCTCAGGCTGGACAAGGAGCTGGAGAGCCAGAGGAACAGCTTCTCTGCCGAGGGCGACAAGCTGGTGAAGAAGCACCAGGCCATCCTGGAAAAGGAGGTGAGCTTGCCACCATCCTAGATTAAATTTGTCTTGTTTTTAGTTTTAGTATAACATTATTAAATGATTGAATTAAATGATTTGTTAGACCTGTCCTGTGGGCCCTTTTATGTAAATTTAAAATGTTAATCATAATTATTTGAGCGGCAATTAATTAAAAAAAAAGGTCATAATATTGTCAACCCTATACATGACCACAATTACTACAGCTGGTTTCTGTTTCAAAGAGTGTTAGAAATTGGAGCAAGCAGCCATTGAATTGAGCCAATTAAACCTTGATGTGTGTATGTGTGTGTGTTTCTTGTCTGTCTGCAGGTTAAAGCAGCGCTGGCCGAGGAGAAGAAGTTCCAGCAGCACATTCTGGGCCAGCAGAAGAAAGAGCTCACCAGTTTACTGGAGTCCCAGAAACGGCAGTACCGCCAGCGCAAGGAACAGCTCAAAGAAGTATGATACTTCTCAAACTTTTGTAAATTTCAAAGAACCCAATTAGTATGCATGTCATTCATTCATTATTACCTGGCAGGCAATATGTTGACCTCCCTGTCTGTGAACAGGAGCTGAACGAGAACCAGTCAACCCCGAAGAGAGAGAAGCAGGAGTGGTTGGTCCGTCAGAAGGAGTGTCTGCAGCAGATGCAGGCGGAGGAGGAGGCCGGGCTGCTGCGGAGGCAGAGGCAATACTACGAGCTGCAGTGTCGTCAGTACAAGAGGAAGATGCTTCTGGCCAGGCACAACCTGGAACAAGACCTGCTCAGAGAGGTACTATGTTGCTCATGTCGGAAAACTATAATGAGCAGCTTGACTGCGGTTCATCTCCGGGATGAACAGACTCTCCTGCTTGTGAACCCGGCTCATGCTGAACCCCAACAAATGGTGCTCATTTGTTGTTGTTTTTTTAAGACACAAACTGGATTTTACTCTGAGACTATATAGATACTATATTGTCTTTCTATATTGGCCAGCATGGATAGTCTCTTAATCTCTTACCGCTTTTTACTTGTTTCATCTCCTGCCATAGCAGGGAGGCAAGGGCCTCCCCCTCTGCCCAGACGATGCACTTTGGGCTTCAGCAGCAAGTATCAGCCAACTCACATTTGGCTCTTGTTAATGTCCCCCCTCTCAGGACCTGAACAAGAAGCAGACCCAGAAGGACTTGGAGTGCGCCATGCTGCTGCGGCACCACGAGTCCACCCAGGAGCTGGAGTTCCGTCAGCTGGGCTCGGTGCAGCGCACGCGGGCCGAGCTGATCCGCACGCAGCACCAGACGGAGCTCACCAACCAGATGGAGTACAACAAGCGGCGGGAGCAGGAGCTGAGGCAGAAGCACACCGTGGAGGTCCGCCAGCAGCCCAAGAGCCTTAAGGTAAAGGAGGGAATGATATCCAAGGGGTTAGAAATGCAGTCCTGGGCGGGAAACGCTGGTGCTCCATGTCTTGTTTTAGACTGTGATTTCATTTGATATTCAAGTGGGTTCGTTTTGTAGCATTCCATAGCAAATGCTTCATGTTTTATTCTGCACTTATTTAACAGGATATTTCACTTTTTTTTATTAAAAAAAAAAAAAAAGTTTTAAGTTTATTTTAACTCGAGGTTATGTGAACACCTCTAGCAGTTTTTACGTTTTTTGGATCCAGTAATTTGATATTAGATTTTTAGCTACCCTGCTGCCCTGCAAATGCAAACTCACAACTTAAAGCAGCTAAAATTAATATCAGCGATGTAAATGCTGACTCGAGCAATTTAAACTGTATTTACATGAGCCTGAGTAGATGATAAGCCTGAGCTTGAGCGTGTTTATGAAAGTTAAATATCCCTAATACCTGGACCGGCATGGTACTGTAATGTAAAATCAAGTGGCCAATGTGACATCGTCATGCTATTACGTCTGGATTCTATTTCTTTCTCTACCAGAAAGTTCCTTGATCATCTTGTTGCATAACCCACTTCTGACAAAATGCCACTGTTCATTGCTAACGCCACTCTCTCTTTGTCCTCGCCACCACTCAGTCCAAGGAGCTGCAGATCAAGCGTCAGTTCCAGGACACATGTAAGATCCAGACGCGGCAGTACAAAGCCCTCCGCAACCACCTGCTGGAGAGCACGCCCAAGGCCGACCACAAGGCCGTGCTCAAGAGGCTAAAGGAGGAGCAGACGCGCAAACTGGCCATCCTGGCCGAGCAGTATGACCACTCCATCAATGACATGCTGTCCACACAGGCTGTGAGTAAGGCAAGGAAACCTCCGCGCACCTGGCATAAGAACACCACCGCAGGACCACAGAACTACAAGACACACAGCCTGAAATCTTCATTCATCAAATTCATCATTCCAGAGCTAACAGGATGTAGTTTATGGACCGGGACCTGCATTAATCAATATGAAATGCCTTAGGACAGGATGTATACACATCCTAGGCATCCTATGGTTTTATTTGATAGGACGTGTATACAGCAAGTGCTTATCTCTTCAGTCCCAAAATAGCAGATCTACGAATTAACCACGCAGGTTGTGAGCCATAAAACTGAACTAGATGTTACTTATGTTATCTATGCTGTGTCTTATGAACTTCTGACGGGTTAGATATTCTTCTCACTGGGAGATCACAAACACAAAAGATTACTGTGTCCAAGGAATCCAAGATAAGGCAAGAGAAAGGAACTGAAACAGTATCTTCACTAAAAATTATATTGTGCCTAAATTGTATAATTTATCCAATTTCCCAATGGGGGGCGCTGAGATTATAAGGTGTAGATCTACGCCAAATGCGACAAATGTGTTAATACAAAAAAACACCAAATTGCGATGATTGAAACGTTTTGATGCAACAAAGCATCTGTTGCCCTCAGTGTGCAAGCATTTACATATTTATTATACTTATCCATTCTATATAGAATGGATAATAATAAAAAATACATTTTAGGGTGTAGAATTTGCCTCGGTTTTTGAAAGTTGGTGACATACAGTACTGATACACATGATGTATAATTACCCATATTGCAACACAAAAACCCAAGGCACACCTCTCGTGTCACAGCGACCATCTTGATACCACTGATATACTTTGCACATGTTGTATTCTACTGAATGTTTTTTTTTTTTTTTTTTGATAATCCCTCTCTTCCCCATCATCACAGCTGCGGCTGGACGAGACACAGGAGGCAGAGTACCAGGTGCTGCGCATGCAGCTGCAACAGGAGCTGGAGCTGCTCAACGCCTACCAGAGCAAGATCAAGATCCACACGGACTCCCAGCATGAACGGGAGGCCAAGGACCTGGAGCAGAGGGTCTCCATCCGCAGGGCACTGCTGGAGCAAAGGGTACAACGCACTGGAAACTATTTGTTCTCAAACCGTTTTGTGTAAAGGATCCCAACAACCCCCAGCACCCCAAATTGATGTTCTGGTTAGGGAGACTGCTGCAAAATGCACAAGTAAAAATATAAGCATCACTGACTGTGGTTTATAATCCACCTCGAGTCCATGCTACTTCCATGTTGCATAGCATCTTTACTGTTCACTTGTCGCCCCACACAACCTATCTAGCTTTTGTCAATAGTCAAGAAGTTGTTTGCTCAGAAATGCAACATAACAGACAAGCGACAACAAAGTACATGTGGAAAATTGACATGTCATTGTTGCCATTTCTTCTGTAATATGATTACCCCTCGTGTTGTACAGGAAAATCAATTCTCATTTGCGCTAAAGACGTCAATAACACTTTGTTTTGATCCATTATTGTTGCTGTCTCATCAAAGTTGGTATTGTGACTTGAGATATTGTAAATTACTGAGGACAAAGCTGGTGGAGTTAGCTGATTTTGCAGTCAGTTCGAGGGTTAATGGAGTTAAGATGTTTGTCCAATTAGGTTTTTACTACTTTCCATTGGTTCAGTATTTTCAAAACAACACACAGACAAACGGGGTGTTCAATAGCACTGATTTATGGAAAACAATCAAAATTGAAGTTGTAGAACACCAATTGTGGTTCCCACCCAGTAGAAAATATTGATAAAATGATGTGGATTACCCGGTTGAGTTAAAAGGCATTTTCTTTAATGCATTTCATTTTGATGAATTGAACATCAATCCCTAATACGCATCCTAAAATGCTCATGGCATACTCCTAACATCCTCTAAATCGTTTCCATGTCTGACGTCTTTGCCCCAGATTGAAGAGGAGATGCTCTCCCTGCAGAACGAGCGCACGGAGCGCATCCGCACGCTCCTGGAGCGCCAGGCCCACGAGATCGAGGCCTTCGACTCAGAGAGCATGCGACTGGGCTTCAGCAACATGGCGCTGTCGGGGATACCCGCTGAGGCCTACAACCAGGGCTACCCCAACCCCAGCCCCTCGTCAGGCTCTAGCGGCTGGCCATCGCGGCCTGTGCCGCGCTCAGGCAGCCACTGGAGCCATGGCGTGCAAAACTCTGCCGCGCCGCCGTCCTGGCGCAATGCCACAGGTGGAGGAGGTAAGCCTGTCTTGAGCACAATTTATCACTATTACTTTGCAAAGCAATGTTCCCATTGAATCCACTCATTCTACATGTTTAAACAGCCTGTATTGATAGATGCAGTTGGGTAGTCTGACAGGAAATAGGGAAAGATGGGGAATGACGTGCAGCAAAGGTCGTCTGGATCAGGAGTCGAACTTGCAGCACGGTGTCATGTTCTATTAGCAACCTAGTCAACTATTGTCCACTAAAACGCCATGCTTGTGTGACCCCCCAGGAGGAGGCAACAACTTCAGCCGTGCCGAGTCCATAACCTCTTCCCACGGCATGGGGAGGGACAGTGAGATGAATCCCAGCGGAAGGGGACACTCATCATCATCATCGTCGTCCTCCTCTCATCACCACCAACACCACCACCACCACCACCATCATCACCAGCAGCAGCAGCACTACCTTCCACAGCATTACCAGCACCACCAGAGCACACCACAGCTGTACCGGGAGGACGTGGTCCGGGAGCATCAGCGCGGTGACCGGGGGGGCCGCGAGTGGTCCGGAGAGCAGCGCCACCACTACTCCTCCTCCTCCTCACACCACCACGGCAGCCACCAGAGTCACTCCTCCTCCTCCCACCATAACCACCACCAACACCACCACCTCTCCTCTCACGCCTCCTCCCAGTCGCTGGCGCTGTTGCCTCCCCCGCCGCCGCCCCCCATCTCCCTCTCCTCCTCCTCGCCGCCCTCGTCCTCCGCCTCGTCCTCCTCCTCATCCCAGGGTGGTGGCAGCGCTAGCGGCTACGTGGGCCTGGGCTTGCGGGGAGGCCCCCCCTCCGGCCTGATGGCCCTCAGGAACAGCCCCCAGCCGTTGAGGAGGACGGCCTCCGGGGGGCCCGGAGGAGGCGGCAGTGAGGGGGGCCTCAGCCGGAGCACGTCGGTCACCTCGCACATCTCCAACGGCTCCCACCTCTCTTACTCGTGAAAGGGCTGGTTTATACTTCGGTGTACGATCTTAGAGCTGACAGATCTGTGACATGTTGTGGGTGCTTATCGATCTGCCATCTTTGGGAAGTTTGTACAATGAGGTCTAAATCGGGCTTTAATTGTGTAGTGGTGTTGCACACAAGAAATAGCCAAACTGTGTTACATATTCATATTTCCTATTCCTATAGAGAGCTTAAACAAATGGTTGCTTTTTTTTTAACATTCTTGTATTTTAGTTGCTTAGTTTCCTTTAACTGGTTCCGCTCTGTTTGAGAAGAAATGTTGTCAAAGTCAAGGTAGTCCTGTAATGGATGGATAGCAGTCTTGGTCACAGTTTCATTACAATTAAAATGTCAATTGTTATTTCTAGTGCACGACACCGCTGCCCAACAGAGTAGAATAGACCCTTGTGTCGAGCTGTGCTTCACGCAGAGGGTGAGAGGGTTTATATCATTGGACTCTTTTAACATGGGACAGTTTTACCTTTTTATTTGTTCTTTTAACAACTTTCATATGGTTTGCGCAAAGCAACCTTTATTCAGGACATTTAGATTACTGGCAAACACTGATGACCCTGTCCTTGATTTAAAAAAAAATCTTAGTGTCCTTTGTTGAACAGTGCAGGGATTTTCAAGACGGAGACAATGCGTGGTCTTGTCAGGTTGCAGTTCTTGTTGTCGATATTAAATTTGAATAGGGAATACGGTTTATTTAAGTGCTGGTTTAAGCTGAGATGTAGGCTATAGCACAGGGTTCAAACTAAAGGGTCCAAAGGTGTCAGAAACACTGTGCCCAGAGGGGGGGTTTGGCATCCATGATCCTGATCTTACAAAGCAAGTAGATTGGAATTCAGTAAATTATATGTTGAGCTTTTTGTAAGAAGGAATGTGTTCTTTTTTGTTTTTCCTCTTGGTCTTTTTGCACAGTGTATTCTATGTTGTGGGATGACATATGATTGAACAGCAGACTCCCAGCTTAAACCAGAGCTGAAACCATTAAGTATTATTGTTCTCTTTTTTTGTTCAGAGTGCCAGTGTGGCCGGATGTTTTTTATTAAGATGTGGGTTTTAGATTCAAAGTGGAGCTCAGTAACACATTGACGTGAGCTAGAGAGTGTGTGGTGTTGAGGGCAGCCTGTGACAGCTTCCACTCGGCTATAGCGGTGCTTTAATGAACCACTGTAACTATGTAAATAACGCTAAATTGTAAAGCTTAACTTGCTTCGAACTGCTCAGTGACCAAGAGGCAATGACAGCACAGGAGTTGACAAAGGGCAGATATCTTTTCCCCCTTTCTTTCTCCCTCTCTGTTTTAATATTTTTAGTTATACAAATCCTAAATGACAACTTTAAAACACTGCCATCTATTTGTTGGGTTGACCCAAAACAACTCTACCACTGCCCTTAAAGTCCACTTTAAAGGGATGCTGCCAGAGTGTTGTTTTGAGTGAGCCAAGCACTACATGTATTGTGTGTCTGAAGAGTGGGCCGAGTGTAAAGCGCTCTTTTCAGAGTACTTCTCAACAACTTAAGCCTCATCTATACTTTTTTAACTGTGTGTTTGTCTCGCACCAAAAACATAAGACAGTCTTGTAGATCTGCTATTTTTGGTGTGCGACACCACAACAAAGTATGCATCAGGCATTATTACCCATCCATGGCTGTGTGTAGATAAAAAGTTGTACATGTGCATACAAATTAGTACAATTGAGTGCATGGACCCTCTGTACAGACTGCATTTGTATTGATAACATGCACACTACCTATTTATATAGATGCATATAAATGTAACATACCTGTGTAAAATGTAACAGGTAAAGCTCAAGATTGTTCACTGTCCAACACTTTTGACTTACATTGTACTTAATGAGTGTACATAATAGGCACTAACTTTGAAAAAACTGTTAGTAATAACAATGATTATTTTGTCACGTGAGTTATACAGATTTGTAATAGATGCAGACAAAAAAGGTTAGACGCAATTCATTATTACTACTACTGCAGTTGTAATATTTATGTTGTATGCTAATTTTAAGGGTTTTATTTTATTTTTTGTTGCCAATTTTTGACCACTAGGTGGGAATTAAGAGCAATGTTACTGTGATAGAGTTATAAAAATGTTACATTTTTTAAGGAGGAAAATGGACTACCTTTCCCAGCATTCCTGTCTATGTCTCAGAGTCTGAGTCTACTGGGCAGGACATTACTTTTTTGTTTTTCTCTCTCTCTCTCTCTTTTTTTTTTTTTTTTTTTTTTTTTTTTTTTTTTTTGAGCCAGTATTAAAATGTGGACTGTACTTGTCCATGGTTTCGCTGAATAGATGTGTTTTTCACAGTTTTATTCGTTTAGCTGTTTGGTGCCATGTTTTACATGTTGTCTTCATGTTTTATTCATTTAGGCTGTTTGGTGCCATGTTTTATGTTGTTTCTCAGTAAGCACAGAAACGGCTTGGACTCCCTGCCTCGAGAAAACACTGTACCTTCCATCCCCCCCCCCCCCCCAATCCTAACCAGTTTTGGCCTGAATGGTGAGAAAAAAGCATGGTCATTTATAAGATATTTCCCTTTTGCAAGCATTTTCAGTCCTTAGTCATAATGGGTTGGAGTAACTTATTCATGTCATTTAAAATAACACCATTGCTGATTGATCTAGTACTATCTCAGTTGTCATGTCTACCTCATTTGCACTGCTGGTAAAAGAATGAAAGGGTGAAAGTTTTTGTGTATGTGGACCTGGCTTTGATAATCGTTTAGTTTTTCTTTAAACTAATCCACATCTGTGCAAATGTTGGTAAGTGGTGAGTGAGTATAGGGCACAGAACAGCTTCCTTTAAAGGCATGTCAAGCTTCAGCAAGCTTAACATTTTGGTCAGTGGAGTGCCCGTCCATCTATGGGGTGTATGGATGGATTTTTTCTTTTGTTGCTTCAACAGTTTATACAAAACTGGTGGATTACTGTAGTCTTGAGCCTAATTTATACTTTGTTGCATGACAGGGTTGTTCACCTTAAGTGATTGATTTCTGTCGCATGACAAAGAATACTTTAGTCTTACTCTATGAAATTTGAAATCCATGGAAGAGTCTAGATCAGGTAACCCTAGTGTCTCTAGTATATGAAGTAGTTTGTAAACAGGGCAAGGCTTATTCACACATTTAGTTTTTTTTTTTTTGCTGGGCCTCAGATGCTCACTGTTACCGGTGACCACCTATGAAAATTGACAGTTACCATTTCATATGACCAATCATTTATTATATTTTGAATCTGTCCTATGCATTTGTTTTCTATAGCAAGAGCCCAATGTTGAGTGTGTTTTTTACTTTTTTTTCCCATTACCGAATAGTTATCTCTTCAACTTTTCTCTCAAACAGTCCCGGCACAAACTGTTTTTTTGCTGCTGGCACCCTAGCCAGCAGAATGAATGGAGATGCCACTGGATATCTGACATGCTCCTACTTGTCTTCTAGTAGAGGATGATGGTAATGAGGTCCATAGTGGTCAAAAAGGTGTCTACGAGTGGATGTGTGTCTGGGAGTGGATTAATTCACAACCGTTGTTATCGAGAGGCCAAGTTCAATGTTCAGGTTCAATGCAAAACGAGTGTTGAAAGGTTAGATGTACAGAAACATTTAAAAAAAAAAAGAATAATTTTGAAAAATAAATGAGGGAAAAACATGCTTGTGTTTGTGGGTCCGTTATTTCTATCAATAGGCTGATGTATATTGTTATTATTCTACAAAGTACTGTTGGTAGTATAAAATATGCATATTTGTTGGTAATGTGATTGATTTCCAAAGGTTAAGAGGTATAATGTTGACAATGGCTCTTTTTTAAGGAAAAGGTTTTACAATCTGTTATAATACACTACCAACAGATATGACTCTAAGATCAATGCATTTTTTCCAATTTTTGCCTTGTAGGTCAAAGGTTACCAAACGTTTCATATCGAGTCCCAAAATATATATTTATATTATATGTATTAATGTATTTCTTTATATGTAACATTCTTCAGTATGAAGTGATTAATTATGGAACTTACTGCTCCTCTGATTTTCATTCATTCTTGCCATTTGGGAGGTATGCATGTCCTCAGGCTCAGTACAATGAGTTGCATTGGAATGCACAAAACGAAGAGCTGGAAAGGAAAATTGGTGATTCTAGCCATAGATATGCTCTCCATCACCGTGTGTGTGTTTATTATAATGTATTTTAGGCTATTTATTTCGTCATTTTCCACCTAAACAATTGAGAGTGAGAGAGGGGTCCATGGCTCCACTGCACTTCTATGAATCTGATTCTGCCACTGGAATCAGTTGTGCTATTGAACCTTAATGTATTATCATCATACTGTATCTACAGTATAAATGTATGACTTAAAGGGGAATTCCACCCATTTTCAAAATTGTCCTTGAGAGGATACAAATGTGAACCATTTGTGTTCCATTTTTGTACCCTCTCGGGGGGGGAAAAGGGTCTGAAAGAAAAATCATTAACATGGTGAGACACAACTTGATGATGTCATCAAGTTGTTTGAACATCTTAATGATATTTTCAGACCTCCATTATTGGAAAACAGAATGGGGGAGTCTGACTTGCATTGGACTTGCATTGGATCCAATGCAAGTCAGACTCAGAAGCAGCAGGACCAGAGCTAGGGGGACCTTTTTATCATGTCCAGTATCCACACAACATCTCTAAGTTATATTAATGAGATAGTAGAATGTTAAATGGGTGGAGTTCCCCTTTAATGACTTGTACGCTTTGGCAATGGAGAGAGGGCGTGGTTTGTTCACGCCAGGTTCACGCACGAGTAATGTGGTCCTTTCTGATTGGGTATATTACAGGAAGAGAATCCCCTGAAAGCAAACGAATACACGAGTAGTCGAGTATAGTCATAGAGGTTTGAGTATTAGTGAATAATATATATCGTAGTGAATGACATTCGTTTGCAGTTTTGGGGGTACAGCGAACAACGTCTTGAATGGAATATCATCAGGGTACACTGTACATATGCATACACTTTATTTTAGTCATGCGACGTGCACTGAGCACGGTGAGTGCTACTGCTGCTACTGAGTGGATGGTGGATGCTGATGATGGAGGCGGCTGGTGGTGAGCATACTCAAGTTTAATAGAACATTTATAGAAGACTTGTACTTCTGTTGATTTTTGGCAAGTGAAGGCGAACCACTAGATCGTCTCGCCCACAGTGCCCAATTTGAACTCATTCTGAAAGCAAATTATGCGTTTTGTTCACCTAGATTATTAGCCTAATAATCATCATCATACTTCTATTATTATTATTGGTTGTAGTATTAATGGGGAACTCCACCCATTGTCAACATTTTAATATGTCATTAATATACCTTAGAGATGTTGTGTGGACATGATAAAAAAAAGTTCCCACAATTCTGTATTTCCTAAAAATGGAGGTCTGAAAAAATCATTAACATGGTGAAATACATATGATGACGTCATCAAGATGTATTTCATTATGTTAATGATTTTTCTTTCAGACCCCTTTTTCCTGAGAGGGTACAAATGGAACCAAATGAACCCACTAGTGTCCATTTGGTTCACATTTGTATCCTCTAAGGAAAATTTTGAAAATGGGTGGAATTCGCCTTTAACTCAATTAATGTATCATTCAATAGGCCTACCACATTTTGGAAAAATAATTGACAAACTAAAAGGACAACTGAGCTACTGCTTTGTTCTAATCTCAATATCTATATCCTGTGTTTAGGTCATCAAATGCAGAGCACAGGTTGCACGATGAAGGCCCTTGCAACATAGATATCCTGGACCGCACATCGTTGTCACATCGCAAGTTCATTGAACAGTACGTATGCAGTAGCGGTTCTAGAATGATTTACTCCCTGGGCGAAATCCCCTGCTGGCGCCCCCCCCCCCCCCCCCCCCCCCCCCCCGTCCGGCATCAACCCAACGACCACCTCTACTCCACCACTCAAGACCTATACAAGACCATCGTCCATACAAACACAACTACTACTACAAAAAAATGCCACACACACACACACACACACACACACACACACACACACACACACACCGGGCTATGTGTTATTACTATAAGCTACCTACAGAACCTAGAGTACAGAACCTAGAGTACACCTAGAGTATCATGTGAAACAAATGAGACACCCAAGCAATGTTCTCTCTAATTTTTGGGGGGTCTGAGGAAATACATAAACCGAGTAGTGAGCATGTCACCTTGACACCACCTTCTTCACACAGGTGTGATTTCTTTTTCCCTTTATTTTATTTTTTCATAATAATACAAAATTAATTGAGTTTATGCTGTATAGCCTACTATAGTTTCAGTTAATTCAATGAATAAGTATAGCTATAATGCAAACTGCATTGGAGGGAGGGGGACCTCAGAGTGAAATGTAGAAAAGGGGGCATCTATGACAAGACTCAAGAGCATTATTATGCATGTCACAGGAATCAAGGTAGATTGCGTCCAATATGTTTTGCTGTGGAATTCTCCTTTAACCACTGTGGAAAGTCCCCACTAATTAGTGCACCTGCTGCACGAAGACACTGACCAAAGAGCTCCATAGAGTTCCATATAATTTTTTTGAGATTTGAAAAGGTCCTGTTGACTCTTTTCCCAACCTTTTAAAAAAAATTCAGGACTTCCCAAGAAACCATGTGAGGTAAGATTTCAGTTACTGTATCATAAATACTGTTTTCACCATTCATCCACGAACTGTGGCCTTTTCAAATCTCAAAACTTTAATATGGAGAGCGCATTCTTTAACATTGAAGTCAAGCGGTCCAGGTAACACCAAACCAACTGGACCCCCCTCCTCTCGCATGGCCAGAACACACACACACACACACACACACACACACACACACACACACACACACACACACACTGAATTGCACGACATTACCATTTTCTGTGCGCTGATCTGCCCACGCTGATCTGCGCAAGTGGGCGCAATACTTGTAGATCCATGCAATGACAATAAGTGACGGAATAGCGGATTTCTTTTCTTTTTTTTTGCTTCGCTATGCCGCCCCCCCCACGATGCCGCCCTGGGCGGCTGCCCATAATGCCCATGCCTAAAACCGCCCCTGAGTACGTATGCAGATGTATGTGCTCAGTCATCTGTATTTTGAGTGATACTACTAGGGGTGGGCAAAATAATCGATATGCCAATATATCGCAATTCTTAATGCCATGATATGAATATCAAATCGCCAGGTTCAAAATCGATTTTTTTTTTATCTATGTCTATTCATTAATTTGTTCATGTCAGAAAGACTGACTGATGTTATCAGGCTGCATTGATGTGTATGATTGAGCTTTTTGTTATTTATATTGTTTAAAATTGTTGATTGAACATGGTCCATATTGTTCAAAATTGTTATGAAGGGGAATTTCTACCATTTTGAACATTCTACTGTATTGTATTTTACTTGATGATGATGACATCGTCAAGTTGTGTTAATTTTCTTTTAGGACCTTTTTTCTGAGGTTGTACAAATGGAACCGTTCCATTTGTACGCTCTCAGAAAAAATCTTGAAAATGGGTGGAATCTCCCTTGCTCTAGTATAATAAAAGCACAGTCATTTGTGGGAAAAATGTGATATATCAATAAATCGAATCGCAGCCTCACTAAGAATCACAATATAAATCGATTCAGAACCCTAAATATCAATATTGTATCGTATTGTGAGGTAAGTGAATCGTCCCACCCCTAGATACTACCCATTCCTGTTTGTGCTCACTGTCCACCCTTTCACTATGACCCATTGATCACTGGCGATGATGTTTAGAGATTCTGCAATGTGGAAAGTCAAATTATAAGGATTATAAATGATTTTGAAAGATCCAGCTGTCCACACTCCATAAATATAGAACAGGCTTTATTCTATTTTTTTATGGATTTGGTGTCAACTTTATTTTTATAGATGTTAAAAAAAACAAGAGTGACCAAGCCTCTGTTGATTTGCCAACACATGATGCATTAGTTTTGTTTTCTGTCTTGGTCCTAGATACGCTTACAGAAGACCAGTCATTCTCAGAAGCCTTACTGATAACACGGTATGTTAGGAAAGCACTTGAGCGTCTCACAGGCACAACACACTGTTTGGTTACCATGATTATACCTGCATAGGGAGTAACTTACTGAGAGATTTGAGGTAGGCCTGTCACAATTATTAATAACAATTATTTGAGATAAATGCAATTATGTTTGCACAGTCAATCATTTCTGAATTACGTTAAATGTTTATAGATTTTATACATTTTAAGAATAGCAGATCTACAGGCTAGCATACAACAAATTGCTTTGTGACATGTTTCAAAAAACACAATTCAATTGGTAACCGCAGTTGATGTTTGACAATTAATCATCAACTTTAATAATAATGTAATTGCAATGGCCCTAGTTTTTTAGGTCCTAATATTGTTTGCTGCTCTCTACTTATGTGGCTATTTATTACGTTATTGTTTGTTGACTTGTAGTTCACTAACATTAAAAGTCTCAAATCCTATTGGAGACTTGTAATGCTCATGAGATTTCAGTTTTGCTGTTGCTGCTATTACAGTAATGTGCTGAGCAGTGAGTTTGTAGATTTTCAGTGATAAGGTTTTATCTAGAGCTGGGGCATAAAGGGAGTGAACTAGGTATAGGACACAGGGCGACCACAGTCAAAGAAGCATATTAGGCTAAGGCTTAGCCTAATATACTTCTTTGACCATAGCATAGCTTAGCCGCTAAGCTATGTTAGGTTCAACACCTAACATGTCATGTCTGTAGGATGCTGGCCATAAGAGGCTCTGTGTCTCTTGAGTAACTGCAGCTAATCTCACAACCAGTTCTTTGTGCACACACCCATGTTTAATTTAGGTTTTGCTCAAAAACAGTTGCTTCAACTCACCTGTATGTGTAATGATGAACTGTGCATTCTGCAGACAGATGATATACAAAAGTGATACACAAAAGCCTATGGTGTGTAGCGCATGCAATGCTTTAATCGTACATTGATTTCTGTTTTCAGAAGTTTAGGTCATTGTGTGCCAAGTCGCATCTGCTAGAAAAATACGGCGAGCGGAGAGTCAGACTCAGTACAGCCAACACTTATTCTTACAAGAAAGGTATTTTTCCTTTGCCATCAACATTTCAAAATGCTAGTGTGAGACATATCCATTATTCCTGTTCCCCTGGGCAAATGGAATATGCATTCTGCCTTTTTGCAATTCACATCATACATTCTTGTTGGTTATTTGTGTGAGTTCTAATAGTTGACAGCAGACTACTTGTCTTGAGATGTCTTTTGATGTATTTGTTGCAGTTGATGTGCCCTTCCAAGAATTTGTGGATTCATTGCTGAGACCTCAGTCTTTGGACACTCTGGGCAGTGGTGAGTGACGCCTTTTTCAAAGTTCTCAGTCATCAGTGATTTCAGTCAGGGTTCCATAGAAGCAAACATGCCTTCTATGGAAGCATGTCACACACTGAAAATAGGTTATCTACAAGCTATCAGGTTTTTAATCACCCTGTATCTATCTTCAACAGACACACTGTATTTCTTTGGGGACAACAACTTTACTGAGTGGAAAGCCTTGTTTGAGGAGTACAACTCTCCCCCTTATGTCCTCCCCCACACCACAGGAGCATACAGTTTTGGTATTGCAGGTCTGTTGTTGCATGACACAGTCTTACTTATTATAGTAGTTACAGGGGTGTCCTTTTAATTTAATACTTTTGATAACCACTCTGCTACACTAAATGGGACAGAGACTTAATTTGTATAGGGAGTAGGGGAACTATAATATGAAAATATACAACCTACATAAAGGTCTTGTATTCAAAATACTTGTTCACTGTGTGTGCGTGTGTGTGCGCGTGTGTGTGCGCGCGCGCTCCAGGTCCAGGGACAGGTGTTCCGTTTCACTGGCATGGCCCTGGCTACTCTGAGGTTATCTATGGCAGAAAGGTAGACGCATAGCTCTCCATCTCTTCACATCATTATTATTATTATTATAACATCATAACATGTTGCAATGTTGTTGTTTTTATCTTTGTATGTTGTGGATTCTACTGCCAGGAACTTATCATACATCATCGCATTCTGTGCTCAGCCAATCGAATCGTCACATTGTGTTGTACCACACACGTCACACTCATGTGAACTGAGTGGTGGCTTAGTGGTTAGATGTATTTGTATGTCATCACTTTTTAGGCCTAAATGGTCCTAAAAAGTGTATGTGGAGTCACAGTGACCATGGTGATGTGGTTGTGTTTTTTTTGTATAGCGGTGGTTCCTGTACCCACCAGAGAAGGAGCCCCACTTCCACCCCAACTACACTACTCTGTCCTGGCTGACTGACACCTACCCCTACCTGCCCCCGGAGGAGGCACCACTGGAATGCACCATCCGACCTGGAGAGGTAGAACAACCCTGATCTGCACTAGCTATTTATTGTTGTTAAAGGAGTATTTCTCTTTAAAACAGGGTTGACAGACAGTCACCTGTTTGTCTAACCCTGTCCTGAAGAAGGTCTGTCGACTGAAACGTTGAAATAAAAGAGCGACATTATGGCAAGGGATGACAGTGTGCAGGACCTTTTTTCCACTTTGAAAAAGGTTAAAAAATAAAATGATAGATAAAGCCCTCTCATGTCACACGGGTGTGAATCCCTTGATTTCTATGTCAAATACCTATACATACAGTATCTTATCTATGAATATTGTGTGGACTGTGGTTAATACATTCCACAGAGCGCTCTGGCCAAGTGCAAGTGTTTAGACTGATATCTCCTGTTTATAGGCGGCTGCATCCCATCAAACAAGCAATTGCTGGAAATTTGAAATGAGTATAACATGATTATAACTGTAGTTTGAAGGTGAATGGGCTGGTATAGAAGGGTTGGGTGTCATTTGGCGTTCTCCTTTTCTGTGTAACCTACCGGTATTTTATTCATATTTCTTCCACCTCTGAATGTTTTTGCAGATTCATCTGATTGAATTGATTAGATTGTTATAGACACTAGAGTTTCTTTTTACAACCATGAATCACTTCCTACGTCATTACTGTTGGCTCTGCTTATTATTATTTTTTAAAAATCCGTCTTAACCCTTTACCGCTTTTCTGTGTCTGTGTGTACAGGTGCTGTATTTCCCAGACCGCTGGTGGCACGCCACCCTCAATCTGGACACCAGTGTCTTCATATCTACTTTCCTGGGTTGATCTGGTTTGCTCAGGTGGCTGATGAGAGATGGACTGTTTTCCACACATTGAATGTGTTCTTATCGTGGGCGCAAGAGAACAATGCAAATACACAAAGTGTTCATTTTAACTCTTAATGAACAAAATGACTCCATGTAACATTCCAATAGTGGTGGAACAACAGGTATTAACATTTGCACTTAATGAACTGTAATTGCGTGAATGTGACCAAATGAGCAATATAGATATATTTTGCTAATTCTTGATTTCAAAACAGGAATTTCCCTTTGGTATGGGAGTACCTTAGGATCATAAGAAACTTTTTATCCGAAGAGACGAGTTGAGACACCCTTCATTTCGAGTCAAACACGTGTTACATCTGTTGGCATGAATGCACCATCCACCATGTGTTTTCCATGAAAGGTTGACTTTTGCACATCTGAATTATTTTAATAATGGAATTGATTTTTACTTTAAAGTGTTCACATTCTACATTTAATTTAATAAATTAATTTAAATGAAAGTTGTGCCTTCGTCAATGAACAATAGTGAAACATTTTTGACTAGAACAAGATAATGATAACAGGAAGTAGGCTACAGTTGATGGCATTTTACTCATGCTATAATGTGTAATAAACACACCAGTACACCCTGAGGGTGAGAAGCCAGGTCACGTGCACGCTGTCACTTGGGTAATGGCAGACTGCCTCACAAGTGCTGGCACTTTGGCATGCAGGGTTAGAGCAATGTATGGAATGAATTCTGTATTGACTGTATAATTATGCTGTGTTTTACAGGATTTGATGAGGTCAGATCTTATGGAATGTTAACATGTGGGGAGGGGTCAACATATTTGTGATGTCAGGCTCTTTTACATAGACTATTGCTCTGGGGACAAATCCTGGACCGGTAGATAGAAATGCATTGGACTCAGGCAACGGCCCAGCTTTAATCATCTTAATTCCATTTATTTCAAATCGTTTTGTACTATATACTATATATAGACATTATGGAGACTGTAGTTATTACTATACAATACAGCTGGCGTGTTGCACACATGCCTAAATCACTTTTATTTGCGCCGTTCTTATTGAAAACAATGAATTTCCAACTCATTGAAAACAATTAATTTCCAACTCCAGCTTGTCCCACTTTCAGGCTGCGTGAACAGTCGCCGCAGTTTTCTGCCCCCAATGTCACAACTCGTCTACTAGATGGCTCTCGGGCAAGCCATAGTGAAGGCGTGGCCTGCCTCGATGTCCTGTCTGTGCGTCACACCGGAACTGAACGCGTCACGCTGTAGGAGAGAGGAAGTCAACATTCGATGAAGTGTTAAAAAAAAGTGTCCAGCAGCTAAATAAATCTACACAAATCAACTACGCTGCTGTACTCTTGTGTGGTGCTGCCGAGTTGAACAGATTTAAGGATCTTCGAAATCACCCAGAATATGGCCGACGAAAACATATTCCTCTTCGTGCCGAATTTGATCGGTGAGTGTTATATATTTGTCTATGTACAGTATGAGAGATGCCCCAAAAAAGAAAGATTCCCCTTTTTGTACGACAAACGCCGACGTATGGACGTGAGTGCTTCGTCTTTTTGAGCAACACGATCAGCTAGATGTATTTACAGTTTTATCTTAGCCATGTTTCAGGGAATATTTAACTATAATACATGCTGTAGATTAAAAACACATCTATGATTGGCGTGATCCAACGCTAATGGTGCAAACATGTTGTTTGTTGTTCAGGTTATGCCCGCATCGTGCTGGCCTTGGTGTCATTCTACCTGATGCCATGCTGTCCGATGCCCGCCGTGTTCTGCTACCTGCTCAGCGCTCTGCTGGACGCATTTGACGGCCATGCTGCCAGGGCGCTCAACCAGTGTAAGATGCGTGTGTGTGTGTGTGCGTGCGTGTGTGCGTGTGTGTGTGTGTGCGTGCGCATATGGTGATAGTATGCTGATAACATAACATGATGACTGTGTGTGAAAGAGTGACACAGGGTGTTGACGGTTATACACCACTTAACATCTGCCCCACATTTTGACAATACATTAAATGCAACTCCTATAAGTTGAATTAACTAGATCAGCACTCGGTATAGTGCATACTTGTTGGGCACAAGTAGACCGTGGCCTACTTGTGCATGAGCGGAGTGGGCTAATACTCATGACTTTAGTTATAAAGGTCTCTTATTTACCTCACAATTACGTCACCATTACATCAACCTCCAACTGGCCAATGGGAGTGCCCCAAAGGACGCCAGCCACACAACACCGTGCACCGATCGCTTAACCGACCCCACACACACACAAACACACATACAATTAAATTGTTAATCACAATGATCAGTCGTGCTGTCAAAGTGTCAGCCTTTCTTCTCTTTCTTCTGCTCCGCAAACCAGCGACAAAGTTCGGTGCCATGTTGGACATGTTGACGGACCGCTGTGCCACCATGTGCTTGCTGGTCAACCTGGCACTCCTCTACCCTTCCTATACCTTCTTGTTCCAAGTCAGCATGTGTCTGGACATCGCCAGCCACTGGCTACACCTTCACAGGTACTGCACCCAAGGTCCCTATTCTGGTCATGTCACACCAAAGATGATTTGGTTAAATATATCGGTGAACTATCATTTGAAAGACAAAAAATGTAAAGCTTTAAAGGTAATAGAGGCAACTCTTTAACCAAAAATTAAAATAGATATATAGCTATATTTTTTGGGCTTTTTCCCCTCTATGTTGCTTTTAATCTGAAGCTGCAGCTGTTTCCCTGCAGACAGACTTGTTGCTTTGTCCTCTTTGTAGTTCAACAAATCATAAAAAACAAAGCATTCGTGGGGCTCAGGGAAAGGAGGGGGCTTGTGTGGGTTGAGGCAGTGTTTTAGCCACAGTCTCCAGGAGATTCATAATAAGCCCATAGAGTGGAGAGAGGTGAAGTTAGATTGTGTTTTGAAACAAAACTGTTTACAAACAGTGTTTGTACACACTAAAGTTGCCTCTATTACCTTTAAAGTGCTGGCATTTTTAAAGCACCTTTTTATAGGTCTGCATAAAACCGCATAAATCCAGGCATGCACCAATCTGTTGGCTGTCTGTTGATGTTGTTTTTTGCAGTCCCAAACACAGACATTCGCCACTAGAATGACCATAGACTCTTCTTCTAGAACGACCATAGACTCATCTTTGCTGTTGGGTGGAAACCTTGTATTTCCCAAACTGTTACTTTGCAGGAAATGGAAATAAGAGCCTTTTGTTCCAAATTGATCCAGTCACCCAGTGCTGTTATGTAGTCACAAGCTCTTAATATGTTTGTTCATTTGTTTAAAAAAATCAAAGAGTAGTGCCAACTTGGTGCATGGCGTTATAGTTGATTTTTTTCAACCCACTTTTAGCAAATCACAAAGCTGCCCTGAGCTTGTAGCTCAGCTAGGATTTATGAACTAAACATAAGATCATGAAACATGGAAAACATGGTTTCTGCTCGGCTACAAATAAAATCTATATATATGGGATTTGGAATGACATCTTCCCTGAGTTACTGAGGTATGTTGCAGCTTATGGAAATGAATGTGACCTGCCCTAGAAAGATTGGTTGGACATGCTGGAAGCTCTTTTGAAACAGAGTGTTGCTTTGACTATTGTAGGATGTAGCATGAATGAATCAGCCCGCTTTACTTAGTGGAGTTGAATCAGCCCTTTACAACACCAGCAAAAAAAAAAAAAAGATTTTCCCACATTCTGACCAGTGGCTCAGAAGTAATAGTTCAGTTCTTAACTATTTGAACCCTAATGTCCCTACTCTGTGAGAAATAAAGTGAGCTTTATAGATCTGCTATTTCTGGTGAATAGACGTGGTCACTGTAGAAGCAAATGAGAGCAGACCAAATACAGTGCTAACTCGGTTCTCTTTCTATTCAATTTCTCCTTAGCTCAATGATGAAGGGATCTTCCAGCCACAAGACCATTGACCTCTCTGGCAACCCAATCCTCCGTCTTTACTACACATCCAAGGTAAGAGCGGGCAGCACAGACAGAAGAAAACACTCACAATACACAGATCCTTGTGTTATAATAACTTTCCTAAGAAGCTTCTTTTTTGAAAAAAACATTGTCATGTCACTGAAATAGTCAACCCACTGTCGCATAATTGCTTGCGCAAAATGCGCAGGTTTGGATTTCTATCGGTTCTCCGCTTCACATGTAAAGTGTCTTGAGGCAACATGTGATTTGACAAAATAAATTTCAGTACCTGTTAAGTAGCTTAATATCCAGTAAAGGATGCAGTGATGTATGTAGCATATTGGTGTTGTCTCTCTCTTTCTGTAGCCAGTGCTGTTTGTCATGTGCATGGGGAATGAGTTGTTCTTCTGCCTTCTCTACATCCTCCATCATATTGAAGAACCAGCAGGTAAGTTTTGGTACTTGTGTTCAGCCTATTTCATACTTTCAATATGATTCCTAACACGAGTACCATCTAAATCATTATCGTTATTCAACTAACCGTATTTCTTGAAGTCATGGCTTTGTTTAATATTGATTAGTGAGTTGAAACCTGCTGAACACCAGTGCTGTCCGTGTACAGAATTTGACCTGTGTGTGTTTGTGTGTGTGTGTGCGCGTGCGCATGCAGCCTGGCTGTACTGGCTCCAGTCAGTCTGTGCAATCATCTGTCTCCTCAAGTCCGGCATCAGCCTCCTCCACCTGATCACCGCCTCTCAGAACATGGCAGCATTTGACGAAGCGGAGCGTGAAAAAGCCAGGAAGGCCAAGGCCGAGTGAGGACCCAAAGAGCAGAAACGGCTCATACTAAGTTGACACACCGCTTGCTTTTGTTTGTTTGTATTTGTTTTTATATGAGGAGATAAATTATTACTCACATACAGTATATTGATTGATTATATCCGTTTGAAAGTGGGGTGCATTGCTTATTTTGTCTTGTAGGCTGAGCTCTTAAAAAAAAGTCCTGACATGCACAAAGTCCTCTCTGCAACATTCTAATTGCCCATAGAGGTGATTCTGTGCGCACAATGGATACTTATTTGTCTTTTTCTGTACATGAACTAGGGGTTTTCTTGGGAGCATACATATCATTGTCTATTTAAGCCATAATGAATATCATTCCCGCTGAGTCGAATCTACCCAGCACTGTACACAAGGCCACCAATACCCAGGGAAATGAAATAATCATCTTGCAATAGTCTGAAAGGCATGGATAGGTGGGAATGCAGGGCACATGCTAACAACATTCCTTTGAGACAGGTTGTCGATGCCGATCTCTCAGTAGCATGGGAAGCATGACTGACAGGAGTGGAGTCAAGCGTGTTGAATGAGTAAATGTATGTTAACCACCAAAGTCCCCTTTTAATTGTTGGGGTATTTGTCACTGTACACTTGCACGTGCGTGACATTTGTCCTGCATTTACTCATTTGAACTATCAGGAGCAGTAGGTGTTATTCATACAAAACCTGGGGAAACAGGTGTCTTTCTCAGACACACTTTAGCACAGACTGGGCTAAAGTGTCACACAGTTCATAGTAACGTATGGTGAGCTTGTAGATCTGAGTTTCTGTATTTCTGAAGTTCTTTGAAGATTGTCGCCTATAAGGGCATGCCCAGAATATCTGTATATGCGGTAAGGTGAAGTAGTCATTGATGGAGAACTTAATCCAAGTCTATCATAACTACCACTCACAGAGAAATGTCAAGCTTAGATAGTGGAATTGTTTTCAAAGGAGGCAAAGTAGAATAATGAGTTTATTAGATTCTAGTATTCTAATGTACTGTATCGGGTGTGCATAGATACTTATATTAATTGGGGAGTATGTCTGTTGTGATGTCTGACAATTTGATATTAGACACGTATACGTATTTGAATATTGACCACCGTTGAATTTCATAGTGTGATTTATATTCCAACATTCAACTTTATTTATTCATTACTCTGTCCCCACATAAACACATAACACAAGAATCCTACAGACAATTAATGCTGATCTATAGGGTTAATTAATAAGGTGACATGAACATGCTGTTGAAACATTTTAAAAGGGATTGACACCAGCTATTATGATATAATTTGCTGTATTTAACCTTAGTAGTAGTAAGTAATGTGTCGGTCATCAAATCCACTTCAAAACAATACAGGCCATCAAACAGAAAGGGCACATGTTAATCTAACCTATTCCCTTTTCATTGTAGACAATCTAATGCTTGTTGTTGTTTTTTTTATTTGCTATACCTTGTTTTTGTTTTTATGTCACATTATGCTTACGTTTCACTGTAAGTTGACTTCATTACAAGTTATGAGTATACAGTAGGCTATGTTCCTAGCTCTAAGAACCGAGCCACTATCTATAAAGACGATTACATTTTACTTCATGAAGATAAATAATTATATATTATAGTTGGGCGTTATAGTTTGAATTTGTTGCACTGTTGGCTATAAGTCACTAAATGATATTTTATGAGGCAGATGTTTCCAACTGTGGTAGGAGTGGTAGAAGATACTTTTTTTGCTATTTATGTATGTTCAAAGTTATATAGGGCACAATTCTTACCTCATGAAATACAGCTGAGTATTAGTTTGTGGTATTGTATCATTCATTTGACATGTTTTTCGTTTCATCACTGTCTGACCTTGCGTATATATACTGTATGAGTGTAGGTGCGATGTGCACCATGCTGCTGATTGAATTTAGATTAAGTTCCGTACCGTAGTGGTTCTCAAACTTTTTTACTTTCATAATTGGGCCACACCACCCCATATTGTGGATAAATGGACACTTAATAGTCCGCTTGGTTCAATTTCTTCATAACTATCTGTAGACAACCCCTGCACCTGGAAATGGATAAAAAAGCTAGATGCTTCATTGACCACTGCAGTTCATTAGAGTGACCTGTATTGCACGGGAAGGACCAAGGCACGCTGCCACTCAAGTTACTACTGGCCAATCGCTGCGGCTCTTCCGGGAGTGCGGGATTCATCAGTTCAAATTAAATGGAGCTTTATTGGCATGAGAAAACAAACGTTTACATTGCCTCTTGGGTGGCCTAACAAAGGTCCCCTATTGTGACACACACAGGTCACAGAAACTTGCCTTCAGACAAGATACAAACACCCCAAAGCAGGCGTCTACCTTTTTATGCTATCTCCACTAAATGACTAAAGGACCTCTGGGGCTTGAGAACCACTGTAGTACAGTACATATTTGTGTGAGAAGCTGAATTCCCTGTATAAATATTAGTTTTTGGTAAACCCTTTTCCTGAAATGTACTGTAAGATACTCTATATCCTAATACCAAGAAGCAGTTTAGCCACACACACACACACACACACACACACACACAATAGATAATATTGACATGTGTTATGCCATAATGATTGTATTGAAATATTCAGGCCATCACTTAATACAATTCCTCTGTGTTACATTCACCTGAATGGAGGTACATAATAAAGGTTTTTGAACCAACCTTTTGAATAATGCTTATTTTTATGTTGTATGGTCAATTTTCTATCATTAGTAACTTGGTATTAGCAAAACATTGCTGGTCCTTGGTTTCTGTTCTTATTACAACATTTCAGTGCCACAAACACCACCATGTAGGCTAATGGGAGAAACAAACATGGCATTGTATAGGTTATGATACAATTTATTACATTCATTCTATTTAATCACACAGCTATACCAGTATTGAAACAGAAACTGTGGTTCTCCCCTCGAGGACCACCAGGGGTCCTCCAGGGATTATACCAGGGGGAGGTCTCCCCAAAAATGAAGAACAGATTTATAGCCCCTTATTTAAACCCTATTATTTTATATTTTGCAAATGTTTTGAAATCAGATTGATTTACAAGCTCAACGTGTCTTGTCATTTTTAGATCTGCTATTTTTGGATTAATTTTGAAATATTTTAACAACACATGGACACCCACAGATGTGGGTCTTCAGACAAATTAGGCCTACCGACTTGGGGGTCCCTGGCTGGGAGTTCTACGCCTACTTCACAGTTGAGTATTTGTATTGAGAACCACAATGTTTTATAAAATGTAGTTGGCTTTCATATTTGTGAATGTGTGCGCTTGGGGGCGGGGGTCCCAAAACAACATTATTGTCGTCATTGTAGCCCATCCAGCTGTTGCACTTGCGCGCATCTTTACCTTTAAGGTTGAATGGGACACTGTTGCTTTGTTTTAAAACGCCACACACACCAACACCACCATCTTAGATTGTGGATCATCGTTGACATGATCCGACGCCGCTCGGCGGGTTCCGTACGTGTCGTCGGTCGGCGGTTCCTTCCGCGCGGTACGTCGGTGCTTCGTATAGCGGCACGATCCGGACCGGGGATCGGGGAATTAGAGATTATTTGTCGGCCTACTGACTGAGCGGGTCGGCAGGCAGGCGGGCGGGGGCGAGGAGGGGCCGGGACGGGACGACACGCGCCGAGGAGGCGGAGGAGGAGGAGGACGGGGGTCCATACATACACAAAAATACTTTCCCTTTAAACTAGGGGGACAGCGGCGGGGGATACACACAGAGGGGGAGAGGAGGAGAAGAGATAAAAAAAAGAAAAGGAAGAAAGACAGTGAGGGTGGGAGGGAGAGCGAGAGAGAGAGAGGGAGAGAATTTGAAAAAAAGAGAAAGATGTCATCCTCCCGATTGAAACGCCGAGGCGGAGCCATGGATCGCGGCCGATGAGGAACTCTCTAGTTGGGGGACACGGTTCACGCAACACCGAGGCTTTGGGATCCATCGTTTTCGGCCTTTCGGAGCTATCATCGAAATAAATGACTCCTATCTATCCCCACGCAGTCAGCAACAGCTGATTATAGCCGGCTATGATTATTATAACGTTTTAACTATATGTTATCCATCTGTTTGTGTGTAATTATTGTTTTTCTCTTTTGCATGCACTTCACCGATTTTGTTTTGTTACAATAGACGTAATTGCAAAATAAGCAACTATAATCAAATGCACCATTAAAAAAGCATGGCACTACCACCCATTTTGTCGCGTTTACAAAGCATATTGTCAGTGCCTGTATATTGCCTACAGATTAGTATTATTACTACTAGTATATGAAAAAAAAAATCAAACTGATAGAAGAAGCCTGGCCACAACACAAGGTCTTAACAGTGTTAGATGATCAGTACCTACCGAAAATTGATACTGGACATAATCACCAGCTTCTACTAACCTAACAGGACAACTATTGACACTGAACGTGCCACGGGGCCTCAGACTGTGCTTTCATAGCAGCAGATTGGCACGGTGTTCGTTGGGTTGTGCCCCCCTCCCACCCTCCTTTACAGCCCCTCACTGCTCCCAGGCTGGGAGCTGTTTAGTTTCTGCTGACTGACCCCCTCCAACCTGTCCGCCATGGATACCTCCTGGAGCAACTTTCTATTTCAGGTAAGCCAATGTTGATCAACGTGCATGCCCAGACTGGCTTGGTTGTGTGTGTGTGTGTGTGTGTGTGTGTGTGTGTGTGTGTGTGTGTGTGTGTGTGTGTGTGTGTGTGTGTGTGTGTGTGTGTGTGTGTGTGTGTGTGTGCGTGCGTTGTGGGGGAAGGGGAGGCAGAGTTCAGAGGGGTCAGGCAGGCGTCAGTGTTGGTCAGTGCACACACACCAATGATTCTTTCTCATCAACCTCAATCATGATACTTTATAGGATTGTAGTGTGCTAGTGCTGATGATGCCACTGTGGAAACGTTCACCAGTTCCTGTTTGAATAGTGTGGCACAATGTGTGTGTGTGTGTGTGTGTGTGTGTGTGTGTGTGTGTGTGTGTGTGTGTGTGTGTGTGTGTGTGTGTGTGTGTGTGTGTGTGTGTGTGTGTGTGTGTGTGTGTGTGTGTGTGAAGGAGAAGGAGATGATTCCTTTCACAAAGACCTTAAGATGTATATATACTGTATATCTATTTATCTTATCCAATGATCCACAGCCCATGATCCTAGCTATTTCCTTAGCAAGGCTGCCAAAGAACCAGAAGGTCCCAGGTTTAATTCCCATCTATGTGTCATTATACAGGCATTATACAATGTAACTGGTTCCCCTAAATGGTCATCAGCTGGGCGGTGCAGAAAACTGAATTTGTCCAGTGGGATTAACTCTGTCTTCTCCAATTTTATGTAAAGACTTTAGTCTTCATCTATGGACAGAATACAAAAGTATTCTCTTGCGAGGAATGCTGCCTCGGTTTCGAGAGAGCCAGCCAAGTCTATTGATATTAATGTTTGTTTAGAGCACTTATTACGTAAATCGTTTGCCAGCCAAGTCTATGGACTTTAATGCTTGCTTAGGGAACTAAATGACAACATGAGACATCATCAGGCCAATAATAAATAAATACAGTGTGCAGCCCTCATTTTACACAAGTGTGATTTCCAAGCCAGGAGCTGATGAGGTAGTACTCGAGGTATTTACATGGATGTTGACATGGACAAGTCAAGTCTATAGTCCTTTTATTTTCATTTGTAACAAAAGGATTGGAATTGAATGGAAGCAAGAAAAGTGAACCGGATTTAGACTTTGATACTAGTGCAAACTACTTTAGCGCTTCCACCCTGAAAATCCACCCAAAATGTATCATCCATTTGGTGACTCAGGAATGAATGCAATGTACTTCTTAGTGTTAATTAAAAATGCCATGCTGAAGTGATGTTTGAAAAAGGTTGTATTAATGAAGCATTTTATTCTGTTATTTGTACTCAGACGGCGTCGTCACAGAGCCAACCTGAAGCTCCGCTTCAGTCAGAGCTGCTGCCAGAGTTGACAGGCTCTGCCCAGAGCCCCCAGGAAGAGCACATAGCTCCACCCCCATCCACTGTGGACACAGCTGCCCTCAATGAAGAAGAGCCTTTACCTGGTGAGGGTCTGGACACAATCATAACTTGCTTTAGTCCACTTTCATCCGGGCATTCTTATTTTGGGCGCTATTGTCAAGAACATTCAAAATCTTTCTAAACGCTTAAAAAAATCATTGAGTTTCATCACACCTATCATATTAGCGACAGAGTTGGGATTTTGAGCTTGACCGTGGTTTGAAATGATGCTTTTGGCTGAGACCATCAGAGATAAAGAGCGCAAAATCTCTCTCGAAAGAACCACCCATCGACTTCTCGAATATACAGCAATCCTTCCCGAAGTCCCTGTGTTTCCTAGTCCGATCCAGAAAAACACAGTTTCCTTGGCACTGCTACAGTGCTGATTATGAGGTTACAGTGTATCTTCCCCTTATTCTCTTAAATCCTGCCTCAAACCAGTAGAAAACATTCCCTGATGTCATTGCTAGTAGAAAGACCAGGAAGTCTGGTGTGGTATTGTGAAATCCATGATCTCGACCTGGTCGAAAAGTGATGCTGAGAACAGGAAAGTAGAGTCTTCATTGTAAATGTGTGACAACTCTTGCTAAAAACAAAGCGTTTTGAGTTCACTGCATGCATGCAGACAAGCATGGACACAGGCATGCAAGCACAATTTATGGAGGATAAATGGAGTTGTGAACCCAGCAGTGCACTGCGTGTACAATTCATATGACAGTGAATAAAACACTGAATAAAACACTCCTTATAGCACCTGAACCTCTAGCCTCTCCCGCAGCTGTTGTTGTGGGTCAGGGCCGGGGAGGGTTTCATGATGTAATGGTGGTGTATTTTGAATGAGTCTTTTGACTCAAAGGCTTTCAGCTTTCAGGAAGAAACCCAAGGCTGCGTGGATGTGTGGCTTGTAGTCCACGAAGGGAGTGGGACCACATTTTAATGAATATCTTTGCGCATTCATGAACTTGGTGTCATGACTAAAATATCTAAGAACACTTAAGGTGCGTTCAGACTTGGATGGTTAATGTGGCATGATATGTGTTTCCAGTCGCTTGTGCACCCGTTTGTGCAACTTTTGTGTCTTTGCATTGACTTTGTATTTAACCGTGCAGCTTTAACCAATCAAGTCTAAGCGCACCTTAAGACAAATAAAAAACCCGAGTGGTGTGTTTCTTGTGTCCTAAACATCATTAAAAGTTGAGGGGCACGGTGGAACAGTGGTTAGTGCTGTCGCCTCACAGCTAGAAGGTCCTAGGTTTGATTACAGCTAGGGGCGCCCCTAGCGGGCACTGATGACGTATGGGCACTGATGACGTAGCTCCGCCACGTCATCAGTGCCCAAACTGCCCATACCCGAGGAGGGGTTGGTGAAAGGGCCTTTCTGTGCGGAGTTTGAATGTTCTCCCCGTGCCCCCTAGGGTAGATACCCTCACAAAAACATGCTGTAATCCTGGGCTCTAAACTACCTCCCCCTGGCCAGCCGGGGCGGGACGCCTGATGTAGGGGACCGGTACTGGTTGGAATAACGTGTTCCTTCCACGTGCTACGTCCAACCAGGGAAACAGGCAGCTTGGACTCCTCATGCATTGAAGGAAGCATGAAGCCAGTCCGCTGCCTCCCCAGGTTGGCGAAGGATGTGTATAGCCCAGGATCACATTAGGAATCGTGGGATAAAAATATAGTAAAAAAAGACCTTTATGATGATGCCCACTCATATTGGTTGACATGCACTATTGATGGATGTTCATGAGTGGGGAATGTCGGAATGTGCCTTGCATAGGATTCGGTGATATTGATGTAGGAATGTGCATTGTGCATACAGTTCAAATCGACTAGAACTAGACCGTTTTCAACCTTTATGTGAGCTCACCGTGCATCACAATGTGATGATTTGTGAACTTGTAGATCAAGTATTAGTTCAATTGAAAGAGATAGTTGAAATAATGAATGATAGCATAATGACTTTTCAATGTAAAAAACAAACAAACAAACAAACAAAAGAAACAATTGAGATTGCCCTCTGAGAAAATAATGAGTCACATGTATTTAGGTTCTTGCTTGCTTCATTGTGTTCAATAGATACAATAGATACTAACCAGCAGCAGTGGCTAAGGTTGTGGTGAGGTCAGAAGAGCAGTTTGACCCATAGCCTATTTTAAGCTCTTTTGTTTCTCTTTCTTTGCATATCAAAGCTACAGTAGAAGACCCCCCTCAACACACACACACACACAGAGACACACAAACACACACACACACACACACACACACACACACACACACACACACACACACACACACACACACACACACACACACACACACACACACACACACACACACACACACACACACACACACATGAAGTTCTTCATGGCACTTTGAAGACTGTGTTTTTCCAGGGTGCATCAATGGCCTTGTATGCTTTCCTGCTTAGCCTGTAATCTGCATGTGTTTTTCACGGCTGGCAGAAAAGAGGGCAGAGCGCCCCATGGAGAAACACAACAGGGGGTGGGGGATATAAACCCACATGAAAACACCCTTTGGTCTACAGTATTCATCAGTACAGTTGAGCCACAGAGATGTTCTGTAGTCCTACTTTTTTCCACAGTAACCACAGTGACATGATAGTCTTGTTTCCTGTCCACAGTGGGTGATAAACACTACACTACAATTTTAACGTCTTCCCACAATCCACCCATTACCCCCACCCTGTCTCTCTATCTCTCTCTCTCTCTCTGTCTCTCTCACTCATGCTAATTCTATGTTGTCGTGCACCCACTCATTGATATTCTCGTGGCTTTGTGGAACTCATAACATATTCACATTGTTATGAGTGCATGTAGTTTCTATTTCTGTTGTCTGCAATGACATGGCCAAAACATGATACCAGGTTGAAAGTAATAACGGTTACAGACCAGGAGGCGGGGATATTTCCCCACATTAAAAATTAAGAAATGTTTCGGCTATCCAGCTTTTTCGGGCCAAAGCCCTTCCTCAGACCTTAGGTCTGAGGAAGGGCTTTGGCCCAAAACGTCACCATATAAATAAATCAACATTCGGGAGCATCAAACTGGTGTGCAGATTTTCTTTCTTTTGTTCAGTCATGTTATATTTTTAATCTAGCAACCTACCCAAATTGGGTTTTTTGGATTTGCGTGTTCCAGCTTTTGCCATTTATTCCAATACATGTGGTGATTGGTGAAATAAAAACTACTGTCACTCGCATTAATATTTATGTTTTATGAGGACAGGGCGCCAGAGGAGTCAGAATGCGCTTGTAGTAAAGTGGTAAACTGGTTTGGTCCATATCGCAACTTTGATCTTGTTGTACAGACCGTAGTGCTACGTTTGAATCCCCTTCTTTCTCACTTTCAGTGAAGCCAGTCACGAAACCCGGCCGACCGGCCCACATCTGCGCCACATGCAACAAGCAGTTCAAAAACAGCTACAACCTGCGGCGCCACCAGTCCGTGCACACAGGCATCAAGATGAAGAGCCAAGCCGCCCGCGAGAAGGAGGAAGGGGGCGGCAAGGGGGGAGGGGGGCGGCTGGAGAGGCAGACGGTGCCTCTCTCCCTGCTCCACCTCTCGCTGCCCCCTCCTCTTCCGCCAGCCCCCGCTCCCCCGCCCCCCGCTGTCACCGAGCCCCTCCCCCAGGACGTAGCACACACCAATCAGGAGGGCCAGCCTGTCACGGTGTCCATCGCCCCGGCCACAGTAACCATGGCAGTGCCACCTCAGCCCCTCCAAGCTGCTGTTGTCGTTGTGGGCTCCATGGAACAGGTGGGCTCCTTGAAGAGTTCTGCTCACGACTACTAATCGAATTTATTGATTGACTGAGGAATATATTGTATTAAAATACAGCAAGTGATTCATAATCTCATTACAGGCATGTGGTTATTAGGTGAAATCTTTCAAAAACATAATGCATGAGCATTTGGTCTGAGAAATCTTCATTGCGTTTGTTTTCCCACAGCACGTATTTTAGTGAAACTATCTTCAAAAAGGCTTACCCATGAACATATAAACGTATACAAGTTTTAATCAGATCCCACATTCTCAAGGAGACTCCACCTTTTAGCATACTGATAGCCCTCTTCTAGTGCGGCATATTTGGGATAATATCTGTTAAATAAAATTGGTTCACTTCCTGAACTATTATCTTTCTTGCCACAGCACCCGAATCCCAATCCCAACTCCAACCAGGTGCGTAAGAACCATGCCTGCGAGGCGTGCGGCAAGGCCTTCAGGGACGTGTACCACCTGAACCGCCATCGCCTGTCCCACTCTGACGAAAAGCCCTACTCCTGCCCCATCTGCCAGCAGCGCTTCAAGAGGAAAGACCGCATGAGCTACCATGTGCGCTCGCACCAAGGCGGCGTGGAAAAGCCTTACATCTGTCCTCACTGCGCCAAAGCCTTCTCACGGTACGTGTGGATTCTTAACAGCACTCTGCCACTTTGAGTAAAATAACAACAGTCAAGTACTGCCAGTACTGCAAAATACTTTATTTGGGGAATTTAAAGCCCTAACCACCCCAAAAAGTCGAAACTGTTTCACTGTTGTCCCTGCTGTGCGATATGTCCTGTTGACAGGATCATATTTGTAAAAAATAAATGACTCATTCATTGGCTAGAAATGAAATGAATTCACATTCATGCATCAACATGCCCCCAAAAATCTGATTGCTCCTCACTCACACAAATGTGATTGCTTTATGTATGATTGGTGTTTGTTTCAGACCTGACCATCTCAACAGTCATGTTAGACAGGTGCATTCGACAGAGAGACCCTTCAAATGCACGGTAATGACCTCCTTCTACCTAACCATGTTTGATTTGCATTAATGCACATACAGGGTTCTTTTTTACATTCATGTATCTGTGCACGTACCATTGTCTTTCATAGACTTGCACATCTGCGTTTGCCACGAGGGACCGCCTTCGTGCCCACCTGATCCGCCACGAGGAGAAGGTGCCATGTCACATTTGTGGGAAACTGCTGTCTGCCGCTTACATCACCGATCACATGAGGGTCCATAACCAATCCCAGCATCATTCCTGCCACCTCTGTAATCGCAGTAAGTCCGACAGAAACTAAGGACAATGAGGTTTGTGTTTCGTTTTCTCAATGAATCTAAATTTGTCACTGCACGTCTTTCCCAACCTTCTTCCCACTCTGCTGCCAGGTTTTACCACCCTCACCTACTTGCGGGTTCACGCCCAGAAGCACCACGGGCAGGAGTGGAAGGACAGCGGCGGGGCGCGGGGTGGCTTCGGAGGCACGGGGGCCGGAGGGGTGTTGCTCTGCCAGCTGTGCGGGGTGCAGTGCAAGACGGCCACGCAGCTGCAGGGGCACATGGGCACGCACGCCAGCCCCCAGGCAGGGGACCCCAGCCCGGATCCCACCAGCGCGAGTCCCGTGGGGACCACCAGCGTAGCGGTCACCGTCTCGAGCGCTAGCACAGTTGGACTGCTGGTGACCGACTGTTCCAGTATCGCCCCGCAGCCCCACAGCTAGCACCCTGTTGGGGTTCACGATGGGTGGGTGCAGATGTTAGGACGGCAAGCCAGCAACCAGGACAGGTGTGCACAGTTCGATGTGTCCACTGTAAAATCCTGAGTGTTCATTCAAAGGTGCTGTAAGTTATATTTATTGTGAATGCAGTGAGCGAGATTACTATGCAAGCTAGGCAAAAATGTTTGATTGTGTGTGTGCGTCTGCGCACACTCACTGTATTTTATTTGTGTATTGTGGAGCACCCCCAACCTACGTTTTTCACAATGCATGTACTTGTACATCTGTGTGAGATGCTCAAATATTGAGCCCAGCGTGACATACAGACAGACACACAGACATGTTCTGCCTGGCTTCCATAGCAAGGGCTCAATGTGTTCGCAATCACATATGAGGCTGACTAAGGAGTGGGACGTTATGAAAATTACACGTGGATTTTCAACATATAATTCACTCTATAGTATACTGTATGAGGGAGAACAATGTCACAATACATTTAAATCTCTGCCATAGGATTAATTTAAGCTTCTTCACGATAAACAATAATAATCATTTTCGTCCCATCTAATTAAAATTCAGTCAGTGAGTGTGCAGTGAATTTTACTGTACTGTTGGCTAGTGTCAGGAACCACCTCTTGACAATGCTTACTAAACAAACAATAATTATTATCAGAAGATCTATCTTTTTTCTCCAACAACCCTTTTTGTTTTAAACGCCCCAAAACATATCTTACACTACCGTTATAACACTGAGAGGATTTTACAGTGTATATGTGTTGTACTGCCTGCATGACGTCTTAATTGATCACTTACACCTTTGTATTAATTTCCACAAAAAAATGTATCAACTGCCAAAAACAGTGGAAACAGACAACAACGAGTTCAGCACAGAACAACCGTCTTATCTTTTTGAACTGACCTTTGGATGGTTTCTGTTTGACCTTTAGAACGCTCAATGAGCCCCGGCTGTCTCCATCAGCCATGTTAAATGTGCCGACTTGCAGCACTCATTTAAGAACACATACAGTAGCCTACATTGTGTATTTCCCATGGAGAGATTTCAGATGCTGTATCACAAAATATGAGTTGAAGCCGAGGGGGGACGGATGGTGGACGATAAACTGTATTGAAAAAGTGGCTTCATGACGTTATGAGCAAAGGTTCTGTGTATTTTTATTCATGTGGATTTGCTGTTTCAATTTGCCATGATAGTTATATAAATATATATAAAGTACAATTACAAGTAGCTTGGTTTATAGTTTCTGTTTTGTTTTATTTTATATTAATTACACAGCTTATATGGTTTTCTTAAAGCAGTTGCTGTTTTGTAGATTTATTTCATGTTATATCAATGTTTGTTTCTGGTGGGAAATCTACACAAAAAATAATCATGATCATGTTAACATGCCTATCTCAGTTTCTCTACCAAGATGTTTTTGAAATGGTTTCCTAGTTTGCCTTTTGTCAGATTCGACTATGTCCAGAGCAGGGAACCATTGAATGACAGGGGAAAATCAACTATTGAAGATGGGCCATTAATATGTACATACATTTTTATAGAACTGATAAAGATTAAAGAATTGTTGTTTGTGTATATTCCCCATGGACATTGAATGTGCATAACCTTGCTTCATATGATCTTTGTTCTTAATCTGGATGCTGATTTGTAATTCTTGAAAAGTAAAGAATTGCCATGTAATGTGTAGCTATGTTGGTGACACAATTTCTGTGGCTGTGCATATTGACTGTATGTGATGATGCATAGTGCATAGCGCCTCGTTACTACTGTATTAAAAGGCAGTGAATGCATGTGTGGATTTAACTAGGGCTGATTTTTGTACCATTCTCTGGGTTCTCAGCATTGGTTCTGGGGGGGGGGGGGGGGGGGGGTCAATAAGGTTGTTAATTCAAGGGGGTCCACAGCCTATTGACTCAGAGTCAGAGGTGATAAGGTGAAAACCACAACATGATGGGGAACGACTCACCGCTCACCCAAACACAGCTCGATGTTTTAACTAAACACGTTTTTGGTGGTCACCTTATCACCTAAAATTGGAGCATGAATAGACCTTTAATTTGTTACATTAATTACAGGTGATAACATTCTGTATAAGAACTGATTGACTACTATTTTAACTGTCCAGAGTGCACAGTAAGTAGTAATGTATGTATAGCAATGTAATGTATAGCACCCGTCATGACATGAAATTCAGCACCAAGTACTTTGTAGAACAATATAGTGATTTAATCTATTAATGCCTTAATCATACTTAGCCAAATAGGTGCCTTCAATTGGGTAAGGAGAATATATAATTTTCCATTCAGGGGGAGAAAGGGGGAAAGGCCAATAATAATCTCTGGCTATTGCAACTACACTGATTAAAAATCTAAAAGCAAGAGTGAAGAAAGGTCTTGTGCTGTTACTATCTACAGAGGCTGCAGGTCTTGTAATGGGAGTTTATTCCAAGCCATCTTGGAACTCTGGAGCAAATAATCTATACAATTAGGGCTCCAGGGATTAAAGAATAAGACGAATGGGGGTCTGGCCTCTAGTCTAGAGCTTCTCAAAGTTCATAAAAATGAACTGTTAAATAAACCCACTTTACATGGCTCCTAATGGACACCTATATGTCTGCAACCCCGAGAATATGCTCCCAGAGTTATGTTGGCCCTTGAAATGAAAACATCTGAGAGCCACTGGCCTGTGTTATAATGGCATTGTTTACACCGGCGACTCAAAGGACCCATCCAAGCATCCATCCAGCCAACCATCCCCCATTCGGCTTTCCTCGCCAGTGTTGCCATGCCCGTTATTATAAGCAACGTTGTGCTTGTTTTTCTGTAAATTGCTTGAAAATATTGATTCATGATGTAATCATGCGATGCTTTGTAGTTTGTAGATGGTCTGTTTTCAAAATACTTGTAATACATTTGAAAACATGACATTCTGCTTAAAGGGGAATAAAGGGGAAGGGGTCTGAAAAAAACTGAAATTAACATGGTGAAATACATCTTCATGATCTCATCAGATGTATTTCACCATGTTAATGATTTTTTCGGACCTCCATTTTTATAGGTATATTAATGACATATTAAAATGATGAAAATGGGTGGAGTTTTACTATATGTAAAGCCAAAGGCTCGCTTTATTTTGGGTTTGTTTTCATAGACCTGGTGAATGGGGCTGCTTGTTTCCCTCGCAAAACTTGGCAACACTGGCAGCAGCAGGTACTGCTACTAGTAGCCCACTAGTAGTAGTAGCCGCTATAATACAGAGAGAGCAGACTGGAGTGAAGTGAGGCTGTATACAGGGAGTTACAGCTGACTGTCTGCTAAAACAAAACACGACGAGCGAAAAGCACAACCAACGCAGGAATACCAAAAGAAGACAAGACAGGACCCCTGGAGCGGACACTTAAATGGGACTTCGGGGCGAAGATGGTCCTGTATTTGGTACGACACAATGGGCCAGCTAGCGAGGAGCAACCACAGCGCTAACAGGAGGAGGCGCTAGCTGGTCCGCTAAAAAGCTAACTGGCTGCAGTGCAGAAGCTTCTCTGACGACGGACCGCACAGCACCACACAGCCGACAACAAACAACCACTTCCACTTTTGGTTGTTGTTGTTTTTTGCAACTCGACTCCCCTGGTTTGCTTCGGCACCGTGCCATGTCAGCCCGGGTTTCGTCGAGCGCCTCCTCGCCCCAGAAGCTCGCCTGTTCTCCGGGTGGATATCTAGGTCAGCCCGCAGAGCAGCGCTAGCTACCATTAGCCGCTATATGGGTCAGCTGAGGAGTCGTTGTTGGCTGCTAGCCTGAGGGAACAGCTGGTTAGCATGGGAGCTAACTTCAAGTGAACAACACTTTTTTTGTATATTTACACCAACTCGTGTTCCAGCACCCCCAACGCGAGTTCGGGTCCAACTTTATCCGAGTTCGTGTTGACTACTAAACGTACACTGATGTCGGCTCGGGGATGGTTGGTTTTGATCTCCAACAACAACACTGGTAGTGACTGAACTGAGCTGCCCCAAGCCCCGGTGCTTCTTCTTTAGAGCTGGTCAGCCCCGGTGCCTGGTAGACACACAAAGACGATTGAGTTGAAGTCGTGGATGATGTCCGTGTTTGGTGGTGGTTGTAGCTCAGATCCAGTTGTCTCAGATCTCTATGGTGTGCAGCCGTATTACCCGCACGATCATCTCCATCGTGTCGCGTCGTGTGAGCTGGGTTGTTGTTTACACCGGCGCAGGTCACACTTCTTCTAAGCATGCATGCATGCACAGAATCAGATTTTATCACGCACATCCGAGAGATGTATCTCACTCACGATTAAACGAGTAGCTCAGTGTGGCTGTCGGACTTATTTTTGTTTTATTTTTTTATTTTGACCTATTTTTTAAAAAAGTAGAATGGCCTTCCATGGTGGCGGTACGGGCCGACAGACGGTGTGTGGCAGCCTGTTTCCCGGCGGGGGCTCATCTGAGTTGGGGGGCCACAAGTATTTTTGCGTAAACACGAACTCTGGAACACCTTCCACGGGCCTCAGTGCGACGCCTTGTCTCACTGGACCCACTGCCCCGGCGGGGACGCCTCGCCACCCGACCGCCCTGGGTGGAAGCGCTGGCGGTGGGGCCGCGGTGCCTCAGCCCTACAGCAACCCGGCCAGCGAGGTGCCGAGCCCGGCCGAAATGGAGCCCGATCGCCCCATCGGCTATGGCGCATTTGGTGTTGTGTGGTAAGAACAATTCCCATCGATTTATTATTGCAGTGGTTTCCAACCCGTCTCATACCAAGGCACATTATTTATTCAGCAATTGAGCCACGGACCACCATTTGACGACATTTAGCCTCTCAGATCCAAGACTTGTCGGATATGTTCTTGCCTTTGGACAAGACTTCGCCCACAATTCCATTCTGTATTGACGCTGGTACCATTAGGACTGACAACATGCAAAATTGCAAATCCTTGAATCCTGTAGACTTATTGTAAAATGAGCAACGCACATGTGTAACAATAACTTGAGCAAAAAAATGATATTTTTACTTGAGAAATTGAGAGAGGACACTATCATGTCGTGCTGGTCCTGTGTCTATCCTACTTAATGTTGCTAGAGTACAGTGGTCTTTTACAGTGTTCCTGGGGCCATTCTAAAAGATCACCACTGGGCCCTGGGAACTATTAGATTTGAGGGGGAAACGGAACTCACTGATAGAATGTAAGAAAAGCACTGCTGTCGGAATCTCGTACAATATCAAACGGCCAAGTGAGGCATTGCCTCCCGGGTGACTTTTTGTATGTCTAGTGGATAACCCCGGTTCGATTTCTCATATATGTCATATGTCTGTGAGTAAAACCTCTGTATCCCACCAGACCCTGCTAATTGCTCTCCTCCTGAACAAGTAGCTGATTGACAATACTGTGTTTTGGCCTTTTTTTATTATTATTTGCAGGTCAGTCACAGACCCCAGGGATGGCCGCAAAGTCGCCCTGAAGAAGATGCCCAATGTCTTCCAGAACCTGGTCTCTTGCAAAAGGGTCTTCAGAGAACTGAGGATGCTGTGCTTCTTCAAACACGACAATGTAATAATTTATTCCACAACACAAAAGGAAGTGTGGGGAGTTGTATTGGATGAAACACACGTTTGACAAACATTGAATTACTGGTAATTATGTGGCTTCTTTCTACCCTTTCAGGTGCTGTCAGCCTTGGACATCCTTCAGCCTCCACAGATCGATTGCTTCGAGGAAATGTATCCTATAAATGTGCACAAGAAAGCACACGCAGTGGCACACATTTTGACACTTTCCCTCACACAAAGCATGATATTTGTTTATCTGATGTTGTAAACCTGTGTCCGTTCTATGCACAGCACAACAGTTCTGCAAGCTCATGCCACATCTCACTGCACCATGTTTTGAGCTTTTAGATCGGTTTTGTTCTGCCATGTGACATTGTCACATAACAAAGTACAGTTCAGACCTTTGTAGATTTTTCACTCACTTCTCGTCCCAGTTTCCTTTCCATTAATTTTCCCTTCATGTCCTCTTTTTTTTATCACCTTTAATTTAGCTGCTTGTCGCTCATCTATATTAAGTACATGATTGCGGTCTGAGACTGGCCACTGTATAAGAGATTGAACTGGCACTTCTTTTGTGTCAAATACAAATGTAAGTTCGTATCAAGGCGCTGCGCGTCTTACTGACGCAGGGCGTTTGCTTATATACTCCAAATATGGAGTTTGACGCACAGAGAAACATGCATTTCTGCCTGGCTGTCATAGTATAATATACTATGACAGCCAGGCCATATTATGGCTCACAGTGTTCACAATAAATGTATCATTGTGTTGCAGTTATGGTGTAAAGTTCTAAGTTATGATTAATGTTTGAATCCACTGGAACCAATTGACCACAATACAAATCACTCCTCAGTGAGGGAAAATTGTTTTCTTGAACTATTATTACAACATTTAAAGTTATACATATAGTACCTCATTCACTGGTAAAATGTTACCATAGTCTGATGTCTGCTAGAGAAGTCTGTCCGAGATGTTTCCTTGACTTCAGAAACCCCACAGCTATGTGATTACAGAGTTGATGCAGAGTGATCTGCACAAGGTGATTGTGTCTCCACAGCCTCTCACCACGGATCACATCAAGGTCTTTCTCTATCAGATCCTTCGAGGTAAGTGTCCACCCTGATGGAATAGAAAAAGGGCTCCCAAACGTTTCAGGCTTTGACCCCCAAATGAATTGCTGAACTACCCTGACAATTTACTTGGAATTATATTCCATTTTGTTTGACAAGCGTAAGCTAGTGTATAGTATTTTTAACATAACATTTGGCCAATATTTGAACGTTCATGGCCAGCTTTGTCCTGTGTGAACCCAAACATAATCATGTGTTGACTGATCATGTAATAGAGATGATTTGATTGGCTGAGCAAAGTACATACTGAGGATAAAAACTGAAGATGCCCAAAGTCATTGGCAGGAATGATTTGTGATGATTTTATTGGCTGAGAATGGAATGTGGTGTATGATAAGATCGCCCATCACTTTGCAAGTGTGTGTTTTTTTTTTTTTTTTTTTTTTTTACCATAGTATGATTTATTGGGTGCAACTGCAGGTTGAATTTAATATGAAAACATGCATTTCCCAACAGTTAGTTAGTCTGTTGCTCCCAGCCCAGGGGCAGTGTTGGGAATATTACTTTACCTTGTTAATATATTACTTATTAACTATTACCTTTATTTTAAAGCAATATATTATATTACAATATTACTATCTGAGCAAGTGTAATATACTAATATTACTTTTTACAAAATATATAATGAAATATTTAGTCACTATTAATCAAATATTGCGTAGACCAGTGGTATATCTACAATAAAGCAAGCACACTTGCTATCTGGCCAAATCCACATGAAATCAACTTGGCCAAATCTCTGGCCAAATCCATATGAAATCAACTTAGAAAAAAAACGTCACTCCTGAACAAATAATTTGATGACAAATGATAAAAAATAAGTAATTATTTAACTTCTGCAGTTGTCAATATAATTTCACAAGAACATGTTCAATGAGACAGATTGACAGAAAGTAATATTGAAAGTAATGCAGTAATCCAGAAAGAAAAGTATAATATATTTGTTTTAGTTAAGTAATATATTTATATTACAAGTTACTGCATTTTGGTAATATATTATGTAATATATTAAGTTACGTAGTGCACATCCAACATTGCCCAGGGGGTATCATGTGATGTAATGAGGCATGACCATATATGAAGGTCCCTTGAGCTGACCCCCCTGTGCTCAGCAGTCTGCTCTCACCCAGGCGGTAGCCTCAACACCCAGGCTTTAATTTTCGTCCACGTTGCACAAAAAGAGAAACCCTGGACTAAATCGTTAACCACGGTGGTCTAGAAGTCAAACTTTCTGGGCAGGCATCGCTCCAAATTATGTGACGTAGACAGGGCTGCAACTAACTATTATTTTCATCAGCCGGTTATTCAAACGATTAATCGGATTACGGCACTTCTTTACCTGTCACCTTCAAAATATATTTTAGACATGTTCAAACTAACAAATCATACATTTGATTAGCTGCTGATTGGGCTGCTATTTAAATTAAAGCAAAGCATGTATTTAGGCTTATTTTAGGCTTATTCTGACATAAATTGAGCAATAGCAGGAGATAAACAAAGGAAGCCAAATGATTGCACACATTTCTCATTAGAGAAATGTGGTTGTGAAAGAAGGTGTTTGTTTAGTAGATTAAGTTGAGACGCAAAACAAACCGGTTTGGTATCAGCGAGACGCAGGCTGCTTTCTAGAGATTAGGATATCTTGTTCCCCCTCCCTATTGCCATGGAATATCGCAATATTTAAATGAAGTCATTCCACAGGGGTCTTGTATCGTCCTGAGGAAATACTCATGCTTGCTCTGCTGGCCGAATAAAATTTAGGTTCTGACTGCAGCCCAACTACCTGCAGCAAGTAAACAAAACATTTTGAGCAAGGGGAGTTTGCTTTTTGTTAAATATTGTTGACTATTCATGAAGAGCAATGTGCTACCTTTTTTAAATAAATAAATAGCAGTGCTGCAATTATCGGGTAGATAATTGGCAAGTATAACATGACCCGTACTTGGCCCTGATTTAATGTATGCTCCTATGAATGCATGATGTGTATGCGTGACGTGGTGAGATTAGATATATAATAATTACTGACTTTCTGGATCAGGCTTGAAGTACCTTCACTCTGCTGGGATTCTGCACAGAGACATCAAACCTGGAAACCTGTTGGTCAACAGCAACTGCCTGCTCAAGGTAACCCCTTTTCTATTGTGTATACATACAGTGCGGATCCATATATTGGATCCACAAGGATCCAATATATTTATATCAGGAGATGGCAAGTAAAGACCTCATACCTTTACCTGCTATCTGGTAAAGGCCTCATAATTCATGGCAATGTTTCGTAATGTGGTCCCCAGATAAGTGATTGATTGAATTACCAAAAATCACCATGCTCGAACGAGATGCCCACATCGTAACCACATCGTGTTGTTTCCTCATGTCTTGCTGCGTGAACAGATCTGTGACTTTGGACTGGCGCGTGTGGAGGAGCCTGACCCATCACGTCACATGACTCAGGAGGTGGTGACGCAATACTACCGAGCCCCCGAGGTGCTGATGGGTAGCCGACATTACGGGTCAGCCATCGACGTATGGTCGGTGGGCTGCATTTTCGCTGAGTTGCTTGGCCGGCGAATACTCTTCCAAGCCCAGAGCCCCATCCAGCAGGTAATAGGGACCGAGACGGTGTGTGGTGTAAAGCCTGATTTATTCTTTTTTTTTATTTTAATTCCAAAGCCTGATTTATTCTATCTATAAGCTCACAACGTGTCTCAGGCTTGTAGGTATGATGAACTTAATAGATGGATCTCACTACTCACTATCATGAAAAATCTTGCCCCTGGGCCTCTGCTGTTGCCAATGCATAGTTTAGTCTGCCATCTGATGCCAATTCCGATCGATCAATCGTTCACAGAGGTAGTCTGAGCATGGCAGTGATTGGCAGAGTTGGTTAGTCTGTCCATCTGCCCATCCAACAGAAACAACATATAGTTGCTGTAGAGATTTCAGTGCACCTTCATAGTCTCGAGACGGTATTAATTTGCAATAATTAGGCCAAACTTCTACAGTATTTGCACCAAGATACCTCCTGACTAATCCAAAAGGCATTGGCTGCCATGAACATGCTGAGCACATTAATGTGCCAGAGAGGATGAATCTTCTCTTATGGTCACCCTTTATACAGAGGATGTTTATACCTTTACACATTCAAACGCTGCCAGTTTGTATTACACAAGCTTACTAGTGTGTATGGACTGGTAGTATTGAATTGTATTTTCATTCTTCAGTTTGAAACACAAATGATAATACTACTAATAATAATTATAACCATTTAGAACCTTGTGTCATCATGTCCACCAGAGTGTGCTAAAGTGGCTTTACTTTTTGTTGGCTGCATTTCATTTGGATGTTGCCTTTCCTGCTGTTGTAGTTGGACCTAATCACAGACCTGCTGGGGACCCCTCCTCTCTCTGCCATGGCCTCGGCCTGTGAGGGGGCCAGGGCCCACATCCTAAGGGGACCTCACAAACCAGTAGGTTCTGCAAACAATGTTTTCATCTAATTTATCCAACTGCAATCCTACAACCCTTTTCCCTCTGAATTCTTTCTTGCATTGAGGTATTTGATTGATGTTAGTGGCTCTAAATACTAAATTGTTGCTACCTGGCGATTACAATATTAGTCCTTCTGATGAATAAATATACAAATTAGCTTTAGCCAATATTGCTTCTGCTTCATTTTGGGGTCTTAAGCCGTTTTCACACCAAATGGTCACCTTGCAACTCATGGGGTCCAAGCAATCGTAATAATAATAATCTTTATTGTGCCAAAAGATGTTCGTCCTCAGTCTGTTCAATCACCAACATTCGAACAACTCAATGCACATTACACCAAGACAATACAAATAACATAAGGTCCGCACTGTACAAAACCATCCCATCATACTTGTACACTGTATACAGAACCTTCCTGTCGGTGGGGCAGTTTTTTTAATCGCACAATGTCTGAGGGAACGAAACTCTTACTAAAACAGACCTTTTTCCACTGCAAAGTTCTGTGTCTTTGCCCAGATGGCATGAAGTTAAAAAGGCAATACAGAGGGTGATCAGTGTCGTTTGCTAGCTGCGAAATTGCCTTATTGTTATGTTCATATCTGAAAGTGAGGGTGTGGGGAGTCCGATGATCTTGAAGCAATACGAGCAATACTGAAAAGTTTGTTTCTGTTGCCATGAGTTGACTCTAAAACAGTCTTGTCGCTTTGGTGTGATACGAGTATGGTCCATTGACGTACATGTATTGAAATGCCACAGGGACGTGTGTCAAGACGATCTTGACCCTTTGGTGTGAAAAGGGCTTTAAGGGTACAACATTAGGCTGTATGTTGCTGCAGGGAAGGAGCTACAGTCCAGTTTAGCAGTAAATGAGTTAATGGCACCTGCTGTTTTTTATGTGAAGAGTGCAGATAGTAGATACTCATGGCTAAGGTCCTAGCTGATGAAACAGTCAAATGATTTTGGTCTTTTTCTGATCATCTTTCTTCCAGCCGTCACTGTCTGTGCTGTACATGCTGTCTGATGGTGCCACACACGAGGCTGTTCACCTGCTATGTCGTATGCTGGTCTTTGATCCGGTGAGTGCTTACAAAACTGTTTGCTCCATTGTTGCTGCTTGATGCTGGGAAGAGTTCCAGCAGCGTGGACCGTTCAATCACTCAAGGGTTAGGGCTAATATAAGTACTTTTCTGTTGTCATAAGCAGATTTCTTTTTGACTGATTTCTTATTTGTATTTGGGAAAAAACATGGTATTTTCAGATTGATAACTATGCTCTCTAAAGAAGGGGCAGCAGTCTGCTTCCAAAACTATTCTTTTATCTGTGAGAAGGCATTGGTCCAGAAATACTGTACTTGCCCATTTGTTTCTAACAGGCCAGGGCGCCTCTCTTTCGGATTGGTTAGAACGGTCTGTCAATCAGTTTAGACCTGGGTCGGCTGGTGCTTAAAACACTGAGCTGTTACTGCCAGAACTCCACAGATAACAGAAGATTGCCTCACACATCTTGATTTGATGGCAAAAGATTTTCTGCTTCATTCTGTTGCTGAACCATTCATCTCCAAATCTAGAGTTGAGCTACAAAAGTACTTATTTTGAGCTTATGCATTGCTTTTTAGATCTGATCAGGGGTCGACATTATAATTGGCCCGATGGCCCGAAACAGGTTTGAAAACACGTTGGCGCCCTATACTGGCCCGATGGGGCCAGTGGTAAAATGCCCTCGTTGGCGCCTGCACATTTGTTGTACAAGCCGTCGACAACCTGTATTAGTCTTTGATCTTGGGTCAAAAAAGGTTGGGCACCCCTGATATACATATTGTATTATTATTTTTATTTCACAATTTGTTGGTGTTGTTTTGTAATTGTTTAAGTTTTATTTATATTTTGTTTATTAGCACAAAAAATATTTTAGGCATTCTGCATTGTATATGGGTCAGCTTGCTGAACGGTCTACTGGTTTTGACCCCCATGAAAAGAGTGCTGTTAACTTGAATGCATTTAATGCATTAATAAATGGTGATTTGCAGACTATGCGATTACCTGGGCCAGTGGTTACATAGTGATTCTTAAAAGCCACTGGCCCAAAGGGCCAGTGGCTTTCCCTTAATGTCTACCCCTGCTTGAATCTTGAAAGTAACAGTTTTGGACATATGAGGTTTCCACTTTCCACCTGATGAGACAATGTGCTGCACGGATAATCTGATCCTGCTTTCCATTCATTTGCAAATTGGCAGTCACTTTTTTTAGTTTTTGAGTGCTAGATTTAAGTGCTAGATTAAGTGAAATTTATATTTAATAGCATTTATATATGTCCATTACATTGTACATTGTACATTGTCCTCAGTCTATAGTTGACTGGTGCTTTTAGCTTTAATGGCAGACTTGTTCTTTAGTGACTGTTTGTTCTGATGCTGCCACAGACCAAGCGGATCTCTGGCAGTGATGCCCTCTCTCACCCCTACCTGGACGAGGGCCGCCTGCGCTACCACACCTGCATGTGCCAGTGCTGCTACTCTGTGCCCAGCGGACGGGTGTATACACGGGACTTTGAGCCTCCGGCCGAGCGGCCATTCAGTCACAGCTACGAGAACAGCCTGCTCTCTGTGTGGCAGGGCAAAGGTAGGGGAGCCACGTGCATTAAAGGGACATTTCACTTCCGAGTGCGGCCACTCAACGTTAATAGCACTTGTAGTAGATAACAGTGTTTCTGGCTCTATGGACAGAAACACTGGCCCAGGAAGGAACTGAGACCAACACCTGTGACATTACAGGCATTTTGAAATATCTATGAACACATTACACACACTTGTCCTAAACATGATTAAACCATCCTGGCGGGAACCCCTTCTGGTGTTTGGGATGTTGTTGCCATGTACAGTATACAGCAACTACGTTTGTTTTTAGCAATTCTAATCCCACACTTCATTATTGGGTAAAAATAAATGCTATTACAGTCATTTATTGCTTATAGTTACTATACAGCATTCCAGCCGGCACTCCCAGTGTTGTTATCGTATCTATTGTATTGTTTGACATTACTGGTTAGTGCACGCAAAGCCTGTTATATTTGTGCTTTTAAGACTGCGGGGTAATGGTGTGCCTTTCCGTCCCTTCATCAGAGCTGATCCATCGCTTCATCACGGAGCACCAGCAGGGCAAACGAGTTCCACTCTGTATCAACCCTCAGAGTGCTGCCTTCAAGACCTTCATCAGGTAAGATGGATAGACGTAGTGTCACTGCCATATATGAGTCTGAGTTCAACGAAACTTATACTATGTGTTACGTTCAGGAAAAAATAGTGGGTGAGTAAACTGTTGCTGTGTCTCCACCTGACCAAACCCTTAACCTCACCTCCACCTTTCTCTCCACAGGTCCACTGCGTGGCATTCCTCCAAGGTGTCCAGGAAGGAGGAGAGATGAAGGAACATACCTGTTGGGTGTTCAGAGGAGTAACGGCAGTTTTCAGAATGGATTTATTGACCACAGAAATGCTCCAGAGGAAGTACATGTGTGTTTTGGGGCAACTTTTGGAATGTTGGGGGTGGGGTGGGGGGGGGGATCAGGTGTGGAGGAGAGACAACGTATAAAGGCCCCTAGTGGAATTCTGCTTACCCTTCTGCGCTACTCCTCTTTCCAAAATTAGGGAAGTTTTTCTTTTGAACGAGAAGTGAGATGTACAAAAGACAAGCCTCCTCCCCAATCCAGTTATGAAAACTATGGGTTATAGCCAGGTATTTCTGGTGCTGAACAACAACAAAATGCTGCTGAAGTTCTGGAAGATGGATAAGGAAGAGAAGTTGTGCAACGCAGCAACCTCCCTAAAACCAGTGCTAGACTGGTTTCCCATTCAGCTATATTGATATTGGCGACATTGAGGAATAAGGATTTTAATTGTTTTAAGTAGAATAATGTTTGCATAGTTTTTTTTTTTTTTTTTTTTTTTTATTAGTCATTCCAGTCGTGTGCAATATGGTTTAAAATAATACACAAAAACTATTCACAAACTGAAGTAGTTTCTCACGGAAAACCATAATGGAAGTCAACAGTGTTCTCTAAATAATTGGCGGCATATCAGATCACCGAATCACCTGCTCCCCCATATGGGATAACGTTATCTCTTCTGGACACTTAATGTTTTTTTCTCCTTTCCGCTGATGCCCGTACATTTCTCACCGCTGTGTATGCAGCACAGTTGGCGCACATTGCGCATGTAACACTGTTTCCTCTAGCTCAGCCTTCCCTGCCGGAAAATCGTGTCCAACTGGCATGATGATGCAATAGTCCAAGATGTAGCTGTTTCTACCGTGCAGGGCTGTTAAGTCCCTGGGTGAAAGCAGGGCACCGCTCCTTCACTTTGTCCTCGCAGCAGACCTCCGGTCGCAGCAACAGTATCGGTTAACCGTAAATACCTGATTTACACATGATCGTGTTGCGTCCTAAGATAGCCCAGACAATGACATAATTCTGACCTTTTCTCCTCAAGCATCAAATACTATGTATGTACAGTCGGGGAATGTATCGGGCGAAATGGATAAAGGTTTGACAGGGATGTACTGATACCAGAACACACATGGAGAGAGGAAGCAGTAAGGGGGGACATTTTAACATCTTGGTCCCCTGCTTGTTTGAGTTCCATCCAACCCAAATGCCTGTTTAGATCATGACATCTTCTTTAAATGGTGTGGCCTTGCAGGACTATAGCCATTCACTGTATTACCAAACACTATCACAACTCAGTTGTTGTGACTGCCATTGTCATACGCTTTTCGCTGTGCCATGACTATGAAACTGATTTGGTGGTAAGTAGACTAGTTCAGTCTGTCTAGTCTACTCTGTCTCATTTGGACCAATCATCAACACACTTCCTGAGTGTGCCCACTGCCAGTAGGCCTCAGGGCAGCACCTCCACCCACACGTTTTATACTTTTTAAATTATTTATCTTATTGAATTAGTATTATAATGGTACAAGGCTCTGATTGGACTGAACTTGAATGTGGACTACATAGACTGGTGTCACAAACACTGAGAGCTACATTGGAGCTTTGTTGAATGTTTTAAGCCTGTTCTCCTGGGCCCTGTCCAGTCCACGCAACGTTGTGCAGAAGTAATTTGGGAATCCAAACTATTACTTGTTGAAATAGGTCAAGTGTAGAAACTGGGGATAGAATGGATTTATCACTTTGGATGGTATTAAGACAACACTGGTGTCAGTTCATCCCTAATTTCTGGTCAAGGTCAACCTTTAAGAATGTTCCAGCCACTAAGTAGAGAAGGCTCAGGTTAACACATGCGCTATCCATCTATTACACGAACGCCCTACTCTCCCCACAAACATATGTCCATACATTGTTCTGAACAAACCCCTGCCAATGAAAGATAAAAAAAAAAGGTCTGGCTCCGACCGTGAAGGTTTTGAACAAATTAAATGCAACACGGAGCATTGCGAAGGCCATGGTTTTCTTATTTTATTTTCTAATTTATTGACTGTTGTGGAAGTGTGTGCGCCCAGACATCTGTCTTTCTGTATTATAAAAAAATACCTGGTAAAAAGGTAGAAAACACAGCCCTCTACTCTGAGATCTTTATACCTCAAAACAAACAAAGGGCAAAGAAGAGGGTTTGTCTGGATTGCACATGGGACCTTATGGACTGAAAAAAGAAGAGGAAAAAAAAACGAACCCCTCTTATCTTTACTGCAACATGACGTCATTCCTTTGGACTCATCGACTGTTCGTTACCTCTGGCTCCTAAGCTTTCACCCCACTGTACGAGTCTTGCTACGGGGGAGATGCAGAGCTGTAAGGATCATGTCGGTGTAAAAACAATGCTGCTGTTTTTGTTTTCGTTTTAATATTTGTTTTGTTGAGTTCCTGTTCATGGTAAGGCTCAGGTGTCCCAATTGCAGACTATGAATTATAACCGCACGAATACATAATTGAAGTCTACGGCACACTGGTGTTGCCAGTCAGCCGTCGTGCATGCGTGGTTGGCAGTTTGTCCATGACTGTCCAGGATTTGGCATTTCTATGCCCAATGGCGACTGGCTTTCCCGTGCCGTGAAGACAACCTCAGACAGGGATGCATCGATATTGATCCTGTCATGGTATATCGGGCAGAGAATGAGGCTAAAATAAAATAGCTTAGTGTTCTTGTTGGATATTTAATACCAATAATAAAACACATTGAATGGCATATATATCCAGTGAAAGTCACCTGAGTTATCAGCTTTTGCACACTTGGGAGGATATTGGATCTCTATAAAGGAGGAGAAAGGAATTTATATAGATTATTCAATTGTCCAATCTTCCCAAATAGTCTATATTGCTGAGTAACTTACACTGCATCAGTGCATCTCTGAATGCAAAAAGGAAGGACGGTGGACATCTACACCCTGCCTGACAGAACAGAATTTGATCTGTTGATTCTTAAACCCTTGAAACCTCACACAATACTGCTACAGTATGAAAATATTAATACTTATAGGTCAACGATGCATTGCAGACTGCTAGCACTGTCATCCCAACACTAGATGACACCATAGGGACTGCCAGAATACTTAACTTTGTATATCTGCAAATTCTGCATGTGTATATTTATTGTCCCACAGAGAGCGGTTGGTTTTGAATGCTGTGCAATGGTCGAGTTTGTCGACGTTGACGAAAAAAATTACAAAAAAAGAAATGTGCATTTTGTGATCATTTTATTTAATTCATCTTAGGAAATTAGTTTATTCTGGAGCTTTTTTATGTTTGATGTGATCCCTTTTTTAATTTGTTAGAACACCATTCAGGCTAGTAATGTTTTAATATAGATTGCTTGAATTTGGTCCTTTTCTCTCTCCCAGTGCCCCCCCCACTGCACTTGTAGTCCAAACATTCACGCCTGACTTGCACTTAGGCCAGTTTTCGATGAAGAGTTGACCACAGAAAACTACAACATGCCATGGTCACCGCTCACACAACGCCGCTCTGTTACTAACCACTTGGTCACCTTTTCACCAAAAACTGAACTATGAATAGGCCTTTAATTGTGCACCGGTGTCTTGCGGCCAAAATGGACAATGTTCCGTGCAACGAGAAGGTCTATTTTAGACTGGGGCAGGACACCGTCACAACTAAGTATAAATCAGGCGAAGTGCATATTTCCCTCCTCACCTTTCACTTCTTGTCTGTTCAGTTTGCCAATAGATATTGAAGTGGTGTGATCTGTGTAGAACAGGGTGGACAGGCCACTCGGGTCATCTAAGGTAGACGTTTTGTTTTTTTATTTTTGTTTCCAGATAATGAGAAGGAAAACTTGATATTTGTGTTTTATTATGAATATATAAATACCAATGTTCTGTTTTGTCATAACGTTTTAGCAAGAGGATGTTTTTGACTTGTTCCCAACAAATACTTGAATTTCTTAAAAAACAAAAAAGGTTTAGAGTTTAATTAGTGAATGATGAATAAAAGAATAGACACTGGATAAAATAACTTGCCTGGTGTTCTCATATTGCAACATTGTGTGTATGTGAGTAAAACCCACATACAAATCTGTTTCAGGGCTATAGTATTCAGATGTCTACTGTATGAGCTTTGCGACACATTACTTCCTAGTACTGTAGATTTGATTGTTTTTTTTTTATTATTAGTGTCTCCATCAGGCCGAAGGCATGAAGAGTATGTTTTGCACTAGGTTGAATGGCCTGTTATAGCGCCACCATGAGGCTGATCTTTGTAAAACACATTATTTCTATAGTCGTGCTCAAGATGGATCTGTCCCATGTCATATTTCATCTTATTTGTCAAAAATTGTCTAAAGTTTGTCGGATTGTCTCATTTTCAACAAAAAAAGCATCAAATCATGAACGCAGTGTGCATTTTTTCTAAACCCTACTAGGTGGGCAAATATAACTGCGCCCTTTTAATATTGGCCTGTTATAGTGCCACCAACAGGTGGATTTTTGTGAACCACGTTTTTGGCAGAAAAGAAAATCAATTAATGCAATTGCCATCATAAGTGAGAACGGAAACCCTTTTGACTTTCGCAGTAGAGCCACTGCCCTACCTGGTGGAGACCTGTGCCCAGAAGGGCACTTTTTCTAGTGGAATACTTTGTTATTCAGCACTGTAAAGCACAATGTAGAGTACTAAAAGTTTGACACAGATCTAGTCCTGCAGACTAATGTTTACATTGTGGTCTTATTTATGTAATTCATCAGCAAGTCCAAGTCCCACGCCTCGACGGCAGCACACAACACGGTGCCCTTGTTAGAAGAGCCGACCAGAGGCGGATCTAGGCATGGACAAATGCCCAGACTGCCCCACCAAACATGATGGCAAAACAACCCAAGATATTTCAAATTAAAGTGCCTATATTTAAAATGATTTACCATACCATTTTCTCCTGCCCCCCCATTTGGAAATTGTTACATCCTTACCCAAATATTTGCAGTAGGGATGTCTGTGTGACTCTTTGGAATGCCGCAGTTAATAAAACATGTGTTAATCGTTTATCAATCACTATATTGGGCTTGTTATCGAAATGATTCTAACAATTCCAGAACATTTGAATATGTTGTCAAATCACAAATCACAGACAACATGTCACATGGTAACATGGTGTGAACTTCAAGTACATTTGGTAAGAAAAAAATGTGTGTGAGGGGAAGCATATAAACATTGTACATCATCCTCATTCCGGCCAATCAGAATGTGTGTGCTCAGCTTTAATGTCTGTGTTTACACAATGTTTGTGTTTACATTGCAACATTGTACACCAAAAGCTGGAAATAGCTGGGGATATTTGTGAGGGGTGCTCTTATCATCATAGCATTACAATGTAGGCTATGATGAGATAATGAATGACATCATTATCTCATTATGGCCAATCAAGAATTTTGTCCTCACAAAAATCCTAAATCAGCAGTTCCTCTTATCTAGAGATACAATACTCTAGGCCTATAGACTTGAGATCCAGTTGGCTGTGTGTTCTCCCCCTGATCTCTACACCAACCATTACCCAGCTCAGCTCCTGAAGTTTGCAGATGAGAAGTTGACAAAGCTTATTTGCCTAATCCCAAATGTGATACATGTCTGCTGAGAGACCACAGATGGGAGCTTTGGACCATCTGCTTCTCTGGTGCAGGAAACCACAACAATTCCCCAAAGAGTAGGGCGTTGTCCCAAAGCCAATTCCAGGGACCACCAGTGGGCCTTGAGAGGATTCCAGGTGGTCCCCAGCTAAGTGATGGACAGTTGGTGACCAAATATACCCTTGAAGATCTGTTCCTCCTGAATGAAACCGGTCCATTTGGTTTCATTTTACACTCATTTTATGCTCTCAAAGAGTTAAATTATATTTAATTTTGAAGAATGTTCAGATTTAGAAAATGTAAATTAAAATTGCTATAAATGAAACCAAGACCAGGTGTACATCATTACATGTGATTATGTATGAAATTATTAACTTAAACACACCCAAAGACTACTCAAAGTGTATTTCAAAGCACATTTAGATAGACAGAAGCCAGCTAATGTGCCTCAGGGCAACAGAATAAGACACGAAAACTATACAGCACACAATCACACTACGTCCAGGACCTTGTTGGCCACTGAGGGCATTTGTGCCTTGCTCAACGTCACTTAACCGGGAGGTCACTGGTCCTTTCTTTATGAACAAGGAACATTTGTCCACATGAAACATAAGCATGCTCCTCTAAGCTTCAGGCCACTGCAGCCTATTGAATCAACATCATCAGATGGATTGTGGATCATGGATGGCATGCAAGGCCATCGGCTCATCAATGCTTTTCATCTCAGACACCCTCTCTACCAACCTTTAGCCTCCAGCTGAAGGTCTAGAAAATATAGCCTACTGTGTACAATACATTAGTACACACTGTATTTATAGTAGCCTACCTTTATTGCAAGGATAAACGCCTCCCTCTTATTTTCAAGGGGATTCATATAAAGAATCTCGTTATTGCACAATACCAACAGTTCCTTCCCTTTTATAGTCTTATTCAGAAATCACACACACACACACACACACACACACACACACACACACACACACACACACACACACACACACACACACACACACACACACACACACACACACATGAGGAATTTGACCTACTCTGTGAGCTACAATAAATCAAATCACACTGTAGTGTATGCATAGGCTATACTGTGATCCAGATCCCCTACATGGTAAATCAATAATTGTATACACACACACACGCACGCACGCACGCACGCACGCACGCACACACACACACACACACACACACACACACACACACACACACACACACACTGTAAATCTAATCACTGCAGTGTAAATCAAATAGGCATATGCACACTATAATAAAATCACTAGAGCCTATACAAGCCTACGCTGCACTCACTGCATACAGTACAAACATATAAAAATGTAGGCTATACACTGCATGTAGGCTACTGTAATTCCAGCCAGTTTGTATAAGGTAAATGGTTGTAAGTCTACATGCATGCACAGTTGCACACCACTGGCCAGCAGTGTGTACACTGCGGACTGCAGAGCCATCGGAACCACCTGCAACAGCCGGTCTAACGTCACACCGACATTGGTGACTTTGAGCAGAGCAGGGGCGGATCTAGGCATAGGCATGGGGGGGATGCCCCCCTAAATGCCCAGTCTGCCCCACCTAACATGATGGCATGCAAAACAACCCAAGATATTTCAGTGCTTGTATTTAAAAGTATTTGAAACAGGAAACACTACTGAAAATGATATGGGTGTGGCTTCATCGCCCAAGCGACACGGGCGATGAAGCCCCCCCCCCCCCCCCCCCCCAATTGTAAATCCGCCCCTGGAGCAGAGGTCGCTGTTTTGCAATATCTGCAAAATCACTGTCGGCGGGAGCATCGTGCACTTTAATAGTTCCACGGAAGATTGTGGACCAACTGATAGAGTCCTCATAGCTGATTTATGGTCAGGTCTTTGTATTATAGCCGAGGAAATCAACCTCGACACACCGCCCATGGTGTGTTTTAGCCGACATGGAAACACGTTACATCAGAAGGTGTGTCCTCCTGACTATAAACAATGGCAAAAAAAACGTCTACAGCTGGAGTCGCAGATTTCGATAGGAAATAAATGCGTGCGTAACGCTGGATGATGAGGCATATGGGCAGCATGCAGCAGCATCACCGCCGCCGGGGTCGTGTCGATGGAGCTGACGGCGATGGTAATATATGCACCATGATGATCCAGTGACAACCGAACCGAAACTGCGGTTGGACCCCTTCCTTTAGGGGACCGATGAGAAACCAACCAAAGCCATTGATCATCTGGTGTTGTGGCCGATCATCAAAGCCATTGATCATCATCATCATCATCTGACCGAGTCAAGAGGAGGACGAGGGACGCGCTGCGACATCTGATCCCAAAATGTAAATGGCTCTGTTTGCATATTCCCCTCCTCCCCTCCATCACAAACTTTATTCTAAAAATATGCCAAGATAATTAATTTACAGTTCATCTCGCTTTGCATGTTGTCATTAGCCGTTCATTTACTGTCATTGTAACTCTCGACCGCGTAATCAAACGTGACCGAATGGACCCTCCTATAGGCTTGCACGGGTCCATTTGGTTATGCTCTCAGAGTTGGAAATGGATAGATATCAGCACTGAGGATTTCAGTGTGTGTGTGTGTGTGTGTGTGTGTGTGTGTGTGTGTGTGTGTGTGTGTGTGTGTGTGTGTGTGTGTGTGTGTGTGTGTGTGTGTGTGCGTGTGTGTGCGTGCGTGTGTGCAGGCCTGGATGGACCATGAAGCGACAGTCGCAGTGGAAATTGTAAACATGTTGCGGTTTCGAGAGACGTGCCATAGGGAGCAAATTAAATTAATTGTAAACTGGTAACTGCTGTGTTAAATTAGTTCATGAATATGTCATCACGTTTTGTAATAGAAAGAAGCCCTTAACTCTGTGATTGATTGATTGTTTTTTGATTGATTGATTGATTGATTGATTGATTGATTGATTGATTGATTGATTGATTGATTGATTGATTGATTGATTGCCTTAATTTGGAGTTTGGACTCACATCAGTCAGTAGCCTATAGCCTACTCTGTAAGCCTATAGAGCCTTAAGACATTCAACATTCTATATGACATACCGTTCAGATAAGTCACATTCAGATCCACATCAATCACATACACTCATTCTGCCTCCCAAATTCACAGACAACAAAAACCCTCAGTTTATTATTATTATTCCTTTTTTTTGCCTGCAGCGCTCTAATGGAAACCCAATGCAACTCCAGTTATCATCTTGATAACTGGACTGTTCTTTGGTCTGTTTGTTTGTTGCAAGAGGGATAGTCAGTCAGTCAGTCAGTCAGTCAGTGTCATGGAAGATAAACAGACAGGCCACGCTGGCTGGAACAATAGAACTCCACATCATCCACCCCACCCAACCCCACCCCACACCACCCCTACATGCTGCCCCCCTCTTCTGTTTGCATTCATTGTACTCATCTTTTAAGCCTGATTTACACATAGTCGTATGACGGTGCCCTGCGCTCAAAATAGCTGTGATCGACAACCCGCCTCACGCATTGGGATTCTTTGTAAATCTGCTGTTTCCGGGGCAGGGCTAGGTTGTGCCGTGGACATATGAGTTAGACATTTTATACCATTGTGGCTTAAAAAACCCACACGTCACCCTGCACCCCCACCCCTTCTCTCTCTCTCTGTCTCTGTCTCTGTCTCTCTCTCTCTGTCTACTGTAATCTATCTTAATCCCTCAGTTGTTGTTGTTTTTTTTTCTTCTTTTCTAATCCCTTCCAAAGAGCTTTTTGGTTCCTGACCAGAGCCTCCTGTCCTTCTGGACACAGTAGTGTCTTTGCGAGGATGAAGCTGTTGACAAGTGGCACCAGCCGTCACCTCACTGTTCGCACCCTTTATGAAAAATTCAATGCATAAATAATTGAAACAAAGACAGACCTACATATACAGTATGAGTATGAACAATACTAATAATAACTGCAGAGCAAATTGTCAGAAATCTTTAGCAGCTGTGGACGACGGGTCACCAGCAGACTGTACGAACAGATTAGTAACCTAGCATCAACTTAATTCATTGCCTTCCTCTTTAAACCCAGTATTGAGCCATTTTGTTACTTTGAATGCTGTATTAAAAGCTATTAATAGTGGGATTACGGAACACTGTAATGACTCAATGGGAGAGATTAGGGCCTGCATGCTTGTGTATCATTAAGGTATAAAGATGTATTTTTATATTGCGTGGAGGGAAGTGCTGCATTTTTTAATGGATGCCTGGAAGTAAGTTATGGGAACAGGGAAGAGAGCACTACCTCTCTCAAAAGACTGTTTTCCCTATATTTCTGCTGTATTTCGTCTCTGTCCCTTGGGAACCTAATATGTTGTTGGGATTGTCGTTGCTCAGGAGTGTCGTATTTTGAGCTGATATTTAGATCTGCTACTTTTGATATGTTCACGCTGTAGTGTGATTGAATCAGGCGTTAGCCTACGAAAAGAAGATGTTTCTGGCCGACCGGCGACAGCGACAATTTCCGTGTTCCTGGATGTGTTTGTGGGCACTGACCAGGCCTGTGTTTCTGTCCTCTCTCCCTCTAGTGTCCACTGGTAACGAGGCGGGCCTCACCTGGTGCAGGAAACCCCATCTGACGCAGGAGGCTTGTCACAGCATCCCTCTATGTACATAACATACTCTCAGCACATGTAGTGTAACCTAAAACCCTGTTCCACTCCCACGGAATCATCCCAAATTAGTCTGCTGCCTTTATGCTATTGCATGCCCCCCCCACCCCCAACCAACCAGCCAACCTAACAACCAACCAACCAACCGCACAAAAGGGAAAATCCAGCGTTGTCGTTGCTCTGCACACCCTGCTTTAACAATCGGAGGTACATTCATTCGCTCTCACACAGTACAGTATCAAATCGAGAGCTGGTATCACTATAATACATAACAATAATGCAATTGTCTACACAGTGTATAGCTCTTTTCAAAAGTAAAAGGCCTAGAGGTAAAATCATAGTAAAGCCCACATTCAACAGAGTAAAAAAATACACATAAAAAGTCTGATTCAAGTGCCTTGCTCGAACACTAACTGAAGTGTAGTGTAGTTGTCAACCAAAGCACTGCACACTACTTTTACCAATCACCAATTGCCTGTTCACTTTTAACTGCACATGAAGAGACACAATGTAGTGGCAGTGCATGTTTGTTAGCCTTGATCTCACCCTGAAGAAGACCATAACCAGTCGGAGCATGTTGCCAACTTGTATAGACGATACTTTGGTGTCCTGATTTGGGTTTTTTTGTGTGTGCATGCTCCTCTTCTTTTTAAGATTTCACTAACTATTGAATCCCCCCCCCCACCCCACCCCCCCACCCGCTTGCCTTTCCTCAGATTCCCCCAGCCTCACCAATCCTCTGGTTTGCGACTTCACACCCCGCCTTCAAGCCGTTGTGGAACTGAGCTGGAGGGGGTGGTGGTGGTGGGGCTCTGAGCCCCGTTTTTTTTGCGGTAGTGTACAGAAACTTGGACGTCGTGCTCGCCCCCCACTGAGAGGATAACAGCTCCGGCCCCTCCTCCCTCCACGGCTCTGTGTCACATGGCAGAATGCCACGCCTATCTGAGCCTCTTGGTCAAGCTGGGATCTCTCCACTCAGACGGCAGCTAGTCGCCACATAATGCAATGCTCCCAGCACGCCACGCCGTGTGTTTGAGACCCTGAGCACCACACGTACACTCGCACACGTACGCACACAGTCACCATGTTGGCCCTTATGACTGCCGGGTCCGTCTTCTTCCCCGGTCTGTTCTTGCTATCTAAGCACAGCCTGAAGCGACTGTTGGGATGGAGCGAGGGAGATGCTGCCACTGTGTCTGCAAGGTAAGACCACAAGTTAACACACACACACACACACACACACACACACACACACACACACACACACACACACACACACACACACACACACACACACACACACACACACACACACACACAAACATAATGTACATGTATGCATATGTGCAGATACACACTCGCACACACACAATTTTTCTGAGTGGTGCTTAACAGTATATACAGTATAGTAGTAAAGAACGAGTACAGTGCAGCTCCACTCAGTTCAGACGGGTCTGATTATTCAAGGAAATACAACGTAGTAGCACATATGCTACTATATATAATAATGGATAAGGTTTAAAGGCTATTGTTTTAAAATTATCATGATGGTAATTTATATTATAACTACTTCTGGGCACGCCCCCCCAGTCCCCACTTTGGGAACCAATGATGAAAATGTTTGCTTTAAGAAGACACTTAGGCTACGAGACAAAGCATAATAATAGTCATGCATGTTGTGAAAGTTGACACAGTAATAATTGGCAGGCCCAGGGGCTTCCCCTGAGGCCTGTGAACCTGCTGGCTTCATGCCACTGCTGCTGAGGCAGACATCAGTAGACCTGATGGTGCCCATCTCTTTCTGCTTGTCAGAGTGGTGTCATCCATCCAGGCTGTCATGGCCTCCTCAGCAGGATGCATCATCATGTCCTCCTGCAAGGACGTCATGAACGACCAGTAAGTATGACACAATGTTACTGGACCCTGTTCTCAAGTGGCTTCATGTTTGGCCATCAAATGGTCAAGATTGTTGATAATGTTAATGATAATATTTATAATTAGTGACTTCAACTTCATTTAAATCTGGGGAAAAATAGATAAATCTAATTTCTTCAGGCTTGTAATACAATACATTGCATGGGACACAAGGTGAGGTTTTACTTTATACTTGTTTTCCTGTTGTCACTTTACTGTTAAGCTATTCCTTGTATTGCTTGTATATCCCTCGTGTTTGGCACCTGTCAACGACACAATGGCTCAGAAATTATGATTTATTCTTCCTCAAATCCATATGAGTGAAAGGGTGAATGATATTTGCATTGCACCATTACAAACATACTGTATAGTTACAGAGAGCTCAAAAATAGCAATCAGGCACGGTATTGAAACCTAAAAAGCATCAGAAACATCAAAACATAAAATAACAAAAGAACAAAGAGACAACCTACAAATGTGTTTTTAAAAGCTGTTTAAAAGAGGTCACAGATCCCCTCTGGAGACTCGTATCTCTCTTTGCTCTCTCTCTCTCTCTGCGGAACTTTGTGTTTGTTTACTTTTGCGCAGCATGTGGGCACATGCAAGCGTGCGGCCATAATCAAAGTCGTAGCCTCTCGTGGCTTACATTGTCTCCTCCCACATAATCTAATTCAAATCTCAGCCTAATTAGCCAGCAGTGACAGGGGCTATTTTCGTGCCTCTAAGATGGCCAGAGAGTGAAGGGGGGACTCTAATCTGTCAAAGCAATGAGTACATGATGGCACCCGCTGGCCTAATGGTCCAGTCGCATGCCACATATATAGGCTCTGGCCTGGCAGTGTGTTACATGTTCTAGTCCCATTCATCACTACCTTTGCTGCATATCTCTGCATCTCTCTCCCTCTTTCCTGTCTTCACTGTATGCAAAGCCACAAACGCCCAAAACAAATCTATGAAAAGTAATACAGTCAAGTACAGGACTGTATGACCAGTCCCAAAACAGTAAGAGATAGATTGAGCGAGCGAAGGAGGATTGATGGACCCAAGGCGAACAGGGTAGGGCGTGGTGGCGTGGGGCGTACTGCTGGCCGAGCCTCTCATTTCATAGTCAAAGCAGAGTGGACTGACTGAAGCCACCAGCTCCCCATTTGATTAACAAATCACTGCAGCCTTCATACAATGAAGAACAGCCTGGGTAACATTTTGAACCCCGTGGAATCATTTGGATTTGTTTGTGCTGCATGTTGTGTACTGCAGTGTGTGTCTACTATAGATGTTACTTTCAAATGAGAAATCAGACTTTGGGACCCGGCACCCTGTCAGCACCATCTGTCCAACATTCAGTTCCATTACTGCCCCGCAACGGGCGACACAGTATTTCTCTTTTAAAGATTTGTTTTTGGCTTTTTGCCTTTATTGATAGTACCAAGTGAAGAGTGACAGAAAAAAGGGAAAATGAGAGGAGAGACATGCAGCAAGGGTTGTCATGGGCGGGACTCGAACACGGTCTCAGGCCATAACCTACAGTGTTGCATATGTGCCTGGACCACTAGACCAACGTGCGCCCCAACATGCTATTCTTAATAAAAAAAAATGAACAGGAAGGACCCAACACTAAATTTGATTTGCAGGTTTGTCAGCATCTACAGCAGGGGTGCCCACACTTTTTGACCTGAGAGCTACTTTCAAAGTGACCGGCTCAGCAAGATCTATACAATCAAAAATATGATAGTTCCATTACTGAAAATCCATTTCAAGACCCCCTAGAAAGTTTGAGCTTTGAAATAGTGGTGATGGTGTTACTTAATGTTATAGTGTTTAAAAATAATGCACTTATAATGAAAAATAGAGGGGAAGAATTGGAAGGTTTTCCTGTTTATGCTATTACTTATGTTTGAAAACAGTGTTTGAGGTTTAAGTTGACAGATTGTGATGTTGGGTTTATCTCTTGCACCCAAAACTAAGAACTTTCACATTTGTCCACAATATGTCCACAATAACAGTTATTCTCCATTTTCTAATTGTATGGAGAATTATGTTATTCAGATGTTTAAATATAATTTAACTCTTGAGTGTGTAAAATGAAAGACCTGTAAGGGTCCATTTGGTTTAATTTTAACGCTCTCAAGAGTTACGGATCTATAAGGTCCAAGTGCTGGGGGACTGTGATCTACCTGCACGGCCTGTGTGATCTACTGGTAGATCACGGTCTACCTTTTGGGCACCCCTGATCTACAGTATGTAATACATCCTAAGGTTGATATGAGCAGCAAAGGAATATCTTATTTTTTATTTTTTGCCTTTTGTGCCATTATTATAATTTAGGCATTTAGCTGCTCTTAGTCCAGAATGACTTACATTAAGTAAAAATATTGCAATACATCATTTGCATACAGATGAATTTACCATTTACATTACTTTTTACCATTTAAGCAGAATTTACAATTTACTAACAACTAACTTACTTTCAAGTACTAAAACATGGTGATACATTTGACATCCTATAGAGGTAACTGCTATCTAAGTCTACTTAATATGCTATCTAGAATACCTGGCTGGTACTGCAATGGCATACTCTCCGTATGAAAAGCCTGCCTTTAAGAAGGCAGGACGCAGAACTAAACATTTCCTTCTGTTTTTTTTTCCTTCCTCTTTTTTCCCCACCTCCTCCTCCTCAGCCATTGGCTGGCCAACAGCTACATCCTGTTCGCCACGCCCTACTTCGCCTACGACATTTATGCCATGTTCCTGTGTTACTGGCACAAGATGCAGGTCAAAGGGCATGGGGAGGATGACGGCGGCGGCTCCATGAGTGCCGCCGTGCCGGGCTACCTGCGGCGTGAGCTGCTCATGGTTCTGCATCACGTCTTCATGGTGGCCGGCTGCTTCCCCGCCTCTGTGGTCAGTACGACTTTATCCCAAAACCTACAGTATACTGTATCTATATCAGTTTGGGGCAAAAGTTGGCTCAACCGGACTTGGAAACTTTTGATACGTTAAATGACTCGCTCTGTGGCTAAAGTTCGCTTGAAAGACACACCTCTGTCATGGCTCTGTTCCAGCTAGTGGTTCTCATTTTTTTCATTTACCCGGGGCCTTTTGGAACACACTCAAGGACACTTTGAGAGCCTTTGGGGTAGCATGTACACAATAGCAGCGCCTTAACTCTGTTTGACCAGATTGGAACACAGCCTTCCATAACATCACATGAAGGAAGTAGGGAATGGGCCTGGAAGTAGGAAAATGTATTCTTTGTGCATAGTGCCTATACACATAACACAGAAACATAGTCAGTTTTCATTTGAAGTGCATTTAAAGGGGCTGTAAGTCACTCAACCTTTATCATTCTCTCTCTGTGTGTCTGTCTCTCTCTTTCATTTTATCTCTGTCTTCCCCCTGCCCCTCTCTCCATCCCTGTCTCCTCTCAGTTCTGGAGGCAGGGAAGAGGCGACTACTTCCAGGGCGTCTTGTTCCTGGCTGAACTCAGCACACCGTCCGTCTGTCTTGGCAAAGTCCTGATCCAGGTAAACACATGTGTCCACCAATCAAATCAACTCATAAGAAGTTAAAAAAAAATAGCAGATATATATTATCTAACAATGCGTTGCAGTATGAGCCAAAATGTTTAGGAACCAATGTCCACTGGTCCTCCTGGTTCTTATAAGCTGTGGTGATGAAAGGCCTGTGACCTCAAACCCTTAGTCAGGACTGCCCACATCCCACTGTCCACCGCAGTCTGGAAATACACATATAATACATCTTATAGAGGGCTACACAGCTCACCTACCGATATGGAGCCCTAGGCGAACAAGTGTCTAGTCGTAGTTTTTACTTGTTAACTTTGTTTTATTTCTCTCCGTTTTTCAATTCTCTCTGTATATGAAATAAAAACAATATGTGCAAGTTATGCATATTGCATGTAAACGAAGGATACGGAATCATTTTCATAATGACAGGTCATTAAAACATACAATAAAAGGTCAATAAGAACAATACAGAATAATACAAGCTTACAAGGGCACCAGCATTACGATGTCTCACATGTTTTCATCTCTCCCTCTCTCTCTATCTCTTTCTCTCTTTCTCTTTCTGTGGTCAGTATAAGAAGCAGAACACTCTCCTCCATAAAGTGAACGGTGCTGTCATGCTGATCACTTTCTTCAGTTGCAGAGTGTTGCTTTTTCCATACCTCTACTACGCGTACGGCAGGTATGTCCTCTGTCCCCTCCCTATACTGTGTGTATGTGTGTGTGTGTGTGGTGTATTTGTGTCACTATTTCTCCTCTGTCAGTGCCGGGTTAATCTCTAGTTTAATGTACATGGGCCTATGTAATTTATATCCCATCACTTATTTGAACATCACTCCTTGTCAGCAAGCGAAACATCCCATATGTGCATGACATCGTCAGCTTACCTGGAAGTTATGCAGGAACGCCTTCACACACACACACACACACACACACACACACACACACACACACACACACACACACACACACACACACACACACACACACACACACACACACACACACAAACACACACACACACACACACACACACACACACACGCACATCCACATCCACACATCCACTCGGAACCTGGATTGTGATGAGCTTTCTTTTTATGCGATGCTTCCCTCGTTTCCTGTCTGAATTGCCCTTTAGGGTTTAATTCATATAATGAATATATGCATGATTGTATGTAAGATGTACATATATTATCTATAATTATAGAATGAAAATGCATGTGAATTGATTCATATGATATGACAAAAGGCCTATATTCATTAGATGTTTTGTGGGATGCTGTATTCTAATGATATTTAGAAGATTTCTCTGGGTGTCATCAGAGACACCGTGCTCACCACACGATAACATATGTGGTTTGACTGATTTACTACTTTATTTATTTATTTATTCCCTTCCCTTCGGGTAGGATTTCATCCAGTTCATTAACATGCTATCAAAATCGCCTTCAGTTTGGCCAGTTACTCCATTCACTAAAACTGAGATTCTCTTGGCACTGTGGCATAAATAGTTTTTATGTTATGCATTTTCTGTTTGTTGGTGGACTAGGGTGCCATTTACCCTGATCTTGGGCTTTCTCGCTCTAGATTCTAAATAAGATTGTCTGCTAAACAGTGCTAACTGACAAACTGAATGGATTATACAAAGTACTGCTCTGCTTTATCAGTTGATCAAGTCAGGGCCGTGTGTTTGTCACTCATTACCGTATATTGATCATGTGATCTTCTGGTTGCTGAACCCTGCTTAGTATATACTTTGTTGGTGCCGATGTTGCATGTCAACAATGTCAGACCTACAAGCTCACAACATGATGCATTGCGACCAGATCACTGCGTCCAGAATCTGTCAGCTCCTTGCATGATAAATTCATACATAAAAAACGATAAAACCAAAGAAAGCATCAAATTGGAAGAACAAAAAATACTAATCTTTTAGTACTTTCTGTAATAATATAAAACATGAACCTTGGTTAAAAAAAAGTGTTGTCCTTTAAGATTGATCATTTACTCAATGAGTAAATTTACTAATCATTATTCATTGGGGGAGCAGTGGCCGAACGGTTAGGGGAGCGGTCTTGATACCGGAAGGTCCCCAGTTCGAATCCCCGGACCGGCACGTTAAAATTACCACCGCTGAAGTGCCCTTGAACAAGGCATTGAACCCCAACCATGAAATGTTCTATGAAATATGCAGGGCACGGCTGGAAACAAGCTTTCAAAGCTTAGTCCGTTCACCCTGGGTAAACAAAGAATCATTTCATTTCATTTCATTTCATTTCATTTCATTTCATTTCATTTCATTTTATTTCATTTCATGTTGACTATGGGAAACACTGCTGTGCTGACTAATGTTAATAACAGCACCCCCTCTGGCTCTTTGTTGCAGGTACGCCTCCATTCCCTTCTATGCTGTACCCCTCGTGGCCCCGTGGCAGTGCAACCTGGGCTCTGCCTTCCTCATGGCTCTACAGCTCTACTGGTTCGGCCTCATCTGCAGGGGCGCTTTCCGTCTTTTCACCAGAACGTCACGGTCCTCGCCCTCCGTCAAGGACGCTGGCGGCGGAGACTGCCACCACCTGACTGCGGCCAACGGCTACAACGCACACGGAGGAACGGAAAGAGAGACTGACATGCACTGAGGGGGAATCGGCACGGAGGGGAGAGCGTGGTGGGAGAAAGAGCGTGACCTCGGTGATAGGCCGTCAAAGGAAGGCTTAAAGCCAGGCTTATATACTTCACCGTGTGACGCTGTCTTGTGCCGAATAAAGCTGATTTATAAACTCTCAATGTGTCGCATCTGCGATGTACTGAGAGCTTATAGATCTGCTATTTTCTTTTTGCAACGCTGTTGCACAATGGAGCATAGGCTATATTAGGGATTGGACTGATACAAAATGGAAGGAACTGGCTGAGTTGAGCTGAGTTCAAGTACTGGTCATGTCCGATAAACACGATACACTGGTGGACAGGCGAGCCCTCTTCCTCTCACAGGTGTGCCTCTCTCTGAAAATCTTAGTCCACAGAAAAGACTGACGTGAGATAGGAAGAGAGGAAAATCAGAAGATGGAGGAGAGAGAGTGAAAGACAAAGGGCAAAACAGACACTTTTAAGAGAGGCAGAAAACCAAAAACTGTCTTCAGCACGAGGAGGTTGGACTGTGTGTGTGTGTGTGTGTGTGTGTGTGTGTGTGTGTGTGTGTGTGTGTGTGTGTGTGTGTGTGTGTGTGTGTGTGTGTGTGTGCACGTGTGCGTTTGCGTGTGTTGTTGTTGTGTGTAGGCCTATACAAGAGAGCTCTGAAGCTCTTGGGAAGAACTGTGCAGTCCCTTGAAGGGAAAACTGCCCGAGGACATGGTTTAGGATATAGATATTAATACAGTCCCCATGTTTGATTTAAACAGGTGGGACTCTCTTAGGAGAGCGATGTCGTTGAAAGGTTTGCCCCCAGAACTTAATGTTGTGGCATAGGCCTAATGTTGCTGTGACCACGTGACTTGCTCAGCTTCTCCGAGAGAAGTGTTAAAAAAGTATAGTTGGTTTACGTTTTCTTCCACCCACCTTTATATTCTGACCTTGTCGCTTTCTTTTATTTATTTTGTTAATTTAAAAAAACAATGTGCTTGGATTTTTTATGACATATGTAATTTACAATTAAGAAAAAAAGCAAAATAATAATATGCAACCTTGCTCAGTTACCTATATAGACATGAATATTAACCACTTAAACCCTATATACCGGTACTTAGTTGTATGTCTAATAGTGACAATAGGCAATCTACAAACTCAACATCGCAGTGCAATGTTGTGAGCTGGTAGATCAACTATTTTTGCTGAATGTTCTCATACTTTCATCGAATGTTCGCCTATTTTTGCCAAAATATTCACCCATTTTTCGCTGAATGTTTTTGAGGAATGTTCAGCTATTATGACATGCCTAGAATAGGGACGAATGCTGGAGTTCATGTGGTTAAACGTTGAATTGAACTGGATGCTACTTTATAGTGTTGCTGAAAGCACTGCAGTCTGTATTGTATTGTACATGGACAGGCACTCTACCACTCAGTATGGGGCCTGGACTAAGACTTTGAACTAAAGTTCACACAGTACATTTGCAAAACGTACACATTATTGTACCACATTATGATACCCAGCTCTAATACGATACTGCTAAACAGAGAACATTAATGCTAATAGCCACAGATACTATGGAAAGTTATGTGTGCTACCTGTACTGCACACAGAAAATAGTGCTACAGGCCCAAGGTGCAGTACATTGTGCCATTGTTGTGAGCTTGTATATTGGCTGGTTTCAACACGCAACATCAGCACACACAAGTAAAAAGTGCCCATATAGTCCTACTTGTACAAAGCCATTAGTGACATTAAAGTTATGATGGATCAGACAAAATGACCATCCTATCACTATATTATATACCTTTAACCCAAAGATCTCAAGCTTTGTGTGGTACATGTATAATCCTGCTGTTCATAAACTCAAGCACTAGGAATGCCATCAACACTGCAGGTGATGTGGTGTAAACTTAATAACTGTGGAGTTCATATGCAAAGCGACAAATCCACTATATGATGACTGCAAATCAGAGATTAGGCTACTGTAACTGTGTTGCTTCCCGAACTGTGAGCCGGGGCCCTCTGGTGGGCTTTAAGTATACAATACACCAAGTGGGCCTTCAAATAATTGGCAACTAAAACATTGTAACCTGTTTAAAACATGAGTTTCCATCGCTATAGTAATATATACTGTATAGGAACGTAAAACTGTGTCCTTTGATCCAAGACTTGAATACAAACACGTTTGATCGGCCCACCCATCTCAGCTGACCAGCGAATTTATGGTTGCTGTGACAAGTGGTTACGATGGGTGGGTCGAGAATGCTTTTGAGACGTTCAGGACTCAAGTGGGCCCTTGATCCAGAAAAAGTTGAGAACTGCTGAACCACTGAACTCTTATGGCATCACATCACAGGATGAGAATGAAAACAGTTGACAAGCATTTAAAAGCTAGGCTACCGATTTTTAACAAATCTGTTATATAGCTTTGTGCATGTTTACAGGGTTGTCTGATTCTCTTCAAATGTAGCAAGCAATTTTTATTTTATTTTTCAGTTTGACAATTTATGAATAAACCATGCCCTGGCTCGTACAGAAAAGAAAAGGCAATTTGTCTTCCAGACTGTTCAATACGAGGTCAAAATGTTCCTTTCTTTTTTAAATCATCAAAAGGGAAATGCATTTTTTGGCTTGCTCTAACCACCTAACTGTAGGTTGGTAAACTGGGATTACCACACAGCTCTACACTAAGTATGCCGGTATTTCACTCTACACCAAATGATCTTAACCCATACAGAACCCTAAGGCTTGGGTAGTTAAGGCTGACATTGTCAGCCAGGTGGCAGGAGTAAAGTAAACATGGAGGGCAGGGGCGGCTATATCATCCAGGGGCGCTCATCCAAATATCTTTGTGCTCTCTTTTTTAATCATATCTCAGTCAGAAGACCTGTGAAAGTCACATTGTGAATCATATTTGATGAAGTTATTAATTTTCACTGATATACCGTTGTTCTGCATGCATTTGAACTTGAACTACCGGTACATTGTAAAGTTCAAAGTGTGTTCAATCTAGTTGGTTAATTGATGGTTTTGTTTTTGTTTGGCTTTGTGCATAGACGTCATGAAGTAAACTATAATAATTAGTGTAAAGCACATGGATTCCATTGACGTCAAAGCAGAGCCCAGGGGCTTCAACATCATGACTCATGTTGGCATCTACGTATGTGTCCCAGTCCAGACATCACATGAGATGTGATGCCAGCGTCTCTAAATGTTTTTTGAAATAGTTGACATGGAAAGGACTTTTTTTTAATGTTGAACACATGCATTAAACACAGTTGAGCCCACGCACGCGCGCAGAATCGCATGCGCGCAGGCGCAAACAACGCCGATTGGTTTGCACTGCAACACGTGACCGTTTCAGTCTTCCTTCTTCCTGGAATGACACGCCTCCTGCTTACAGCTGTTTCTTCCTCATTCATCTCCTCCTTCAGCGCTACTTGTACTGTCAGTACAGTCTACTGTTGCTGCTGTGTATAAACAGGAGAAACATTGAACTTGAATCACAGACAGGACAGTGACTGGACCAGAGAACCTTCTCAGCGGCTTGTCTTCTGTGTGGAGCAGCAACACCACCACAAGGTACCGCCGTTAGAACCTTCCAAGGTATAATTAGGTACCTCCACTGAGGAGTGAAACGGAAAGTACCGAGCCGAGCCCCCCAAGTTGCAAGTCACGCACTCGAAGAAGAGGCATCTTTTTTGGTTATTTTAGTAATATAAAGTGAATCATATCTGCGTAAAATGTGCTAATAGCGTTACCTACGTCGAAGATTTTGCATTTTACAAAATCCCTGGTCAATTGCTGTTTAAATCGATGTATTTTTCAATACTATTTCAATTGAGAGATTTGAGAGATTCGTATTAAAAAGGTCCATTTTGGACCAGTCGCGCCAATGGACCAGTCGGAAACCAGTCGAAAAAACAAGAAAATGAAGGAAAAATACCCAGTCTATAATTTAATCCAGGCTATGCGCCTGAATTATCTATGAATCAACGTTAACGAGAAAATGACAACGTTGAAGATAATGTTCTGAAATGTATTTATATAAAATATATTTTTAAAGCTTTGCTCGGGTATCTGTTCTGATTCTGAAATGCAATCAGAGTTCAATAAACCATTCTGCATGGTGTCTTATTACTGCTGCATGGGTTGGGCTGAGTTGACGCACTTTGAACCCCCTCCTCTATGCTGAATCAGATTTGTGCCTTTAAGTTGAAAAACAACTTTTATCATCTCAATCAAAAAAGGATCATCTCAATTAAAAAAAATAAATCCAAAATAAAAATTAAAAAAAATCAAACAAAAAATAATAATTCAAATAAAAAATAAGGGATTGCGAGAAAAAACTTTGTACATGTGTGTAAAATGTTTGCCTTCCCCTCTCTCTCAGTTTTGTTTGTTGTCATTTTCTTTGATTACGATTCCAGTCTTCTCGTTTGCGCTCCCTGATTTTTTGTTTGCGGTTTTGACACAAACCTGAATCAGATTTGTGACTTTAAGTTGAAAAACAACTTTTATCATCTCAATCAAAAAAGGATCATCTCAATTAAAAAAAAATAAATAAAAAATAAAAAAATCAAACAAAAAAAAATAACTCAAATAAAAAATAAAGGATTGCGAGAAAAAACTTTGTACATGTGTGTAAAATGTTTGCCTTCCCCTCTCTCTCAGTTTTGTTTGTTGTCATTTTCTTTGATTACGATTCCAGTCTTCTCGTTTGCGCTCCCTGATTTTTTGTTTGCGGTTTTGACACAAACCTGTCAGGCGGGTGGGACTTCCCTGGCGCATTCCCATTGGCCCATTTACTTTTGACGGACAGCTAAGCAAGCCTATGACGCGGCTCTAGCAGCAGCAGCTACTCTGCCTCTGATTGGCTCCAACAGCGTCAACCCAGTGTTGCCAACTTGGCGCATTTGTCGCTATATTTAGCGCTTTTTCAGACCCCCCTAGCGCCAAAATTAGTGAAAAACTCCTGGCGGAAAATCTAGTGCTTTTTGGCTGGTGAGTTGGGGCGAAATTGATTGACAGGCGCCAGAGATAAAACCCCCATTTTTCACCATTTTTCCTCCTATGACAGTGGTTTTCAACCAGTGGTCCCCAGGATAAATGATGGACAGTTGGTTAACCAGATGTAACTCTTTATTTTACACTCTCAAGAGTTAAAATATTCATCATGTGAATTAGCCCAAGTCTACACAACTAGAGAATGTAGAAGATTAATGGTCATTTAATGGCCATATTCCCTTCCAGGCAAGCATCTAGTGCATTCTAGTGCATTTTGGAAGTGCCACTAGAGCATTTTGGATTTTGGCAGTTGGCAACACTGCGTCAACCACTAGAGCTGTGGGTCACCAGAAATGTGTTGCCAACTGCCAAAATCCAAAATGCACTAGTGGCACTTCCAAAATGCACTAGAATGCGCTAGATGCTCGCCTGGAAGGGAATATGACCATTAAATGACCATTAATCTTCTACATTCTCTAGTTGTGTAGACTTGGGCTAATTCACATGATGAATATTTTAACTCTTGAGAGTGTAAAATAAAGAGTTACATCTGGTTAACCAACTGTCCATCATTTATCCTGGGGACCACTGGTTGAAAACCACTGTCATAGGAGGAAAAATGGTGAAAAATGACGGTTTTATCTCTGGCGCCTGTCAATCAATTTCGCCCCAACTCACCGCCAAGTTGGCAACACTGAGTTGACGCTGTTGGAGCCAATCAGAGGCAGAGTAGCTGCTGCTGCTGCTAGAGCCGCGTCATAGGCTTGCTTAGCTGTCCGTCAAAAGTAAATGGGCCAATGGGAATGCGCCAGGGAAGTCCCACCAGCCTGACAGGTTTGTGTCAAAACCGCAAACAAAAAATCAGGGAGCGCAAACGAGAAGACTGGAATCGTAATCAAAGAAAATGACAACAAACAAAACTGAGAGAGGGGAAGGCAAACATTTTACACACATGTACAAAGTTTTTTCTCGCAATCCCTTATTTTTTATTTGAAATAATTTTTTTGTTTGATTTTTTAAATTTTTATTTTGGATTTATTTTTTTTTAATTGAGATGATCCTTTTTTTGATTGAGATGATGAAAGTTGTTTTTCAACTTAAAGTCACAAATCTGATGGCAGGTTTGTGTCAAAACCGCAAACAAAAAATCAGGCAGCGCAAACGAGAAGACTGGAATCGTAATCAAAGAAAATGACAACAAACAAAACTGAGAGAGAGGGGAAGGCAAACATTTTACACACATGTACAAAGTTTTTTCTCGCAATCCCTTATTTTTTATTTGAATTATTTTTTTTTGTTTGATTTTTTTTAATTTTTATTTTGGATTTATTTTTTTTGTTTGATTTTTTTAATTTCTATTTTTGATTTATTTTTTTTAATTGAGATGATCCTTTTTTTGATTCCATCTTTTTGACACATATCTAATACCATACTCCTCCACCCTGATTATGATGTTACCACGTTACATAGATTATACACATATTTTGTTCAAACTAAACTAGTAAAAAGTACAAAAACCGAACATTGTACTTTTTACTGATATGGTTTGAACAGAAATGTGTTTCTAAAACAAACTGCCACAGCCTAACGATACATTTGGAGAGCTGTGGTCAGCATTGAATTTAACAACAATGGTAATTAGTGTATTACCATTGATGTGCAGTATTTGGTGTCGATCAGAACACTGGCTGAACAAGACTTGCAGGACAGCGTACTTTACTGGTAAGAGGAAGGGTGCAGATACATGGGCACAATAGTGGGTGTACTAATCTTTGTCAGTGGAAAGGGGGAAAAGTTCTGGTGAGGGGGCCATGGAGGGGTGGTACGTGAGTGGGTGGGTGGCTGTCTGACAGTAACTGGGCGGGAGTTTGGAGGATAGCAGGTGTATGGAATTCCCCTAAACAGGCCTTGGCTGGGGTTGCCATAGTGATCAATTGACTCAGTACTTTACCACTGCCTAAGCCTTTTCTACAGTACAATCAACTTTCGTGTTTTATTGTAGTCGGGTTGCATAATGACTTTGTGATAGGGGATCCCGAGTCCCTCTAAGGCCAGTGGATCCAGTGTGTTTCCTTGGTCTGAACAGGGTCTCCTGCCACTGGCAGTGGGACATGCGTCCAGGGTCTCCACAGTTAGGTGCTCGAAGAACCGCAGCTGGCACCTCTCCTGGCGAAGAAGCAGCCTTCTCAGAGTCTCTCTAGTGTGACTGCACTCCTCATCCTATCTTTACGGGAGATGCCAACCACCAGGGTGGTGCTATTGAAAGTAATTCAATTAAAGGAGCATTATTGGAATGAAAGCAATGCCCACAGTGCTCAGTGCCCATGCTGCAAATAGCTAGCCTGGAGACCAGCCCAAACAAAAATCAATTGGGTCTGGGACTCATCAGTTTGAATTATCTTTCCCTCTGCCCAAAATTGTGATGGACCAATAAGATCCCACTAATCAAAGTGAGACCTCTTTTTCCTTTTTTTGCTGGGCCCAAAGTGGTCGTGGTTGGCTATTGATCAGACATTTGCACAGAGAAAAGACAGTAATAACTCTCAGAGTCAAAATAGTTGACAGTGTGGATAAATTGAGTTTGCATACATGTACCACAGGGCTTCTGACATAGCCATGCATCGCATGACGCTCGACAGTCATGTTTCAGGGCTACTTGTAACCTTTGACCCGACTACAACCTGTTGCAATACTGTACTATACCTGTACTGTTGACAAACATGTTATTGAAGTATTTCAAATCAATCAAACACTGCCGTCTATGAACTTTGGAACAACCAGAGAGCATCTGCGTTGCGTCTAAACAAATGCAGTGCTTCCATGGTCGCAGGCGTTTGCTTCTTATCAATTCCATTATACGAATTACAAAAAATATACTTTGAATCATGTGATTTATGAGACTGTATGTGGAAGTGGTGCTTTTTGTGTGAACAGTACACCTACACTAAAATAACTGTCACTTTGGTTTACCACATAGAACTTTCCTGAAATAAAGAGGTCAGTAGTTCCTCTCATATTGACTCATTGTTCTGCTGTATTCGGTTGCGCACATTAACATAATGTGTTATGGACTGGAATTTAGATTTCTTTTGGCAATTTTAAACTTGAAGGTTGTAATTATGTCAAATGATTTAAGGTATTTGATTTAAATCAAACAAACACAACAGGTTAAACCATAGGCTCCAGTTATCTGCCTGGCCTACGTTGAATTAAATAAAAAGAACCACAGGGGGCTTTCCTCATATGGAATGTATGTGTCAACATTTCATCTGACAAGTCTTCAGAAAACATGTTATTAATTCAAAAGCTCTTCTATTACTCTGAGAGACAGCTATTTCACTGGGACAAAATATAATTCACATGTATCATCAGCTTTAACATTGATCGTATTTGTAAAGCTAAATGTATTATTTTGTATTTCAATTTGCAACCAGATTGTTTAAGACAATTCTATCAATGGAATTGTCTTTGGTCATTGTGAAGCACTAAAGCTAGGGTCCATATAAGGGCCAGGGAACGTGTCGATAGTCTGAAGTCTTGGATTAAATAAAAATAATAATTTTCCATTTGTGCTTTTTTTAAATAATCATTTCATGTCATTTATTTTCAGTGGACAGAATTTAAGGTGTAGCCTACATAAAGGCTAACCCTCCCATCAGATAGTAGTAGCTCCACAATGGCTTCTGTTTAAGCAGTACTACCTGTCTGTGTGGGTGGGTGTGGCACTAATGTGTATGGTAGATTTCCTCATGATGATACTTTGCCTGCAATGTGTGGTGATGGTGTGTAATGTTTATGTAAAGCTGGGATTTGTTTGAACCTAAGGTGTATTTGCAGTAGTACAGTGTGTTCATCTCTAAAGGGTGTGCCCATGCTTTGTGTTAAAGGCAAAACTTTTAGGTCAGTGCACTCCACTTTCTTTACATTCGTCTCCATTCATCAGCCATTCTTTCTCAGAGTAAAGCCACATGGTTCTCTCCTGTTTTTTTTTTTTTTTTTTTTTTTTTTTTTTACTACAAAGTTAAAGGTATTAGAGGCAAATTTAGTGTGCACAAACACTGTTTGAAACCTCCACTTTATTGGCTCATTATGAAACTGCTGGAGACTGCTGTGCTGTGCTGTGATTGGCTAAAACAACAAAGTTCTAGACCGTCTGCAGGACAAACCAGGTGTCTGTCTGCAGGCAAACCGCTGCAGCAAGTAGAAGCAACATAGAGGGCAAAAAGGCAAAAATATAGCTATATATTTTTTTTGGCTATTTTTGGCTAAATGTTGCCTCTATTACCTTTAAACCAAATGCTACATGAGTTCTCCCAGGGTCAAACAATTTGATGTTGACGTGTTGGCCTATGTACCCATTGCTAAGTTTCATGTAATGTGTCAATGGCATCAATGAAGAGACCTTTGTATTTTTTTCTGTATTTTAGAAAATTGCGTCTACTGCTGGCACTCTGCCCACTATTTTCTGCTGGAAGAGGTCTGTGAGGTTAACCATGATAGGATTATGCTTCACCTCCGGCACCTACACGTTCTTTAGGTGTATATACCTAAGGGAGTGTCTATAGCATTCCATGTGTCAAATATACTACAGTATTTGACATGAACAGAGAGTGCTTTGTACAAAATGTCCTTTGACACAGATGGATGGATGGATGTACACAAATTGCATCAGTACCACACCCAGACAGACAGGTTGTCCTTTAAACGAGTACCTTCTTAATCCTAAGCTGCTGATTGTATAAGGCAAGCTCACAAATCATGCCACTTTCCCTATAATGATGAGTTCCCTTTGTGTGTTATGCATATTTTACGCATGAACTGTATTACCAAATGAGAGAAGTATTAACTGGTCAAAGACATTAGATGAGTTGACAGGTTATTAACATTTTTGATGTAACCAAGATTTCTACAGACAACATGCAGTTTAATACATCTGACTGTAACATTTCTTCTGTCCTCTAGATGGCATCCAAGAAGTCAGGAAACAGAGGGCCAGAGGTTGATGTGGAGGGTTCAATCATCCGCATCCCGCCTCACCACTACATCCACGTACTGGACCAGAACACCAACATCGCCCGCGTGGAGATCGGACCACTCACCTACATTCGCCAGGACAATGAGAGGTGAGAGCCAGGATGGCACTTTCTTTACCCAATACCTATCGATCTGTCAGGAACTTTTTTCTTTAAGACCTCAATGGACCCCAATTTACTGTAAAATCTTGTCAGTGACTACTGGTGGCCCCTGGATCTGATGTTGAAAACCACTTGTTTGTGCTCATACAGGCTCAACTTTCTTATTCATTTACCCACTGATTTGCTTGCACATGCACAAATGGCTTTTAAAGGGATTTGGGGAGATGGTGGGAGTTATGCTCTGGTTTTGGTGAATATTAAGTAGTTCCAGTCATTTTGTGGTGGTCACTGGGGGCATGGTTGGCCAGGTTGTATCACACACTGAAGACACAGCTCACAATGCATTTCCAAAGGGAGTTACATGATTTGAGCACAAACTTGTCTTGTCTTCAAATCAAGGTGATTCCTGTTGGAAATGCATTGTGAGCTGTGTTGTCGGTGTGATACAACCTCTGAGTGAGTTTAATTTGTGAACAGCCCTTTAATGTTACGTGACGAGTCTGACTGACTGTGTTCTCCATTCCCAGGGTGCTGTTCTGTCCCGTTCGTATGACCATGGTTCCACCACGCCACTACTGCGTCGTCATCAACCCTGTAGCTCGTGACGACAACGACCAGGTTCTGTTTGACCAGGCAGGTCAGGCTAAACTCCGCCATGCTGACCTGGAGATCCGTCTGACCCAGGACCCCTTCCCCCTGTACCCAGGAGAGGAGATCCAACAGGTGAGTGCAGGCCCTAAAGGAATGGTTCCTCACTGGTTTTATCACTGGGACACAAATGTTACCTTATGCATGAACTCTGAACCGATTTACCACCATCATGGACATGACTTCATCCAGTTTTGGGAGAAGAATGGTTCAGCACAGTGATCATTGTTGTATAAAACAGTTGGTGCAACTGTGCCCATTCAAATTTCATTGAGCACACCTTTAGAAACATTCATATAATTAGCAGTTTGGGCACAAAGCCATAACTGACTTACTGATTAGCCAGAGAAGGGAAGTCAAAGACAAGGGCTGACGCACTTTAAAATTGAAATGGTTATTTAATTTAGAGATGTGCATAATTGAGCTACTTAATCACACTCTGGACAAAATTACAAAGTTGCATACAGTAATTGCATATCCATAAACACGCAACAATATTTTGGTAATCTTGCGACAACAGAATGCTCTCAATGATCATTCAGAATTGAGTAACAGCCGTCAAATGATTTACTGCTATATAAAGTTCAAGAAAGAGAGGCGGGGAGAGAGATGGAGCCTATTTGACCCAGGCATTAACATGTTGGTGGGGTTATTTCACAGACAGTACCTTAGTTTGCAACATGTTGCCAGGGCAATAGGCCTGGCAAGCTAGTAACACTAACCCAAACAATACAAAGCTGTGACCTTTACAGACTGTAGGGGTTTAAAGTGGGTTTGATATTTCACTCTGTCACCGACTGGACATCATACAATGTGATTTGCGGCCGCATACTTAGAAAGGCTGTATTCCAGCCAATGAGAGCACAGGAACTACTGCTCACAAAGAATTGTTGACAAGTCAGATATAATAAAATAACATCCGTGCGTGCGACTGTGCAGCATGCACGCACACACAGAGAGAGACAGACAATTATTTAATGAAAATCAAGACGCAACGTCCTGTCTCATGTCTATGATAAAGAAAGAGGATAAAGCACGGGGGCGTGGCGCAGGCTGGTTCCGGAGGTTTGCACATGCTCAGTGTAAACAGGAACTGCTATGGTGGAATGTACCAGCAGAGGTGCTAGATACAAATCCCATAACTTGTGATGTAAATAATGAGATCCAGGGTAGTTGTGAATTAAACAGCATCACTATTCCCTTTTCAAACATTTTATATCATCCACAGCACTTGAATAAACAGTATATGTTTCTTTGTCATTTCACAAAAATACAACTTGAACACATGTAGGCTACTGCAATCAAAGCAAGTATGAACAATATGGAAAATCTGCAAAAGAAAAAATATACAAAACATTTCCATGTAGGGCATTTGCCCTTGTCTTTCAGTCTGTTATAAACAGCTTTTTCCCTCCACACAGTAGTTAAATTGACATAATATTTAAAATAAAGACAGAAGCATTATAGTATTCTCTTTTTATATATTTTTTTATTATTTCAGTTCAGGGTCAGTAACTCTAACGCCTCTGCTGAAACATTCCACCATAGCAGTTGCTGTTTACACTGAGCATGTGCAAACCTCCGGAACCAGCCTGTGCCACGCCCCCGTAATTTATCCTCTTTCTTTATCATAGTCTCATGTCATGTGCAAAATGCAAATGAGATGTCAAAATGTATATTGGAATAAAAACAGTCCTTCCGGTTCTCCATACTCCCGCATCCTTCTTCAGGATGTCCACATACGTTAGCGCGGACCAGTCGTTTAGTATGAAAGACAGTTGATTTAAATAACAAACTACTGCAGTGGAATACAAGACGATCTGGTCACTCGCCGACAAGTTTAAAACTCCTGCATGCACATCTCTGTATGCTCACACAGGAATACAGGCTCACATCACAGTGATAAATGTTTGATAGTATAGCCCATGTGTGGTGCGCTAGTGAGACATTGTGCCTTGGTTTTTATGAAGTAATTCTCTCTCCGTGTGTGTGCATGCACGGTCGCACCCACCAACGTCGTCATATATCTGTGAGCAGAGGTTCCTATGCTCTCATTGGCTGGAATACAGGCTTTCTCAGGACGTGGTTGCGAAACGGTTCACTCTATTTGACATCCAGTCGGCAACAGAGTGAAATATAAAAACCTGAAAACGTCGGGAAGGTGCCAGCTGGGTGTTTATCAGTGCTATATCTTCTCACAGAGCCTTTCACACATGGCAAGCACAACCTCGGCGATAAACCCCCGATCATGCCATCAGGAGTTTTGTCGGCGAGTACCAAAAATAGTCCACAGCATAATTGGGGCGAGCGGAGGACACCATCCTATAGCAAAATGTAATTCAGGCTTACATTTGGGTTTGTGACGTGAACTCTTGTCTCTTTCAGGATGTAACCCCTCTTCAGATAGTGTATCCTGACACTGCACTGAGGCTCCAGGCCCTGCTGGACTTCAAGGATGGGGCAGAGAAGAGGGTGGCAGGAGACGAGTGGCTCTTCGAAGGTCCAGGTCTGTAGGAAAGTGGTGTCTGTCCACCTAGTGTCTTTTGAGGATGTTACAAGGAGCGTCCCTCCTCAGTATGCCAGAAACATGATGCAATTGTTGCAACCAGGACTAAGTACAACTTGTCTGCAAAACTATAGCAAAAGAAGCAAGTTGTTCCCTAACTTTTCTTTTGTTACCAAATAAGTTCTCAAGTTGTCGAATGCATAACATCTCACAACAACAAAATAGATTGTACTGCAATCCACTAGCTTAATACCTCACATCAATGTTTAATGGCCATTGTTGTAAGAAGTGAACACATTTTACTCTGTCACAGGGACTTATATCCCCAGGAAGGAGGTGGCGGTGCTGGAGACCATCAAGGCCACGGTCATCCGAGAGAACCAGGCCATCCGCCTGAGGGCTCGCAAGGAGGGAGTGGACAGAGGCGGAGTCCGCAGGGTCACTGGTACTGTGAGCTACACTGACACTAACACCAATGTGGAATCAAAATGAATACCAACGTCAACCGATTCCAATATGGAAAAAGCCTTCCAAAGTTAAACCAAGACTGTGTTATCAACAGCACCGACGACAACACAAAGTAACCCACATATAGCACAAAATGATACATCACATGGCTGTAACGGATGGCTGTGAAACGATCAATAAGTAGTACCATGGTCATTCAGTGTTCTATAATAACATACTCAAGTGCAAGACGACATTCTCCAGCTGCCAACTAGCAATGGGAAATTCATTCATCAGAAGACTGAAATATTTCCTATTCTTAATTTGACTCCTGACCTATGGTCCTCGTGGCTCGGCCTAGCCTCATGACATCATGGCTAGGCAAGGCTTACTTACTTACTACTTAGTAAAAAGTGTAGATGTACAAAGGCTCACTATGCGTAACACAGAAGAGCATTGTGAGCTTGTAGATCTTTTATTTATAGAAAACCTTTAACTTTGTAACAATAGTGAGGCATTGTGTGTGCGCTTGTAGATCCTTTATAAAACATTAAACGTTTTATTTATTTATCTCCTAAATGTGTATGTGGTAGGTGAGGAATGGCTGGTGAGGAAGGTAGGAGCATACTTACCTGGAGCCCATGAAGAAGTTATTGACATTGTCAATGCTTTCATCCTCACTGACAAGGTAACTACTGTCTCTCTCTCTCCTCCCTCTGATATATTTATGCTTTATTACAGTTTATTATAGTTTTTCAACTATTTTTACATTGAGCCACAGGCCACCCTTTGAGATATTTAGCATAGCAAACCCAAGACTTTGAATGTTGTCGTTGGGCCAGATTTTGTCACAATTTCAAGTTTTGATGGTACCATAAAAGAGATAAAAGGTGAATGCTCATTCAAATTAATACTTATGTGTAGAGTGCTTATAAATTAAGTAGTGCAGATATACTGTAACACAAGTGATGCATAGTGTAAAATGAAACGAAGTGGAAAGGGTCCCTCATGTCACGATCTTGAGTTAAACATCTAATAATTTGGATACCAACTTTATCTTTGCATCTGCAACGCCCCCAAGGACCACAGGTTGAAAACCACTGCTTTAATGACACAATGCCTCTTTCTACCGTCCATCCTTTGTAGAAAGCGCTTCACGTGCGCGCTCTGCGTCCCTTCCGGGATGCGGGCGGACGGGACCGTCACACAGGCGAGGAGTGGCTGGTGACCATGGGGGACCGGGAGGCACACATCCCCTCTGTGGCCGAGGAGGTTGTGGGTGTGGTCCACGTGACCACACTGAACAGCCGGCAGTACTGTGTCATCATGGACCCTGTGGGCGCCGACGGGAAGCCGCAGCTGGGCCAGAAGAGAGTGGTCAAGGTAAAAAGTACTGAGTTTGCACTAGAGTAAAAAGTATCAATAGTGCAGCATGTATAGTTTCAGAACAGCCTATTGGTCGCTCCTTTTTTCACCGGTCGCTACTAAACATTCAATTACCTGGGAATAACATTGGACAATAAACTCACCTTTGATCAGCACACCACAGACATTCAAAAAAGAAGCCAACAAAGACTGTCGGCCATACGAAGACGGACTATACGTTGCACCCCACCTTCTTCTATTAATGTAACAAAGCATAATTCAATCCATCCTTCGGTACTGTTCCACATGTTTTTACACTTTGCTCTCTGTAACCAACCGGGCCAAACTCACACACATCACAAACAAAGCATTGGCTTCCCCGCACGCAATCTCACAGAATTAAACAACGGCTCCATTACTTGCCTAGCAAACACAATAATCCAGGACATCTCTCACCCATTACATCAATAAATCATCCCCCAAGAACAATTAAGTTCAGCAGGGCCCGCTTTGGGAAAAGTCTGATCAATGCAGCTGTAGCTGTCCTAAACAACAGGCACCGCTGATCTGTCTAGTCTGTCACTGCTAGAGGTCTTCACGGGTCTCAAAAATGCCATCCGAAATCCGAAATAAATCTGTGCAATATCACCGATTCCGAACTGTTCCGAAAATATTTTCAAATAAATAAATTGGATCCGAGTCGATCCGTGGCATGGTTTTCCGGTTCCGAACTGTTCCGAGATTTTCCCCAAATTGCTTCGCCGAGCCCGACCGAAGTCGGATTATTTTTGACCGTCCGACAGACCCGACCCTTTGGCGACCACTTTTTTTTGTCCCATTCACATTCATTCAATCCAATGCATTCAAACGGCTCTCCTCCGGTTTGCCCCCTGAATGTCGTGAGCGCATGGGTAAAGCAGCCAGAGCTACACTGCTCTTCCTGACTTGTGAACCGGATGTTTTTGCTCAGATCGTCAGAAGAGAGGTCAGACAACACAACAGAAACAGCATGACAGAAACAGCACATCCTGTTTAGGAGACCTGAGCTTCAAAATAAGGGTTTTTTACCGATCGAACTGGTTTGAGCCGTGGCAATGGGGAGAAAACAAAGAAAATCCGATCGCGATGAGGCAAAAAAAAAAAAAACGTAGAGAAAGAATACGTCTCACTGTAGTCTCGGGTCTTGTCGGATTTTCTCGGGTATTGCACATAATGATTGACAGGTCCGACTTCCGACGGGGATACGTCCGATTCCGAACCTGTCCGAGTGACTGTGATAAAACACACCGCCGGAACCGTCGGGTCTCGGACGGACTCGGGTTTTTTCGGGTTCGGACCCCCCGTGAAGACCTCTAGTCACTGCTCTGTTGTCTGATGTTTCCCTCTCATTGTTAGGGTTGTTGTTGCTGTTACTGTCTGTGATGTGCTATGTTGTCTTTTTCTGTAATGTACAGTCAAGTGAAGATGAATTTCCCTTCGGGGACCAATAAATAAATCAAAATCTATCTAAACTGAACCCTTACTCATAAACATAACCTCAGTAAAACTTTTGCCTAAACCTAACCCCATTCCGCGACCGTTAGGATAAGTGTCGCTACCGATGTGATAAATGTGGCGGCAGATATAGAAAAATATCCTTTTGCCCCGACCCTTTTCGGGGTAGGTGGAAAAAGGTCGCAACTCATTTACTATTGGCCGCAACTCCATTTACCATCAGTCGCAGCCATCTTCCTCGGTCACAAATTGATTTCTCCCCTCCTGTAAAAAATGTTTGAAATAAGCATAATTGCCAAAATGTATATATTGTAGAGCTGAAGTGTCTAATGTATTTTTATTTTTAACAAAAAAAAATATAGTCTTCTTTTCACTTTACACTATTTCACAAATCACACATTTTTCAGTTGTGGGATGTGTCTAAATGTCTAAGTTTCAACCATATGGTCTTTTATTCCATTTGTACAAACTCAGTTTGTACAAATGGAAGTTTGTTGATTGCTTCAAATTGAAAACCCAGTTACAAACGGTCTGTTTGGTTCTGTATCGAGCTTTATTTTTATATTAATTATGACTCTCAGTATTAATAACGAGTAATGCTGTGCATATATCAACATGGGTACACTTTGATATTTCTGCAATGTCTGAAATTAAACCACTACACTTCATGTTTTTTATATGAGCCGTATAATAATAGAAGCTTTCCCTCTGTTTGAACCCGGCCTGTCTAATCTCCCATTCTCCTTGAAGTCTAGTAAATCTCTTCCCCCTCAGTGTTTATTTTGCCAACTAAGCTACAATGATGTTCATCTAAATGTTCAAAACTAAATAAAAGCTGGCTATGTTGACTAAAATTGAAACGAAAAAAACAAAATAACAGTAATTTTATTTTTGTTTCAATGTGCTTGGGGGTTGAGCTCTGAAACTAGCAGATCTACCAGCTCACAAGTTTAGAGATGAGTATGATGGCTTTAGTCAGTCAATATTTTTGTCAGCTAAAACTAGACCAGACTCAAAATATGACTAAAACTAAATTAATTTTATTAATTATAAATTTTCTGTCAAAATAACAGTGTTCCCTCTCCTCCTCCTTGGCTGTTTTCAGGGTGAGCGTTCGTTCTTCCTGCAGCCTGGTGAGCACCTGGAGCAGGGCATCCAGGATGTGTATGTGCTGTCAGAGGAGGAGGGCCTGGTCCTCCGAGCTGTGGAGGCCTTCACTGACACCGAGGAGGTGAGGACACGCGGAGGACCATAACAGCAGTGCTTCGTAAAAGTATTCTGCATCTGGGTTAACATTGGATCATGTCTCACCTTAAAAACATACCGGTAACCTTTGTGTTTCGAACAAACTGTCTTGGTGATATTCTCAGGGTGGTGCCTCTGTATCGTTTATGGTAGTCCGTCGCTTGTATTAGTATATCAATAATGTCTGTTCCTGGAACAGATAATGTGTTTAATTATTTCTGGATCCGGCTTTACAGAAACCTTCCTCACAATACTGATGCTGGGATCTAAGTGGTTGCAACTACAACGTTTTGCTTAGAAAATTGCATGAGAGGCCTTGGTCACAAGGCTGGTAGCCCAACCTGGCATTGTATTGCAGGTCTCTATTCTCTCCATTCCTTGCTACTTAATCTTTTGTTTGCTTTCTTTACTACTGCTCTTGTCCTCTTAGTCTCGCTCTCTTGTGGTGTGGAATGATATGACAGGCATGTAAAGAATGGTAGATTGTTGCTTGGCGTTAAAGTAATTAGTTTGAACAAACATTCTGTACTCATTGCTGGATTTAGTGGTCATTCTGGTACAACTGGTTGTGTAAAAGAACAGAATGCTCCATTCATCACGCAACTTGAATACATATATATGTCAAAGAGACATGTATTTAGCGTTAGACACGAAAATGGACAATGGAGTGTTTCTCTCACACAAGCATGCACTCATGCTATTGGACCCCAGGAAGACTACTGTCCGTTAGGGCACAGCTAATGGAGATCCTATCAAATAAAATCATATAAGACATTTAATTTAATTTCAGACTTAAGGCATTGACTCACATGGCATTGACTCACATGGAATCTTAGGAAAGTGCCCCATCTGGTGGCCTTCTGGTTTGATGTAGTATAAGTAATTTAAATGAATAACTACATTCTAGATGCATTTATAGATTGACATTGTGCCAAGCATGGTCACTGTCCGGAACATCAGCCATGTAATTTCTGGTTAATGTGGTGGTGCTGCTTTAATATTGAATACCTACTAATATCTTTCCGGCATACTCTTTTGGTATTAAATTCAAGAATGTGTAATGGGCAACGATTATATTATTAAGTTGCAGGACCCACGATAGTGCACACCCACAAACCTATGAGCTTCAGCAATGGATTTAACATGCTTAAGTTTTGTCATAATATTATGTTGGGTCATAATATTATCTGTGATGGGGGAGTTTAGTAAGCGAGGCAATTAATTTCAGCATACTGTCCCTATCTACTCTAAAGCCCAATGTTTTCTCCTTTGCTCCAGAATCTCCCTTCTTCTAACTTATCTGATAAATTGCACTCCTGTTCTCTTCTTCTCACCCTTTCTTCCCTTTTCTCAAACCCCATCTTTCTACTCTCCTTCGGTTTCGGTTCTCTCCGTCCTCTACTTTTGACTGGACTTTTGTTTTCATTTTCCCTCTCTTCATTTCATTTTTCTCCTCTAATGCCTCCTGCGTTCCCTCAGTGCATGTCTCCCATTGCCACCACAACTCCACCTCCTTGCCCAGCCTTCCCTCCCTCCCTCCGGTGCATTGCCACGCTAACCCTTCTCTCGCTCCTCACATCTCTCCCCCGTTCTCTCTGCCAGGGCGAGGAAGAGGAGGAGGAGGAGGAGGACGAGGATGAGCAGGAGAAGGCCAAGCGCCAACGCAGGGGTGGAGGAGTCCTGCGTCGGCCTGGGGACCGCTGGATGCTGCGGGGTCCCATCGAGTATGTTCCCCCCGCCACCGTGGAGGTGATGGTGAAACGCACGGCCATCCCACTGGACGAGAATGAGGGCATTTACGTCAGAGACATCAAGACTGGAAAGGTGACCACCAGCTCCCAAAGGCTGACTAGTGTAGCCAGCACAGAGCTGGGCATGTAGAATTTGTAGCTGATAAATCTGATGGCAGACTTTTAAGACGGCAGCATTCTCAGATAAAGGAGCTATTTCTTACTCTCCAATATGCTTTGACATAATTTTGTTCCCCTTGCAGGTGCGTGCGGTGATCGGCCACAGCTACATGCTGACCCACGACGAGGAGCTGTGGGAGAAGCTGCTGCCCGAGAACGTGGAGGCCCTGCTGCTGTCAACCAAAGACCCCTTGGCGGACCGCTCTGACCGGCGCAGCGGACCGGACACTAGAGCCAGGGACAAGACCAGGGTGGTGTCTTACAGAGTGCCTCACAACGCTGCAGTGCAGGTCTATGACTACAGAGAGAAGAAGGCCAGGTATGCACCACACTGGAGGAAAATAACTTAAAATTGTACTTCAGCAATTTTGCAACTAAATTAGTCAAATTTAACCACTCCAGCCCTGTGGCACACTGTCAAATTTTGAGTGTTATTTTACTAGTTAAAAAGATAAGTAAGAAGGAATACTGTCCAATGCTCAAGTTGGGGCAAAAAACTGTTGACTCAGTGTCAGGGTGAGGAATGGGAGCCGATGCATCACCATGGCTGAAGGAAGTTGGAGCGCTGAGTGGCGGGACCCTTGATTAATTTTAATCAGAACAGATTTCTGTCACAAGGCCTACTGCTTAATATAGGGGCTGGATCGGAGGCGTATCCTGGTAAATTGTTTGCTCATGTGTGTGGAGAGAGAAGGTAAAAGTCACTTTGCTGTGAAAATGTGCATTCTGAACATCTACTGTAAATATCTTCCCGCGACCATGTGCATCACTAACCTACTACACACAGAGCATCATGGAGCTGAGCATCCTGACCTATCTGTCTCCATGTAATGTGTTGACAGGGTGGTGTTTGGTCCAGAGATGGTGATGCTGGGACCAGATGAGCAGTTCACTGTGCTGTCACTGTCCGGGGACAAGCCCAAGAGGGCCAATGTCATCAAAGCCGTGTGTCTGCTGCTAGGTCCAGACTTCTTCACCGACATCATCATCATTGAGACGGCAGACCACGCCCGTCTACAGCTCCAGCTCAGCTACAACTGGTAACAATGCAACACCGCAGCATTTTGGTTCAGGTTTAACTACTTTAAATCTCACTCTCTCATTGCGTTCCTTCCCATCCTGTGATTCAGGCATTTTGAAGTGAAGAACCGTGCAGATCTTAGTGAGTCAGCAGCTCTGTTCTCTGTCCCTGACTTCGTGGGCGACGCTTGCAAGGCCATCGCCTCCCGCATCAGAGGAGCCGTCGCCTCCGTGCAGTTTGACGATTTCCACAAGGTCTGCCTTTTATTCCCACATGTTACTGACTGACATTTTAAAATGTCATTGGAAAAAATGTATTCAGTCTTACTGTAGAAAAAATGATGTGTTTCTTTAATTCCACTGGGCTACAGTGATGACTAACATGAGCTTTGTGTGCTAATGTTGCCAACATCCTATTATCCATATTCTTTGCATGGTGCCCCCAGAGGCAATAATTTTGCCATTAGTTCCCAAATTGATACCCACATTGGTACATCGGTTTCACTTGTCTGTGTTGGTGTGAAGGCAACATTATGTAGACATCATTGTGCTTCATCTGACTGCTTCTCAATGGGCATCTAAAAACCCTTTCTTATGGCTGTGGTTGCAGAACTCCAACCGTATCATCTGCTCTGCCGTGTTTGGCTTTGATGAGAAGCTGGCGGTGCGTCCCAGCCTGCGATTTGGCCAGAACAACATGGTCATCAGCAGTGTGGACATCCAGTCTGTGGAGCCAGTGGACCAGAGGACACGAGATGCCCTGCAGAAGAGTGTCCAGCTGGCCATCGAGATCACCACAAACTCCCAGGAGGCTGCCGCACGGTACCAAGCAAAGACAGACACACACACACTCCACACCCTCAGTGTTCATTTAACCCACAGAGACCTGAGTCCAACTCTAAAAACACCTTCTACATCATGAACTACATTTTGGGGGAAAAAAAAACTTGAAACTTTATTTTTCATTCAAATAACTTTTGTTTACCATGTGGAAAGTAGGACACTTGTCCAAAACCATAACATTCTTTAAAAAATGGCCCATCTACAGTACACCCGCACAACGTCTTGCGATATGAGGGTTATGCTTGTAGATCTGCCATTTTCCCTACTTTTGTGCAACACTCTTGTATGATGTTCTCAAAATTAGGTCCTGCTATGAATGCCCAGGGATTCCTGGTCGTAATCAAAATGAATACATTGTGGATGGTTAAACTTCACCACTATTGCAACTAGATAACGTACAAACCATATATCAGATCCAATCATTGCCTTAGTTTAACAATACAAATGTTTTAAGATTGTGGTCAGAGATAAAAAAAAAAATCTTGCTAATCTTGTACTGAATTCTAGTAGGAAGCACATCCAGAGGAAACCACATCCAGAACTGATGCTGTAGTATGATGAAGTCGGCCAATGATTAAATAAAATGGAGATAAAAGGTTTCTGCCCTACAATGATATAATGGGTCTGTTATGACTGTCAAACACCTAATATATTGCCACAGTAAGAAGCTGTTGGAATATTGTGTGACCAACCATTTTGTAATGCTAACAGAAACTGTTTTGGAGCACTTTGATGTTAAAACTAGGTCAGACCACTGGGACACTGAGTCTCTAGGTTACATACAGTGAACAACCCTCTGTTCTTCAAAGAAAAATATGGTGCCTTCATGTCATTATACAGCAGAGTAGTAAATGCAAATCAAAGTAATTGGGCTGCCGTTTCTCCCTCTGACTTTCTCTTACACTCTGAACCCCCCTCAGTGTAGAGGGTTTGCACGTGAATAAAGTGAGAGACCAAGTGAGTTTGATGTTGGTTAATGCGACGAGATGTTACTTTACTATTTGGATGTATGGCTGTCAAGGCCAGTAAATATTATTTCTGACTCCTAGTAGGCGTTCTCAATATCATAGAGGTGTTGGTGTTATAGTTGCATACCCTGTATTAGAAATGTGTCTAGGAAGTAGACATACCACAGAAAGGCCTAAAAATGTTGATAAAGATTGCAAGTTTGGTTTCAGAGGACGCGTGTGGATATTGTTAATCATATTTGAGAATGCGAAAAGTCAAGTTACTCAATTTTGAACTTATGAAAGATGCCAGTGTTTAGTGTTATTAAAGTGTTATTAAAGTGTTATTAAAGTGTGTGTGTGTGTGTGTGTGTGTGTGTGTGTGTGTGTGTGTGTGTGTGTGTGTGTGTGTGTGTGTGTGTGTGTGTGTGTGTGTGTGTGTGTGTGTGTGTGTGTGTGTGTGTGTGTGTGTGTGTGTGTGTGTGTGTGTGTGTGTGTGTGTGTGTGTGTGTGTGTGTGTGTGTGTGTGTGTGTGTGTGTGTGTGTGTGTGTGTGTGTGTGTGTGTGTGTGTGTGTGTGTGTGTGTGTGTGTGTGTGTGTGTGTGTGTGTGTGTGTGTGTGTGTGTGTGTGTGTGTGTGTGTGTGTGTGTGTGTGTGTGTGTGTGTGTGTAGCCACGAGGCAGAGCGTCTGGAGCAGGAGGCGCGGGGTAAACTGGAGAGACAGAAAATCACTGACCAGGCCGAGGCAGAGAGAGCCAGGAAGGAACTGCTGGAGCTGGAGGCTCTCAGGTGAGAACAACAAGTTCTCATGTTGTTGGTTTCAAGATTTAAAGAAACAAAATGTTTCAATTTGTCCTATGTGCACGCTGTACTATGTACACACAGCAGTGGGGCATGGGGTGACATTTTTGACAACCACTGTTCTAAAGTTTTGCTTTATCTTTGTTGGCAAAGTAACGTTAAAATTGCAGCAGATGGTGAATGTCAATGGATTGCATTATTGATTTCAGTTTTCATGCAGGAGTTCTGGAAGTATGACTGTGTGTTTGCTTTTTTTCCAGTGCGGCGGTGGAGAGCACAGGTGCTGCCAAGGCTGAAGCTCAGTCCAGAGCGGAGGCAGCTCGAATCCAGGGAGAAGCAGCTGTTAATGAGGCTAAACTGAAGGCTGAGGCCCAGAGGATTGAGGCTGTACGTACTGTGTGTGTGTGTGTGTGTGTGTGTGTGTGTGTGTGTGTGTGTGTGTGTGTGTGTGTGTGTGTGTGTGTGTGTGTGCGTGTGTCCATAATTCTTAATTTCCATTGCAACAAGAGAGAAACAGTGAGACGCATTGACAGAAGCAAAAGACATATGGAGAAAGGGAATTTCATTTAAAAGAGCAGTGTTTGGCAGCCATGGCTTGAGACAGCAGGGAAATCAATAAAGATGTGACCTTACAGTCAGATGGCTGTGCAGCCGATCACCACTGATGCATGGAAGTGAAGGGGCACATTTTGGTTTGGAAGTTTTCCACCCAACACGGCAACGATATCAGTAAGGCTGTAAATAAGTTGTAGGCACAGTGCCAAATGCTCGCTGTGCATTCCAACAACACAACCAACAGTGTGATATCTACAACAAGATCTACAAGCTTCACGTACTAGTTAATGTGTGTGCGTGTTTCTTTAATCATTTATTCCGCTCAGCTGTCAACTGGACTGTTGCCAAGCAGCAAACATTTTCATTACAGCTGGCCAGCCAGTCTCTTTCATGTGTCTGAGTGTGCAACCAGTGAAATAAGAGTCTGTTGATGGTATACTGCTGCTGTTGGGGAGAAATCTCTTATCTACGTATAAGGCCCTAATTTATCATACTGCAACATCCCACATAGGCATTAAAAGAACCAATCCACAAGCTCCAACCAACATTCCGAGCTTGTAGATCTGCTACTTTTGCCATTTTCAAATTTGAAGACTGGAATTTTGGACATGAGGTTTCTGCTGGACAGACAATAATGTGATTCTGATGAGTAAACTTCACTTCAACTCTAGAGCCCCCAAACTAAGCACTACTTTGGGAGGTGGTATGTAAGCCTGATGAGGTGTACCAGTCACTACTATTGTACTGTATGTACTGTACTGTATTGTCCTGTATTGTCTTACTTGTTGCTGCAAGTCTGTATGTCCAAGACAAATTTCTCGAACGAGACTAAATAAAGTAACCTTGAACCTTGAAATCTGCAGGGAGCACTCACCACAAATAGTTGGATCCACAAGCTCAAAACCTAAAACAACGCTAACATCGAAGCTTGATTACGCTGTGATGGAGAACGTAATTAAAGCTTATTGGAACACCAGGACTGTACAGTTAAAAGTTCCAGTGCTGCCATGCTCTAGTCATCGCTCATGACAAGTGAATTACTTGGTTGGAACTCTTGTATAATGAGTCAGTTTGTATCACACTGCTGATCTGCTGATGCTGATCTTTTATTTGTGTGTGTGTGTATAGGAGGGAGAGCTGCAGCGTCTGGCCAAGGCTCGGGAACAGGAGCTGAACTACAAGAAGGAAGTAAACAATCTGGAGGTGGACAAACAGGAACGACTGGCCCAGATTGAGAGCCAGCGGTTCAAACAGATGGTGGACACTCTGGGCAGCGACACCATCAAGGCAATAGCCCAGGCTGGGCCTGAGATGCAGGTATGCACTGAAACAATGTTTTTTTTTCTCTCTCCTCCTACTCTCACCATCAATGACACCAATACACCTTGATTTTTATCTCCTTTCTACCTCTGTCCCTCCCTCTCCTCCTCCAGGTCAAACTTCTTCAGTCATTGGGGCTGAAGTCAACATTGATCACAGATGGCTCTTCACCCATCAACTTGTTCAACACCGCCAATGGCCTCCTGGGGGCGCTGCCCACCCAGGCACCTTGAGTCACCGTCCACTTCACTTATTTTTTTCAAGAGACCAGAGATTGTGTTGCCTGGGCCTCTGTGCCTGTATGAGTTTGAATTCTATTGCACTTATCCATTTTCTCACCAGGTTTGTTCCTGCCTTGTTCACTTTGACCATGTTATGGGCTTTTTGACAATTCTCTTTGGCTCTCTTATTTCTGTTTTACGGGTTCTATGCTGAATACAGTACATATATTTTCTACAGCAGTCGATTGCTTGTTGTTCAAGGTAGTCCAACTCTACTGTTTAATGTTGCACATGGCAAATGTTTGAATAAAAGTGTATTCTGCTATAACTTGACTTGTTAATTTTGTTTTATTTATATGCAGGGATGTTTTGGACATGTTCCTTCCTAATCTAACAATAATAAAACTTGTCATGTATGACCCATGGGGATGCAATGGACTGACGTGGAAACGACATCAAGACATGAGGACAAATTTGTGCTTTTCCTATGCTTGCGTTTAGGGTCTGATGTGTCTAATAATTCTAAACTACATACTTGAGGTGGGTGCACTGGGGTCTCAATTGACCTACCTAAATTGGGACAAAAAGTAATTGGCTGCTGGCTGTTAATTGCCCTATGGGCCACATATGGCTTGGCAAGGATTTATTACTCCTACTTAATTGGTAGACCAGTTATGATCATTTACATCTGCATCAAATAAAGACCACTGATGTGCATTTGTGCTTATAGTTTGCAACTGTACCTGAACATAATCTTTCTGCCCAAACATCAAAGCAGTTATGACTGGGGAATATGTAAAAAGCTCCAAGGCACTGGCTGATGTCACTGGAACACGACCAGGTTCTCAAGTCCATCACTGAGGCATTTAAATCAAAACAATGTAATGCCTGTCTAAAAGGCAAAGGCCCTGTCCTATAATACTGTACACGTATATAAAGTAATTCTAGAACCTGGAGTCTGACATCAGAATGGCATAAACATTTTGTTTCTGAATGTGGTGTTTCAATCTGATAGTACTAGTCAGACATGTTTTTGTCTCTTAAAATTATACTCCTTTATTTGATGTACATCTTTGCAGGTTTGTGTTAAACATTGAAGACAAAGTGAGGATGCAAATTGTGATTGGCTATAATAAGATACAGGTATGATTACATGATGGGTGCTCAGGTCTAGTTTTTATTTGTTACATAAAGAAGACACATAAACCAATGCAAAATCAAACATTTATATGATGGGCTAATCTGATATGACAATACATATTCAGCAGACAGGGATCATATCCCTAACAGGTCATAATGTGTTGTCAATGTCCTGCAGCCTTAATCTGATATCAACTAATCCATGGATTAGGCTTGTTTTAATTGCTGGATTGCTATCAGTGTAGTTCTTCCCCAGCTGCTGTTTCAATGTTTTTCTTACGGAAGAAAATTAGATCAAATCTAATCTGAACATTCGTAAAAGCCTCTTGTAGTGACTTTGTCTACCTATACGTGTACATTAACCTTTATACCTCCAGAAATTCAGATCCCATTAATCTGGTTTCATTTTATTATGAAGGCATTATATTGTCAGTGAGTGAAGTGACTGCAGTGTTCAATATACCATACACACAAGTGTAGTATTACAAGTACGTGGAAGCAGGGATCGAACCCGGGACTCCCACTCGCCAGTCCAACGCACAACCAGTCGCGTCAATAGGGCTGAGCCCGATTGGTGGGGCTGTTGTGGCTGGCTCATGGCTGGGTGCTACACAAGGAAAAACTAGGAAGACAAATTATTAAGTAATAGTATTTTGAGATTAATCGCTGAGACGCTGAAACGCTGAGAAATATTTTAAAAGTACTCCAGGGGTAGCATGTACAGTAAAGTATCCAGGCTCGACATGATGTATGTCTTAAACCCCACTTATATTTCACTAACACAAATAAAAAATGTTATTCTTACAATTTCTATTACTGGTAGCATTACACATTGATTACATAACAAATTACAAGACCAGTAAGGAGGGAGTTACAGTAGTTCAGTTTAACATGACATCTTCAACTACGTTGTCTCCGTTTAGGAGAAACTTGTTCATTTTGAATGTCCTCAAACTAAGAAATAGTTTCACGTCTAATTGCATTGTTCAAGAGTTACAATGACTTTCCCTGGTAAAATATTCAGACTATGGTGAGTGTTAAAGTATGGAAAGAGTGTGTTGGTGAAAGTGTGTGTGAAGGTGTGTATGTGTGCATTATTATCAGGATCAGAGAATGACATCTTTCCATTGTTCCAGTCCAGATGGACTCTGATCTGCCTGCTCTTCCATGAGAGTTGGTGGATTGACCCTGATGAGGATTCTACTGTGTATCTACCAGCTTCGTCTAACCATATGCTCCATATCTTACCCCATCTTCTTCCCTTCCTCTGAAAAGACTCTGCTAACACACCCAGTTCCCAGTATGTACTGTCTGCCACCTCAACATCCCAGCTGTGGATCCCTGAGTTAAATCCCTCAGAACCCAGGACATAGCGCATAGTGTCAAATCTCTCTGGGTTGTCAGGAAGCTGCTGTATCTCTCCACGTCTCATACTGGTCAGATCATCAGACAGAATATTTTCAAGATGTGCAGTGTTGGGGTCCAGAATGACAGGAGTGTAGGAGACAATGTCCTTCATCTTGTTCCAGACTCTGAAGCTCAGGTTGCTCAGGTGTTTTGCCACATCAATCAGTGCTCCAGAGACTGGCTGTGGGTCCTTTAGTGTTGGTTGGACTCTTTTCATCGTAGTTGTGTAGTTCTGTAGGAATGAAATGGGCTCAGCTCTCAGATCCTCCTCTATGATGCTGATTGTGTCTAAGAGGGTTGATATGTCTCTGTCCAGATGCTCAATCTTCTCCTTCATCATCTGACTCTTCTGCTGCTCTTCCTCCCTCAGTGCAGTGATACTGGCCTCCTCTTCCTCTTGGAGAAATTGATGAAGCTTCTTAAACTGATCCTTCATCTGTATTTCTGTGTGGCAAGCTTGGAACGTAATGTGTTCTGCTGTTTCAGCATAGTTGTTTTTAACTTTATTAAATACCTCCAGTTTCTCCTGTAATAGCTTCAGTGATTTCTGGACTTCCTCCTTGTGATCAAGTGCTGCTTCATCAATGGGTCTAGATCTGTGGTTGGTGTGTTTTTTAGAATCTCGACATACAACGCACAGTGGCTGTTCACATTCTAGACAGAACAGTTTGAGTTCCTCAGCATGCAGACTGCAGAGAACCTCAGGCCTCGTTGAAGCTCTCTGCTGTAGCTGAATGAAGGCCTCACACACGTTCTTCAGAGCCAGGTTTCTGGGTGGATCCATTGAATGACTCTTTTTACAAACTGGGCATTCCTTTTTTGCCTTCTCTCGCCACCATTCCTGCAGACAGGCTTTACAGAAGCTGTGGCTACAAGACAGAAGAACAGGGTCTTTAAAGAGGTCACAACATACAGGACACGGATAATCCTCTTCTGAGAGAGAGAACTTGGAAGCCATTTTTGTCTCTGACTACAAACTACAAACACACTTTGCTCAAACCAGGAAGGCAATCATCCAGTCAATGTTAATGGTGGTAACACTCACTCTAAAATGTTCCCTGAAGTTTACTTTCACTTCAAATCGTGACTCTTTTTGAAGTCCATTCAGCTCACCGATTCAGTAGTAGGTTATAGTGATCTGGGTCAGTATTTCCTCCTGTAGCTCTGAAAAGAGTCTTCACTCCTCAATGGAAGTTGTGTTGGGTCCGAAGGTGAATTTTATTATTTTTATTGTCTATCGCTCCGTGTGTTCTGTGTTTCGCCAATGCAGTGTTGATATAATCCAAGAGGCGAATAAGAGTCTTAATTTTGATTTACTTTCCGTATCTGCGGTAAGTGACCGTGGAGGGAGAAGCAAACCGTGCAGGTAATCGATTTTCCCTCTAGTGGCTCGAGTTATTTAAAGTACAATTCCAATATCCTTATTCAACAATCTTTGGCCTATAACAATAAACAATCTGCTAGCGTCAATGGTTTCTGCCCAGTGAGTGTCCAAGAACTTCCTTGAAGTTGTGAGTGGCAAGGACAGGGGGTAGAGCTTTTCGATAAAATATTTGTTTCAAAGTTCACAGCCGTATCTCAGCCCTATCTATAGGCCTACTGTATATTGTAGTGTAGGGTAGTCTGATCCACTTTATTCTGTGCTGCACTCTACTGGCCCATTAGGTGTTGCAGTTTTTTCGTGCTATTGCGTGCTCAGACAATCGGACATAGTGACACGGAGACGCCGCTTAAAATTAAAGTTCCCGTCACACAAATAATTTATTTAGAAGCACCGTAATAACTCTGAGAACCACTATACGGCGGACGTACCCAGGCTTTAACTTGTCATATCGCTATCCATGGTGCTGAAATATGATAGCTCTTTAACCACTCTACTTTGATGCTAATATTATTATACAAGTAAAGATTGCAATTGTGTAACATTCTCTAAATTTTTAGGGTTCTTGTAAAGTGTTCCATGTTTTGTGCAGATGTTTACAATAACTTATTTACAATAACACATATACAGGTCCATTTGGTTACTATCTCCGTCGATTATTTGACCACCTGGAATCCCCTCAAAGACCTCATTGTACTGACAGTTTTCCTCCACTGTGTGGAGCCTCAGGTCTGGGAGGGAAGGGATGGGGAGGTAGGAGGAGGGGGCTCTTCTTAGTCATATGAAGATGCGTGCATGTCATGGGCGGCGTGGCCATCGGGACCACCGGGACTTTTCCCGGTGGCCTGCGCCACCTAGTGGCCTGGACAGGGTACAAAAAAAAAAAAAAAAAAAAAAAAATTTTTTTTTTTTTTTTTTTTTTTTTTGAAACCTCCAGGGCAGGCCAGCGCGACAGGCCCAGGCCAGCCCAGGCCAGGCAAACTAGTGTTTCTCCTTCCAAAAATAAAAGGTGTTCTAGTACTACAGAGTTTAGTTAAACAGTGTGAGTGACTGAGTGTAACCTGATACCCTGCACCAGTGCACCTGCATGCCCCGGACTGGAGAGAGCGAGTTAGCGAGAGGCTCCCAGCTGGCCTGGGATCCAGGGGCGTAGCTACGGGTGGGCTGGGGTGGGCCACTGCCCACCTAAATAGAGAGCTGGCCCACCCATTGAAAACATGACTAAGAACTTGAGAAAACAAAGGACAAAGACCAGAGAGCCTCTAGAG
>CM076965.1:38858960-38888960 GCA_039105355.1 Benthosema pterotum | reverse complement strand
TTTAATAGAAATATAAATATATTTTACTACTACTATGGAGTGTGCTGGCTGCTGGAGGACTGATCTAAGTACCGAAGTTCCACAGATCAGAACTCCCATTAGTCCAAACATGCGCTGGAAATCCACTAGGAGTGTGCTGGCCATATAAGGAGTTCCTCTGTCCCCTGGGCTCAATGAAATCCTAATTTCAGGTTGGGCTTTGGGTGACCAAGCCTTCAACCAATCACGATGAGAGGGGCCTTCCTCCAATCATGATCGAGATCGATGATGCTGTTGGCCTGTTGCACTTCCTCCCACTGTAGAGCGTGTGCATGTGCACATTTTGTTAGCACGAGTTGGACCGGGTGGTTTTGTCAAACCACCCAATTCACTGATGCTCCATGGTATATTTGTGTCAAATGTCTGTCTGTCTTATAAAAAAAAAGGACAAAATGTTTTACACATACAGTACAGTATTGGGAGCCCGGCCAGGAAGTGAATATCCCCATTTACACCTGAGGCCGATTCTAAAAATACCAGATCCTAACTTTTTTCTGTGTTATGTTTCTGCATATAGCTAAAATGACACAGATTATTGTCCAGAATGAATGGCATGTATTGTTGTGCAAATTACAACAGTTAAATAGGACTTGTGCTTATGTTGTTAAATTAGAGTTCTCTGTCTAGAGGCAGGTTGACAACCTTCAACAGGTCCGACGCCACACTGTGTAAATGGTACAGCTATTTTTGCATGAAATTGTTTAACTAATATTCTGCAGGCAAAGACATCCAAAAGTAATTATATTGCACCCCGGTTGGAATCAGGAAGGATGTCTTCTTTGTTTTGTCATGAACTGTGAACTTTGCCTTTGGAAGCTGCTGTGACTTAACTGCAGTGTTATAGCTCTTTCCATGACCCTCAGTGTCTGCGACGGCAGAGATAAATCTTATGGCTCATTGAAGCTGACATCATCACACCATGGGGACGGTAAATGACTCAAATCTGTCTGCAGTCAAAGGAACGTTTTGAATTAAAGAGAGTCATTCAGTATGTGACTGATGGCTTTGAGGGATTGCCCAGATGTCTGTGTGACAGCCCCTCCCTGACCTACTAGGAGACCCAACGTGGTAGACCTATAAGACTGGCCAATATACATATCCATATCGTATTGATATTGGGCTGTGATATTGGATTTGTGTTTCTCAAACTTTTCAATGCAGATGACCCTCAAATTAATATACTGTATATTTGGACCACCATGTGAAAATGTTTTGTACCTGCCCCCCCTGGAGACATAGTGTCTCCAGAGTATCCATTCCTGTATAATGGACACTGCAATTATTTTAAACATGTTGGCCAATTGATTGTTGGTCTTCTGTCTCTACTACCCACTACCCAGTGCTGGCAATCCTACTGTTGAGTGGGAGGTGCCAAGTGCTGTAGAGGAGAGGGGTGTTTGTTCCTGTTTTTATAGTAGAATTTCTAATTATAGTGTTTGATAAAGTGGTGAATGAAATATGAAATGTAAATTGTATAGTTTCAGTAATGGTGTGTAACTTACAGGCCCTTAGTTTGCCTTAAGTTAATTGTTACTATTTGCTGTGAGTGCTTTTGGTATGACCCACCTGGTATAAAATGGTGGCTGAATCTACAGAGAGGAGTTCAGTTTGGTGTAGGCATGAAGCTACATTGAGCAGTGGAGGAAGAGAGCTTCTGGGCCCTCTGTATGGTAGGAGGTTGTAGCCCATTGGAGGAGATACCTCAAGTTGCTGTTCTTTTAGTTGTATGCCTGTGTAAGTTTGGGACAGTCCGTCACTGTTTATATTGCTCTTCCTGGCTGACTTTGGATAAATAAATAAAAAATGCATTTTTGGACATTCGTCTGATTCTTGGAGCCTTGGCTGATCGGTCAAACTTTATATGAGACCCCTCGAAATGCAAAAGAAATTGTAAGAGTTGAATTTTATGCTATATGTGCTTTAAATAAATATACAAGTTGTATGAGATGTACAAACTAGCAGTGTGACACAAAAGTGATGGGATGTAAGCTTGTAGATCTGCTATTTTGAATAGCCAAAATAAAAATCGATAAAGGGGTTAAAGCTATTGTGATGCTATATTATTACATTTGGTTGGGAACCCCTGGAACCCCTCAATGACGCACTTTGATATTTGTATGCCCTGGATATTAAGCACATAGGCTTTAGGCAGCATACAGTATACTGTACTTGTACGTTACATTCAAAGCTTTTTAGATGGCATGCAGGCAAGCTTAGTTCAGTACATCTGTGTGTCACTGTTTCCAAAGGCTGCAGTGAACATCCTGGGAAAAGACTGCTCCCTCGATGACACAGTGCCCTTGGGCAAAATGTTGGACATGATACATAGTCTGGATGAATATACTGTATCTTCACATTTAATGTGACACAGAGGTCAGAACACCAATGATCTACTGACAGCTCAACGATATACACATAGCTGGGAACCCATGTTGGTGTCATCATGATTTATTTGGCTATTCAAAATAGCAGATATACAACTTAAGTCCAAAAATAGATCAAAATGGAACTGATATTTTTAAAAACTACTTTTGTATAGCCAGATGGCTATAATAGGAGGGGAGGCTGAGGATCTGTGCTGCCATGATTACAAATTTTAAATCAAAGTCATGTATTTAATGTAAATATACATGATTTCCCCAGGGACCCATGGAAGTCATAGCCCATTGTTCTGGTCATGATCCATCCATGGTAATGTTACACAGCAGACATTTACTCTAGCACTCACTCCAACCTGGGCCAAAATAATGTTGGCAGACTCTTTTTATGACTTGTTTTAGCCATTTAATTTTTTGTTCACTGTCTAAACTTACCTCAAGCGTCCTTTGGACCTTGAAGTAATGGTTGTCATCAGTTGATACCAGTCACACGGTGAGAGGCAGTACAAAAGGATTGCAGGTTAATTGCTTTGGGAGTCACTCATAACAGTCACCTAGCCGAAGACTTCTGTTGATTCTTGTACGCACATTTTAATTACTACATTACACAAGGCTTTATGTTGTCATCTTAACAGAGAAATTACGGCACAGGGAACATCATGACTGCCTATCCTCGGGTGGTCATTGTGCTACAAGTCATTAATTGTTTCTCTTGACAGCCCTGTGACGTTCAGTTCTGTGCAGTGCTTTCTTCGCCAGTTTTCTCCCTCTTGACCCATATGATGTACGCTGGTGTTGTGCTGGAAATAGCCATTCTACATGTTCCTGACACATTGCATTGGCTATTATTGCCATGTGATACAATGTCCTACAATGAAGGCAGTCTGTAATGATGAGGTGTTAAGCAGCCATTCCTCTCCTAGGCCCTGGGACATGTGGCACAATGCATTTAATAGGTGACAATGCAGAATGCACATTGTCCCGTTATAGCAGGGTATGCTTTCCCCTGAGTCAGGAGTCATCTCTCAGTTAGGAGTCAGGCCGTCCGTTGGTGCCCTGAGAGTGGTTTTAAATGAGTCAAGGGATTTGCATGTCTTAATGACTCTTTGTAGGGCGTTCCACATTTTGTTGGCATAGGAGTCCCTTGTTTGTGCCGACTCTGGGTTGCCCACGGTTTGTTGTACTCCCTTTGGTGTTGTAGGAGTGGGCTTCATTGACATTAAGGAAGTATTTGGACAGGTATTTTGGTTGTGTATTGAATCTTGTGAACCAGACCCATTGCAAATTGTTGTCATTGTTGTCATTAACCCTAAGCCAGCCCAGTCTGATAAAGTGGGCAGGGAGAGGTGGGTGAATACTGATGCAAACTATTGTACGGTGCTATTACTCAATAAACACATTTTAATACATTTTTCGTCACCATTGTTAAATTCCATGCTTTGCTGTCTTGGACCTTTACTGCAGCCTCTGAGCGAGAGACCTAATCATGTGCGTGTGTATTTGGCTCACCACTCTATTGCTTCATAATAGTATAATAGAAGAATTTATGAGCCTTTAGACTTGGCTGAGCGCTCCAGGGCAGCAGTTTATGGCCTTTCTCACACATGCGCTCTAATTCACAATCTAAACACTATTTACAGAAGCACAAATTGATGACCTTCCACAGCTATTCAGCCTTGAGAAAATACACAGACTCAGGACCAACGTGTTGTCACCGCAACCATGAGTTACACTCACTTACTGAGGTGGGACAACCCCCAATACATGAGACAAGGTATACAATCTATACAAAACTATACAAATTATAAAGGTAATTTTCTTTTTAATACTGGAATTTTAGTAGGACTATCTATCTTTAGTAGGCCGGGATATTCACCCGTATTTCATTTCCAGCTTGGAGACAGGCCATTGTGAGGAGTGGCTAATGTTAGAGGGAAAGTACTTTGGACAAGACATCTTGTACTTAGATAGAAAGACTTAATAATACGCGCCATAATAATAATAATGCAACTATGCAACGCGTGTTCAGTTTCAAAAGTGCCTCAGTGCAGTGGAGGTTCTCAAAATGGGGTCTTGAGATCACCAGGAATACTTGCACCAAGGTGCACCAAGGGCCCCAATACTGAATTAAAAACATCACAATCAGTAATCGTGATGTGGTGTGATTTCATTTTTATGAGGGCGGTGATAAAGGATTCCAGAGTTGGTGTTGGTTAGTGTAAACAGCTGTATATGGAGGTCCCTGACAATATAATTATAATAAAATGAAATAAAATAATATGAGATGGCTATCTGTTCCCAAATCCATACTAACTTGGTGAGAAACATACTGTATTTAGACAGACACTAAACAGAGCTGAAGTTTCAGCAGTTTCCACTGTGCCTCAAAGAGCACGAGCATACTAGTGTGTGACTGTTTGCTTACCAGAAATAATGACAAACGGTGTGTCTTTTCTAACTGTTTAGGATTGCACACCCATGCACCCCTGCCTAAAGAAATATTGTCCACATGCCAAGTTCCTTGTGCCGCATCTACACTGCATCTAACCTGCTTTGCTGCTGCACTGCCTGTACTGCGTCTCTCCCTCTACTGACTGGTGAAGCTTGCTCATTGGAAACTACAGCAACGTTCTCTGAAACTAATAAAAACTAAAAAAACAAAAAAACAATTAAAAACAATAACTAAACTGAAACGGTATAGTGTGTTCACAGAACAACCTAAAAATAACCGAACTATGCTTTTAAAGGGTATCTTTTCTAATGAATGAATTCTAATGACTCTGATCTTTTTGAATCCTATACTGTACCTGACAAATAAATCAAAGTAGGACAAAATAAAATAAATTAAACTAAAACTAAACTACTAAGCATTTTCACCAAAATAAAAACCACAACGTAAATAAACTAGCAATCTCGCTCTAAAAAGAACTAAAACAAACTGAATTAGAAAATAGCATGTAAAGACGAACTTAAACTAAAATGAAATATCCAAAACTATTATAACACTACCTCCAAGGAGAAATATCATGGCTGCCGTTGCAGTGCAAGGCCCAGTGTGGCATGCAGTAACTATTTGGACCTATCAGCACATGATAAAATATAATCGATATAGTCATTAAAATGATTGTGCTGCTCAGAGCAGGAATTTCACAGAGGCTATGAAGGCCATGGCCATCGTTGGCCCTCTCTGTGGTCATGTGCTCCTCGAAAAATATGATGCCCAGAAGGCCAAAGTGGCCGCCGTGCTTCCCTGCCGATGCCCACAGCAGTTCATTTTAACGTTTTTCCTGTGCAATGTACCAGTCATTTCGGTAACATCATGGTGCCATGTGTAAACGAGAGCCGAGTTAAAATTTAAAATGTGTTGTTCATGTTGTGAGCTTGTAGCGCAGTTATATTTTCCACATGACACCAGCATACAATGAAGAATAAATCCACTGATTCTCACAACTCTGCCACTCTGCCTGCCTGACTGCCAGAGACGTGCACACACAGACATCAATGTGCAGCCTAGTTCCTTAACCCTAGAAGGCCCAACGTTGCTTATTAGCAACATTAACCCTTAAAAAATAATTATTTTGGGGGGTTATTTTTTCACATAAATATCATGGTTGATGTTGATTGTTTAGAATTTCATTGAAATTGGTCATGATATTTGCAATACCCTCCACAGAGCCTGCAATTAGCCTCTTCAATTAATCTCTGGACTTTTTGATGATTTTTAACCTTTGACTTAGCCTTTAACCCTAATAAAAGTATGTAAAATGACTGCAATAAATATTTTTTATGATTATTAGAATGTCTAGATTAGAACATGTACATTCATTATATATCTAAAAAAATGCCCATGGTAGTACAACCTAGTAGTAAGATTGAAAACAGTTTTTTCAAGTAGAAATATGTCCGGGCCTAGGAATAATTTTGTGGCTAAATAATTACGACCAGGGACTTAAAATTATTGTACTAATTGAAGGACTTCATGCCCTGGCATTCGGCCTTTGTGCCCCCAAAAAGTTGACCACACTAAAGGCCTTGCCCATAAAAGGATGAAATTCCAGGCCTCACTTCTGCTGCACTACTTTTTGCTGCATGCAAGGAACACCCTGCAACACTCCTAAGGAACAGGAAACCCTGGACCTCCCCATTGGGAACCAATGCTCCATAAACTCCTATAATCTCTACCTTAATTGCTGGTGTCATAGATGGGACAGAGAGGAGCTGCCTGTTTCTACACAGAAAGAAGGCGGTGCCCTGGGACAAATACTGTACATGTGTCCCCAGAGTCCGCTGCATGTTGCTGGATCCTCCTCAGCCCTGCTTTTCACAATGTTTACATCTCTTTACTGAGTGTCTTCTCCATAGTGCAGTGGTGCAAAGTAATGTCCATCAGTACAATATTGCTTATTTTAGCCATCTCAGCCCTATATTGATTTTCAGCTATTTGAAAGTAGTCGATCTACAAGGTCTCAATCCGACAACATTGCAACACACTGTGAGCGTGCTATTTTCCAGAGATTTGTAAACATTTGAAAGTTCTGCACAACAAATGCTTTCTTTAGGCGCATTTTTATACCAATATCTTTGTACTTGTTTACTCAAGTCAGTTTGACTAATAGTGTATCTCATAATGCAGTATTCATACCTTTACTTGAGTAACACATGTGAATACTGTTTCTACCACTGTCTGACTGCGGGTCCTCAGAACGAAAAGGCCTGAGAAAACCCACTCTCTCTTCTCTCCGTTGCAGATAGAGCCCTCCCGCCCCACCCTACCCCCCTGATACCTTTCCACCGCCGACACCCAGAAGGACGTCCAGCATGGCCAGCAGCCCCAGCAGTGCCAACCTGGCCCCAGTAGAGGAGGGACGGCACTCACGGCGCTCCAGCGCGGGAGCGGTCACCTCGCAGCCAGGAGGCACGGAGCACGACCACCTGTCAGTGGTGACCGAGAAGACAGAGGCCAGTAAGTACAGCCTTTAATATCTGACTTGTGTTTACTGTTCCCTCTGGGATGTCTGTTGTCTTCGCAGTCTGTTCAAGCAGAAAGATGTGTGCACTCTATCCACGACTTTCTCATAGTCAATAATTATTTACGTTTGTGTGTGCAGAAGTTCTTGCTGTGTTGCCAACAGAAACAAGTGGCCTGGTCTATGAAGACCAGAGTAAATGAAAATAGACACGTTGTGAGGTTGTACATCTGTCATTTAAAAACACATTGAGAATAAATCGAAATATTTTGAATATACAGTATATTAAACATTTTCATGAAAAGGCACACAATATTTTCTGATGGTTGTCTGTGGACAATTACATATTAATCTTTAAACCTTAGGACGTAAGCTCAAATAAACTACTGTACACCTTAGAAACAAGCCTAAAAAAAAAAAAAAAACAGCAACTGCCAAAATGTATTTGTAAGGGACTTCCCACATAAAACAAGTCAATGCTTGCTTATAATAAGCAGACATGGCTACACTGCATGAAGGGAGGCAAGAGTATGTGTGCTCTGTTTCTGGTCCACACCAGTGCCTTGGTAGGGAAACTCGTACATAGCATTTATACTGCACAATATATCATATGGACAATGGACAATATATTGTGAACTTCTAAAGACAGCAATGTCCAGTTTTTATTAACCATGCAGCACAATTTTGAACATGGAATTGTAATATGGAATATTGTATCGATGGCAATAATTTGCTTAAATACTGAGATACAGAATTTAAATACACCCATGACATTATTTATATTGTGCAGCCCTACAACACATACAGTAACAACACCAAGAGAAAACATTAAAAGAAAAACTGCCCCATCAGCAAGGGACAGAACATCTACTAAACGGAACATTTTCCAATTTCAACGTTCTGTATCTTTGTCCAGATGGCAGATGGAAAAAGTGCCTCATCTACGGTACACGCTTATTGCATCGCAAAGAACACTGTTGTAAGATAAAGGGCTTTAGTATTGACTAAAGATGCAGTAAATCTGCAAGAGATAATCCCACATTTTTATTGTATTATGTTCAAATAATACATCATACATGGAACTAATCCTCCCTGACATGTCACTTCAAACTCATGCCACCTGGAGGCGACTCACAAGAGATTAAACACACCAACGGACTGACATGTGGAAACAACAGCCTGAAGAAGTGGTTGAATACGCAAAAAAAGAGTAAACGTACAGTATTTGGATTTGAGGTGTGGTGGAAAGTAGAAGAAATAGCATTGGGGATGCAGTGCTTGGACCTTGGCGTCTCTGTGGTTGTGGGACATACTGTTCTGTAACGTATACAGTAACAGCACAACCGAAGTCGTTGACCGACGTTGCTTTTTTGGGGAAGAATGACGCTATTGCTGAAATGTAAATTTGATATGACTTCTTAAACACAAGCAGACTTGCTTTTATAACACAACTCAGTGTTTCACTTTGTTATGCTGCTCGTGCACACATCTCACATCTTTTTGTACACTTGAAGTACATTTCTCACATTTATGTGTTGCTTTATTGCCATTACAAATTGTGGTGTTCGGTGCTCTCAAATGCTCCCAGCTCAGGGGTGTTGTCAGAGAGCAGTTTCTGGCCTATTCATCCAGGGAAAGAAAACAAACTTTGGTGAGATAGAGCCATCTGACGATGGCTCTATTTCACCAAAGTTTGTTTGGTGAAATAGAGCCATCGACGCAGTGATGAATCAGGCTTGACTGTTTTAGTGAAGACACATTAGCTCATGCTCCCAGTCTGTTTGCCCTTGCGAACAGCACACAATCATGCACAAATTTGGAACTGAAGACTGAAGGAGAGGAGGAATTATGAATGCATTGATGACATCTGAGGAGGACAAAATCAGTGGCACGGAGAGCAATTTCCATTCAAGCTCCCATTTGAAAGCCTGATTGTTCAACTTGGTTATTTGTGGTGATTGATTGAAAACACATACATGGGAGCACCAAAACATACAAACAAAAATCAGGGAAAATAGATCATTTAAAAGCAGAAGTTCCAAAATTGATATTGATATGCAATTCTGAAAGAAGCACAACAGTTTCAATATTTTTTTCTCAACAAGCTCCCTTTGACCCATGCTGTGGGCTTGGTGCATCTGCAATTTTTTTTAACTGCCAATTAAGGTATAAAATATGGATAACCTACATTAACACATTTACACTATGCTCAGAACCACTGTTAAAAAGCCACTACTTTCCTCGAGTAAAATAGTTTTCATCATAGTCATTATCATTCTGTAATAACCACTTTAACTCTAGCATCACTATTCTGGACAAGTCATAGTAACAGGTGCATAAGCAACTGTGTTACAACCCCAATTCCGTTGAAATTGGGACGTTGTGAAAAATGTCAATAAAAACAGAATGCATTGATTTGCAAATCGTTTTCAACCTATATTCAGTTGAATACACCACAAAGACAATATATTTAATGTTCAAACTGATAAACTTTATTGTTTTTGGAAATTATACAATCTTTTGTAAATTGATCCCTGCAACACGTACCAAAAAAGTTGGGACGGGGGCAACAAAAGACTGGGAAAGGTCATGAATGCACAAATAACGCCTGTTTGGAACATTCCACTGGTAAACAGGTTAATCTTAAACAGTTTAATATCGTGATTGGGTATAACAGGACCATCCCAGTCGTTCACAATCAAAGATGGGGCGAGCTTCACCACTTTGTGAATAATTCTGGGAGAAAATCATCCAACTGTTTAAAAACAATGTTTCTCAGCATTCAATTGCAAGGAATTTGGTGATTTCATCATCTACAGTCCATAATATAATCAAAACATTCAAAGAATCTGAAGAACTTGCTATACTAAAGCGACAAGGCCGAAAACCAACACCGAATACTTGTGACCTTTGATCCCTCAGGTGGCTCTGCATTAAAAACTGACATCATTGTGTAAAGGATATTACTGTGTGGACTCAGGAACACTCAGAAAACCATTGTCAGTTTACATACACCTGTCGCTACACCTGCGAGTGCAAGTCAAAACTCTACCATGCAAAGCAAAGAAAGGTTGGTTTGAAAAACAACCAGAAAAACAACCAGAAATGCCTTCTCTGGGTACAATATCATTTGAAATGGTTAGACACAAAGTGGAAAGGTGTGCTGTGGTCTGATGAGTCCACATTTCTAATGATAGTGGACCCAGAGAAGGCATTTCTGGTTGTTTTTCTGGTTGTTTTTCAAACCAACCTTTCTTATGTATCGCTTTGCTTTCCATGGTAGAGTTTTAACTTGCACTCGCAGGTGTAGCGACAAATTATGTAAACTGACAATGGTTTTCTGAGTGTTCCTGAGTCCTCACAGTAATATCCTTTACACAATGATGTCAGTTTTTAATGCAGAGCCACCTGAGGGATCAAAGGTCATAAGTATTCGGTGTTGGTTTTCGGCCTTGTCGCTTTAGTATAGCAAGTTCTTCAAATTCTTTGAATGTTTTCATTATATTATGGACTGTAGATGATGAAATCACCAAATTCCTTGCAATTGAATGTTGAGAAACATTGTTTTTAAACAGTTGGATGATTTTCCCCCAGCATTATTCACAAAGTGGTGAACCTCGCCCCATCTTTGATTGTGAACGACTGGGATGGTCCTGTTATACCCTATCACGATATTAAACTGTTTAAGATTAACCTGTTTACCTGTGGAATATTCTAAACAGGCGTTATTTGTGCATTCATGACCTTTCCCAGTCTTTTGTTGCCCCTGTCCCAACTTTTTTGGTACGTGTTGCAGGGATCAATTTACAAAAGATTGTATAATTTCAAAAAACAATAAGGTTTATCAGTTTGAACATTAAATATATTGTCTTTGTGGTGTATTCAACTGAATATAGGTTGAAAACGATTTGCAAATCAATGCATTCTGTTTTTATTGACATTTTTCACAACGTCCCAATTTCAACGGAATTGGGGTTGCATAAGCAACTGTGTTACATTGAAGTTCAAATTCAACTCGAACGCAACTCCATCTGGCAAGGAGCCTATCTCCATGAGTGGGCGTGGCTTATGAAGGTTGAGTACTGTCATGGCTTCTGATTTAGTTTGGGGAAAAAAACAACGGTTTACCTTCATTGGAACAACATGGATCAGCAAATGAGGCTGGTCCTGCCAGGCTAAAATTTTGCAACATTTGGCTAATATTACCGATGTGCTCAGCAGTTGTCCATCAGCTGCTTTTAGTGAGAGATTTGTTGTAGAGGGAAAATAAAAACTGAAAGATAGGGTCCAACTATTGGAGACCTCAGTAGTGTTTAATCACATTTAGTCTTTTACCCTCTTAAATCTGATAGATTTAGGCTAAGTGCTCAATGTTTTATAAATGAGAGTGTTCTTTATCGAGAGTGACAGTGTAGAAAACTATGCACGTGCAGGCTTGCGCAGGCACGCACAGTTTGCACGGATGCGCGCGCACGCACGCACGCACGCACGCACGCACGCACGCACGCACGCACACACACACACACACACACACACACACACACACACACACACACACACACACACACACCTCTTGCTTTCTGTGTGGTGCAGGGAATCAAATCCTCCAAAGATCCAATTTCCTTTAGAAAGAAAACCCTCTGCATTGATGGTAACGTGATAAATGTCAACTGATTTATTACAAAAACGATGATGCTTCCATGGCACTTGGTGGGGGTGTGTCCATGACCTGGCAGAATTGAGCCAATCAAATGGATTTGATCTTGTTTACAAGATTCATAATTGTGTTGTAGTGGACTTAAGAATGATATACATTCTAATATACTGTATGCAGTGGAGCCTGTAGAAGTATAAATTAAGTAACACAAATTTGAAATACTCAAGAAAGCAGAGGAGAAAACCACATGTTTTCCCAGATCCCTGACCTTAAAAACAGTGAATATCCCCCTGAAGAACCCACCGAGCACTGAAAGCCCTCCCCCTGTGGGACGAACAAGGACACAGGTCATGTTGCAGCACTCAACACGCTAAGCAAGACACACAGGTCACATTCACAACATTCAACATGCTGACAGAAATGCTTACGGTGTAAGCTGTAGGTGTGGAAGCACTTTCTGTCTCCATTTGCCACACTATGGCTATTCTCTCTCTCTCTCTCTCTCTCTCTCTCTCTCTCTCTCTCTCTCTCTCTCTCTCTCTCTCTCTCTCTCTCTCTCTCTCTCTCTCTCTCTCACACACTTTCTCTTTCCCTCTCTCCGTGGAAGTTTGTTCCTGTATTTTATCATTATTGTTGTTCATCACTGTCACTGCTTGCGCTGCTACAAAGTCAGGGGAGCAGAAAAAGACCAATATGTTTACTTTTATGTACGTGTACAAGACGTACAGCAATACATAACCGTAAACTTTAAATGCCAGCATTTTCCTCCAGGAACCATTGCCTCCACCTCACAGCCATTCAGCCAAGGTTGTTGTTTCATTTTTCCTTTTTTCAATTTAGATTTCTTTCACCATAGTAAATCCTTGGTGGTTTGGAGAGGCCCTTTCTCTTTTACAGGCGGGTAAAAGTTAATGTGTGTACGTGCCTCGCCACCCAATGCCATTCCCTCTCTCCTCCAGGTAATGGCATCGGTCCTGCGTCAGGCGACTCGTCTCCCCTGGTGTCCCAGGTGTCTCCCAAGCCGCTGTACGCCAAGCCTGGCGGCCCACAGCAGCAGCGCACGCGCCTGGGCAGCCGCTCTGGCTCCGTGGCCATGAGCTCGCCCCGGCCGTCGCTCACCCGCCGGCCCAGCGCCATTACGGAGGGGATCGGCGGGGAGAAGCCGCGGGACTACCTGTTCCTCTCCATCCTGTCCTGCTTCTGCCCCATGTGGCCCATCACCATCGTGGCTCTCACATTCTCTGTCATGGTACGAGTGTAGCTCTTATCTCCATATTTTAACTTTTAGTGTATTTTTTTAGTCAAATCGACACCCAACTTGTCCATAAAAGCAGTACACCATCGCCATCCAAAGCAGCAGATCCATAGACGTGGAGCTTAAAGGGGAACTTCACCCATTTTCAATATTTTTTCTGAGATTGTACAAATACAACCAAATGAACCCTAACGGGTTCATTGCTCTCAGAAAAAAGCAGCGTCTAAAGAAATCCATAAACATGGTGAAAATACATCTTGATGATGTTATCAAGATGTTTCACCATGTTAGTGGTTTTCTTCAGACCTCCATTTCATGGGAACACAGAATGGGTGGACTTTTTCATCATGTCCAGCCAGCACCTCTAGGGTATACTAATGGCATATTAGAATGGGTGGAGTTCCCCTTTAATTACTAGCGTGAGCAGAGCAAGTACAAGTACTGTGATTGGTTTGCGGACGTTGCAAACCAACAAGTCCACGAGTTCACACTCGGTGGACTCCGATTGGCTGGTTTAGGTGATGACGTAATGTTGACGTAATTAGGAGACCTTCATGAGTATTATCTCCTGGAGGGTCGGGGTACTTTGCTCTCTGTCCACTCACTCTGCTCGCGCGCAAGTAGGCCAAGGCCTACTAAGAGTAACGGTTGCGACATAATGATGTTGTCACCAGATGTTGTGGCATAAGGCTGTCACATGCCGAAACAGAGCCAATTAAGCAAATTAGCATTGTTTTCTTTGACAAACAACTCAGTCAAATCCCGAATCATTTATAGGGGAACATCACCACTTTTCAACCCTTATTTATAGAATTGGTCCTCACTGTTGTACTATGAAACAGCACATTTTCTCTCTCTCTCGCTCTCTCTCTCTTTGTCTTATAGGAAGTCTGTGTGGGCAGTTCAGAAACCCACACAACCAGTGACATCATTATAAGGCAGATTTGTTTTTGACATTGTGAGAATGATGGCTTCCATTCCATTTTCAGATTGCAACTTTTCAGGAATAGAAAGACTACAGTTTCTCTTAGCTCAGATTCCCCATCGTTGATCACTGATGGGCGGGTTTCTGAACTGCCCACAACCCTCCGACTTGACACAGACTGAGTAGGAAAAACAAATTTTGCTATTTTATCATAAACATTAGTGAGGACCAATTATATGAAGATCGTTTGAAAAGTGATGAAATTGTCATTTAAAGCACTGATAAACTGTTTCTTAATCTTGGCTTGTGTATATCTTGAAAAGGAGAATGCAAGCACTCCCAACATTGCAGTTAAAAGGTTTACTTTCACATCTGTTCGCTGATGTGAAGCACTCACTCAAAAGTGATCACCATGCACTTGAAGTGACCTACTTGAAACCCTTACAGGTTTGCTTTGTTTAATGAAGGCTCAACAGCAGTAAAGGATAGACTTTTCGTCCCAGAGCCTTTATGTCCACCTCTGCACCTAGGTTACTCTTTATAATATATACAATGTGTTTGATGTGTCCGTAAGAAGACCTGAAGAAGGCGGTGGGTCTTACTGCTGCTGGCTTTTCAATAAATAAACATATTCTTTAATATCTCTGCTGTCTGGAGGAAACTGCCTAACTGCAAATTGTTTTTTCCAGTGAGAAATGAGAAAGCATCCAGTTCAAGAGGAGCTACACCAAACCAATTTTAATATGTTTCATTTTTTCAAACACAGTCATAAAGCATGTTCAGTAGCATTGATTTATGCAAAAAAAAGTGTCTTCCAGACAGCAATGATATAAGGAATTCAAAGTGTTATGTAAATCTTCCCTCCGTTGATCTACTCCTTTCATAAAAATAAATTAATTAATTCATTAAATAAATAAATAAAATAGCTTTGTGGAAAATAATAATACAGCACACCCACAGAGCTTAAAGAAGCGTTATAAAGAAGTGAACCACCTATTGGCTGAATAGAAATGTTCAAAACGGATAGTGTTGAATACTTGAATATAGTGCACCATGAAAGTCACATGTTTAGAAAGAATTAAATATTTCCAGTGGAATTGTATTAAAATTACAGACACTGCATTTCACGTAAATACATTTTTAAAATTTGTATTAAAACATCCAGTCAATGACATAAGGAGTCAAGGACTCCTCTTACGTGAAATTTCAAAAGATGATAGAATGATGTTAGCCGTTATTCTAAGACAAACAAAACAAAAACATGGGGGAGAAAACAGCTCCACAGCATTTTGTAAATTTATAAACTTGCAGAGACCTCAGTTCATGTATATTTGAATTTCAAAAGTGTGACTTTAGAACTTATTTCACTGTAAAGTAGGCTAAGTAAATGGGGAGCGTTGGATCATCAATGTTTAATTGACAGCATAGCCACTGAACTTAAGTTATTTTGACAATATCTGGCTGCAAGGTAAAGTACTATGTAGCAACAGAACCTTTACTAAAGTTTACCTGCTTTAAACAGTGAAGGAACTCCTGATATGATATAGGCTGGTGAAAATGACCATATTTGCATACAATAATGAAATCTCTCTGTTCTGTCTCTCTGTTGTTTGATTGATTAATACACGCAGCATCAGCCATTTCCCTGACATCATAGAATGCAGTGTTATTGCTGTTGTGGTAATTCTGAATCATCAGCACAACAAGATTGTTACACCGTTCAAGCAATCTTGGCTTCAAATTAAATAAGCAATTGCTTTTTTAAATACCCACAGCAGCAAGGGACATAGTGTTTGTTATGGACCTGTGCAGATTGGATTACATTAGTCTTTCGGTCCTGACCTTATAAACAATGCAACAATGCATTTAAAGTCCAAATGCAATCATGTGGTAACTATTTTCATACAGTACCAGTAGCATTGAACTTATACACGTAGTGCATAGAAAAGCGGTATAAAAATGCAATCCATTATTATTATTATAAAGTTGAATGTGGTGCCATGATTTTAATGCGTCTATGGAGTTAACATTACTGAAATAGATCCCCAGGTGTAACACAACACGTTGTGTGCTTGTAGATCAGCAATTTTCAGCTTCAGGCTTACGGTTAAGAATGCAGCAATACTGCAAAAACGCCCTTCATAAAATCGTTGTACTAAAACAATGCTGTGTGTCCTCACAATTATTAGTAATACAAACCTGTGTGTGTGTGTGGGGGGGGGGGTGTGGGGGGGGTGCGTGTGTGTGCGCGCGTACGTGATACCACAACACTTTTTTCCCCTCAATGAAAGAACACGGTGTTGCTGTTGGTTTGTTTATCGGTGTCCTATACCTTCCTGCACACTGTCAGCTATTTTCACAGCTTTGTGTCTCATTATGTGTTTTTGGATGCAGTCCCGGAACAGCCTGCAGCAAGGCAACGTGGACGGGGCGCGGCGCCTGGGCCGCAATGCCTTTGTGCTGTCCATGGTGGCGCTGGTGGGAGGGATCGCTGTCATCACCGCAGGCATCGTTATGAACTGGGGAGGTAAAGCCATCGCACACTGCCAAAATATTACTGTACTTTCATTCTGTTCCTTTACTGAGGTTCAATTTATGCGTCAGATTAAAGCTGTAACTTAGGCTACCCTATGTATGCTTCTGAGGGAAAATGTACTAGTATAGGTAGCACCAGCCATTAATGCAGGAATATGTAAAAGACTGTATGTGAAAGTAGCCAAAGCTATATCAAAAGATGGAAGAGTTAGGGGGACCACCTTCAACCACAATACACTCCCAAAATGGCCTGGTGACTTCTTGTGGCCAAAAAAACGCAAAAAAGTATGCAATCATCGGCGGGTGCTGCATGGTGCTTTTCCACATTGCACCGTGCTTGTGGTTATGGTTAGGGTACGGGTTTGGCTAAGTTTATGGTTAGGGTAAGGGTATTGGTTGCCGGATAAAACACTACTGGCACTAGCTATCCCACACTGGCTCCTGGTCATTTCTGCAGAAGTCTCTAAAGCACATTTGAGCTATGAGAGCCACCGATTGGAATGAGAATGTGTTACAACAGATGTGCTACAGTAGTTATATTGTATTAACTACAGGAGTTGGTTATAATTGACAATCAAGTTCTACTGAGATGTTTGTGATCAAGTAAGAAGGTGCTTACTTAAAAGACCAAGGAATCAACCTAATTCAGCAGATCAACCTAATTCAGATAGGCGTACATCTCTACATGAATATAATATTAACATATTATAACCCTATAAGGAAAAGGGAGATACAGTACACGCTGCATTTTGTAAAAATGACAAACAATGACTCATGAGATCTCTGAAGCGGGACTCATCCAATGCCCCTGGGACTCATCTAGAAGACCCTCCCTGCATCCAGGGACTCATTAAATTGAAAACATATTGACATCACTGATTCAGGAAAACAAAACCAAGCAAAACCTGTACAATAACATAGTTTTGTTAAAAGGAGGTTAAAAAAAGGTTGGGGGGGACTTTGTAACCGACCTCAGATGGGGAATGCTGACTTGATGAGGTTGTTTTTGAGTGAGGGGCAATTCTGAGAAGGTTGGGTAGTGCACTCCGCATGGAGTGCGCAGAAACAAAGCAAGCTCTGTCTGCCCAGCCGTACCTGGGGGGACAGGCTGGCCCTGTGGACCTTCAGGAGGTTTGGTTCAGTGGACCTGAGGGACGAGCGGGGACAGGTTGAGAAGATTGGTGAGGTATGGGTGGTAGGGTGCATAGTTTAATACACTATAGCATAAAAGAGATCAGAGTGACTCAGAGTACTTAAAAGAAGAAAGCCCCGGCATACTCCCACACAGGTTTTCCTCAGCCTGATGTGTCAACCTTTCAGTCAGAAAAGGACCTTCGTCAGGACATCCTACAGTAGCAGCGAAGCGGATGAATAATAGATGAAGGCAGGGGTGTATGGTGTCCACAGGAAGTGGGTGGTTCTGCTGTGGCCCGCCAAAGTGAATGTGGAACTGAGGTCACACTGAGACAGAGCGGGAAGAGGTGTGGGCTGAGATGAGATTAAAAGCAGCGAGAGGGAAGGCGCCCACAGTGCTGGGAGTATTATTTATCCATCAAGCCTCAACATCCTCAGGGGCCTTTCACACCATGATTGATAGAACGTGCCTCTATTCATTTTCAATGGGACCTGCGTTTGGTGCTGAGAAGCAGTGTTATTATACTGTAGTTTTGGGTTTTTCATTTTAGGTTAGTTTTAGTTTTGACATTTTATTTTCTAATTCAGTTAGTTTTAGTTTTTAGAGCGGGTTTGCTACTTTTTATTATAGGTTATTTTTATATAGGTATAGGTAAAAAGATAAGTGTAAGTTTTATATAATAAAAACTGAAAAAAAAGATACTGTTTAAAAACAAATTCCGTAATCATAATCATAATCATTCAAACTAACTTGGTCCATTATTTCTCAACTTGTATAGTACCAGTTGGTATATCAGTATTGCATTGGGTTGCATAATTGCACTCACACAATTTTTTTTATGGAAATCAGTAGTGAATAAAAGATCTAGAAGCACTTTTTCCTCATGCTGGTTACCAACACATTTTCTATATTTACAAGCTTTATAAAAACTAAAACTAAGGGTATTCTGTGTATAATTTCAGTTAGTTTTAGTTTGAGTTTTAGTTTTTAGTTAGTCTGAGCCCATAATACAGTTTCAGTTTAGTTATTGTTTTTGCATTCAGTTTAGTTTTTATTAGTTTTAGTTAACACACATTTTTTTGGATTCTATTTTTCATTTTTTAGTTTGTTTTAGTTAACTATCATAACCCTCCTGAGAAGACGTGGACCAATAAAGCAAGTACATTTACGCAAGTGTGGTGTGATGCATGTGCTCACTTCGTGCACACACTCACGATTCACCAGAGCTGGATTCTGTAGCTTTTTCACCAAACGCATGTCCCGTTGAAAAATGAACTAGAGATGCATTTATCGATCGTCATTTGAAAAGCCCTTTATGCTGTGTTCACATTGGCAGTTACCAGGCTACTGGCTACTGTTCATTTGCAATGTAAGCCAGCTACATGAAGATACAAATATACATCTGGCATTCTGACATCTGTACACGGAAGATGCAACAGCTTCGAAGCTACAAAACAAGTTGAGCTGGCAACAACTTAGATCAGAATCTACGAAGTGAATGATATCTTGTGTAGCTTCATACTTTTTGTATCTGGCCGTGTGAATGCAGCATCAAACTGCTTCTTTATCAAATTCAACATGTTAAATGTAATAATAAGAATGCGTTTTGTGAATGAAAATGCCAAATCAATAAAACAAACAGGCTGATCAATCAGTCAGTCAGTCAGTCAGCCAGTCAATTTGTGTGCCATGTGTCAAAACGGTCATCTCTTCTCTGCTGCTGAGATAGTGTAAACTATCCAAGATGGACAGTTTCACAGCAGCACTGATGTTGTATCTTTTGCCAAGTTTAAACCACAGTGATTATAGTTTCCCTTTCCCAAGTGTTTTGTTTTTGCAATACAATACTTAACACAAGAATCACCCACGCTTTCTCTCTCTCCCACCCTCAATTTGTCCTTCTCTCTCTTTCTCCCTCTCTCTCTCTCAGTAATATTGAAATGATGAGGTGTTGCCATGGTAACCGGAGCCGAGACGGCACAGCAACATGTTTCCCCACCAGACGTCGTTCCTGTCCTGCTCCATCAAGGCCCCATTCTCCCCCTCATGCTCCTCCTCTTGCTCCTTAAGCACCTGCCGTTGAAAAGACGTAAACCCCCGTCCTGCTACATCAAAGCATGACTCCATGACAAGTACAGTACCTACCATTGAACAAGACATGACATCGAAGCACTTCTCCTCCTTCTCAGGCTCCCGCCTTTGGAAAAAAACTAAAGAAAAACGAAACAAAACCACGGCTTTTTGCCGTTTCCCGTTTCTTGCAGCACGAGCATGGTCACCCCCCCCCCCTCCTTTCCGACCCCCCCATAGCACATGACCTCAAACCCCAACCCCCCCATCCCCCCTGAAAAAAAAAAAAAAAAAACGCCACCAGCTGGTTGGGATACGAAAGGCAGAGAAATTACCCTGACGAAGAGACTTATTAAATAATAACACATAGAAGAGGACAATAACACCTTATTCCCCGGCAAGGCTGCTTCCTCTCGCTGCTTCTTATACTCGATTCGTACTGCGTGCCGTGGCGGTGTGCCGCTCTGCAGATAGCTCGCAGCACATTGTTGAACTCCTTCACTTCCGGTGCACTACACCACCTCCGTGCGGCAAGGTATGAATCAGGATTCATTGAGTGAGTGTGTCTGTTGTCATGGTAATAAAAAGGACATATGGCTGCTCTCTCCATAATGGGATTATCGTGATCCGCGCTGCTCTTCAAACATATGGAGAAACCCCATTTCATCTTTGATGCCAAAAAATAAAAAAACAACTCGTGGAGAGTGGAAGACTGTGTGCTTCGGGGGTGTGTCAGCAACTCGGACAGATTGCTGGTCTATGGGATAGATCAAAGATGAAATAAGAATGGACTTGTCTTCCTTTTTGCTTTTTTCTACAGAGAATGGCCGAGGGAGCATTGACTAAAAAAAAACAACAAAAAGAAAAACAATGATGCCAGGCTCTCCGCGGGCCTCACACACGCACACGCGCATAAACAAGGACGATCTTGCGCACAGGGACACGTGCGCGCACACACAGACACACACACGATTTCATTATAGAAAACAGACTGCATTAGATGAAAGTGAGTGCGAGAGAGAGAGCGACAGAGAGGGGGAGGATAAGAGAAGGTCACAAATCAACAGATACTGTGTGCCTGTGTGTCTATGCGACTGCATATATTTGGGAGTGTGTGTGTGCGTGTGTGTGTGTGTGCGTGTGTGTGTGTGTGTGTGTGTGTGTGTGTGTGTGTGTGTGTGTGTGTGTGTGCGTGTGTGCGTGCGTGTGTGTGCGTGTGCATACACAGGCAATGGGCAGTGGGTGGCCCGGGGCGGGGGGAATGCTGAGCCACAGTGTTTGGTTTTGCACAGAGGCAGCGCTTTGCTTTCAGCCGTGAGCCGAGGGAAAGTCACTGAGCTTCCAAGGTGATCATCCCACTGTAAGCCACCAGCACTTCCTCTCCCTGCATCACGCAGCGCTGCAGTGGAAGCTGCATCTTAATGCAGCACTGCCTCTCAAAGCGCTGCTATTTTATTTTATTTTATTTGAAGGACGCCCCTCCCCACGCGCTGTTTCATATGCGTTGATTAGGCCACAGCGACCTATTATTATTACAGTCAGATGTACAAAGCCATCTAGTGTCAAAGCTGCAATATTGAGGGTACCAGACAATTGTGTAGTTATAGTACTTCCTGGGCGCAAAAGTAATATGTATTATGCCACATATTACTCTCGAGCCCAAGTAATAAGTAATGTGACATTATTACTTTTCTAAAGAGGTAATAAGTAATATATTACTCTCCTAAGTATTGCCCAAGACTTAAGAGTAGACCAACAGAACAACAACAAGCTCACATTTTCAGCTATTTTCACAACTTATTAAATTTATAGAATTTCCTCTTTGTTTTCTTCATTCTTTTACCCACTGTTAGGGAATGGGTGGGTTATGTAATCTTTGTTTTGTGGGAAGAGCTTGCAGCAGACTCAGTAGTCCTTCCCCTCTCTGCAGAGCAACACTCTGGCATGCATTCCACGTTAACATCCTCCCAGTCTTCAACCTTCTGAGTGCGTCGTCTCATGGTGTGCCAAGAGGGCTGGAATGTGTGCCAAGCCAACACGGCACAGTAGGGACAAGCATTCTCTCCTGGTTCCGGGACTCCAGCTCCAAGACTGTGTGTGTGCGCCTACTGTATGTGTGCGTGCTTGTGTGTGTGCCCGTGTGCCTGTGTGTGCGTGTGTGTTTGCCCGCACATCTCAGTGTGTGTAACAGCTAACGTCCTTCACAGACAGAGCTGTTTGAGGAGCTCCTCAATCAGTGAAGTAACAGTTACGGGCGTACAAAACAGCACTTCATTTTCCTAAAGCCCCAAACCTCCTGTGCATGTTTACATTATTAATTAGAATGCTTTTACACTGCGACTTTAGCCTCATTTAGTAAGCAGGCGACTCGTGTAGCACTCTGTAAATAAAATGGAATGACCGATGAACCCCCCAACCCCCTCCTCCTCTCGATTTTACTTCCCACTTACATTCTTATATGGAAACTCGACTGACCCACCATGACCGACTTGGTGCCAAAAAACGTGCATGCTGACCCACTGGGCTGGAAGTCTCCCAATGGATATGAAGAGTGACAGACCTTGTGCACCAAACTGAATCATCATCATCATCATGTCAACGCTGGGCACGGAGTAGAGACGAGGCTTGCGCTATACTGAAGACTGTCCAACTATATGCCGCCTCGACATTCGCCGTCTCCATTGACACTACTATGTACTGTACTGTAGCATGCCTTTATACTAAAGCACATTATGCAAAAAATAAACGGTTTCCAGCTCAGTTTCAAAAGCAAACCGCTAGCTTTCGTTGATTTCGCTCTAGCCGTGTTGTACACACTTTCGTACTGAACTTGCTTGCGCTACTTTCTCAGAGTTGCCTATATAGACCTGCGGGGGTTTTATGAGACATGACACACTCCTCCCATCTTAAATCTTTATTTGGATGGACTGTTACACTTTGTTTGTACTTTCTGCTCTGTTACGTATTATTTATATATTCTTATATATGGTGTCCACCAATTATTTTTTCAACAGTGTCACTATATTTCAGGACAATTTCTTGATGCACAAACATACTGTAACTATATCACAGAATTGATACTGTCATTTCACAGACATTTCACTTTTAGACGTCATGTAACTTCAGTGTATGTTTGGCTTAGAAAACTGCTACAAAGTTTACAAGTACTCAAAAGAAATGGATGGTTCTATGGCACAATAATTACAGGCGAAGAGATCAAAAATATGCTTGCTGACTGTGTAGCCCACAGTAGACAATAGACATCATACTAGTATAGCAATAATAACAAACATGCATATACACATTCAAAATTAAGTTGGGGTGGCTTAGAATTTCCGAGATTCTTTTTTTTTAGTTTTCCCTTGGATCCTCACTCATATACTGTATCTGGTTGTGTTATGGAAGCACATGGTCAGTGATCTACTACCAGCGGTTCTGGGGATACCATTGGTGGAAGAAGTACTCTGATGTTTTGCTTGAGTAAAGGTATCAAACCACACTCTAGAATACTCTGTGTTACAAGTAATATTCAAACTTTGATTTGAGTAAAATTACAAATGTATTGGCCACAGAATGTGTTTACTGTGCCAAAGAAAAAACTCAATTCCTGATAAATGTTTTCAAATAGCACCTCTACAAAACAATACAATATATTGAAAGATTGTCTCTCATCTCTAATAAAAGTATGGCTCATTGCACAGTAATTGTTCATTTAAAATAATTCAACTCTGAAGAGTTTCTTCAGAGTTTGTAAAAATCGATTTAGCTCTATACAGTACATTGTTGTAGGCCTACTACTTAATCTATAATCTATAAATCACATGCCAAAAGGGGATTAAACTAGAAATTGCGCAAACAAAAGTAAATGTTGGGATTCCAAGCAGGTGAAATTACCAATCTGAATGATATTATGTATTGAATGCACTTGCAATCCATTTATGTGGACAACACCATTAGGAACAACAACCATAGGAAGCGATGTAAATCTGCCATGGAACCATTTATTACAGAGTGCACACAATGCTGCATGTGGATAGATCCAATGAAAACCATTGCATCTGTTGTTAACACAGGTCTTTGGGAAATACTGCAGTGAAATCATGATTGTTAATTGAACTTGTGAGTTTGTTTATACAGGCTCATCTTTCAATTATGGGAGCATGTCACGTCATTTTCAACCTTATCTTTAAGTTGTTGGTCCTCGCTACTGCTCATATAAGATGGCTCTATTTCTGTCTCACGCATGGCAAACTGCGCAACAACAACAGTTCATGTCATGAACCCGTCATCTGTGGACATTCAAATTAGGGATGTCTGATATTATTGGCAGATAATGGCATAAAAAATTGGAAAATCTGTTTTTTAATTCATTTTATTGGATATGTTGTATAGGCCTATATTATGTTTGGAGCCTGTATATCATATCATATATCGTGCATTGGCAGGTATCATGTAGCATATAATCATCACATCACTGCAAAAAACAAAATGTTTCAGGTTTCGGATTTTTGTTTTCTTTTTTATTTATACATCAATGCTATTGGACACCCTTTATGTCTTTGAAAACATTGATTGAATGTACCAATGAAAAAGTGCTTCTGACAAAACCTCTCAACTGGACAATCAAACTGTCTACTAAAGAAACTAATTCCGCCAGTAATTGATAAAGTTACAAAAACAACTTTGACTAGAAGGTTTTCTTATTTTCCTGATAAATTAACATTTTAATTTTTCTGACAAAATTAACATTTTGGAGTTAAATTATGAATGATATTATGACATATATCTGTATCGGTTGATATAGGAATCAGAAATCACCAAAAAAGATAATATTGAACATCCCTAATTCCAAGCCAACAAAAACGTTAACATTGTTATTGCATTAGAAATGAAAAACAAATGTCAAAACAGATGACTCACTCTTGGGCAGGTTTCTAAATGGCACAGAGAGGGAAGACAAAAGCAAAGCCATGTAACAACAAGCTTTAGTGAGGAACAGAACTGAAGATTGAAGTTGAAACTGGGTGAGGTGTTCCATTAAGACTGTATTTGACTGTGTGGTCGATGGATCAATCCTCATCTTTTCGTGATTGCTCAGGTTCTCTCCGTTTCTCTCTGTCCCACTTTTCCCACCTTTTTCCCCAACACTCTTTTTGACACTATTGTTTGATCTAGTATTTTTCTATCGCCATTCCTCTCACCCCTTTCTATCCTAGAGTATGCCTATATTTTACTGTTTGTAGTGCTCAATTTAATCCGCTCCCTGCCTGCATTTGCAAGGATGGACGCTGTATGCATGAAGGGGCACAGACTTATTCAGACAGAATCCATTGTGTCGTTTTGTTTTGTTTTATTACCGATTGCTGTCATCCTGACGAAAGAGAATCTTTTTTGTGCCTGTGCATGCCTTAAAGTGACTGCTTCTTGAAGCATACCATACTGGGCATTATGCCCGACACACACACACACACATTAATCAAAGACACTGTTGATCTTGCCTACTGATATTGAGTAATCTGATTGGGAATAAAAGAAACCCACTTGAGTACTAACCTGCTTCCACGTGCTAATGAGTACATCTTGCATGAACGCATCATTCCTTCAGCTATATATTTTTGTATGCACCTTCAGAGTTATATAACAGTGCTAGTCTGGCTAATAAAACAGACTCATGTGTCTGGAATAGCTGTGTGTCCATGTCCCAAAGGGCGGCTTCAAACAATGGCTCTTTGTCGCAATTTACGCCCATAATTATATACTGTGTCCTGATTGGCCACACCAGTTCTCTGGAGTAGGAAGTGGGCATACAATTGAGCTATTCCAGACAGCAATCTGCTGACAGGCAATTTCATTTTGCCGACACCTGATTTGGTCTGGCTTATTAGCCAGACCAACTTGTAACAGTGCAGAGTTATGCTTAATCTATTATTTGCTGCCACCATTGAGTTTTTAAAACATGTCAAATGAACCCAAAGTAAAATCATCAATACTCAACCTGAAAAATAATAAGAAACATTGATATTCAACGTCCTGTTAAAAGACCAATCTGAGAGTCAATTCTGAATCAACCCATATAATAAATAAGATCTACTGTATAGCCTCTATAACTCAATAGAGTTCAGCCGATTATTTTCAGGATCATATTGGCTACCGGTTCTAATATGGATTAAATTATTATAGACTATTGAATTTATTGCGCTTTTATTTTATGGTTTTTTTCTACTGCTGGTGAAAGTAGATAGTAAACCCTGTTCCCACTAACAGCTGAAAGACTGGCTGCGCTGTGAGTACAAAGTCATTGACAGCCACATTATTATTATTATTATTAACAATATGTGTGAAAAGAATCAGGATTATTTACAACCCCAAATCCGTTGAAATTGGGACGTTGTGTAAAATGTAAATAAAAACAGAATGCATTGATTTGCAAATCGTTTTCAACCTCTATTCAGTTGAATACAACACAAAGACAATATAATTAATGTTCAAACTGATAAACTTTATTGTTTTTTGAAATTATACAATCTTTTGTAAATTGATCCCTGCAACACGTACCAAAAAAGTTGGGACGGGGGCAACAAAAGATTGGGAAAGGTCATGAATGCACAAATAACGCCTGTTTGGAACATTCCACAGGTAAACAGGTTAATTTTAAACAGTTTAATATCGTTATTGAGTATAACAAGACCATCCCAGTCGCTCACAATCAAAGATGGGGCGAGGTTCACCACTTTGTGAACAATTCTGTGAGAAAATCATCCAACGGTTTAAAAACAATGTTTCTCAACATTCAATTGCAAGGAATTTGGTGATTTCATCATCTACAGTCCATAATATAATCAAAACATTCAAAGAATCTGAAGAACTTGCTATACTAAAGCGTCAAGGCCGAAAACCAACACCAAACACTTGTGACCTTTGATCCCTCAGGTGGCTCTGCATTAAAAACTGACATCATTGTGTAAGGGATATTATTGTGTGGACTCAGGAACACTCAGAAAACCATTGTCAGTTTACATAATTTGTCGCTACACCTGCAATTGCAAGTTAAAAATCTACCATCGAAAAGCAAAGCCATACATCAGAAAGGTTGGTTTGAAAAAAAAAACAGAAATGCCTTCTCTGGGTCCACTATCATTAGAAATGTGGACTCATCAGACCACAGCCCACTTTTCCACTTTGTGTATAACTATTTTAAATGATATTGTACCCAGAGAAGGCATTTCTGGTTGTTTTTCTAGTTGTTTTTTCAAACCAACCTTTCTGATGTATGGCTTTGCTTTGCATGGTAGATTTTTAACTTGCAATCGCAGGTGTAGCGTCAAATTCTGTAAACTGACAATGGTTTTCTGAGTGTTCCTGAGTCCACACAGTAATATCCTTTACACAATGATGTCAGTTTTTAATGCAGAGCCACCTGAGGGATCAAAGGTCACAAGTGCTAGATGTTGGTTTTCGGCCTTGATGCTTTAGTATAGCAAGTTCTTCAGATTATTTGAATGTTTTGATTATATTATGGACTGTAGATGATGAAATCACCAAATTCCTTGCAATTGAATGTTGAGAAACATTGTTTTTAAATCGTTAGATGATTTTCTCACAGAATTGTTCACAAAGTGGTGAACCTCGCCCCATCTTTGATTGTGAGCGACTGGGATGGTCCCGTTATACTCAATAACAATATTAAACTGTTTAAAATTAACCTGTTTACCTGTGGAATGTTCCAAACAGGCGTTATTTGTGCATTCATGACCTTTCCCAGTCTTTTGTTGCCTCCGTCCCAACTTTTTTGGTACGTGTTGCAGGGATCAATTTACAAAAGATTGTATAATTTCAAAAAACAATAAAGTTTATCAGTTTGAACATTAAATATACTGTCTTTGTAGTGTATTAAACTCAATATAGGTTGAAAACGATTTGCAAATCAATGCATTCTGTTTTTATTGACATTTTTCACAACGTCCCAATTTCAACGGATTTGGGGTTGTATTAACATTCTAATATGTCATTAGTATACCCTAGAGGTGCTGGGTGGAGATGATAAAAAACGTTCCCCCATTCTGTGTTCCCAAGAAATGGAGGTCTGAAGAAAACCACTAGCATGGTGAAACATCTTGATGACAGATGTATTTTCACCATGTTAATGGATTTCTTTAGACGCTTATTTTTTTCTGAGAGCGTACAAATGAAAAAAACAAACAAAACAAAAACAAATGAACCCTAACGGGTTCATTTGGGTGCTCAGAAAAAATGTTGAAAATGGGTGGAATTCCCCTTTAAATGGGTTCATAACTGGTATGGTATTGTTATGGCTGATACACTACCAATTATATTTCACTATTTTCCAAAAATAGCAGATTTACAAAGTTAATGAACTCAAACTTAGTGATGCTTTCCTGTTTTTAATGGGATACAGTATATTATACTTGGTTGTGCCATGGTGTCCCACAACCGACCTACAAACTCACAATGCAGCACGGCATGACGCCACAATGTGAACTGCTGATTGCCAATTTTCCATGTCTGACTGTATGACTAAGCGTGAATCAGCCTTGAGCATGAACACTTTGCCTAACAACACTGGTCCAGGGCAATGGCTATGGAATAAGCATGCTGTGAACAGAACACAGGAAAATGCTATGACATTGACATCGTCCCCGCTACGGTATCTCCTGAAGGATGTCTTTGACATAGTGGCATCATCTCTATTAATATCCACTCCCTGAACACTGGTTCTGTTTGAGCCTGCTTCACAGTGCACAGTGGTCTAGCACTAGCTCCCCCTGAAAACAGAAAAGAAAAAACTCCCAAACTCTATTGTACCATAAAGTTGCCTACTATTTCTTCCTTCGATTTCACCCTTAAGCCCTTGCCACACCAAAGGGTCACCTTGTAACTCCTTGACTCCAAACGGACACAATAGTTAATGCTAAAATGGTCTTGTCCCTTTGGTGTGATATGGTCCACTGACTTACATGCATTGAAATGCTTGGGACAATGTGCGTCAACACGGGGCAATGCGTGTCAACGTGCAACAAACATATCACACCGCAGGGACGTGTCAAGACCGTCTTGACTCTTTAATGTGAAAAGGACTTAATCTCTCACGGGTTTGATGCCTCAACCTAACCGTCGGTCCTATGCTATCAGAAGTCACCAGCAAGATATCTCCTTGAGAGGTATCGTTTGATGATGCAGCTTAAAAGGATTACTGAGGTAAGGTGGTGGTTAACTGTGTCAAACACTACAGACAGGTCAAGAGGGACAAGGATTGATGAGTGGCTGCTGCATGGAGCAGATGGCATTACACATGCAGTCACCATTTAAGATGAATGATCAAGTTTAAATCGTGATTGATTGAGGTAGTGGGGGTCGAGGTCCCCCAGGTGTTCTTGAAGGGGGGTTCCATGTTCCAACTATCAATCATTTCCAACCAGTGATTTGATTGATAGTTGCAGTGGGAACCAAAGGGACAGGTCAGTCCCTTTATTGATTCTACACGGGGATACAGACAAGAAAAGTGTCATATATGGCAGACAACCATCAATACAGAACAATAATAACAGTGCACATACTTCCTTCACCGATGACACTATGATTCTGTTCCATTCTGGTCAGTCAGAGTGCTAGTGCTGGGCTCACTGGAAACAATTTGCCTCAAAGTGTCCTTGAGTGGGTTCCATATGATCCCATAAATGGTGTGTAGTTATGGGGGTTCTTGAAATGTAAAGCTTTGAGAACCACTGTGGTAGTGTACAGTATACAGTAAATGTAGGGGTCCAGAACCGGAACTAAGAATAGTTATTCTGTGGAATCGACTAGACAAATCCAGACCTAGACCATCTCTAGACCATCTTTACAGATTGTTTTTAGGGGGTTTGAATGATTTAAATTTTTAATCAGATTACAGCTTCAAAATAATTTAATCATGATTAATTACCATGCAAAGTATGTCCAAAATATGCCATGTTTTCCTGTACAGGATTTGATCATTTAAAAAAGTTTGAGAGTCATCCAGTATCTATCAGTAACTATCCTG
>CM076965.1:38691460-38856460 GCA_039105355.1 Benthosema pterotum | reverse complement strand
CGGAGATATAGCCGAGGTAGGGGGTGGGAAGGATGTGTGTGTGTGTGTGTATGGGGGGGGGGGGGGGGGGGGGGGGGGGGGGGTCGACGCAGAGCGAGACCTCGAGGGGAGGCACCGTTTCGTGGGAAAATGATGCATGGCTCCTCTGCAACTGTATGGCCGGAGGCGAAGGAAGAGCATCTTTCCATCCATCCTTTCGTGTACTATAGGTGTACAACACACACGCCCTTCTGTATGCTGATGAGAACTTTTGTCATGTGGTTGGCCCATTGAGATCCCAGCTACATGCTGCTGCTGCTGGAGAATTGTGGTGCAAGTAACTGGAACAGCTCCACTTGGGGCACTTTGTGGTTAAACCAAGCACAATGCTTTCTCTGGGGGTTGACAAAAAAGAGGGAGTGGTGCATTTTCTTGCGATGATAATCTGTGAAGGTTAATATCAAACACAAATATTATCTGTCACAGAGTACATTTGCATGAAATGCCTGCATCAGTCTCACAACAAGAAGCAAGGAGAGAAGCAAGGAGACACACACACACACACACACACACACACACACACACACACACACACACACACACACACACACACACACACACACACACACACACACACACACACACACACACACACACACACACACACACACATCCGCAATAGCCAAAAAAAAAAGCCATGTGTCCCCCTGCCTCCTCAGCAAACGGAACCCTGAATTCCCCCCTTACTACTACAGTAGGTTTCCCAGATTCAGCACAGTGACTTTAAGTTAAGTTGCACATCATTATCCCCATGGGGAAGTTTTGTCCTCTGCATTTGACTTGTCCTAACTGCTTAGCAGTTAGCAGCAGTGAGCAGCCGGCCACATTACAGCACCCAGTGGACAGACTCCGGTTGAATTCTCACTCAGCATCAAGGGCAGCGATAGGACGTGTGCTGTAGGTGCATGTCTTTTTTGGTATGGCAGGAAAAGCCATGCGAACACAATGCAAACACACTGACACACTGAAACATCCAACGAACATGCATGCAAATCACATGCTAGCGTGCAAATGCATGATGCAAACCACGACTGCAGGAAGTCTGGGGATCGTGGTTTGCATCATCCAAAGTGTACCTGAGCAAGGCACATAACCCCCTCTCAACAGAATCCACAGATTATAAATGTCTCTTGTTTTACTCTCAACTTTTAACGTCAAATGCATGCATGCAATTATTTATGAATGTCCCTGACTCTGACCCTGACCCTGTTTTTTGTCACCAACTGTTCAATACTCAAATATTCAAATATTCCACAACAGGCTTTTATACTGTCACCATGATGATGATGGCAATTTTGGCAAAACATATTTCTTTAGATTACTCGTTAGATGACACATTTTATCCATACATCACACAATTCGTTAAACACTATAGGCCTACCGATAAGTCATGTGCTCAACAGGGATCTGTCCCATTTCCCATATTACATCCTGATGGCTAAGATTGGCTTCCAAAGCTCACATGACCGTATTCAAAGAAAATGCCACAAATCACAGTGTTAAAATCAGTGAAATTATATGTGCACATTCCATGATCTCTAGTCATGTGATCAAGATGAGTCTGTCATAAGCTATTTAAACTGTATACAAATGCTATCAAGTGCCATATTTACTGTTAACATAGAATGCTATGTCTACAATACACTGCTTCCTATGCCTACAAAAATGCTATCTAAGACCCAAAGTTAAGACTTTTCATACGCTTAAAGGAGGTCAATGGAGGGCAAGTACTACTGCAAGTACTATGTTTCCATATGTGCAACCGTCTATCACTTATGCTTAGCAAACATTAAACTAATTAGTTATTATATTATATCCAGTCATTATAGTACTTCAAACATTGCATGTGAAATTGTTGGCATTGATTAAGTTGTTGGTTTCCAAAGGACACAATGTACTATATTTTTGCTAAAACAACAAAGAACTAGTTTTGATGAATGCCAGAATGTTAGCCAAGAATCGTTCTCCAACAAAGTTTATAATTAATGGTGTTTCTACTCAGAAACCTTATGTTTGTTCTTTAATGAAACCTGGTGGGACAGAAAAATAGAATAATCACATGAGGGCTGCCTGGGTAGTGGCGACAAAATACAGCATTGCAGCATATTGAGCATATTCAGCTTATTGAGTCAGCGCCTTGTAAATATGTTGGAACAGAGCTTGAGTGTACAGTTGCATCCAAATTAGCACCAAACATTTATGTTTTGCGTCTTGCTTGATAATTAATGTAACACAGCTGTGGACCCTCATAATCGGTTTTCTTAATGTCACAAGAAACATCCTTATTGATTAAACTTTTCAATAAACATTTTATTTGGAAATTAGTGCTTTGTTTTTGTTTATATATTTTTTTTATTTTTTATTTGACTCCTATATTAATGTTACATCCAGAGAATGTAGAAAATATATAATAGCCCTAATAAAAACAATGCTAAACTAAACACCTGCTGTTTTGCTATGCCCACTAGCGTCCTATAACCACGTTCAGCTCCTTAGCAACATATTCAGTGCAGATAGTTAATCCTAGAGGTCTGCATACAGTATAGTCCAGCCAAAATCCACAAGATGACATGTCAAAATGCCATTGTAGAAATTGGGACATTGCGAACACACTAACAATGTTGTTTTCCAACAAGAAATTCTGAAAGCACCACTAACAGGTACCAGCTATCCTGAGCAGACAACAATTGTGCTGAACGTCAAACCGTCCCTTTAATAAAAAATGTGCTGACTTCAAAGAACTTTTATATTACCTTGAGTCAGCAGTTTCATATTTCCATGACATGTCCGGAGTCAGAGATATTCATTTCTCTGCAGTGTCACACTGGAGGAGAACAGCCATTTGAAGAGACTTTGGCATAATTGTGCATCATTTGTGGAACATTTGAGCATTTCATGACAGAATGCAACATTGTTTGTGTGTGCAACAACAAGCCACACTGCCTTTTTGTACTTTGTCTGTAAATGACAATTTCACCCTTCGATGAACCAGCACTTTCCTCTCAAATCAAAGTATTTAAGTATTTGGACTCCCATCTGATTGATTGATTGATTGATTGATTGATTGATTGATTGATTGATTGATTGATTGATTGATTGATTGATTGATTGATATATTTTATTAGTCAATAACATGTGAGAACAGTTCAGGGTAAAGTCAAAACATAGTATTGATCCAAAAGGATAACACCCAATAAAGACCGTGGGGTCTTATTTCCGTTCAGGTCCCATGCATACAGTACCAGAAAAGAAAGAACATTAGAATCGTTCAAAGTACAAAATGAAATCGACAAGTACAATACAACATGTACAACATGTACAGGTTAGAAGGATGGAACCCGTTAGAGAAGAAAAGTTAAAGAAGGGTGTACTTGGTTTCATGGGGGCCAGTTTTGTGTTGCAGCTAACCGTAGGTGCTCTTTAAGAGAGCACCTACTTCATGCCTGTGGAGGGCGTTCCACATTTTGGTGGCGTAGAAACGAAATGAGTTTAGATGTATTTTGTGCCAGGGTTCCCCATATACCGTAATTTTTGTATTTGTGTTGTTATAATGTTCCATAACAAATTCCATATCTTTCCTAGATCTTTCAAAAATAGCAGATATACAATTTCACAACACAGAATGTGCAGATCATCTGATGCACAGAAGGCCTATTTGGGCTAAAGTGGTTTAACTTATTTCAATGCTATATTAAATTGTTTTTCTGGGACTCCCACTTTGAGAACCATTGCCCAAGTGTTAACACAACAAATGTTTTGTTGTTGTCCTGTCCAGAAGCTTTCTTATTCTATAGGTCCATCTATCTACATTCCTTTATAGAGAAACTCCTTGTGAAAGGGTTATTTCAGGATAACAGAATAATTAATGTGAATAGATTCCCAATTATGTCCTGGGGAGATTGCTTAGAGGGAACATTACTGAAGCAGGTCCCTGTCTAACTGTGATTTATCATGATAATCTAATGTAGTTGGTAGCCTAAGTGATGCCATCACTCCACAAAGCAGGGATTAAATAAATACGTAAAAAGTACTTTGGTGACATCTTTTGTGTCCAAAATAAATGCTACACATCAGCATGTTAGAACTATCCAAGGTTATTGTAGAATGCATCAAGTTTCATAGTCTATCAAAATAGACAATTAAATACATTCTATATGCCTGACTCTAAAGTAAAGAGACTCTAAAGAGCCTCTGATACACTGGTGCATAGTCCAGGTACCGGCACCTCTTATCCACATTCCACAGTAGATCCTGTGAACCTTTCTGGCCAGATATGATCTCCTGTGGTTTATTAGGACTATAATAGGTAATAAAAAAAGAAATCACTACAATATATATTTAAAAAAAATCAGCCCTGTGTTCCAATGCCCTCGCCCCCTGACAGACAGACAGACAGACAGACAGACAGACAGACAGACAGACAGACAGACAGACAGACAGACAGACAGACAGACAGACAGACAGACAGACAGACAGACAGAGACAGGAGCGCAGACAGGACTGCTGGCAGACAGACACGTAGACAGACAGACTGGGATCCATACAAGGTAAAGAGAGAACATTGGAGGAGACACTGGGAGAGAATTACAGTCAACGTGGAGGGATTTCATTAGCCTCTCCTGACTGAATTATCTGATCGATAAATTGAATCAGGGGGAAGCCACTGCTCCCGTGCAATCCACATGTGCACTTGTGCAGCATGAGCGCAGACAGTCACTGGCACTCCATATATGGTTGTACTAATGTCTGATGGCAGACCAGTAGAAATAAGTGATAGGAGACTGGCAAAACAAACATTTTGCCCAATGCCCTTTTATGGCATACTGTATGTGCTGTGGCTCAGAAGGTAGGGCAGGTTAAGGTTGCCCAATGATCCGTGGCTCTACGGTTTGAATCTGCCTGTCCAAATGCCAAAGTGTCCTTGAGCAAGACACTGAACCTCACATTGCCTCCAATTAGTTGGTTGGTGTCCATAGCCTGGTAGCTTACCACAATTGATCTGGAATTGATCTGGGATTGAGGATGCTGGCAGTGACAGTTTGCAGCCCCACCTCCCAACTAATGAATTGAATGAATTACATTGACTGTAGCTCTGCTATTGTCACCGTTTTGGAACATGATTCATAGATAGGAGAAAACATGTCTTAATGAACACAGCGGGTTGTGTAGTATAGTGGGCAATACTTCAATACTTATTTTGTGCATTTCTGAGTTTCTGTGTTCCTGGAAGCAGTCTCACTTCGAGTAGCCTATAGTTTGGCTCAAATCTCTAGCTGGGAATGACATTTTGAGGCAAAAAGGATAGCAGGGAAGGTTGTTTGAAAATTTACAACTGATGAAAGCTATAAATTGAAGAACTAAAATGTTAAATCCAGTCCTTAAATAGATCTGACAGATGGATTTATGCTATGCTGTGTTCTTGACTTATTGTTCATTTGTGTAAAAGGCAGAGCTCCTCATAAAATTGGAATTTGATGGATGTTGCCTGCCTGTCACCCTCTATCCCTTTTTAGCTCTGATTAACAGACGGTGTGGGAAACTACCGCCACCCTGTGGCGAGTGCCGTTCATCGCATGGATATTATTTTCTCGTTTTTTCCCCCCTTTTCTTTTAATTTCCTTCTTTGACCCAAGAAATAAAAGTAAGCATTCATGCCACGAGGGTTAGTGTTAATCTGTTAACCATCCTCCGGGAATGCTGAACTTTGTTGAAGTAAGACTGAGATGTCTTAACCCCAACCCTGGGTCCATCCCCAATACATTATTGAAAACCTATTTATATCCCTGGTGATTGTAGGCCATTTTGCTAATACTAGCCATTCATTACTCACTCGTAATTGAATTGCCTACTGTCAACGGACTGTAGGTCAATACTAAGTTTAATGAATACTAAGTGAATAGCCTATCACGCCAGTGAATGATAAGTGGATACTATAGTGCATATAGTGAATCAGCTAACAGCCTAACACTAAGTGAATATTAAGTCAGTGAATAGTATTTTATGTATGTTCAGTGTATGATTATGATTATATCAGTGAATACAAGTCTCCCAGCAGAAAACCTCCATAATTTCACATAACAAAACCTGCTAATTGTTGGCATAATGCACTCCTATGCAGTACTAGTTCAGGCTGAACTATTCAGCACCTCTATAACTGGACAGCTCCATTTTGACATACACAATACACAATACACAAATTACTACATTTTAATAATTTTCATCTGATGGATATTGATAGACCTCCAAAACAACAAAAACTAAACTCTAGTACCACAGTTGGCCAGCATACCTCCAGGGCGCACCACCAGCACAGGAGTCCAGCAAATCCAAGCTAGTACATCCGTTTCCGTGTGTTTTTAGTTTATTTTCTTCTTCAGTGTCCTCTTGCGAGAGCCGAGGAGGTGTGTGTGTGTTTTGTGTTGCATTGTGTTGTGTGTTGCGTTGCGTGGATCTTTCTGGATGGTGTGTGATCAAAGATGACCAAGCTGCAGCTGTTGAACGCATACCTGACGGAGCGCTTGGCGGCCGTGGTGCGGGAGATCGTGGACGTGGTGGGCGACACGGTGACGGAGTACCGCGAGGAGACGGCCCGCACCAAGCAGGAGAACGAGAGCCTGAGGAGACAGCTGCGGGACATCCTGCTGCTAGAGGCCGAGACGGACTGGCTCAGTAAGGATGGGAATGGATGGAGCTGCAAGTTCAATTCAACCCCCTTTTGTCTATCGAGCTTATAGGTTCGGCACCTGAGTCGCCCACGCCCACGGAACCCTCTCAGACCGAAGTCTAGTGGTCGTTGGATACGACTTTGTCTACATTTTCATGCTCTTTTCAGTGTTGGTGTGGTACAGTTAGTAGAGACACAAGGCAGTCCTTGATCTAAAATAACAATTCTCACTCAATTCTCAAGTGAATGAGATGTTTATAGGGAACTCCACCCATTTTCAACATTTTAATATGTAATTAAAATAATGTGTGGACATAATGAACAAGTTCCTCCCATTCTGTATTTCCTAAAAATGGAGGTCTGAAAAAATCATTAACATGGTGAAGTACATCTGATGACATCATCAAGATGTATTTCACCATGTTAATGATTTTTCTTTCAGACCCCTTTTTCCTGAGAGGGTACAAATGGAAACAAATGCCATTTCATTAACATTTGTATTTTCTCAGGAAAATTTTGAAAATGGGTGGAATTCCCCTTTAACGATATTTTAATTCTCGATAGCATGGTCTTAGCTAAATGGAGTGTAAAATGAAATCACATGGTCCGTTTGGTTTCATGTTCAAGGTAGGGGAAGTGATTTCACTTTTGTCAGATATCACCCAAAAAATATTTTTTTTTCTGTTAAAATGCTCTATTATAAGGTGTGGAAACCACATATGGAGTTTCCCCCTACCCCACGTTAGCAGAGGAGCTAATAAAAGTTCCCCAGGTCACCACAATTCTCCTCCAATCAGGAGAGAGCAGCAGGTTCACATAGTGTAGCTACTTTTGGGGGCCCCTAGTGCACCAGGCTGGTACTACACCATGAATTTCAAATCACTTCCCTACCTTTAAACTTTATCAATTAGCTGAGACCCTTCTCAAGGACCCCAGTTTACAAGGCACGGCTTTAAATACATTGTGATTGTTGTAGCGTGCGTGTAGCCTAATCTTTCCACCTTGTGTGCCTATTTTGGACATGACACTGCTCTGCAAGGCCATCATAATGTTTTAGAAAAATTGATGAAATACATCTTCCCTAGTCTGGATATTAAAAGCATGTCACTATCTACAAGTACTATGAAGAGAAGTACATATTTGTTAGAGCAGTATAGTATAGTAGAACACCTAACACCTGAAACTATCTCATCTCCAGGTTTTGCACAGAAACGTGTAGTGCCCCTCACAAAATATACAGTACATTGTCCCATTCTGGTTTAAACTTCATATCTACACAGAATGGTTAGGGATTCCAATTAAAAAGTAGCAGATCTACAAGCTCAAAGACTGCAAATCTGCTACTTCTAGTGCTTATGTGAGACTCTTGGATGTGGGCATAATTTACAAAAAATAATCACAAAATATTTATTTTTTTTTTTATTTTTTTAATTTCCCTCTCATTGTCATAGGGTCCACCCGGTCCACTCTCTTGTTCTCCGGTCCAGAGGAGAGCAGAGATCCAGAGCTGAGGTCATCATGTCCGGTGGAACCAGAGCAGAGCCAGGCATCGGGCGGCTCCCTCGTCCCGCAGAAAGAGGACACACTGGTCTCTGTCCAGCTTCTGTCCGTCCAGAGCAAGACCCCTCCTCCGGCGCCGCTCCTCCCAGACCCCCTGGAGGCACAGGGACACGTCGAGGCCAAGCCCAGCTACCAGGAGACACCGTCGAAAGCCGAGCCTGTGGCCCAGCCGGAGGCTTTCAGCGACGTCTGCTCGCTCAGCCTCTCGTGTTCCTTGAATACCGTTGCCAAGAGCCGTGGTGAGAGCCCCCCCCACGGCGAGGAGCTGTCTCCTCCTCCGCTTCAGACGCTGATCAAAACGGAACCGGAGGAGTATGCACCGATCGCTCCCCACCCTGCGGGCCATGGGAACACTGCCACCTCCGACTCCACCACACGCCACGTTGGCGATGATGCCCGGCTCAGAATCGGCGACGAAGCAAACCGGCTCGTGGCGCCGGCACCACCTCCGGAACCGCAAAACACATCGCCCGGCCGTACCCGGGACGGGGTAGTGTCTGGTGCTACGGTGGCCGCTGACCGCAATCGGCGCGAGGCTGCCGGCGGCGACTACCGCTGCTCGCGCTGCGGCGACTCATTCCCCCACGCCGCCGGTCTACGGCTGCACGCGGAGCAGAAGCGCAAGGCCTACGCGTGCGACTGGTGCTGCAAGTCGTTCGCACAGTCGGCGGACCTGCGGCGGCATCTGCGCACGCACACCGGTGAGCGGCCGCACCGCTGCACCTTCTGCTCCAAGAGCTTCAGCCAGCGCGGGAACCTGCGGCGCCACCTGCGCATCCACACGGGCGAGCGGCCGTACAGCTGTCCCTACTGCTACCGGACGTTCAGCGACGGCGACACCATGAAGAAGCACGTGCGCACGCACTCGGGCGAGAAGCCCTACCGCTGCCTGCAGTGCTCCAAGACCTTCACCACCGCCAGCGGCCTGCAGGTCCATCTGAAGAAAGAGATGTGCTTCGTGTCCACGTAGCGGTCCTCTTGCTAAAGGCGGAGTTCTGCTTGGTCTAAGTGCCAGTGTCGCGCCCCAGAAAGAGCTGATCTACACCAGTGGTTCTCAAACTTTTTCATGTAAAGCACCCTCGAATTAATCTATCTTTGCCCATGGACCCTCATCTGAGAAGGTTTTGTGCTGTGAGCTTGTAGATCTGCTATTTCTGAATAGCCAACATAGACATGAGAACCAACGATCTATACATGTTGTATATCTGCTATTTTCGGCACACAACACAGCCTACAACAAAGTGTTGGGCTCCACAGACAATGCTCTATAAATGGCTGTAGTCCCAAGCTTTCCCGAAGGTGGCATAGGCGCTTTATGCACCTGTTCATTCCCCATTACTTTGTTTGATTAGCTCTGCGTCTGCAGTAGGTGTTACTGAAATAAATAGTGGATCCCATTCTCACATGCCACACAATATTCTCAAGAATACTGTATGTCGCGTCTAGTGGATCCTTTCGGGATGGTGAATCCATACTATAATTAAGCAAATGTCTGCCTGAGTGTCTGAATCTCTGAAACCGCCGTAACTCCTCAATGGGTGCACTATTCACACGGGCATTGAGCATAATATTAGGAGGAGATTAACATAGTCCTTTTTTCAAATTGGTGATTACCAATTTGAAAAAAGGATTACTCATTAAATTAATTGTGCATTAAATCGTACCCATCAGCTTTACATGGTAAACTCCGACCGCCCCCTAGCATTAGACACATCAAAGGCCACCATTCTAGCTGTTACCCCCACTGTCATGTTTCGACTGCTACGCTGCTAGCAACGCAACAGATAGTGGCCGATACAATTTTGTGGCTGAGCCTTTACTATACACACAGGCACCCTCATCATTTCCTTCATGTTATTATCCTATACACTGGTATTGATATTAAATCACATTAACCACACTGTGCATCATTTGGAGTGTGAGCCAGATCCAGCTATGGGACATTGAACGCGGAAACAGGTTTGCTACCTTGTGGAAACCCTGGAATTTACAGTTCTGTACAGAGGCCACTATAGGAGGCACAGCATGGCCTGCTGCTTTCACATGCATTTATTTATTTGTTTATTTATTTGTTTATTTATTACTACTCTTCTCCTTTACTTGTCTTTCTGCTAGAGGAACAGACGTGATAGACAGAGATACTCATTTTGGGGCAGTGATTTTCAACCTTTTTAATTATTATGATGATTTGAATCATATTCCACCATGTTGATAACCACTGCTCTACCGAAAATGACTTGAGACACATGAAGGGAGTGTGAAAGTCAGTGAGGCCACGTTTGTGTTCTGTCACAGTTTTTTATTTATTTTTTTTAATCACAGAGCACCACTGTAAAAAAAACAACAAAAAACAATATTTTCATCCATGGCACCCCTGAATTACATGTTACATGTTAATGTCATTGTTACTTTACAAACCACATTACATTAACTATGTGTCACAAGGAGAAATTGATTACTTGTTACTTGACATTGAACCATTCAAAACCCAGCACTCCAATTCTGGTGAACATCTTATGAGGATTAATGGATATACAAGCTTGCAACATGTTGAAACACATGTGCTTGTAGATCAGCTAGTTTAGCAAATTGGTTTGGTGTTGATGGACAAAGGATGCACCTGGGGCAGTACAACTCCTGTCCATTTGACCAAGTTATAGATGATGAAAGAAATTGATATTGGTAAATCGATTATTTCAGAATATTATCAAAATATTCTGCAGAACCAATGTACTTGTGTCAGGTCACCCACTTTGAGAAACCCTGATATGAAAATGATGTTTTATGGTTTTGTGTGATTTGACAATGGTAGTACTCTGACTCACTTGAAGTGACAGCCTTATTACAATGGTCTCGCAAGCTCAGATAACAAGCAAACTATTGGTGTCAAAGTAACCCTTTAATTAAAACTGCTGAATTCGAATGTCATTCTTACCATGTGTCGGCACAGTGTCATATTTCCATAGGTTGAATGACTGTATAACGTCTCTCTCTGGTGGAAACCTCATATGTTCAAGCCTGTTAACCACTCAGGATTCAAATGAAAAGCAGATCTATAAGCTCAGTGCATCACATTGGTGTTTTGAGTGACGCATTTGAGCCTGTGGATCTGCTACTTTTCTGATGCTGTAATATGGTCACAGCCTCGGTGTGCAGGGTTTTATTTCTGTTGGCATTTGGCGAACATCTGGGGGAACGGGAGACATTTCCTGGTCTAGCAGTGGGAGTGAAATACAGCGCAGGGGCACCGCTCTAAAATATGGTGACGTAATAGTTTTCTGATTATAAACTAAATGGCCAGACTATGCACAGGTTACTGTTAATAACCCACCACTTAGATAACATTGTTTGATGAAAGTCATGCTGCCTTTTTGTATAATGTGCAACTACTGCATCCACAGCCACACTGGTACCTCCATCACCCTCTATAAGTATGTCTACATTTTAGGTTGAGTTTTTGTCCATCAGGTTATTTTATGTCAATAAATGAAATGTAACTCAACAAACTATTTATACTTTGAAATGTTTTTTAAAATAGTAAACTTAACAAGTATTTTTTAAGCTCACAATGACCCAATTCCACAATGAAACAATTCCAGCTTACAGCTTACACAAAGACAATGATTTATTGTATTGTAAAATTGAACATTTTATATAGGCAAATAGAATTATAGGGAAATATGCAAACATAGAATATATATATATATATATATATATATATATATATATATATATATATATATATATATATATATATATATATATATATATATATATAGTGAAAGTGTCCACTTGGAAGTTGGAAAAGCTGTGCAACAGACCAAGTGCTCCTGATGAGTATACTGGCCCCTTGCATGGTATCCATCGCTGTGTGAATGGCTGAATGTAATGCACAATCATTGTAAAATGCCATGGGTTCACTTCTAATCTAAATTCACAATGCAGAGTCCCTGTTTAATGAATCTAACAAGTTCATCATCATGAATATTGGACACATCTTAATTGAGACAGTGTGACCCAACTCTATCACTGTTTGCTCATTTACATGCTTTTCAAGAGTGTGCACTGGGTAGGTAACCTGACTGTCAGATTGCGGTAGTAGTAGTTCAACATTCACAAGTCCCCAGATGGCGGAGTCAGGTTACTGGGTAGGTAGGGTATGGACAAACAAAATACTTCTAGGGGAGAGTTGCGATATTCCCGTTCACTCCTGTGCGTCAGGGCAATGGCGGTGCTGGAGGAGCAGCAGCGCTGATGTAGAAGCCGTTTGAGTGCACTCGGAAACCGGAAGTCGATGAATATGAATGGGACTCTATGGATTTAATCAGGGACCAGCAAAGAAGGCACGAAAACATCATGTATTAATGGCGGTGACCTCGTAAACAAAGTATTGATGCAGGCAAATTAAAGAATGCCTTCTGGAGGTTGATTTCGAATACTTTGTCACATGATTTGCAAATGATATATAATTATATTGACGTCTTGAAAGTATTATTGCTGACTGAAACTGGTTTCAAAGCAGGCGATATCGCGAGAATTCACTGAAAAGCTAAGATTCTCGCGATAACAGCGGGGGAAGGAGTATGCAGAAAGTTATTTAATCAGTTATTTAATTCAGCTTTAATGACTTCATTTTAGTTATTCTTTAATAATAGTACAACATAAACATTACAGAGACTCTAGCCGTGACTGAACAATACTTTAAAACAGTTGTCTTTTTGCATACGTTCCTAAAATAGCTCTTATTGCGCCGTTTTCGTTGAAAACAATGTACTCCCAATGACAGTTAGGACTGGGACTGCACTCATAGACGAATCTCTGTAGTCTCGTGCACGGTGCTCTGCTCTGCTTTCTGACCCCTCAATATCGCAACTCTCCTACTAGAAGGCTCTGGACAAACAAAATAAACTACAATCTTCAAGGGTTCTATTAGGTTCTCTGTCTTTAAATAAGTAGACTCACAGGCTGTGATTGGGCCAATTTGGGCCAAACCAAGTCCTCTCTATGGAGGAGGGGAGGATTGTTTGTCACAGAGGGACACTTGACTCTAAAAAGGCTTTACGGGAGAAGGCTTTAGGAAGAAAAAAGACTTACGAAAGGACAGTTCTAAGCTTAAGTAAGTGAAATGTATGTAAACGTGGTTTTGAGTTATTATGACATGTTCTAGAAATATGTTAACCCCTTCCCATTTGGTCTTGTCTTGTGGGAGGAGCTCTGGCGTATGTAGCTCAGAAAATGGCGCCTTTTCAGGTAGTCTGTTTTCTGCTGCTGTCTGTGCTGGCCTGGAGTTGTCATTCTGGGCAGTTTGCGGATAAGGATATCAAATGTACTCAAAGAAGGCCTTTACTCAGATTCATTGTCTTCAGTTAGGGCGGCACTGGTGAAAAGAAATGCCATGGGATGAATGAGGATGTTCTTGATGGTACAGCATGAGCAATTTTTATGGTTCACTTGACTATGTTTACGTCTAGGTAATCAGATGTCATTGAGTAAGATGTGGAACCCTGTAACAGGACCACCCGACTGAGCATCAGCTGAATAAAGCTGAAGCTGAGATTTTGATGAAATTATTCCTCACACAGGATGACAAAAGGTCTCTTTAATCCATCCATCAACACACTTGTGGTGAAGCAACTCTGACTCAGCTATTGCTTTTTACTCTTCCTACAGACACTGTGGGACATTGATTTCCAAATGAATGCAGAATCCATGTTGCTTGAAGCTGTCATGGGAGCTATCAGGTATGTTTAAAAGTGCTTTCAACTCTATTCACACATTTTATAATTCAGCATACTGTGTGGAGACGCTGGAACTTTTTCTACTTACTACGAAATGTTTTATAGTTTCAGAGTTATTTAACTTAAACTCCAATGCGAGTAATGTTGAGTAAATTTAATGGGAATAGCACAAACCTTGGCATGCTACTGCTAAATCCTTTCACATAGGAAACCCCATTTAGGTTCATCTTACAGTGGACCTGTATGCCTGGAAATAAATGTTTAAAAGTTCTTGGTCACAGAAATGTAGTGCTTTCAAATTTGAGAAATGTATTAATGGGTCAATTTGGCTTAAACTGGTCTTGAGACTTTGCAAGGTTTGAAATCATTCTACAGATGAAGCCAGTGCCCAATCTCTAAGTTGCTTACACACTGTCACAAGACAGTCTTCCTTCCCTTATATAAAACTGGAGAACAAAAATATTTTAATTTAGATGCTTGAATGTTGTGAATCACAATGGAAACAAGCCGCTGACATTTGACATTTTTTCCCTTTTTTAATTTGGCATTTTGTAAGCATACACAGCAAGCACGTTGGCTCACTGGTTTAACAGCCTGCCTAGGAATCTGGATTCCACATGTTCAATTCCCAGCTCAAGTGTCCCTTGTGATTTTGACAAATCAATTATGATACTATCGTTCCAAAACATGAATGTCTCATTTTCTTCTTGTGACTTTTATAAAAACGAATGAATAACTCCCAAATAACTGAGAAACACCATTTTGTCAGAAACCATAAGCCATATTTTTTTCTCCTTGTTTGAAATCCTTAAATGATAAACATACTATAGTATGTATTTTATTCATAGTTTTAGTATAGTTGATAATGGGGGGTCAATGGTGGATTTTGACATGTCAAAAAAATCATCATACATAGAAACTATTCACATCACAACGGGAACCGCATACTAGCGTGCTGCGTGTCGTCCAAAAGCATGAACTGTAGAATGTATTTTATTTGTTGTTTAAATTGGCCTGGAAGGACTTGAAGACTGAGCAGGGTTTGAGTTGAATTGCTGTTGAAAGCTTAAAAAAATAAAGTAACAGGAGCTGCTATTTGTGCTGTTTCTTGGCTAGAGAATGATGGAAAAACAACAATGGTATGTTTCATTTTTGAGGAAGAAAGTAGAGATTTTAAAGGGTGTCTGTTACCCACAAACCAGTGTTAAGCAGGCTGCCTCATAAGTATTTGGGTATCCAAATGGGCAACCATCTCAAATGGAATGTTCATGTGGACAATCTGTGCTAAATTTGAACAACACTTGCACTTTCTCCACAGGCTCAGGCCGTTTGGTGTGCTTGGTAGCATCATTAGATGTGGCATGGCAGCTTGGTTTGGGAGATTCTGTCTAGCTCAAATCAACAGTGGCAAAAAAATACAGCCATGAAGGTAACTGGAGGAAAAGACTCAATCACTGTCTATCTTTGAGAAAAGGGTAATCGTCTGGCAAAGACTGATTAGGCTCTCTGTGGGTTGGGGACCTGACTTATCCCGTTGTCGTTAGTATTTTTTTTTAATCCCTGGACTGTAAAAATGCACTTTAACGTGTTATACCTGTACAATGCTGCTGCTGGCAACTGTGTCTTAAAAATGCTATGCTCTTTAGCCCAAGCCATATTTCCCTCAGGGGACAATAAAGTACCGGTATATCTTATGTGTGTATCATTTATTTTGATTTTAAAATTTAAATTGTGCTGTCTCACAAATTGATGTCAATCACAAGAAACGCATTAAGACTTGGCTTGAACTTGTGGCCTTCGTTTTCTGATGCAGTGCGCCACTGTACTATATGTGCAAAATGGGAAAAAGTCAGGCGCTTGTTTCTGTTGTGATACACAAACGTGATCTAGACAAAACAGCACAAATAAGACATTGTGTATTATACTAGTTTTTCCATTTGTTAGATATATTTTGACCAACAGAGCTTCTGTGCCCCACACAGTCACTGTAGGCCTATTACGTAAAGGCATTTCAAAATTGTGTACCGGTAAAGCAAGTCTGGATATGGTTGGATTCCGGCAGTGAAAGGAAGGTGGTCATAGTAGACTGCAATATTACATATACATGTATTGCATATAGTACAAGTCCTATTGCATGTAGTAGACGGCAGCACAGTAGGTGATGGTGGTCATGGTAGACTGCAATATGTATTACATACATACATATACTGTAGTATTATGTCCTATTGCATGTAGTAGACAGCAGCACAGTGTGTGATGATGTGGTTTAGCCATAGGGTGGCACTCCAGTGCAGCAGATTACACCTGAAATCACTGGGATGAGTTAAAGACAGTATAATAAGTACATTTACTTGAGTACCATTTTCTTGTGTACTGTATGTATGCTATAGGTCTTTGTATTTTGGCTACTTTCAAAGACAAATGGAGTGTATTCATGTGACATCATCCTGCTGCAATAACGCCCACTGAGTGGCAAAACAACTTAATCTTGATAGAAATACACTGACGGCACCGGTTTTGACTCATGTCTAAAATCCATTTGAACAAGGGGCTATATATGTATTTTCTTTTACAAAATATTATCACGTTTTTCTTCCCCCTAGTCAAAATTTTGGAACAATCCTATTGGATATCCGATAGGAATCTGATATGATTTTCCCAAAGATCCTATCCGGAATCCTATCAGAAAAATATAAACCATGTCTTTTGGATACTATAACTGTACAATGTTCACAAATAGTTGATAAGATTTGTCTATTGGGCTTGAGTACTTTGTCCATCACTGAATGAGAGCCAGCAGGCTAAGACTTGTTGAAGACAACCACGGCAGCTTTATTTTTCTTTCAAAGATACTGGTGGTGACTAATGATTTGTGTTGAGCCAACACAGATTCCAAAATCTTTTGTCTGGCTCTGAACACTGCAACTGTGTGTTATGTTGAGCATATGTTTTGAAGGGATTATCTTGGGGCTGGCCCAAGGAAAATCAGACACTCTTTTTTTCCCTTATGTTTTGCCCCTGTGTGCCTAGTTTCTGTTATGTTTCTGGGTGGGGGAATTCCTTAACAGTAGTAGTTTTGATTACAGTTTATAAAAGCAAAACAGTAGACCACATCAGTATGATGTCAAAAGGATAACAGGAATACCCTGGAAGCCATTTTTGCGGCGACTTTCTTAACAGTGACATTAAACAGTGACAAGCATTCGTTATGGGTAGAATTGCTGTCTGGCATTACAACATTGGAACCATTAGGTGTTATTTGTGGTCCATATAAAAACACCAAATCGCATCATGAAGATGTGCTGGCCAAAAACTAGCCGTAATGCCAGATGCACTGTAGCACTGTCATCTGGAGAAAAAAAGATCTTCTGTTCTAAGTGAACATTATTTTCTAGTTTTATGGTAATGTCTCAGCTGTGACACGCTGTCACCCTGAGGCGAACTCAGCCCATTATTTTCACATTCCTTGGCACCAGGGCTGAATTAATATAAACGAACCAAAACAAAACATGGTATGTAGAGATGTGTGGGTGGAGGGGGTGGGTCCAGATGTCTTGGTAGCTCATTATCTGGTAGCAGGCTCACCTTTTGAATCGGAACATTCTGAATTCAATTATCCACACTTGACAACTCGGCATGCAAGTATCACAGCTTTGATTCTGGACCGTCATTAGAACAACAACTGCTGTATAAATTGTAACAAATGACCGATCATCCCTTTAACAAAATATAATGTCCTATGGGGACTTTGAAGTAAGTCCAAGATTATTTCCATACCGGAGAATCAGGAGTAGGAGGGGAGGTGGGGAATGTCCTAAGTCACTAAAAGCACTGTGTGTGAAAGCATAAGGATATGAATAGGTTATGTTTAGTGGAACGGGTTTTGGATGTGTTTTCCATGTGAAAGCAGGATCATTTGTCAACTCCCTCGCAGGGGTAGACATTAAGGGAAATTTGCCACTGGCCCTTCGGGCCAGTGGCTTTTAAGAATCACTGGCCCCACAACTGTAACCACTGGCCCAGGTAATCGATCCCCATAGTCTGCAAAAAAGACCACCATTTATTAATGCATTAAATGCATTCAAGTTAACAGCACTCTTTTCATGGGGGTCAAAACCAGTAGACCGTTCAGCAAGCTGACCCTTATACAATGCAGAATGCCTAAAATATTTTTTGTGCTAATAAACAAAATATAAATAAAACTTAAACAATTACAAAACAACACCAACATATTGTGAAATAAAAATAATAATACAATATGTATATCAGGGGTGCCCAATAGTTTGTACAGCAAATGTGTGGGTGCCAACGAGGGCATTTTGCCACTGGCCCCATCGGGCCAGTATAGGGCGCCATCTGGTGGCCCGCACGTGTTTTCAAACCTGTTTCGGGCCATCGGGCCAATTATAATGTCGACCCCTCCCTCGAGTTAGTTCTCGTAGCTCAACCAGAAACGTTCCATATTTGCCTTGATTACTAAGCTAAACTTCCGGAACTTGGGTAGCTATGTCTGAAAAACAAATGTAGAATATCCTGTTTCATTTGCTATTCATGTCTTTGTTTGTTTTGTCCATGTTTAACATGTGCGGCAGTCTGCGCACCTCCACTGATTGTGCGTTCTAGATCCTGATTTATACGTTGTCGTATTGTATGATGCCATTGCCTATTTGCAAGTTAACAGATGGCGGATGTCTTCCTACGACTCCTTCCGTTTTGCCTTTGCAGTCAAATACACTCTACTGTAAATCATTAGAAAACAAATGAAGCAAATGAATATCATTTAGCACTCATCTTGTACTTAAAGGGATATTCCACTTTCAAAAAAACTTTGGTCATTTTATGGTCTACTCAGTCCCATGTGAACACACCAGACATTTTATAAGTTACTCCATTCAGTATTTAGATATTTGATGTTCATTTTAGTGTATCTGCCTCCTTCCTATACAAACCCATTATAACTTAAAACTCCATTTTAACCATGACAGATTATTCGAAAACATCCCATCTTTTTTCTGGTGACTGATATTGTCCTCCTAATACGTGAGAGGGCCGTAGAATTTCATTTACAGTTTTCATTTATTTTTAAAATATTGTTTTGGAAAATGTAGCCACCTCCATATTTGGGTATGCCCACTCAAATGAATAAAAAATAGCAGATCTACAAGATTGGGAAGTGGTGCAGAGCATCACTGAATGCTGCCCTCAGAACTCATTCCAAGGCATATAAGTCACATCTGCACATTTGGGGTCGTCAATCTATTTTTGTTATTTATTTTTTTGTTGAATCCTGAAAAGCACAACTTTTACAGTACAGTTAAGTATAAGCTTTCTACCCAGCAGAGAAGGACATGTAGGATTCAGAAGGTACAGAGTGGATGAACTTAATTGGTTACAATAAGGTTTGTTGCCATTGTTCAGTGGTGAAAACTGTCAGTAGAAAATAAAACTGTTGGAACAATTGAAGGTGCTCATTAATTAGTTTCTTTTCTTCTACAATGTGACAGTGCATATATTTTCATGACAGGAGGCAATATTTCCACAACTCTTGTTTTTGTTACTGTTTGATATGCTACTACTACACCACCAAACGATAACTTGTTTTGAAATTGTGACCAACTCAACTTGAGTGTTGGCTTCTTGCTTCTGCTTTTGGTTAGACAAGGGCATTCAGAAGACCGAGATTCTTACTCATTGCTATTCCAACATAACACACCACATTACTAATTAAGTTACCCTGACATATTTTCCTGTTTTATCAGCCAATAGTGTCTTTCACATTTTAGATCATTTTCTTGTGTCTCTGACTCATGTTACCAATTCCAAACATAGAAGTGACGCTTAGACCGATAACTCATTTTCAGCAGATTTATTTTCTATATATAATCTATCCGGCCTTCATTAGTGTTTGAAGTGGTGCTGAAGATTTCTGTCTTCCACCTTTACCAGCATTAATATAAATGTTACAGGGTATTTAACTGTGGGAACCTTCCGTTTAACATTTAGCAGTAAAGCCGAAGTGGATACATTCATGTGTACGCAAACAACACAGCCGTTTCCTCTGTAGGAGGTGAGCCGTCTCCCAGGAAGACAAAAACAAACGCTAGTCTAGAATAACTCACTCACTAAATCCCCAGACAACAGTGAGAGAACCTAGCCTAGGCAACGCGGATATAATTGCAGACGAGAGTCAAGTCTATTGTTTCAAGGCTGATGGACAAGTCGTATCCTTCCATGTACCATTAAGCGCACAGCCTCAGTATTGATTGCCTACACCTGGCCTACAGGGCACTGCTAAGCATCTGCTGTTGTCACTGACCCACTGGACTCTCCAGTCAAAGCAACAGGACAGCAACATCAAAGGGCTATAAATCCACATGAAGCACAGGTCCGAAAATCCATAGCCGCAGCCAGAAGTAATTTAGGGTGTCCATTTGAGGCTCAACAAGCTGTGTTGAGCCCCAAACGGATGGACACACCTATACAGATACCCCTCTTCCTCCATGCACGCACACGTAAATTAGTGCATTCTTGTGTAGTTTTTTTTATGCGTATATAGTTTTAGCGTTTTGATAACGTCCATCTTTGAAGCACTTGAATGTAAATGGATCCAGTATGCCAGTAAACAAACCATTCTCTGAAGCTATGTGGCGTGACTGGCGTGACTGGCGTCACGTCATGCGCTCCATGGGATTTGTATGAGAGACTGCATGCTACCTCAAAGGGCAAGCTTTGTTCCGTTACTAAAGGGAGGTATGTTATTGATTGTTTACAAAGTGTCATATTGATTACTTCTTGCTTCAGAAGGAGACTCTGTGACCTTAAAGGCCTAGGATGTTGTTGGATATTACTGGATAGTAACATATTAAATAAATAAATTCATGAATTAAACAGCAATGTATAGCAGAACTCAAAGAACAATTTAGTCACAGTACAATGTTGTGAATTTTGTATTGCATTCCAAATTTATTATTCGTATTCGTACATAAAACACCTCATAGAAATGTAAGAACGACACATCTTGAGAGCACAAGATCGGTGTAAACAACAGTTGAGAACAAGTATCGTATAGAAAGCCACATTCATACATTCAGTCGTGCATAAAGGGACGGACACGAATACCGTATAATATCGGCATAACATTGACAATATCTCTGCGATGTGTGTCGCGTCTCGCTCAAGGAATACCTTTGTACAATTGTTAGAAAACAGGCAAGGGACCGTAGATCAATATAAAGATGTATATCAACATATTGCATCATGCAACAATGAGGAAGAACCACTTTTATTCATATTATCATCAGTTGGCAGACACAAATGCATTGAGTATGTTGAGACAACTGGTTTTGTTTTCATGTTGTTGCTGAAGAGTGCGATGGATGCCATTAAAGGAATAGATTGGGTATTTGGACACAAGGTGCTGATGTGAGACTATTGATAATATCAATTAGGGCTGTGGCTGTGTGATTACTGATTATTTTAGTAACGTATTGTATTCCATGTCCTTACATTACATTTTGTGGTCTCGATTCTCTGGAAACGGCTTATGGATCAGCTTTTTACAAAGTGTGTGTGCGCCTTAGTGCATCACTGACACACTTGCTTTGCTACAACTGGTTTACTTTTTCCCATGATCAAGTATCCGTATCCCCACAAGTACATTAAAGCAGATTAACCACACTGCACATCATTTGGTGTTCAGTATTCATTCAACGGGTAAGGTCCTAGTTGATATAACAAGGGAATCTACCAACGCGCCTGGAGTGACTGATGCGGTGCATCATAGGAATACATAGACACTGGAGCACTACAGACATTTCAATTACATTAGGAGCCAGTACAAGAAGGAACGACTAATGTTGCGACATACGGTCTTACTCAGTGTCATCAAGTCACCATGGCTCTGAAGATTGACATAGGCCTATATACTAGCACCTAATAATGTATATTATTCATTTATTTGACAGGGACAATGCTCATTTATCAACACATCAGTAATCACAAAAGTGTAAATGGGCCAGAGTTAGCCAAAGCTAATTATCATCTGTTGTCCCTGTAATAAAAGGTTTGAAATGTCTGTGCTGCACCAGTGTCTTCTCTTCCTTCCTACTATTTGAGTAATATGGTATGGCTAAGGGCCCAAAACAGACCATATATCTTGGCAATTATACACAACAATTATAATATTAATGTTATCAGCTGCCTCAGGACCCTTCAAATGGTCTTGCCATGCAACATTTCCTTTCATTTATAAATGAGTAATTATACTATGACTTGGCTGAGAGGTGTACCTGTACCTCCATATTGCTCATTATACCAACACTTTCACTTATAATTGAAACCTTGACTGAGGGACCAGATAACTATTGTTTGTGTCTGCCTAATATCATCATGCCCATGTATTGTCTGGACTGGACGAGTGTCATTTCATGCAGGCACATATGAACACAACATGGTTATCAAGCTACAGTTGATCAACTCTGTCAACATTCAACAAACACAATATAGAGATACACCTGCCTATGAATTTAGGGTTGACTCTGACTCTCTTAAATAAAAAATCTATTCAGTTTTACTCATATTTTACTCATGTTTTTTTAGTTTTAGTCAACTAAATATGCAATTACATGAATATAGATGCCACTATGAAGTCATAATGCCATACAACCATGACTTGTCCTTTAATTTTACTGGATAGCTTCTTGACTAGTCCCTCCCTAACGTTTTAGTCATCGTAGCTTAGTTTAATTAGTTTTCATTACAGAAAAAGGCTAGTCAAAAAATAAACACTGCTGCCCAGCTAGCAAAGAATGACTAGACATAAACATCGACTGGAATGTAACGAATCGGCTTAACGTTACTGTTATTTACTGGCGTCAAACAACCTGATTATTGTTGCCACGATTCTACCCTTCTGGTCACTTTCTGTGATCAGATGAATAGTCCCACTTCATTCTCTCATCGATAAGTGCCAGAGACACCATTGAGGCCCTTCCTCAATGTTGACATTGCCACTATAAGATCGTAAGTGACCGGTGGAGGGGACATGGCCAGTGGCAGGTCAAACCTATAGCTAGCATACGAAGATTTAAAGTTGTATAGTACGTAGTGTAGCTTGTTTGACATGAGACTGAGAGAGCAACTGCATTGCCTGTAGACTCCTGACTAGACAGAATGATTGAATCCTTTTAAGGGGAATGCAATTGAGTAAGGTCTTGGCAGGCATGCGATTGTAGTATTACGCGGAAGCGGGGAACGAACCCGGGACTCCCACTCGCCAGTCCAACGCACAACAAGTCGCGCCAATAAGGCTGAGCCCGATTGGCGGGGTTGTTGTCGCTGGCTCATGGCTGGGTGCTACATTCACCCCCTTGATCTTTTGGAGCGCGTCCTCGCGCTTCACACTTCACACCACGGACCCCCGTACGTGATGTCCCTCATGTGGACCCGCAAGGACGTATACGGGTATATTGGGGATAACACCCGCACTCCAAATCCTGCCGACTACGCCAGATTGTAGTATTACGCGGAAGCGGGGATCGAACCCGGGACTCCCACTCGCCAGTCCAACGCACAACAAGTCGCGCCAATAAGGCTGAGCCCGATTGGCGGGGTTGTTGTCGCTGGCTCATGGCTGGGTGCTACATTTAATGTAGCACCCACATGAGGGACATCACGTACGGGGGTCCGTGGTGTGAAGTGTGAAGCGCGAGGACGCCCTCCAAAAGATCAAGGGGGTGAATGTAGCACCCAGCCATGAGCCAGCGACAACAACCCCGCCAATCGGGCTCAGCCTTATTGGCGCGACTTGTTGTGCGTTGGACTGGCGAGTGGGAGTCCCGGGTTCGATCCCCGCTTCCGCGTAATACTACACGTGCAACGCTGATTTGGGAAAATCGATACATAAATAAGTAAATAAAAACAATAACCCAATAGCGTGAGGAAGGATAATTCAGACCCTTCTTTCTGAAGGGTCTGAATCTTCTCTTTCAAAAATGTTAAAGTGTAAAATAAGCAGTACGTGGGCTCATGCACATGAAACAGAGTACCACACCGTGGTATAAATAATGGTTTCACACGCAGAATCCATCCTTAATCCCCATAACAGAAGCATAGTGTGACGACTAGCGTCTGATAGGCAGCCCACTTCCAGCCAGTGTTGCCTAGGCTAGGCTGCTGAGGTGAGAAAAAATAATATGCTCCTCCGACACCAGTAGATGCAGTGCTGGCTGACCCATTCGCACCTTTACCAAGCCAAAAAAAAGTACACCCAAAAAAGTACTTGTACATATTGGCGACCCATGTGTGACCTCTTAAGACTTTAGGCTAGTCTGTAGGCACGGTGTGGTTACTGATGCACCATAATAACAAAACACACACACACACACACTGACTTTACTAGTAGTAGGCTGGTGTTTTATGGTTTGTTTGAATTCAATCTTACACAAGTTGACTCTAATACACTAGCTATTGCCTTATGTTATGTGCGCATGTTGGTGCACATTGTGCATGCTTGGGCAAAATTAAAATGCTGTGATACTGGGGGAAAAACAGTCACTATTACACAAAATAAGTCGTAAGTGATTCCATCTAGGAAAAGATTCAACATGTGTGGTCTGCCATATCAGATATCACATAATTTTATTTTACCCAAACTTCTGGATGATTCACATTGCTATCACCCTGTAAAGGTATACAGTATATTGCCTAGTCCTAAGTGAATAACACCTTGTGTCCAAACACCCCCACAAACTATCCCTTGGATGCTAAGATGAGAAGCTCTGCAGTGGGTAGCGTTTTGGAGCCATGACCGTAGCCTAGAGCTATAAATGCAATTACTGATAGAACCAAAAAGCAGGCCTTCTGGCGATGCATGCTCCGACATCAACATCTCCCAAAACATGCTCCAAAAACATCCGAATTACCAGTCATTCCTAATGCCATCATCATGGCCACCTGTTGCGTGCGATTGGGGCATGCTGTTGTCTGGCTTTCACCATTTTATTGGTGCTGTCTGATGGAAACCTTTTATCTCCACATTTTATTTTTTATTTTTTATTTTATTTTTCAAAAATTAATGAAAAGTGTCATGCAAAAGTAGCCAATCTACGAGCTCAGAATCTGTCTTGATGGCAAGAATTAAGAGCTTGTAAATTTGCATTATTATTATTAATTTTTTTGCTATTTGAACGACATGCCCAAAACAGGGCTGACATGTTAAAAGTATGTCTGTAGGTTATGTATTAACAAGGGGTTGGCTCACAGTTTCCTTTTTCCATTTCCTTACAATGGTAACATTTCTGGACATGAAACAACGTTTCTGCCCAACAGTGACAATATACAGTATATTTGACCTCTCGGGTACCTCTTACTGACCGTGGTGACGTTACATGACTCCATCCCATAGTAAACATTAGAACTGTTATGATATATTCCCTGTCACTTGTTCTTCATCAAGCTAACCCAGTGCAGCTGACGAGGAGTTTATGTTGTTGCACATGGAGGGTTAATCGTGGCATAAGGTTCTGGGCAGCTCATTGGTCAAGACGTGCCAACGTTCCACCCTCTTGCCCTTGTTCTTTAGGCAGTCCGTCCAATGGCGGAGAGCGTCTCCCTGTGAGTGACAGCTCAGACGCACGCCACCTGATACGATACAGTTTGATTATTTGTGGGCCCTTAAACACATGAACCAACAGGGTTGCCAAGCGTGCCTTGGAATGCGGAATAGTCCTTTTTTTTTTTTAGAAAATGATATATTCCTTATTGAAGTGTATCGCTTATAGGACATGCTTTGTTTTTGGAAATCAATCATATGACACTCATCTTGTGTTCCAGCTCTTGACTCAATAAAACAGACCTGAGTTTTCTCAGTACTTGGACCGCTTCTTTCTGTCTACATCTCTTTGCACATCTACAAGCTCCCAACATGTCACAATGCGACAATCTGTGAGCTTGCACATCTGCTATTTTGGACTAAAATTCCACCCAGAATAGAGGTGCTGTGGTTCCCCTGGCTTCTTAGAATTAAGGCACACAGTTCAGGTCGTTGGCAACCCTATACCACAGGATGACTTAGAGAGAAGAGAATAGTCAGTTGGCCTCACCAATGAAGTCGTTGGATCGTCCAAGGTCATAGTCCCATACGGTTACCTCCAGAGTCTTGTTGGTCAGCTCTGGCAGAGACATTTCATAGAAGAACTCCTGCAAAGTGGACACAGAGAGACTGACTAAAACAACAAAAATTACAGAATACATTTTCTTGTCTCTCTTTCTCTCTCACTCTCGAGTCTACCAAACACGAGAAATTAATTAATAGTGAACATCACAATTTTCACTATTAATTTAGGGCACACGGTGAAAGAACGTGAAACACCTAATTAAGCATCATTAGTGTTGTTCACATTTATAACATTAGTACTGGACTCGAACGTGTAAAAACATCAAACAAACATACTCTGTGATTCACACATTTGGCACGCAATTTAAGTCACCCACACAATTTACATTCAGGCCAACGAAGGCACAATGCTCTTCAACACATGTACAGTATATTGCATGTAGTCTATACTGTGCCGTGCTTTATTTTTTACATTGTCCTGTAAATTATTGGAATCCCCATCTTAATGGAATGAACAATTCATTTCACTATAACCTGCTGTTCTCCATTACAGAAAGCGTAATTAAAACGTATTATGCTCATCTTAACCAGCATACTAAGGCGTTGTTTTTGTTGGCAGTACATGCCAACTTAGTTTCCATGGCATCCAAAGAGGCTCATTGAAAGGAATTAAATCAAATGTAATAATTTATACAAGCAGTCAGCATGCAGTCTGCTTAGGACATTTTCCAACTACATGAACTGGACATTATCTATTAGAGAGAATAACTTATAAGGAATGTGTGTGCACGTATGCACACAGGCACACACTGGTACAGAAATGGACACTTTTTTCCTACTATAGAGTAATTTGTTACTATCTAGTAATGGTCTTAAAGTTATTTGTTATCCAGTTTGGGAATCATAATTGGCCTCAAATGCATGTCAAAGTGGGGGTCATTGGAAAGGAAAAAACAATGTTGAGAATCACATCTGTAGTACAAGATTAATTAAAAATCACATTTAAATCATTGGTGTCCCCAGTTTGGGTGTGACTATCACACAGAGACAGAGGCAGGAACTACAGAAACAGATACCTCAGGCAAAACAGCGTGTGCATGTGGAGCGTTCAAACAATGAGTCACAAGGGAAAAAAAGATTCAACCAGATAATATATAGTCTAATATAATTTGTCTGATTTTCCCAACAAGGATCGGTGTGCCTCCGCACCTTACTTTTAAAAGTTAAAAGAATATTTTATCTTTCATGTGTGTAAGAACTGCTAGAACACACTACATCCTACTTTCTAACTTTGGTAAAAGTAGGCTCCAAGCAATCAATCCTTTCATTATACAGTAATATATGAGCTCAATAAACTCTACCTCACTCAAATCCATGTCATTAGATACACTCTGTACCTGCCACTGCCTACTTCTACTCGTGCACCTCCTTGACCTTAGCCTGCTGCTTTTCCGAATGAATTAATCCGTAAATCCAAGTCGCCGCCTCGACGGTTGTGCCAAATGTCATGAGTTCCCTTGAATAGGTTACTGAGGCAACCAGCCTTCTCCTACCAATACTTTCACCAGTGTGTGATGTCAGTGGGGTTAGGCCAGGCCAGGGGTTTTCGACATTTTGGGCCTGGGCACCATGGAAATGCTTTGACCATTTTTCACGACGAGGGGCGGATTAACCCACAATGGACCTGATCCAATATTTATTTAGGGCCCCCAGGCCCATAATGCAGTTTATTTATTTATTTATTAACTAAATGGAACACAATCAGCAGTCAATGTAGGCCCCCTTGGACCCCTTGATGGTCTCAAGATCACACATGTTGTTCCTGTTTTTAGATTTAAATATCTGAGCTCATATAATGTGTGCCATAGTATTTTTTTTTCGTATGCAACTCGTCAGTTATACCTGCTCTGCTTGTGTGAATTCTCCTCAACACACGCAAGCACAGTGACAACTTAGATGTGTTGGCTGGGGAGGTGGGGGTTTGGAGGGGAGTCTCATACCTCATTGAATTCAGGGTTAAGAGTCTTTTTAATTACTGCCGTTTTGTGCTTGGATTTCTTCTGCAGGTCAGGTTTCAGGTAGCTGGTGGAGGAAGCAGAGAAAAGGAGAGTGGTAGAAAATTATATGCCATCACTTTCCAGGCTGTGACCCCCCCAAAAATATTCATATTTGAAGCGTGGACCGCCCACGCACCCACCCTGACAAGCACTTGAAATTCTAAGAGTGGAGGCACAGATAATATTGTAAAATAGCCAAAGTACAAGCTCAAGTTTGTTGGCTACTTTTGATATAGCAATGGTCTTATTATTCGTTTACTTTCTTCATTTTAGAAGTATTAAAAATTATATGCTCGCCATGCAGATGTAATGCAAAAATAGCTGAACACTATGCAATGCAATGTCACAATCCAATGTGTTGTAAAATGTAAGTGTAGTATTACACAGAAGCGGGGATCGAACCCGGGACTCCCACTCGCCAGTCCAACGCACAACAAGTCGCGCCAATAGGGCTGAGCCCGATTGGCTGTTGTGGCTGGCTACATAAGCTACTGTTTACTTGAAATGCATGCTGTAACACTACACTAATATACAGTATTACGGTAAATAAGTTAGTTTAAGAGGCGATTCGCAGTCATATTGATCCAGATCTCTTCTGTTCAACACACTACCACACTCAGTGTTTTAGATTTTCAAACCACACTGGTTCTGATGAAAGATATATTTTCACCTTAAGTGCAAGTATTAAAGTGCACAATGCCTGCATCTGCACCATAAGTACAGTAGGTTGTGTGGGCACATCTACTGTATCAGGCATATACAGTATACTGATACATTTTAATTGCTGTCACGTCTTTAAAGGGACATTTCACCATTTTTGGAAAATAATATATGTTAATGACATTTAGAAGATTTAGAAAACTTCCCTGGGGTCTTTAGGTGTGTAATATGTTGGTTTTAGATATTTTAGATTTTATCAGTGAGCCCAATGTATCTGATGTTATTGATGCTCACCCCTAGACTACAATTCCCACAATGCTCCCCTTATCCTCATGTATGGGGGGAGGGCTGTCTTAAGGCTCATTCAGATTTCAGAATTTTGGTGGCCACTGCTCAGAGCACCGCTCAGAGAACCGCTATTCCATAGACCACTACCAGCAACACCCCCTTCTCCTCGGGTCCATTGTTGTTTATTCCCCCCTCTGTTTCTCTCTCTCATTCCTACCTGCCTCAATTATAATAATTTCCTTTGCTTTTATGTTTATTTCCTATTCTATTTATGTCATTGATCTATCATTGAATTCCCCCCCCTTCCTTCCTTCTCCTCCAGCCTGTCGCGCTGTGGTGTGTTGTGTGTTTTCTTTTTTTTTCTCCTTTTTTTTTTTACCAGCCATTAAACACAAGCAGCCGGTGCTCCAAACTTCTGGACCAAACAACAATGCCCGGTGGCTTCCGGCCAATGGGATAGGTTTAGCTCTGTTTGGTGGGCGTTCACAGTGAGCACTGCTGCGGTGCGGTGGTTAGTAAAATCAGAGGAGTGCTGGAAAGAGTGGTGGTTGCGGTGGTATAACCAGGGGTGTAGTGGAGGGGGGACACGGGGGGGCGGCGTCCCCCCACTTCTCTGAAATATTTTTGACGCAAAAGGAAAAAAAAAAACATTAGCATGGTGAAATACATCTTAATGACATCATCAAGATGTGTTTCACCATGTTAATGAGTTTCCTTTTTTCTGAGAGTGTACAAATGGAACCAAATGGACCCGCTAGGGTCCATTTGGTTCACATCTGTACACTCTCAGAAAAAATAATAATAAAATGGGTGGAAATTCCCTTTAAGAGGCGTCCCCTCACTTCTAAAAGTACCACTACAACACTGGGTTTAACGTCATATTGTAGGCAACGTTGGTCGTGGTGGGCACCGAAAATCAAACTCTGAATAGGCCTTTACTGACACAACATGTAGTCCAGGAAGTAGTGTTGATGACATCAGAAACACTCGGCTCACTCACACCTAAAGAGCCCCAGAAAAGTCTTCTAAATCTTCTAAATGACATTAACATAATATTATTTTTGCAAAAATGGTGAAATGTCCCATGTTTTATTTAACCACTTTTAGGCAGGGCTGATTAAGGGCAGGTTGGAATTAAGACTGGCAGACGGGGTGACCCCAAATCGACACCATATTATCCCCATTTGAAGAGATATGCCAGCAACCCACATAAGAGAAGATTATATGGCTCTAGCAGTGATTACCATCCAACCATAAATGATAAATGGTACAGATATTCAGTACCATTTATCCCCCAGTAGGTCTAAGTATATAACTATAGCACACACACCTACAGAGCACAATAAGCAACCTGGCATTAAAAGAAAATGGGGAGATATTGCGTGCGTGTCGCTTTGCCAACAGTGAAGTAATTGGTTTTCCACCAGTTGTTCAGCAGATGAAGCGGCAGATGCGTGGTGATGATAATGAACACTCGCAAGCCAGGGCCGGATGTAACAATTCCCAATTGGGGGGGCAGGAGAAAATGGTATGGGGCCTGTGACGCTTCGCGCCACAGGCGATGAAGCCGCACCCATACCATTTTCTGTTACAGGACTTTTATTAGACAACAATAATAATATCAGTTGTTGTTGAAGTTGCAACAGACACACTAGTATGCATAAAGCTAAAGGTCTGACTCAGAGAGTTTTCTGTTTTCAATGATGAAATGTTGTTGGTTTAGTGGTGAGGCGATTGTAGTTAGTTAGTAGCAGTACTGTAGTAGTGTTTGAAATCATTTTAAATATAGGCACTTTCATTTGAAATATCTTGGTTGTTTAGCATGCCATCGTGTTTGGTGGGGCAGATTGGGCTTTTAGGGGGGCACTGCCCCCCCATAGAAGGAGGATGTGAGGAAGCCCCTCCCATACCCATGCCTAGATCCGCCCCTGTCGCAAGCGTGGGTACAACTTGTTCCATTGCTTTCTCCTCATCTCCTCAGCCACCCAGCTGCCAACTAACAGGGAAGAAAGATGTTTCAAGTGAGGGGGGGCCCGAGGGGGGAGGGGGGGGGGGATGATCCATGCACTCATACCCTCTTATCAGTATAGGCAGTTGAGACGGGAAGGAAATTAAGAAGCTAAGAGGTTTATTGTCTACAGCAATACACCTGCCAAAAAGATGCACACAACCTTTTGTAACAACCCAACGCTGCCGGGGCAGGAGGAAAGCTCATGTTTCAGACACTGTAATTGCCTAATAAATTATAATGGACTCATGAATACATCTGATGATTATTGTTATCACTATCATTATTATTGTTATTGTTATTATTACCATTCAGATGGGACTTGCAGATGGCCCCTGCTTCATTTAGAGCCTGATTGATATATCAGTTTGGTTGATACCATCAGTCTTGGACAAAAAAAACATTAATGTTTTGTAAATGTTCTTGTAAATCTTTCTCAAGTGAAAACCTGCAGAAGTCATACCACCGCACTTTCCAGCCCTCCTCTCGGATTGAAAACACACAAGTTACACCACAGCGTGGTGCGGTGCTGGTAGTGGACTATGAATAGCGGTGGTCGCGGTGCTCTGAGCGGTGCTCGTGGTGGCCACCGAAATTCCAGACTCTGAAAGAGCCTTAACTCACCGCACTGTGCATTTTCTCATTGAGAAAAGTACAGCCCGGTTTGTGGGTAGATCTTTTTCCCCCCACTTTATTTTTCTTTTTTAAATGTTCAAATCCTGTACAGGAAAACATGGCATATTTTGGACATGGTTCAGATGGTGAATTAATCATGACTAAATTAATTTTAAACTGTGATTAATCTAATTCAATGTTGGAATCATTCAACAACCCTGATGACTCTCTCTGACCAGAGAATGGAACAGAGCCTTCGTTGGTATCATCAGTAACACCTGTGAAGGAAGTATGGAAGTCGCCCAAGTTCTTTCCAAAATGCCATGTATGCATAGAGCCCATTCCAACACCTGATACTGGGCCAGTGGACACTGAGACTCAAATTCTGGCAAAAATCTGGTTCGGCTTTGGTGCCGAAATTTGGCACCTCTTCACAGCCACGTCTTTTGAATGCCACAGTACTATATGCAAATAGCACTGTGTTGCATATTAAGCTGTCCTCCTTCACTCAGTTTCTCAGAGCTGTGCCAAACTATAATTTCAGTTTGCAGTCTTCATGGAAACAGATGGTCCTTGGAATGTTCAATCATGTTAATTCAATTAATTGGATTATATTGAATTACTTAACTTAGCTCATTTCAGTGATTCCTATTTCTGTATAGTGAGTCCCAATAGGTTGCTATCATCTTTTTTTGGCATTAGCACAACTGGGGTGCCAACCCTCCTTTGAAATTCAAAACGTCTCCTTATTGGAAACTACTGTAAATGACGTGTTTCTCATGTCTACTTCATAAAACCAGAAGGGGTGAAAACTCAACTTGCGACTGAAGCAGACAGCCACGGCTGATAAATGAGCCCCAACCGATGGTAACGGTCACCACCTTTTGTCTTTTACTGAGGTTATGTTTAGGGCTGATTGTTAGGGTTAGGAGGAGGTCTAATGCTTTGAATAATATTCAAATACCGCCTCCCTAAAGAAAAATTAAACACTTACAGTTTGACATAAGGGTCAGAGAAGCCGTTGACGTCCATAGCTGCCAGGTGTGCACAGCGACGCACCCCCACACACAGCCCCCCTCTGTTGCGGCGGTGCGCCTCCCCTCCTTCTCCTGCGGCGGCCTCCCCCTCACTGCCCTGCTGGTCCACAGGAGGGACGAACTGCAGGGAGAGCAGGAGGCGACCTCGCTCCTCCAGGCTGGTCAGCTGCTCGTTCTCCCACTGTGTTGGACAAAACGGAGTTTGCGTTTTTTTTTTTTTTCTTTGTTAAATACAATATTCTCTATATCGGTACTACTCTAGGGTTATCAGAAAAGTATTAGTACTGGCCCTTATTTGTCAGTATTGGGTCATATATTGTCAAATATAAGACCCGAGGCTAAGGGTAAGGGTTTGACACTATGGCCATTAAATAAAATATTGGGTTATGTGGAGTTTGCTTGTTGTTGTCCAAGTGCACATTTGAGTGAAGAGTCTGCTATTCCCGGGCGGTGGATTTCGTATAATTTCCGTTTTTATGTTTTTATGTCATTATATTTCTTCTCTGGTATCGGTATTTGGTATCCGTATCGGCTAACAGAGAAATTGTGGTATCAGATCATAGATGAAAAACGTAGCATCGGGACATCCCTAGTCAAAAGGGTCTTGAATTTTGACACATGTCCCCGGGATGTGGTATGTTTGTTGAATGCCGTTGGCGCTGGCGCACAATGCAATACACATAAAACTCCTTTCACACCAAAGGGTCACCTTGCAACTTCTTGGGTCCAAACAGTCGCAAGAGTTAACACTAAAATGGTTTGTTGCTTTGGTGTGATATGGTCCATTGACTGCATTGAACGTATGTCATGTGTCAACGCACAACAAACATATCACACCGCAGGGACATGTGTCAAGACCAGCTTGACCCTTTGGTTTGAAACGGGCTTAAGTGAATGGAGCATATCACACCAAAGGGACAAGACTGTTTTATTGTCTTGCCACCGTTTGGACCCAAAGTGACCCTCTGGTGTGTAAAGGGCTTAATTTCTCTTTTGGGACTGTTTGGGAACCACTCCTCTAGGTCACATTTTGCAATACTTTCACATTTCCCACTGTTCATGCTTCTTCCATTTGAAACCCACATTGTGCTGTTTGGTGCTCAAGTCTTTCACATTTGAGTACGGAAATGTGGTGCTCAAATCAAGAAAAATGTGCCAAGTAGAGTGTTCTTCCGAGTGCTTCAAATGCTGGTGAGAAACGTTCATTAACGTGAATAGCTGGGGGCGGGGCAGCCCATCCTCTAATTCTATGGGATGAATTTACAGTGTATATTCCTTTGTTGGAAGTATCCGTAAATTTAGCATACATTATCATACATTATTGCCGATGGCATCATCTTAAGTTTTGTGTGTGTGTGTGTGTGTGTGTGTGTGTGTGTGTGTGTGTGTGTGTGTGTGTGTGTGTGTGTGTGTGTGTGTGTGTGTGTGTGTGTGTGTGTGTGTGTGTGTGTGTGTGTGTGTGTGTGTGTGTGTGTGTGTGTGTGTGTGTGTACGTGTTGTGCGCACACACGCAGGTTTTGCCCCTGCGAAAGACAATGAGAGATAATGAGAGATCACTTCGTTCACAATACATAATATAATCAACGTCTGGGGTATATAGAATATAGAATGTGTCTTTTAAAATTATTTGCAGCACCCCTGTCTCAAGATGTCTTCCCCTATGCCTCTATGCACTCAATAAAAAAAATGGTGGTACTTAGATCGGCTATTTTAGGCGAACTTCTGGCAACTCAGATTACAATTAGCCATGGCTGTCTCGGATTGTTCTGCTAATGTTTTTTTTAATCGCTTTTGGATTTGTTTTGGTGATTCATTCTGTTGTGTAGGCAGGATTATGTTGCAGTAAAACCTAATGACACTGTGTGATTCACACACTGTCATTTGTTTTGTAGCCTAATAACATTCTTAGAACATTATGGCTTACATCTCAGACATTGTGATTATAGCCTATAATTCTGATATATTTACGGATTTATTTCACGTTCGGCGGCTTTCAACCTTTTCTTGGTCCAAATCAGACCAGAAGTCTATGGAGAAGAGCCATGACGTGAATGGAGTTGTGCCAACTCTCATCTATACAGCACTGGCCCTGGGTCACATGTAGAGTTGTTAGTCGGCTCCATACAGTATATGCAGATAAAGCTCATGATCTTTTCCATGTATGGATAATTAGCTGAGAGACGGCAAGATCCACTAACGACCAACAAAATGGTCGCAACTTGGTTGATAACCACAAACACAGAGTAGTGCATGTTCGCCAATATGGACGTCCCATGGATGGTGCCGGCGTTGTCGAGGTGTCCTCCCCTCCCTGTCTAGAAGCCAACCTGGCCGTGACTAGTAAGCAAGTAGTCGCGACGTGGTTGCAGCCTGCTCACTGGTCGCTACTGGATCTCCAAATGTTAATTACCAGGGTGAACTGGTTTCGCAAATTTCCCCTTATTATTGGTAGGCCTATATGCTCATTCATACGCTGAAGAGCATTTCAAACGAGCCACTTCGAAAATAAGAGCAAATATTAAAAAAAGTGTTTGTTTCTATCTACTGAAAAAACACTTACAGTAATTACATGTATGCCATTGACAAATGCCTATTGAACTGGTAATGTTTATACACCATAATCATAATTTTGTTAGTTTGTCTTAAAAGTTAAATACATCAAGTGAGAAAGTAGTAGGTCCAGGGGTTGACACTAAGGTCTTGGAGGCACTTGCCCATCGGGCAAGTGCAAGTCAGGTTCTACTTGCCCTCAGCTCATGGTCACTTGCCCCCTAAAATATATAGGGGGCAAGTAAATATACATTTCAGTAAATATACATTTCAGCACCACGGACAGAGTCACTACAGCTACCATAACAGAAAGCGCATTTCAGCACCACGGACAGAGTAACAGAAAGCTCATTTCAGCACCACGGACAGAGTCACTACAGCTACCATAACAGAAAGCTCATTTCAGCACCACGGACAGAGTCTCTGCAGTCAGGTTCTACTTGCCCTCAGCTCATGGTCACTTGCCCCCTAAAATATATTGTAAATTTTTGCAGCTGTAACTCTTGAGAACGTAAAAATGAAACCAAATGGACCCTTGCGGGTCCATTTGGGTCATTTTGATGTGAAAGTTAAATTGCCTGTTTTGTTTCCCAAATCCAGCCTGGAATTGTGGATAGCTAGAAAGCAGGGAAAGACACAGAGGCAGAGTGCAATGACTGCCTTCAAGACAAATTTATCTTGTGTTGTGTTATAGTGCACTAAGTTGCACACTTGCCCGATCGGGCAACCAGGTAGCAGTCTTCACTTGCACCACCATTTTTTTTACTTGCCCCGGGCAAGCGGGCAAGTGTTAGTGTCAAGCTCTGAGGTCAGTAGTTAAGTTACTACTCATGCTACCGCTTAGCAAATACAACACTAGCTGTCTTCGTGTATAGTACTCATGTGAATTAGCCCAACTTAGTCTACACAACTAGAGAATGTAGAAGGTGAATGGTCTTTTTGATCTGTATGTTCCAGGCGAGCATCTAGCACATTCTAGTGCATTTTGGAAGTGCCACTAGTGCATTTTGGATCTTGTCCAGGCCACTAGGTGGCGCAGGCCACCGGGAAAACTCCCTGTACTCCAGATGGCCAATCCGCCCCTGCTTGTTTTTTCTCAAACAAAAAAATGCATCCACCGCACCACCGATCGTGACTGTCTTGTTGTTTGTCTGGAGGAATACAGTATATTTATATATAATGCGAGGAAAGCAAAGACAAAAATAATACTGTAAACCCTAAGAGCAGATTTTTATTTTTAGAAGTCTAAGCTAATCTTAGATGTTGATTAGCGGTTGTTTACATGTCCAAAAATATATAGACATTTAAACAACCACTAATCAATGTCTAATCTAAGATTAGACTTTCATTTTTAGACATTTTTTTTACCTCCAGTGCTCAGTGGGAAGCCTCTTTTAGCCACAAGGATTTAAAACACACTACAGTGACTCATGAGACCTTGCATGAATTATTGGCGTCCCTCAATTCACTTGACTTGAGTGATCATTCTGAGCGTCAGTCAATAGTAATATTGGAACACAATATGGCAGAAATCAGAAAGGATCACATCTACTTGTACTGTATGAGAGCTCCCTCCACACAGGCAATTCAAATGAATGACTCTTGACACTTGCTCTTACAGTACGTTTTAACAGCGGGCAATGGACAACCATCGGCCGATATCAGCGACGCCAGCGGTCATTACCGTAAATTCTCGCTTAGAATGGCATACAAAATGAGTACCGTAAACAACGATGTTGTGTTGGGTGGAGGAGGAAGTGGGGTGGAACTAGGAACCAAACTGCAGCGAATGGTTTTGGGTCGAGCGCAAAAAAGCAGCACTTGGCTCTGATTGGTTATCCTCGGGCAAACGTCGGCCGATTTGGCCGAAAAGCTCAGCAATTTTTATCTTTTCGACCGATATACTGCTATCGCCCGAATCTGTGGCTTCCAAAGACAAATAATGGATGTCGGCCATTTGTCCATCACCTAGCTCAGGGGTTTTCAACAGGTGGTCCGGGGACCACCAGTGGTCCCTGAGAAGGTTCCAGGTGGTCCCCAGGCTAAATGATGGAAAGTTGGTTAACCAGATGTAACTCTTGAGAATGTAAAAATGAAACCAAATGGACCCTTGCGGGTCCATTTGGTTTCATTTTCACACTCTCAAGAGTTAAAATATTCATCATCTGAATTAGCCATTTTGGAACGAATGTTTTGCTTGTTTTGTCTCCCAAATCCAGCCTGGAATTGTGGACAAAAGCGAAATAAATCTTTAGATTTGGGATCTGTGGGGCTAAAATATCCTCAAATGGTGGTCCGTGGCTCAAATCCTGATTAAATGGTGGTCCCTGCTGGGATGAAAAAGGTTGAAAACCCCTGACCTAGCTGACCCATGGAGAGAGTTGCGTCACACTTTCATCTCTCCACAAAGCGGGATGTTGCCTCCTGTAGTTCCGAGGTCCAGGTCAGTGGAACTTCCTCTTTGATATAGAAAAATAACTTCTGAATTGCATTCTTGCAATAGAAGACTAAGTTGACACAATGCTCTTTCCGAATGCGTCTGGCTGTTGCCAAACCCCTGCCCTGGTGTCCTGGGTTTCATTCTAGCTACTGCTGCTGCGGTGACACCTGAATCTCTGCATGGGGATTAAGCGCAGCTTCATAATAATTAATCTTAATAAGCTGTTTGGAGGAAGATCTTAGGGTGGGCAGACTTTCATTTGTGTTTCCACATTATTGTTGACTGATTTGATCCCTCAAATTAATTGAACTGACTGACAGCAGAAATTAATGCCCATTTCACACAGTGCCCCGGTAAGGTCTATAAAATCAGCGAAGCTGTGACAGGCAGGGAGCCGATCGAGCAATGCTAGCTGTGTTCAGTGTTGGGCAGTAACGAATTACACATTACTGTATTATTATTACCTTTTCTAGCAAAAGCGTACTCTGCTGTAAGTAACATCTAGGTGTCATAAAGGGCCATAAGTAAAATAATTATATATTACTCTCCAAAGTAATAGTGCCCAACAATGGCTGCATTTGCACTAGACTGGAACGCAAAACTGTTTTTTCTGGCAGAGAGAGAGAGAGTGTGTGGACATATGTGTGTGCATGTCTGTGCCAATAAGGTCTAGGGTGGCAATCAGAAATCAGGAAACAGTGAGACTGAATTTAGGTGCACTCAGCCACAGGCTTTTGTTTTCTTCCCTGGAAATAGAAACAACTGGGTTTCCAATGCTTCGTTTGTACTGACATAGCCCTGGGTGGTGATGACTGACACTGGGTAGTGTGTAGGCAACCTAACTTGGCAGTGATCTGTGCTTCACACTGGCTTATGAGGGATAATATTTTGTGGGAACAACCGATAATGACGTGCGCAGAATATGGACACCATGGGATGCAGATGGCATTTAAAAACCTGGGATTTCAGGCTGACTTGCACATGCCTTGCAAATCAAATTTTAGTTTTTTTTTTTTTTTTTTTCAGATTTCAAGGCAAATCTGGAGCCAATCTGATCCAATAAATAAAAAAAGTTTGCAGATGGATCTTTTAAAGAGAAGTAATAATCCTGCATCTCCATTGCAACTAGCATTACAGCTCCTGAGTCTATATTTCACAGCCTCTGCAGCTCTACACTGTGCATTTTTATTTTTTCTCTCCCTCAAAAGTGGAGGGGTCGCCCCCCTGCAGTGCTCATGCATATATGACAAGTTAACACACATTTACATGTGGCGTCAACCTACAGGTACTGTGGAAAGCAGAGAGAATTATGCCTGCAACTTCAATAACAGATTTTCTTTTATTAAACATGAGATGTCACTGTTCGTCAGTATTACACAGCCCCTATAGCTGCGTGTCAAAAAGCCTCAGACTACTGTACCATCTCATCAACGTACTTGGCAACAGCGTGGGGTAGAGGGAACAGCACCTTCCTGAGCCGCACACAAAAGCCACAGCGGTAACATGACAGCACATAGAGGCGGTTCATACAGCTAATAGGGCCGGGGAGATGGATGGGTGCCAGTCGTGTTCATTAAAATCTGACAACTCCCAAGTTACCACCGGTGGAATACCATCTCATCTCAGTGCCTTTTGAATTGACCAAGGACGCGCACACGCACGGCAGATGGAGAGATCAATCGGCTGATCTCCCAGCCTGGGTCTTTGTCGTCCTCTTCGCCCACCCTTGGACCCCCTGCCATGTTACAGCATGTCTTGTGGATGTATTAGCCACTCTCCTTCTCAAATCCTCAAGCTTTCTCTGCATTCCTCTGCCTCTCTCGCTGCAGAAGAATGCTCATTATAGCTGACTGCTGCGCCGAATGTGGGCTCTTATTTTTTTTACTAGCAGACCTCCCAGTCTTTCAATGGGTCAGCATCATTATTCGGACCCCGTATTGATCCGACTCGCCCCATTACTAACCCTGTCCGTATCCCTAATCGCAAGCAAAGTCATGCTGGGATTACGAGAGGACCCCCTTTCAATCACCCATATCACCTCACACATAATGGACATCAAAGGGGGCTTCAGGCACTAGCCTTTTACCTGTCTGACCTCCCCAGACCATGAATGCAGAATTTACTATGGTCAAAGAAACGGAAAAGACCCTATTTCCATGCCATACCCACAGGCATCATTCAGGAGACTTCACAGCATTTTGTGTTGAACTTTAAAGCCACCTGTTAAGCCGTATAGCATGTTAGTTTATAGATGGAGATGTCCAGACGGAGCAGCTGGCTCTTCATCAGTTCATCTCCTTCATCCCCTACGCATCCCTTGATTTTCATATAATCATGAGAAGTCAGTGAGTGCTGTCACTTCCATTTATCCATTGAGTTTGTAACTGTCTAGTCAAATACGTTATTTGGCATGTGCTAGGCATTGTGTGCGAATACACTGTCCTCCTTTCCGATTGATACCGTTTCATAGAGAAAAATGTTAAGAAAAGATGAGATCTGAGCAAGTTGTGATTCAACAAAAACAGACGTATGGCTCTGTGGACGGTGGTAAAAAAAAAGAAAAGAAAAGAAAAACTGTACGGTGGTGGAAAAAGTGATACTTCAAGGCAGTAAGTATAAACTCTTCCATGAGCAATCTGAGCATAGACGGTAAATAAGGCTATGAATCAATATATGGACAGCGGATAAAAGAGCTCTTAAAGGCAATGGCATTTGGTACAGTGATTGGTAATTAGTGCCTTATTTGATGACACTAGCCTCACACAAAAGCATCAACAGTAACACATGTATAAGCTTATTTGTATACATCTGCTGTTTTAAAATTTGAATGAATACTATAAAGTATGGGGAGCAGCAGTAGCTCAAGGATAGTGACTAGTTCAAAACCGGATTTTGTAACCCATTTTTATCACTCAGTGCCAATTCCTAATGTGATCCTGGGCCCTGCACACCCTCCAACCTGGGGAGGCAGCGGACTGGCCTCATGCTTCCTCCAGTGCATGAGGAGTCCAAGCTGCCTTCTTTTCACCTGACAGATGGGAGTTTCTCTGGTTGGACGCGTGGAAGACACATGTTATTCCAACCAGTTCCTGTCCCCTCCATCAGGTGCCCCAGCTGGCCTGGGGGAGGTATTATTGTATGTTTTTGTGAGGGTATCTACCCTAGGGGATATGGAGAGAACATGCAAACTACACAAGGTCCTTTCCGCTTTCGCCAACCTCGCCTCGGGTGACAAAATTTAATGAATGTTGTTTGTGGAGTCTCATTTGTCCTGAAAACCTACCTCCATCATCAGTCCAAGTCGACGTTTCTGTCAAATATCACATTTCCTAAAGGCTATATCAAATTTATCCATTTGCATTCTTTACTACTACAGTATAGTACTATCTCTACAATTGGTGCCATTTGTTCCCTGTCCCCTCCTGCCTGCACGATAGCCAAGCTGCACCAACCCGCCCTGCAAACTATATTAATCAACGACCCACACACCTTATGCCATTATTCAAGCAATAAACCATACGTTTCTTCAGGAACGGTTTGGTCACATGTTGGCATGTGCCAATAGATGAGTTTATATGAATATTAAAGAGAATTATATTTAATTGCCGCCAACATTCTCTGTATTCCTGCACAGATATCAGTGGGCCAACAGATGTGATGGAGCCAGGAGCATTTTGCATGTGCATTATATGCATAATGTGCATAGGCCCTTGGTGTAGCTCAACTGTGAAGGAGACATGATGTTACACAAGGACAGAGGAGTTGTCAGTGTGGTCTTGGGGAACCAACCTATGCGTGATAATGCATGCATTCAGTCCTTTTATCAGCCACATAAGACAGCCCAGCGCCAACCATATACCTGCACACAAACGGCCAGAGTAAAAACACCAAAGGCATTCAAAAAGAGTCAGGGCTGCTGAGAATGGTTTCGATTCTTCCCACCCCTGTGGATGGAACCTGCCGTCTAATTGATGAGCCGTTCGTAGAGGCCGTATCTGCTTTTATTACAAAAGGTGCCGCTGTGGGGGGGGGGGGGGGGGGGGGGGGGGGGGGTTTGTTTGTCCATCTGAATCTGGCCCACACCTAGAATCTAGCAGGGGCGGATGTAACATTTCCCAGTTGGGGTGGCGGGGGGTGGCAAGAGAAAATGGTATGGGCGATGAAGTCGCACCCATACCATTTTTGGTTAAAAGACTTTTATTAGGCAAGTAAAGCATCGATAACATCAATTGTCATTGAAGTTGCAACAGACATGCAGCAGGCATAAAACTAAAGTCAAGAGTTTTCTGTTTTCAATGATGAAATGCTGTTGGTTTAATGGTGCCACAGCTGTAGTTAGTAGCAGTAGTAGCATTTCCAATCATTTTAAATATAAGCAATTTGAAATATTTTCGGTTGTTTTGCAAGCCATTGTGTTTAGTGGGGCAGTCAGGGCATTTAGGGGGGGCATTGCCCCCCATGCCCATGCCTAGATCCGCCCCTGGAATCTAGCATGCAGTGCCAGAGAGTAAAATGTCAATCCAAAGTGGGCAGCCACAGCATCTGTTCCAGGTGAGTGGCTTCACTGACAGCGAGCACATAGGCACTCCAGGCATCAGACCGACGGGCATGGGGAGCCTTCAGCTCTCAGCGTTGGCTGGAACATCACAAGAGCCGGTGTGTAGTAAAAGGTCGCGAAGGGCTGCTCTGTGAAGAGATAAAACCTTTCCGCCGTGACCGCACCCAGGTCGTCAGCTTTGACTGACGGACAGCTGCCCCCTGGAGAAGGCTTGTCCGGCAGGGGCGGATGCAACATGTCCCATTTGGGGGGGCAAGAGAACATGTTGGAGGGGCAAGAGAAAATGGTATGGGGACGGCTTCATGACGTCGCACCCATACCATTTTCGGTTGCAGGACTTTTATTAGTCAAGTAAAGCATCAAAAATAACATCAGTTGTTGTTCAAGTTGCAACAGACACGCAGCATGCATAAAGCTAAAGGTCTGACTCAGAGAGTTTTCTGGTTTCAATGATGAAATGCTGTTGGTTTAGTGGTGCCAAAATTGTAGTTAGTGGCAGTAGTAATGTTTCAAATCATTTTAAATATAAGCACTTTAATTTGAAATATCTTGGGTTGTTTTGCATGGCATCGTGTTTGGGGGGGCAGACTGTGTATTTAGGGGGGCATTGCCCCCCCATGCCCATGCCTAGATCCGCCCCTGTCGTCCGGGGGTTTGAGGTCCGATTACGACTGGAAGATTCCCCAGGGAGCTCAACACTGATCGCTGTCAGACGGAAACCTTGTATGTCCAAAACTGTGACTTCTTGGGAATAGAGGAAAAAAAATGCCCTGACTGCCCCACCAAACATGATGGCATGCAAAACAAGACCAAGATATTTCAAATTAAAGTACAGCATTTCATTATTGAAAATAGAAAACTCTCTGAGTCAGACCTTTAGCTTTATGCATGCTGCGTGTCTGTTGCAACTTCAACGACAACTGATGTTATTATTATTCACACTTAATTGCCTAATTAAAGACCTGTAACTGAAAATGGTATGGGTGCGGCTTCATCGATGAATGAAGCCGCCATGAATGGTATGGAGGCGATGAAGCCACCCCCATACCATTTTCTCCTGCCCCCCAATTGTGAAATGTTACATCCGCCCCTGATTCACATCAGATAACAACTTTGCTAACGTGTGTGTGTGTGTGTGTGTGTGTGTGTGTGTGTGTGTGTGTGTGTGTGTGTGTGTGTGTGTGTGTGTGTGTGTGTGTGTGTGTGTGTGTGTGTGTGTGTGTTTGCTCCAGAGAATACGTGACTGGCAGCTATTAGAGCATGTGCAAATGTATTTTGCTTTGCAACTTTACATAAAAGCCAGTCAATTGGGTTTGTGGGGAGGGTTTAAGGCTCTACCAGATGGAGCTAAAGCCCCCCCCTGGCTCTCCCTGGAGTCGTTCCTGGTTTTGGGGAAATGATCAACAAGTATTGATATAGTAAATAATTCACAACTATTTGCATAGTTTATTCAGTACAGTTTGCTGCACTTCTAAGCGTGCGTTCGTCACCAAATTGGACTTGTGCCACTGCGGCACTCCAGTGTGCCTCGGCGTAGCACTTTGGAAGCATCGGTTTGGCCAGCTGTTTGCTGGAGGCTCACAGGTCTTGGCATTTATACTCAGCTCACTGATGGTGAAAACAATTTCTCATCTCTGTGAGCGATATGCAGTGCTCCGAATCCCCCGGCCAGTCAAACAATCAAAGCTGTGAGCCTTTCAGGAGGCGGCTCACTGCCAGGGAGAGGTCCCAGATGACATCCATGGACCCCAAACATCTGGCTCATCGAGCCTTGTTGGTTGTTTGGCCTTCTAGCCTAAACATATGGTTGTCTGACAGCCACAACTGGCTCACAGGAGTGGTGTTGCAGAGTATACATTAAGCTAGTAAGACAAGTGGAAGACGTCCCGGGGGGTGTGCAAGTGTGATTAGTAAGTCATTGCACTCACAGTAAAATTGTGATGCACTGTAAGCTTGATACGTATAAATATGAATGGATAAATGGATGGATGGACCCCACAACGACAAAAGGTGTTCCACATAGGTCTGTCCATTTCGCATGACTACATTTTCCTCCATTGTGCACTCTTTTATCTACTACTCATGAAAACACACACATTGACACATTGAAGTACAGAGTGTTTTTTTTTAACCCTGGCAGCATCGCTATGTTTTATGTATTAAGTTGGAAAAACACCACTCTTAAAATATGTACAGAACAGAGAGCATTGCACTTTGACCCTTTCTCTGTTTTCCACCATTTCTTCCCACAGATAATCAAACGTTATGGTCACGATTCCCCTTGTAGTAGGGTGGCAGTGTAGTAGAGAGAGAAAGAGAGGGAGAGAGAGAGTTTTATTTCCAAGTTTAACATGCCCAATAGAGTTTATCATTGCTGGAGATATGGAACAGTCGAGGTCAGGACCTAGATGTGGGTGGGAGCCCTTAGCTGGGCTTGAGTCACTGATGGGGCCCACCCACACCACAACATGGTGAGCTACTGTATATGTACAGTAGCTCACCATGTCCTACTCCAAACAAGAGTTAGGACATGAATCACATATGTATCCTGATGGAGTAAATGCTGTGGTTCTCAAACTTATTTTGTTGACCACTGTTGTAAGGAGCTAGCTATGTGGAGAAACGATTAGATTTCAATCATGATGTGGTGAAAAATCTTAAATGTGTGCACAAGAGGCAGCATTTTCGAGCAAAAAGCCTGACGTTTTCAAGCAAAAATCGGGAAAAAGATCCTACAGTAGTCCACCGGATGGTAACCGCAAGGTTGCCGGTTCGAACTCAGGTTCCCCCAGAGTTAGTGGTGATGTGTTCCTGAGCAAGACTATATGTGTGTGTGTGTGTGTGTATGTATATATGTGTGTGTGTGTATATGTGTGTGTATATATGTGTGTGTGTGCCTGGAATGACAACCACATTATACCTTTCTACTACCACCTGCTCACTACTCCTGTAATTTTAAGATTTCCCATATATGAGCTTTTTGACATGTGTTCCCTGAAATGATTGGAAGAAAAACTCCTGTGTCTCCTTTGCTCTAATACGTTCCTCTGAAGTCTGAGACACGCCACTGACATAAGTATATAGAGCACTGTATGTAGAGCACTGCTGTTTAAAAAGATCTGTTTAACTCAATCCTTCAGACAGGTTTCCCTCCTATAGACAGAAGTATAGGGAAGATAAAACACATTTTATACCTAAGTTACCAGATCAAGACTGCGATGTAGAAATACTCAAGTAATTGGCTGGAATGTACAAAAGCATTGGTATAAAATGTACTTAAGCACAAAAGTAGAAAGTACTCTATGCAGAATGTCCATGTTAAATGTAAAATGCAAATGAAACAAAGAAACATTTTTTTTTTTAACTTTTTTGACTAAGTTGTGGGCATCTTTCAAAATGACATCTTTCACAATGAGCCCAGGAGCCAGAGGCTGTTTTTAGGCTGAATGTGGTTTCGCCAGATAAAGTTTCAAGAGGGTGCCTAGTGATATGGTTTTATGGTATTTCATACAGCATATAGGCTATAACGGATGTCCTTTAGAGCGACGCCCACCCCAGAAGGTTGACTCCCCCCTCTAGGCCACTGTATGTAACAAGTTAGTTACTTTCCGTTTTCGCGCAACGCGAACGAAAATGAAAGCCTGGGTGTCGAGGCTATGTTTGACCTAATACAGACAGTAAGATCCAACAGACATTCTGTTGGATCTTTCTGCTGCCTTTGACACCATCTCCCATTCCATACTCCTCAACCGCCTCTCCACCCACCTTGGACTCACCGGATCCGTTCTCACCTGGTTCCACTCATACCTGTCCAACCGGCAACAGTTCGTTTCAGTCAATGGTTCCAGTTCCCACCATGCCCCAGTAAACCATGGCATGCCACAAGGCTCTGTACTTGGTCCCATCCTCTTCACCATCTACATGCTACCGCTTGGCCAAATCATCCGCCAACATGGTCTTTGTTTCCATTCCTACGCTGACGATACACAGCTGTATCTCAGCACTATGCCAACCACTCTGCTCCCCCCACAATCCATAGTACACTGCCTCCATGAAATAAAAATCTGGATGACCACCAACCTTCACAAACTCAACAGCAAGAAGACAGAGCTCATGGTCATGGGTCCCAAGGCGCAACTGGAAAAATCGGACATTTTCTTCTCCAGGTGGATGACTGCTCCATCTCTCCATCCCCTGAGGTTCGCAACCTGGGGGTCATCCTGGACTCCACCCTCTCCTTCCAATCCCACATCAAAGCCGTCACCAAATCCGCCTTCTTCCACCTAAAAAACATCTCCAGACTCCGTCCATCACTCCCTGACTCAGTTGCAGAAACCCTCATCCACTCCTTCATTTCCTCCCGCTGGATTATTGCAATGGTGTCCTGTCCGGCCTCCCCAACAAACTCATCGACCGCCTGCAATATGTTCAGAATTCAGCTGCCAGAGTCCTCACCCGCACCAAACGCTGGCAGCACATCACTCCCACTCTCAAAAGGCTCCACTGGCTCCCAGTTAGGTTCCGCATCACCTACAAACTCCTACTGCTCACCTACAAATCCCGCCATACTCTCGCCCCTCAATATCTGACTGACCTCCTCAAGGACTACACCCCAGAGCGGAACCTTAGGTCTGCGGACAGGGAACTCCTCACCATCCGTCACGCAAAAAGGCGAACTCTCGGTGATAGAGCCTTCTGCGTGGCTGCTCCAGCCCTCTGGAATTCTCTCCCTCTGGAGATCCGCCAGTCTCCAACACTGGACTCATTTAAGTCAGCTCTGAAGAGACATCTGTTTACTCTGGCTTTTGGCATTTAGTTTGTTTATTTTTGTTTTGTTTTCTGTAAAGCGCCTTGGGTTTCTTGAAAGGCGCTATATAAATCCAAGTTATTATTATTATTATTATTATTAATACAGACAGTAAACAATGAGGAACAATGTGATATGTGACGTATGGACTCTGTTGTTTAGATCTCACATTTTGTGTGCAAGTCAAATTAACTCTCATGGGGTGATTGAGAACTGCAATTTTCTATACAGTGTAAAAATATTCTTATTCTCTCTCTCCCTCCATCTCAACTCCAACGCCACACTGGGGCGATTAGAGAGATTAGAGGGACATTGTTGAGAAATGAACCTTGACCGGGCTGCAATGTTAGAAATAGCACAAAAGAAAGCAGCAGGTGCTTCTGTTATTGGTAATTGTGCCCGCTTATATGCCTGCATATGGAAAATGGATACATAATTACAATACTTATACTGTACCTATTTAACATTCACTCATTGTTTTGCTGTCTTAACTGTTCCGACATGTCATTTTTCATGCCAATCAATCAAGTCACCATAATTCACGTGGCAGATGAATATATAAAGGGTATGATCTTAGGGGCATGTCATGTGGAGCCTTTGTGATGTACTGGTAGATCGTAGTCTACCTTTTGGATCCCTGCCATAGATGCTTTATTTTACAGTTCACTATGAGACTTGAATCCTCATGAGATAAGAAAATGTGATTATATAGAGCAGTGTTTCGCAGACTCCGCCCCATGGGGTTTCACTGCTATAGAGAGTATTACTCACGGTTGTGTCAAAAGAGAGCATTGTGCATCAATTGGCCTTTGAGTTTAACCTCTGTTTTTATTTGAAGTGGTGAGAGTGCAGCAGCAGGGGATTCCATGCACTCAACATGGCTTACCTGCTCTGATGGCAACTAAAGCTCATGATACTAAAACTGCAATAAGATGGTGCCTTGGTCTCTCTACCGTGTGGCCAAACACAATAATAAAAGGTTTGCATACCTTTTATTATTTTTATCTATGGGACTCCAATTTTTGCTGTAAATGTGTAGATGCACCTTTAATTTAGTGAGGTAAGTAAGTATAAGAAGTATGCCAGGTTCTAGAGCAGGCTATTCGACTACCGGTAGTGCTTCAACTGCAGACTGCCTGTCAAGACAATAAACTGACTGAACTGTGTTTTCCATAACTCAATGCCAGGTATGTTACAAAGTAAGATGTGAGGATGAATCTCTCTACCTACGGCATACTGATCATCCCTACTTCACTGTTCCCAGTAGAATAAGAAGGCAAGAAGGTCGCCTTGCCTTTAAATTTAAAGCCCCCTTTAAATTTAAAGCTCACTTAGATCAATCACATCACTTGATGTATTCAAAGAAGAGGTCTTCTCTTACCTTTCAACGCCATGCTCATGTTTTTAGTTCTAGTTTCCACGTGTAGTTCTATCTGATCACCTGTTTATTTATCCAATCATCTGCTTATTCTTCGTTAAACAGTATGATGTGAAGTGCTATGATTGTCATATGTACCTTTCTGCTGATTTGCTGGGGTGGGAGTGGCTTTTTGGGAGAGCACTTGTTTGATTTGTATTGTCTGCTTAATTGTTTCTACTGTTGTATGTTGTATTCTGTATGTATTGTCTGTACTGTTCTATGAGATGCGACATCTCAAGGGGCTTATCCTTTCAATAAAGACAATGGGTGCAATTCCCAATCGCTGTGGTGTAACCAGGTATGGTGTAAGTCCTCTCATTGGCTGCATGGCAGCAAATCAGGTTTGGGGCCGTGCTCATTGGCTGCATGGCAGCAAATCTGGTCTGGGGCCTGGGCCTACGAAATAATTATCCATAATAATTAAAACCAGTCATCAAGAGCTTCAACTCATGATGAACAAAGCCGGGGAGTACAGTAACATTTTTAATTGGGGGGGTCAGGTGATTTTCTGGACCTTTTGACATGCTGGTTTTAATTATTCTGGGTAATTATTTGGTAAGCTCAGGCCCATTGCTGGTGGTATAGGCTTTCGGCCTACCCCAAGGCCCCAGACCTGATTTGCTGCCATGCAGCCAATGAGAAAACTTATACCATACCTGCTACACCACAGCGATTGAGAATTGCACCCATTATTATCTAAATAATTTTACCTTCCAGCAGCCAATTGTCTGGAGTGTTTCTGTCTATCTCCGTCTCTCTCTTCCAATATCTCCAAACCAAATCCTTATTTAAATAATTGTATGACAGTGTTGCACAGACAGTGTTGCACAGACACATGCCAAACATGTACTGTACATGCTTACAGCACATTGTACACTAGGTAAGTTGCAAGCTTGTGAATGCTTGCATTCACTCTCTCCCTTCACTTTTCTGGTCTGTTTCCTGCCTTTCCACAGCTCCATTATAATAATTGTACTTTAGTGCATTTTAAGGTGGGTGGCTAAACAAACTCACGCCAGGCTAAGAGAAAACAGCATAAATAAATGCTATAGAGTTCAGACTAGTTCAAACAACAACAGAGATATCACATTAAGCAGAATGAAGCGCCCAGTGCGGGATTGTGAAATGTCAGGTCAGAATGTGACTGCATGGGGGAAACAAACGGCACCACTTTGTGCTACTGAAATGAATCACCTGACATCACTTGACTGGGAGCATCGCTCACGCACACGCACACGCACACGCACACACACACACACACACACACACACACACACACACACACACACACAGAGTACGTATTCCTCTTTGTTCCTTGTGGAACATAAGCCTGTGAATATCTACCACTTCCCTCTGGTCCTGTCCAGTACAGAATGTTGTGCCTCGCCCCATGTTACTTTTGACTTCCCTTGCTTCCTATTGCCAGGTTTATGCACATCACTTGTATTTTGGAGGTGTTATGTTCAGGCCAATCTGTTTAGGGAATCTGTCAGACCGGTTAATCTTCTTTTGCAAGTGTGCGTGGTTATTAGTGGTGAGATCATCAGCATAAACAAGAGAGTCCACTGGATGCCTCTGGGTTTATTTGAGATAATCTTTCACACAATCAATAGCGACTAGGAGGATTATAAGAGAGGGATGATACATCCCTGGTGGATTCTGCAGGCATTGCAATTACCAATGACAGTATATTCAAAGTGATGCTAGTACATCCTTATCAATTACGGTTTAAGCTGTCAAAGGCAATACCGAGTCAATAAAGTTTATGTACAATGGAATGTTCAGTTCACCCCATGCATTGCTTGATCTTGTTCCTTGTTGTGAATATCTGGTATAGGTGTTCTGGAAGAGAAATGTCATGCTTGTTGCAGTTTTGGAGATGGCCTTTCTTTGGCCTTAGAAATTCATTTTGGTCCCACAGATGTTGAAAAAGTGAGCATCTTCACTGACTTCACATCTTGACTCCATTCACAGCATGAATGGAGTCTATGCCTGCAGCTTTCAGTTGGGGGGCTGGAGTTGATATTGAGTATATTATCTACAGGTCCAGTGGGACCCCCCACCTCTAACAGGGGAGACACCACATTTCATTTTTTATAATCTGCCACCTACCTATACGAGGAATATTACATCTGTTAGCCTGTTGATTCAAAATAATTCAAAATTGATGTTTTGGGGTTAAGTGCCCAGCCCGTACACAACCACCACAACATCACTTTGAATATCTGTTACTTACAGCATGCTCAGAAATGTCCATTTGCTCTAATCAGCCTTGCAGTCACATCTTACATTAATTGTTTGTATGAATCTGTATTACGTCCTTCAGCCTTGGAGCAATGCCAATGTATTATAATATTTCCCCTCTGAATCGGAGTCAGCCATCTATTCCTCCATGAATTGGAGGCTGTAATTGTGACATTTTTCTCTGACCTTCCAATTAGACTGGGAGGTAATTATTTCATGTCGGCCATGGAATCATTCATTAGAACACAGCTAAAGAAGCTGCATCGATACATGCTCAGTCATTTCCCTGCTGTCCCTGAGAGGCTGCAAACGCCAACTGTAACTCTGGATGGCAGCTGCAGGCATTAAGCCTACTTTATTACTGTACTTTATTTTGAGTATCTGACAAATATTATAATCTTTTTACTCCACTGTTTTCTGGGTAGGGGAAAAAAGTAACCATATAACCACACTAATTTAAATGAAATTGTGAACCTAGCTGATGTCACATCATGACATCCTGACACGCAGACCGCTATTTGGCCTTATGATGTTGGTCCTTCAGTGTTACAACCTGTGACTGATCTCAGGAGTACACCTGGAAATAATGATTAACAATAAAAAAGAAATCCATCCAGTGTGGTTTAAAAGAAAATACATTTTCTCTGATTTCTGTGCACAGAAAGTCGGTGTAAACAAGCTATAAAGTACCAATATCACAAGAACAACCTGGGGACACACCATTTCATCCCGATGAAAGTAGAGAAAGTATAGAGTTTTTCTTTTCAGATGTTTGGTGTTTACATAGTTAGTGCAGCATACTGTGTTTCTTGAAAGATAGGCCCTTGGGATCAAAGGCTTCAATGTGAAGAAGGCTATCAAAGGCCTGGGGAATACAAGGAGATTAGACAGAGGTAGCAGGGAACCATTCCATCACCCTGATAGGCTGTGGTAATATGCAGCCAGGCCCACGCTTGACCCAGAGAGATGGACGTTCCTGCCATGCATAGTCCCTCTGGACTCATTCCACAAATAATAAAACAAGGGGACAGAGTGTGAGTACAGCAAGGATCCTTCAGCTGGCTGTAGGAGCTGGCAGGGAGGCGCGCACTATGACACAAATATCAGTAAGAAGCCTAATTGTTGCTGTTGGGTATGAACCTCTTATAGACATTTATTTATTTAATTATTTGTACCAACCATTTTGGACATAATGAGATTTCCTACCGACAAAGAACGTATCTAGTGGGACACCTTAATCTTAAACACAAAGGACAAAACAGAAATAGTAGATCTGCAAACTCACAATGCACTGTAATGTTTGCAGATCAGCTAATTGACTAGATGATGTGAATGAATTAAATCCCTGACAGCAGATTTAGCCATTTATTGGACACTCTTATCCAAAGTGACTTACAATAGAGCTTTAGCTAAGCCCTCTTGTCCACCCTAGGACACTTTCCAGCCGGGCTCATTCATTCCAATGTAAATATCATGGACTTTACACAATAAATACTGGTTCATTTTAGGAACCAGAGTCACCAGACCTTCAAAATCTCTTCCAAATCCATCAACAAGATATGCCGTTTGGGAGGGGCTTACCTAAAGGTCTATTGCAAGATCAGAGTTATGCCATAAACCTTATAGTAAATAATTAGTCACATAAGTAGAGAAGACAAAAATATAAGAATAGTGCTTCAAAGAAATGGGACACCAGGTAAACATCATGAAGCCTTTCTGTCTAGACAGCATGCTATCTAAAGAATATTTATCTTATTGCATTTATTCTGCATATGCGATGGCTCATCTATTGAAAATCAAAGTTATACAGTTATCTGTGAGACTGTGAGTCAGACGCAGATAAAAAAAAAAGTTTCTCAGCAGACTCCTGCCAGACTGTGCAAAAATAGCCAAGCAACAATTAACTTTGGAACTTTGAAATATTACATGTAGTCTGTAATAAGCTGTGCGCTGTCTACTAAACCAGCGAACAATACCAGGCATAATACGTGAGATCACTCAGTCAACAGCTTGCATCTCACCCACAAGTCGCATTTCAGGTAAAAAAAAAAAAAATGAACAATCCCAATATCTACATTGTTTGGTCAAGGGTTGACCATCCCTCCATCTTATTTCCCTTTGTTTAGCATAGTATGAAGAGACACTTAAATTCCTACAGACTATTATCTTGAAAACCTGTAATTCTACAATGCAGTGGGTTCTTGTGCATAGGCCACATACTTCATTTTAAAGGTGGGGTATATGATTTATTTAGTTATAAAGGCATATGTTCTGATATCACTCATTGCTACAGAGTGTCTGTTTAGTAACAGAAAGCCATCATGTCTCTCCAGCCCTTTATTAATCAGAACATACATTTTCAGCTCGGTCAGGATGCCAATTCTTTTCCAATCAGGATAGACAACTCAGACAGGATACAGGATTAAACAAGTGAGATTGGAAATAATGGCACAAAGAAATGAACTGAAGCAGTATGCACAATATGGTCGAAATAAGACATGAGGAAATTCATGTTGTAGCACTACAGAGTATGAAACATATATGATATAGTAGATGCATATCATGTAACAATAATGAAAACAAATGTATGGATATGAGTCTAACCAAAGCCACTGCACTTGGTTTGATAAGTTAGCATACGTATTTGTTATTCTATCAATATATACAGTATGACAGTATATACTGCAATAAATGTCTCCAGTAAATAGCTGTATTTGCTGCCGGGATCCCTGACAAATATGTCTTAAAGGGTAAAACATTATACTTGCCATCTATAAATACAAATGAAACAGCCTAAGTATTTTATTTATTTCATAAATAGAGAACCTTGCATTCAATAGGGACTGCAGGCCTATGGAATAATATGGAACGCACGCAGTAATAAAAATATTGCTTTTATGTTTTTTTGTTATAGAGTGCAAGTATAATGTTTATGGCATAGTTGTCCTATAGTCAGTGATGGGCAGTAGCTTGTTACAAGTAGCTAAGCAACATAGCTTAACTACATTTCCCGTAACTTGTAGTGTAGGACGGTTACTACATTTGCTCTGGGAATAGCTTGTAGTGAAGCTACACTACTTGTTTCGAGTAGCTTGTAGTGAAGCTACACTACTTGTTTCGAGTAACAACGAGTGTAGCTTACTACATTTTCCCACACACATTTTCAAATTCCACCCATTTTTAATGGGTAGAAAACCTCTAATATACATCCCAAAACTTAAACATGCCACCATCCTATGTTTGACCCTCCGCTAAATTATTATCATTATGATTTTTACCCATATTGTTTTATTATTATTATGATTAGTATTTAGAAAGTTGTACATTAAGTTAAGATATATATTTATATTATGTATTGATTATGTAGCAAGCTACATCAAGCTAATTTTGTCATGTAGCTTGTAGTGTTGCTTGTTACAAATCTCTGGCGATAGCTTGTTTTGTAGCTTAGCTACATTTTTTCGAGAGTAACAAGTAGTGTAGGTTACTACATTTTCCCAGTAACTTGCCCATCACTGTCCTATAGTATAGTTTTAAAGAGTTTCAATGTGACTGATTATTGAGGAGGAAAACTCAGTCTATTGGTGGGAGGCGTTTTCTATGTCTTGAGTTTGGCGCAACAGTGAATTGATAGAAGCTTGAATATGTTTTAAAAGTTACACCCGTTATCGCATTACCCTTCCACACTCTGTTGGCAAGATGGATGAAGGATCTTTGCACTAACAACATTTTTTCACTTTAGCTTATTTGCTTTCCTTTGCTGCTCTGAGATGAACCCCCGAGCCAATACAGAGCCTTAACTAACCGCCTCCAAACCAATTTTGAGTGTCATGTGTCGGCCCATATGCATAAATAGTGGCGAGGAAGAGATTGGAGCCGGCAGAACCTAATCCTACTGTCCATGCAGAAACTCAGAGTGCTGCCTTGTTGCCCCCGATAATGAGCACGAATACACCATCCTCGCCTGCGGGGTTCGGGGGGTTAGGCCGTCCAGAAATGCAAATGGCCGTCTGAAGCACCCTCCGCTTGCCTTCTTTCATATTCAGATTTGACATAATTAAGCCCCAGATGGCCATCGTTCAATCAGTGCGACGTGCATGCACGGGCACACGCACACACGCCTTGTAATACTACTCGTGAGGATGCCAACATTTTAAAATGGGGCTTTTATGAAGGCTTCATCATTGTCTCTGAGGTTGGAGACCCTCATATGTCTAGAACTGTCACTTTTTGGGATTCAAATTCAAAAAATGCTGTAGTATAGTCAATTTGGGAGTTAATTTACAAAAACCCAAAGAGTTACGATATGGAGATACGAGGTTTCTGCCCTGCAGCAACTACATTAGGAGTCTTCAGCTATCAAATGAGTGCTTCAGAGTCAAGCGCTTGCACAGGCGCCATTGAGCGCTGCTGTTTGAGCACTTGGCTGATTGTTCTCCAACAGAGGAAGTGGCCTTTTGGAGAGCACTGATTAATTATTTAAATCACATTTTTACGGTGACCCTGGGACTCTCATTTGTCACAGTTCTAGTTCATGGGATTGTGTGTCCCCATATGGAACATATTTTATATGCGAACTCTTGAAAGTGGCACCTTTCATATAAGAGAATAAAGTTAAAGGTATAGTACAGTAAGTGATTTGGAAAAACCTCCACTCCCCCCAGTAGCATCATGTGCACATACATCTCTCACTCAATCCTGATTGGAGGAAGACCCGTCTCATCCTGATTGGACGGAAGGCTTTCATTCATCCCAAAGCCCAAAATGAAACTAGGGTTTATTGACCCTATGGGCTCACTGGGGACAGCTTTTATGGTCACCACACTCTATAGGGATTTAATCCAACACACGATGTCTACTCTAGTATAAACCGTAACAATAAAACATAATGGCTAGCATCAGACAACTCAATCCCAGTACTATTGTATAGTACTATGGGCAGAATATTTACAAGGTCAAGTTGCTCCAAGAGAAACCTGCTCAGACACCTGTGGTATTCAAGTTATAGAACTAGAATACCTGCTTTTAGAAAACTACATGCTTATAAAAATGCTTAAAGTAACCCATCTACAAGTTCATAAGATTGGCATTTTGAAAAGTAGTGGAGTCAAAAGTACAGTATATGTCTTGTATATGTAGCGGACTGAGGGTCATAATGTTTCAAATTCATCGGGTTAAAAATCACAACTATTTTTACTTAATCTGCCCAAAGCCATGATTTGTCACAGGCTCAGTGTGTGTGCTGGGACTGTCACACAGCCTGGAGGATAAATGCCACCAAGGGGACAATTCCAAGGCCTTAATGCCTCAAGATAGCCTGAGCCATTTGAGCTGCATGGGGTCGATGGGGAGAAATAACCTTAATTTCTATGTTTTATGGCCTTGATGGCTATTCCCAATACTTTTCTCACTTTGCATAGAGCGTCTCATGAATAAAACTACTAAAAATAACAAACAAGGAATAACACAATGACACTGTTATAAACCCTAAAGGATAATGACTATGTAGATAACATTGCTTTGTTAAGACACCGTCACCAGGACAAAGCAAGAGACTAAACTATTAATTTAAATCCCCAAACCAACCAGCTCCTCACCTTAAATAATACATTTTTTATATATATTTATATAAAAAATGATGGTTGTATTTTTTTTTTCCCGGCCTTCGGCGATATTTTCTGTTCTCATTTGGCCCCTTGGGAAAAATAATTGCCTACCCCTGGTTTAGTGTAAAAGATCAATGCTTTCATTTCTTCACAAATAAAATATCATGTCCATAGCTAATGAATGTTATGTGTATTGGCCTATTCAAAAACTAACTCTGATGCTCAAACTTTAAAATGTGTGACACTGCGTTGGCACACGGCACGGTCTGGCGGTGCAAATGTCCAATTATTTTTCTACTGAACATCATGTGAAATATTTAAAGGCAGTTTCTGTGGCCTGCACATGTTTGTAGTTACAACGGTTTGGAAAAACGAAGTGTTCAAAACTATGTTTTGAATTGGTGTTTTATGCCAGCCTGCCTTGAATTTAACATGCTAAACTCACAATAAGCTTCCATGTTAGTTCTCAATGCATGCTGACAAAATCAACCTGGCCCATCAATACATTTTTTGAGACTGTCAGACCAACAGACGCCTGTAGGTTACTCTGACTGCCTTTACATTTTTAACAATGTTCACTTCAAGGATCTTTTTGGATGTTTTTGATGTGGGGTCAAATCCTGTAGACACACTGGACAGTGAGGCAACAACACACTTTTCAGTCATTTTTGCACATAACAACCGACCAGGAGTTTAAAGTACTCTCACCTCATAAACCCACAAACACACTGATCTTTAACCACATACAGTATAGGCCTGGCCTTTGGTCAAAATAGCAGACTTATACCATCAACATGGTGTGAGCTTGCAGATCAGCTATTTTTGCCAAAGAGATGGTGCTTAGGGGAAAGCTCAAATATAGAGTCCCCAAGGGACCACGTTCAACACAGTATAAATGGTTTGTGGGTTTCAAGGCTATTTCAGATTCCATTGTCACAGATCTTGTTAGAAATCAGCAATTCTGGAAAAAAAAAATGCCATTCCGAGCATTACTCAAGGCCTTTTTAAATTTGTGTGGATCATTTGGGTCTGGTGTGGATCCACCGACCAATGCTAGAGCAATTGTGAAACTGGAATAGCTCACAATTGACACATTATGGTGCTTGTTGGTCTGTTCTTTGTGTCATTCTGTCTTCTTTTCTTTCTCACTTCTTAACCACATGGTCATACCGGTATGTAGTGCTTATTGAGCTTGCAGGTCTGCTATTTTTGGCTCCCTGTCCAGCAGTGTGTGACTGACAAGTATGCAAGAGGCCGAAAACTCATTGTCTCCCCTTGTAATACTGTAAAGCCCCCAACAGGGATCCTCCTGAGTCTAAAGGCTGCAGTCATACTCCACGGTGAAGTTTTTTTAAGGCTTCACCCTGGAGTATGTATGATCACAACAATGAAAAACAGTGAAAATGGAAGACACCTAAAAACTGCCAGACAGTATTACTACACTCTCAGAGTTACACTGCCCTAAATAAACATCCACCAAGCCCCTTGAACACCCTGAAAGAGCTTTCTCACTGTTGATTACTCAGCTGATTACACAGCTACTTAATAAATAAATACACCAATGATTTGACACAAAATCAGACACTTCCTTACCGTCATTCCTTGACAGTCATAGTTCACTGTCAAGGAAATATGCCTTAAACCCTCAAGCCTTGTGATGCAACATGCTGTGAGCTTGCACTATAGGCTACCACAGCTATACTTTCAGCTTGTCAATGATGACATGCCCAGAATAAGAATTCCTGATGTGACCAACTCAGCTGTCCTTGTACTTTATTTTTTAAAGCAATTTTAAAGACTCTTTCATACCCCCCCACCGCTCAAAGTGACAGAGGAGTCACTTTGACCCCTCTGCAAGGTAAAGAAACCTCAGAGACTGAGCCGTCTCCTCGCCATCTGTCATTCAATCTGAAAGCGGACAAGCTCCCAATTCTCTGTGTTACACAGCTGTGACTCATCGAGGCTTGTTGCTTTCAGGTGCTGCCAATTCGTCCTGGTCTCCCTTCATACTGTACATAAAAGACCCTCTGATTCCCCAACGTTGCTTTAGATGCCAACAAACACAAAACAAAACAAAACAAACATGGTATCAAGATCTTATCTCAGTCCTTCACCTGGAAATGCAAGAAAAAAGACTGACTTGACAATATTCTGCTGGGAGATTATTTGAAAGAAAACAGTTCATCCACTTTAAACCCTCTAGTCTACTGTGTAGAACACAAAGTGAGGAAATTGTATTTTTGGACTTATTGGTGTCCAAAAGGTCAAATTAGCCATGTGATTTTGGCGGATAAACAATTATGTCAAGAACATAATCGTGTATTCACTTATTTGATGAAATCTCATTTGGCTCAACAGTTGAAGCACTTATGAACACATTATTGTCAAATTTATTTTGCCCCGTAGTTACTTATGGTATTTTGGCTACCTGAGTTGCAACTGTACTGTACCTACATCTGTTCTTTGTTGACCCAAATGACTGTCTTATCTCTATGCTATGCTGTAGTGTAGATGTACCTAACTTGCTGTGGGTCTCTCTCTCTCTCTCTCTCTCTCTCTCTCTCTCACTCTCTCCTCTAAACAGCCATGGTTTCCTATATGTATTCACAGTGAAGAGTTCGCCTACACTGATGCTGTCGGGCAGAAACCTTGTATCTCCACAGATGGACATTTAATGTTTTTTTTTTTTTCTTTTCCCTTGTAAATTAATGTCCTACTACTACATCATACTGAACACACAAACGTAGCAAATATGGACGATCTTCAAGCTTGTACATCAGATATTTTCTCTATCTTGTAGTAAAAAAGGAAAGGGTTTTGGACATACACGGTTTCCACCCGACAGTGACGTTATGAAACCAACAGCTTCAGGTGTCCAATTTCAGTGAGCAGAATGATAATAATATACACTCTACCCCGCAATGTCCACCCACTCCAAAAGATGGAAAATATACAAACAAACGGAAGCATTTACCAGACACCTACATACTTGTGTTTCTATGGTTTGCATTGGCAGTAATGACCACACAAATCCTACGGCGTATTCCGGGCATGTCTCAAAATATGTGAATATCCTGCAAAAATAACCCGATCTGGAGGCTCAGCCTCGTGATGCACTGTCTTTGATGTGACAATAACATTGTTTCTGATTCTTTGTGGCTGTTGTTCGGTGAAGAGACTCAATGCCAAGGGGGGTAAAAATAAAGACGGGGTCAAGTATAGACGTATAGACATAGAGAGACGTGACTAGAAAACCTCTCATATTCACTTGTTTGAAATATGTGATGGGCACAGCCTATGAATATATAAATAGTACATACACTGTATAAGCTCGCAATGTGTCTGACCCGTCCTGCTATATTCAAATCTACGACATACTGTATACAGTATATAGGGCTGAAGTGGTTAACGTACAAATACAATATTTAAATAAAGTGTTTGATATTGAAATGTTCAAAGGAAAAATTCAACTAAGCACAGCACTTTTAAAGTAAATCCACCACTCCACTCCTCACCACCGCGCGCGTGTGTGTGTGTGTGTGTGCGTGCGCGCGTGCGTGTGTGCGCCATACCTCCCGTAAGTAGCAGGATATTCCACGCAGGGCTACGCCGGCGGCCGTTGGGGACGGGAGCTGAAGGGCGAGACAAAGAGAAGAGGGTAAGAGAGAGAGCCATGGGACAGCCAGTCAACTCTGTAGTGACGTTTTGTGTGATGGTGTTCAAAAACCTTCAGATAAGAGTGTGTGCGTGTGCGTGTGCGTGTGTGTGTGTGTGTGTGTGTGTGTGTGTGTGTGTGTGTGTGTGTGTGTGTGTGTGTGTGTGTGTGTGTGTGTGTGTGTGTGTGTGCGCATTACAGTAAATATACCGGTGGTGGGTGCTCCAGGCAGGTGTGGAAGTATTTTGTCTGGTCTGGCTTTAAGCGCTTCAGTGCAACCCGCGATTCCCCGATGAACTCATTATGAGTCAACTTATCCTCGTCACACACTGACAGCCTAGCGGGGAAAGAGAGAGAAAGGGAGTCAAACGCAGTGCGGCGAATGCATAGAAGCTGAAGTTTGAGCGAAGGACGGGGGCAGGAACAAACATGAGGAATCCGCTGAGAGGTGGATTCCATCTTTATTTGTTGTTCTTTCATGTAGGAAGCCATTCGCACACTTGTAATGGGTTTAAGCTAGAACGTGCTGTTCCTGATGAAACGTCAGTTGAACTAATTGAACAAAAAGGCAATAGCCGACAGCAAACAACACTAATGACAACTAAGGCTTCCTGTGCAGTGCCAGTGGGGAAAGCATGGCATGCAGTAGGAGATATGAACAGGAATATTTAGTTGATCAACCAGGGATTGCGCAAGTCACGATGTGTGGGATGTTAAGCGTCAGGAACAATACATGATACAAGACTGAAGCAACTAGTGAAACCCAAGTCATTTCACTTTTAACGACAAGTCCTGGGAATATAAAATTATGTACAAAGGTTTAGCGTCAACTCAGATTGTGACAAATCATGACATCAAACAAAACATTTTGTGCCACACAAATAATGAGGAAAACAACCCCAAAAAGTGTTATATCGGTCCCTTATTTTCTCTGAATGTTTAGTCTAAGCTTCTTCAGGGAATTTAAGCTATTAAAATATCTGTGTCATTTTAGATTTTAATGTTGTACATCAATCCATCCATCCATAACTGCCGGGTCACGGAGGCAACAACTCCACCAGAGACCTCCAGACTTCCCTCTCCAGAGCAACACCAGTGACTTCCTTCTGGGGGATCCGGAGACATTCTAAGGCCAGTTGATATAATCTCTCCATTTGTGCCTTGGTCTGCCCAGGGTGTCCTCCCATGTGACCAGAGTTCACATGGAAGTCTAGATTTGTACATCCAGGACCTCCCTAGGGAGATGCTCGAGAGGCATCCTAAACAGATGCCCAAACCTAAGCTGGATCTTTTTCAGATGAAGGAGCAGCACATGGCAGAAGACCCCAAGTCTTCTCCCGTGTGACTGAACATCTCACCCTATCTCAGAGATGCCAGTTACCAATCGAATAAAACTAATTTCGGACAATTGTATTCGCGACCTTATTCTTTCAGTCATGACGCACGCTTCATATCCATAAGTGAGATTAGGAATTCCTTGGTAAATAGAGAGGCCTCAGCTCAGCTCTCTTTTTGTCACAACACAGTACAGTACAGCAACTGCAATACCGCCCCTGCTGCGAGTCCTTCTCCGTCCTCCCCTCACTCAGGAACAAGACCCCCAGGTACTTAAACTCCGTCACCTGCAAGGGATAATGCCTCATTCCCTACTTGAACTGCACAATCCACTGGTTTCCTGCTGAGAACCATGGCCTCAGATTTGGAGATACTGATCCTCATCCCAGCCACTGTACACTCGGTTGTGAACCGTTCCAGTGAGAATTGAAGGTATTGGACTGATGGTGCCATTCAACTGGACCAGGACCACATTCACTGCAAAAAGTAGTGTCTCCCCAAGCTGAAAAACCTCCCCACCACGACTTCGCCTCGAGATCCTGTTCATGAAAATCACAAACAGGATAGGGACAATGTGCAGCCAGAGCACCCGGACACAGTGTGTACACAGGGTGTACAGAGATTGGATGGCCTTCAACAACGCCCCCCTCACCCTATACTGCAAGCTTTTATTATTGTAAAATCCTCATAATCTGTTTTATGTCAAGGGCACCCACTTAAAAATGAAGTGAGCATCCTTGACATAAAACAGTATGGGACCAGACTGGCAACATATGTTTATCAGATAACAGATAATAGCCTCAGCTGTTCATGGCATAATTAAAACATCAACACCGACTCCAGAGACCCATAGCCTTCTTCAGGGAATTGAATCACTCCCTGGAAAAGGCTGGATGGTGAAACATGTCAGTTAATCATTTAATGGTGTTAAATATCCATACCCGTGGGGTTCCAAACCTCTGGATTTGGATCAGGGCCTGCACTGGAATCTTGGAATCTCAAATGCCATTCACTGCCCATTCATCTTGGGTCAACCAATGCAATACACTTCTTTGCAATATCCATAGTGCAATTGGAAATAAGGAGAATTTGAAGTACACGTTAATTGAGTACTGTATTTCCTTTTGAATACTGTATTTGCTTTTATTCCACTTATTCCGCAAAGTTAGATTTTGATTATTTCAAAACATACATTAGCCTCTTCAGCCCCTACAGTATATACTGTACATTTTGGCCACTACAAGTACATTGGGAGCTTGTACATATACTATTTTCAACAGATTTTTATACATTTCCTGGTAATCACAAGGGAAATTTTAAAACTTCCACAATGTCTGTTTCTGTAGGCAGGCCTTTCATAAGACTAGCAATAAGAATATTAACACAAGTACACAAAGAGGCACAGCTCACTCCCGGTAGCGGAATGGTCTGCCTAAACAGCTGCACACACACCAATGCCGTGTGTGTGTGTGTGTGTGTGCACGCGTGCACACACACACACACGCTGCAGGCTGTGGGCACGCTGCCTCATACTACAGATGAACCACTAAATGCCTTTTCTCTCCCCTCACACTCTCACACCAGGCCAGAGCCGGTGGTGAAACTTGGGAAATAGTTCTCTGTAGCAGTAAGGGATTGTTGCTGTCAGAGGCGCCACAAAGGTAATTTATCACAGATGATCTGAGGCAGAGGCCGAGTGCATCTCTGTTTCCAGTCTGACGCGTCTGGGCGCATTGGGAGAGGTTCTGAAGAGGCCCTCCTGGTCTGAGGAGTGAAGAGGATATTACAAACGGAAGAGATTATTACTGCTAAATAGCCCGCCAGCAGCTCACAGGGCGATGAAAGGTATTTTCACAGAAACGGACGTGTCTGCCAAGCCTTGCGTAGGTGAGACACAAGCTAATGAAACTGTGCAAATTGCACGGATACACGGCGACTTGCGCACACACTCACCCAGATTTCCATGTGCCCGATGCTCATTCTAATGCATACGTAATGACTTTGGCAAATCTTTGCCGACTTCTTTTGTTGCGTTCCATGAGAGATCCCTTCCCCCTGGCAGTGTGGATAATAAGCTTTACTTTCTACTCAGTTTTATGTAATTAGGCATAATGTTTGTTTCTATTTTCAACTGCTTTTGGCTACAGATATGGATGTCTGGTTTCCTGCATCAATTTGCAGCTGTCAGAAGTTTAAAAAAAGGAATGTTGTTTCATCATTAAGCTTGACTTGCACTTCACCGGGTGGTGGTGTCGACTACCAGAGGCTCAAGACGTGTTGCATCCACAACGTGCTGTGAGTGTGTATATCTGCAATTTCCCAGCACAAATTTGCCTTTATGAAGGGCCAGAAAGGGGGAAATGTAATCTGATTGTTTGAGTCCATATCAAGATGGCAAACAATTCTTCTTAAGCTTGTGCAAATGCCCCCCAGTTATTTACATTTCCACCACTTTTAGGCTTTCAGAGAGCAATTCAATTCATGCAGATCATTGTTTGTTATCCCTAGATGGAAGGGAACCGAGGGGGAGAGCTAAGAGAGCGTTGGTATTGTTTTTCCTCCAGACACTTTTCCAATAGAGATGGTTCTGCTGTTGACACGTTATAGTTCTCTTACTAGGATGTTGATCAACATTATTAGCATTCTCGGTTGACATATCACTGCACATCAAGCGCACAAACTCTTTGATGGCACGAGATGAAAGAATGATTTATTTGTCACATGTTGTAGATACTGAGAAGAGGAAAACATGTAACCGGGACGGTGGCAAACCTCATCAGTTTGCAAATCATAATCACGGCCATGCCTTATACCTGGACGAGACAATAATAGAACAGCATGTACAAAGTTGTCTGATAGTATTAGGTATGTTCTCTCTCATTCTGAATATGCATTGCACTGGAGACTGCATAGACTATGTGTACTATGTTAATCCTGGCAATTGCTTAGTCCAGAATGACAGATACAATTCCACACACACACACACACACACACACACACACACACACACACACACACACACACACACACACACACACACACACACACACACACACACACACGCACCTGAGTGTCTTCCTGTGCATGTCTTCACCTGTGATTCCAACATAGGTGAGCATTTCGTTCCACACAGGATTCAGGGAGTTGCGGATTGTCCTCGTTTTCAATTTGTTGGCCTGAAACACATTTTAACAGAAACATATTGAGGATTACCAAAATATCGGTTGAGGATTACTTTCACTGCACCCAATTGCCCTCATGCACACCACTGACATCTTGCCAGCAAGGTGCAATTTCCCACTAAAAGCCCAATCGTCTAAGCAAAAGAAGAATCTGATTAGATTAAACAGCATCAGACTCACCAGTATTGCAGCTATATGAAAAATTAATTATGTGTTTGGTTCATTAAAATCCACCATAGACATGCTGTGAGTTACTTCCTTCTCACCAACATTCTGCAATCTTGGTGAGCTTGATATTGTTTAATACAATGGGATAGGACACAATGGGAACTTGAACATAGTTACCACTTTGCTGGTAAGATGGCAACAGTTCACAGAAATCAATTGGACTGTTTTGGGTGGTGCATGGACTGGAGACTGTGGAGGGCGATAATATTGTCCCTGGATGTAATCCTATGAGGATTGGGCCGACGGCTGTCAGCAGGGAGTGTTGGTTGGGAGGAGTGGGAAGAAAGGCTCCCCCAAGGGGCTCCTCACTGGTAGGGCAGTACAATACAACAGCAGTGACACGCTGTGTCTCACCTTGCAGGCGCCAGGCAGGAGATGCAGTTTGACGTAGGGGTCCGCTAGGCCATTGAAGTCCATGGGCTTGAGACCCTGTGGAGAGGACAATGTCAGTGTTGATGAAACACTAGCCCTGAAACATGACTGTCATTATGAGCCAGTGTGAACCACGGCTAATGAAAGAACATGTGGTTTGTGAACGCTGATGCGTACACACACACACACACACGCACACACGCACACATGCACACAGACTCACACACACATGCACGCACGCACTGGGTTGTATCCCCCGCTCTGTTTTGATATGCTTGTAATTGTTTTTAATATGTTCATCATAACTTACTATAATTTGTTTTACCAGAAGAGATCTTAGAATCATTTCTCTTTTGATGCTCCCAATAATAACTTGAAGCTGCACAGGCTTTAAGGGAGACTCTTGGTACTCTCTCTCCTTGATTTCAAACTACAGTGTTTTGCTGAGGAAAATGCAACAGAAAACCTACTTTTTTGTAATTTTTCATAAATACAAAAGCATGACAAGCTCTACACAAGCTCAAAACGCTGACAAGATAGTGTTCATATCAATAGGTTCAAAATAACACAGCAGAGCAAATACAATATAATTTAAGCAATATTACACAAGTGCCATAGGAAATCCAGTTGGTATTTCTTTAATGACAGACCACAAATGTCCAAAGAAACTAACGCTTATAGCCACTGAGAAAACACATCTAAATTTTTTGTTTTGATGTTACTAAAAAGTGTTTCAGATTTGACCTGTTGTATGACCTGTTGTATAATAGCTTCTAGTTTTCTGCATCTTGAGAGACAAAAAAATCCACCTGTTGGTAGCATTATAGCAGGATAATATGAAAGGGTGGGATATATTCCTCAGCCTAGTAGGAAAGTGCATAAAAGAATTTCACGTAAATTGCACATAAGGCCCTTTGTTCAAAATGGGCCCATCTAGTTCGGAATCTGGAAGAGAATGCTATTATTAAAAAAACAATCTTCAAAAGTCGGCATCTTGGTGGTGAAATAACAAGCCATTCGTTGTTAGCATCTAGGAAGTGTGTGTGCAAAGTTTGGCATCGACTGGGTAAACTGCATGTCAGACTGGCGGACAGCTGTACACAGACTGGCGGACACACACAGGCGCGCACACAGACAGAGTGCAAAACATACTCTCTGCCCACGCCTTTGGCCTGGTGGGTACTATTACTCATTTAAGTGCCCTAAGTGGATGAATGTCATATTTCCCTAGAAATATTTTAGCAATCTGAAAAGGTATTTCATATAAAATATGACACGTGTCTCACAAATCATATTAAGACAATCACAGAATCGTGGGATTGCCACTGATTGTCATCCTGGCTCCCCTACATTGCATCATCTCCTGTGAAGTGTGCTTTCTGCTCTGGGGTAATACAAAATCTAATCTTATAAAAGAGAAAGATGAAAAGAAAAAGATCCAATTGACATTTCTATCCAAATCCTCTCGATGAACACGAGTTGGTTCAATTTTGCAATAGCTGCAGCATTCGTCCTTCGCTATGTGAAACAAGGGCCAGTTCTAAAATCTAATTTGGTCAGCCTGTTATAGATCCATTGGCTGCTTAAAATTCTACACACAAAAATCCACATTGCCTAGTGGACAAAATGTGCTCCTGCTATTCCTTGGGATATTTATATTTATAATGCAGTCTTTACTGTATATGAAACCATATGTTTGTGGAGAGACTGCGATGTGTGTGTATCCTCATAATGACATTTTGGGCCCTATTTTGATTGTCTTAAGTATCAGGTCTTATGACTTAAGTCAAAACTTGGAGGTGTGGCAAAGCTGTTTGGCTGTTTGCAGTGGCCAAACAGCTTTGCCACACCTCAAAGTTTTGACTTAAAGACTTTGACTAAAATATTGTTTTGGAAAATGTAGCAGCCTCCATATTTGGGAATTACGGCCAAATGAATAAAACAATATTTTAAAAAGTAATGAAAACAGTAAATGAAATTCCACGGGCCCTCTCATGTATTAGAAAGACAATATCAGTCACCAGAAAAAAAGATGGGTTGTTTTTTTGAAAGTGAAATATACCTTTAAGTCATAAGACATGATACTTAAAGGTAGGGTAAGTGATTTGAAATTCATCATGTAGTGCCAGCCTGGTGCACCAGGGGCGCCCAAGAGTAGCTACACTATGTGAACCTGCTGCTCGATCCTGATTGGAGGAGAATTCACCCTCCACCTGGGGAACTTTTATTAGCTACTCTGCTAATGTGGGGGTGGGGGAAACTCCATATATGGTCTACACACCTTATAATAGAGCATTTTAACAGATTATTATTTTTTGGGTGATATCTGACAAAAGTGAAATCACTTCCCCTACCTTTAAGACAATCAAAATAGGGCCCATTGTCTTTAACCAGTTTGAAGAGACATAAAACTCTAGGCTTAAATAGTTTTCAAATTCATGATAAAACTATCATAGATCAAAAAATATGATATGTTAGTATAAAGTACAGCTAATAAAAATCACAATGAGTGTGTTAGATTTAGGCATGCCCAATGTTCCAAGGTGCACACCCAAAAATCTAGCGCTCTCACTGTAATGTGATTAGCTATAGCGGTGTTGGTTACATCATGATGTACGATGACAATGTTAACCTTTTTTAGATTGGGGCACACTTGAAAATTGTGAAAAGTGGCAGTGCTCAGATCACATCGGTGACCCAAACGGGTGCTGTAATTTCTCCATTACAGCACCATCTACAGAACTTTCAGAACCTTGGATAGAGAATAGTTTTACGGTAGCTCTAGCTGTCATCTAAACTCTACAGACCTTTCAGCACCATGGATAGAGAGACATTAGTTCCAGTCTACAGGTATAGAGAATTCAGCACCATGGATAGAGTCATTAGTTCTGTGCTTTCAGTACAGAGTTTGGAAGCATGCGTTAAAGCAACCTCCTGATGTATTCTGCATTATTCAAAACAGATGGTACATATGGTACATAACAAGTTTAACAACCCAAATGTGATAGTTAACAAGCACTTCCAAACACCAGCATTCACCTGCAAGGAATTTCTTGACAGAGAGTACTGTCATTGTCAGGTGGAAACTAGGGATGTGAACGACTCAGTATTTGGCAAGTCGACGAATAATAATAATAATAATACTAACACATAATTCTAACACATAATTCTCAAGCACGGATATGAAATGAAAGCAAAGGTTTACAGCTGTCAGATTACTATATAATGATGTTTGTGTGTAATCCACTTGTCTTCTCCAAGCATTTGCCTTGGCTTGCAAACTGTCTCTGCTGAACAGATCAGGCACACTTAAAATAAAATCAGGTACGAGTCAACAGCAGCTACTAGGGATGTGCCAGTATGATGATCCACTAAGTTCACAGTTTGTGATTCACGATCTTGGGTTCACAATACGATTTTCGCACCATTTTGTAAATGACTTAATCTGATTTCAGACAAATTGGGAATGAAAATCAATATTTGAATGAATTATAGTCAATGGTTTTCAGCCTAGAGAATGTTACAAACGTATTTCAAATTAAAGAATAGTTCAGCTGTTGTTAGCGTCTGTGATGTCGGGGGTTAAATCGCTGGTCATACCAAAGACAACCCTTGAAATAATAAAATATGTTGATAATCTCTCCGGCAGCCTAACCTTGACAAGACGAGAGACTGGTTGAGCTTCTTCCTCATCACCGGAGGATAACAATTACCTTCTCAGCTGGAAAAGACGGAATCCGTCTCGTGACCTCTTCAACGACACCCAGAGCAGCATGAAAAATTGCTCCTAAATATGTGGCAACCGGTGTGGCATTTAACCACGGAGGAGAGCACTTAATGACACACCTGCGACAAAAGGGCAGCATCTCCAGCATGCCGATGTTGTACATATTTTATCCGCTGTTCAATCACAATCACCATGTTCACATGTGAGGAGCTTGATTAGGCGCGTTGCTGTCAGAAACCACCTATGTCCAAGTCCATTGCTTTTCAGGAAATTGAAAGAAGAACGTGCTGATGGACATGTAACTTTCATTACGCAAAGGAAAGAAATATCGCCAACTGCAGCTTTACAGTTGCTGTGTATATCTGCTTTTTATTTTGTCTACCTTCGTGTGACACTGTTGGATGACGAAATAGGAAATACATTTATGAAGAAGGCTTTGGCTGACAACACCGATATGTAATTCAACTGAAGTAATGTCAGAATTTATACAAACTCTATATTGCCAAATATATGCCTTCCACTTATTGAATGTCTAGTCAGCATCTTGTACTAATTCCAACTTGACAGCAGCTGTCAAACTAAGAGCAGACTTCCCCCATGGACTGCTATGTCTACAGTCAGCGGAATTCTTAACTCAAACAGCCAGCTGTAATATATATTGTACTGTCAGCTAGTATAGTCTGTTAATCGTTAACACAATTTTGAGAGAGCTTCTCTGGGTATGAGGAGATGTCAAACACGGAACCTCAGAGAGCGTTCTCGGGCCCCGGGGGTCCATTGCCCTCTTCCACAGAGAGGGAGGACTGGGCTGCATGGGCCCCGTTATTAAGATCCTCTTTCAACAAAACTTTGTCAAGTATTCATGTTTGTGGAATATCATTTTAGGTGTAGAGCAGGAACATGCACGGAGCAATACCAGAAGTGTACTGTATATACTCTCTGGGTGTAACGGCACAGCAAATTGCGCAGATCATGTTACAAGTACTGTATATTGTTCTTCTCAAGCAATAATTGTTTTGATTTTCAGTTATTGTGGGGGAAATCTTTTGCTTAAAATAGCTGTTTGACAAGCACACATCATATCACAATTGAATTTTGGAGTAACTAACTTACAGTCTTGTAAAATAAGCCATCTGGCCAAAAGGGTATTATTCAATTCATTCCCCCAGAGTGATAGGGGTTCATGGCCTAATGCATACTAAAGTGGAGGTCCTTGAAGTTTAAAAGAGAGAACTACTGCTAAAAGCCACTGATTGAGTGTTTTGGGCACCCCGGGTGACTTGATAACTGAGTAGTTATCCTCATTAATCTGCCAATTTAGGACAAGAACAGAATTGGCTCTCATTTACCATGTATTCCCTTGTTTTGCCTCCAGAACGGTGTAGACAGCCCCCTCATGCCCAGCCTTATTTTCATATAATTAAGTGGTTTTCAATCCTTTTGAGTTTCACAAGGCTCATTATTTATTTGACGTTTTGAGTCATGGGCGACCATTTGATGAGATACTGTATTATTATACTGATTTTGTCCACATTTCCATGGTGTATTAATGTGGTACAATAGGGAGGAAAACAAGCAAATGTTGATCAAAATAACAGTCTATCTAATTGTTTAGACTTCTTGTAAATTAAGTAATGCATCTTTCAAATCTTGAAAGTGTTCTCTCAATAGTTTGAGGCATTTATAACAACAGTGTCCATTTGGTTACCAAATTTCCATCATTTATCTAGGGACCACTTTGAATGCCCTGAAGGACCACTGGTTGAAAACCACTGGTTTAATTGCTCGTTTGCTACTCATCTGTGGGATATGGTCTGTTCACAAACCTGCTTACCAAAGACCTCATTAATGGGTATTCAAATCCTTTCTTTTGCTCGTTGCTGGAATATAAATCGCTGTTCTTTCCCTAATAAAAAGAATGAATCATTCGCTCCACAGCCCTCCTCTGAGAGACAAACCAAATAGATGAAAAAGTTGCCATCTCATAATGAACACTAGTGAAGGCCAATTACTGTACATTTGTTGAAAATGGGTGATTTGGCCTACAGTATGTCTTGCATTAAAATGTGAGCATGAATTATTAAGTGAATTAAATTGATCTTTACTGGTAGGAGATATCACACATCTCGCAAAATGTGCCTAGTGCTGCATGTGAAAGAGCAAATGGGTAGAAATTATTTATTGACATTAATAAATTGTGTTTTTGTGTTTTATGATAGTCTCAGAGAAGAGCTGTATCTTATACTAATGTCTGTTTGTATCACGTTTTGATTTTGTTTTAACCATACAGCAGTTGGGTTGACCAGGCCATGTTAAACTTTCTGTATAGAGAAAACCATAGTGCTTACAGCCTGGTTGTTGGCTCCTGATCGTAGGTGGAGCCAACATAGCTGTAGTGTAAACAGTCAGTCAGGAAAATTGACTTCAGCACATTACTCTTTTAGTTGTATAGTTTGTGGCTGCCCTGCGCTTGCTTCTTCCTATGCAGGGATCGAACTCAGCTAACAGGATATCAATTGAAAACACAGTGAATGAGATGTAAGCCGCTAGAAATATCTGTGCATCTGTCTGTCTGTGCGTGCATGCATCACACACTCCATATTTGGAGTGTGTGATCTCGTCACATCAGAAAACAACATGGTCATATTTTGACCTGAATATGACCCGAATATGGAGAACTCAATAATACTGATCCTGACAGAATGGTGTGGAGGAGAGAACAACTCACTCACCTTGGCCCTGAGTATGGTGCATCGCAGCTCGCTGGCGCTCTGATCATAGTGCAGCTCAAACTCCAGAGTTCCCAAGGCAGCTAGAGAGATGCAGTAGCAAAGGAAACAAATACAAAGCTTACAACACTGGTTCTCAAATGTTTGTTTAAATGTCGTTCTTGGACTCTTGGACTCCCAATAACACTTAAAGTGCACAAATGGAACTAAATGGAGCTCCTCGGGTCCATTACTTTGGTCCCATGTCTACACTCGAAGAGTTCAATAGGTCCCTTTGGTTCTAACCATTTAGCTGGCGACCCTCTGGAACCACCTCGAAGACCCCCTATCGGGTACCCGGACCCCATTTGAGAACCGCTGGCTTAGAATGCAAAGACAGGACATTAACATGAACCAGGGAAAGGAAAATATAGAAAACACCTCCACACATGAGTGCCATGAACACAGATTTATGTGATCTCGTCACAGCAAGAAAACAACATGTATGCCTCCCTCAGAAAAATAATGTGTCGCATTGGATTGAAAGCATGCAGTGGAACGACAGGCATAAAGCTGGCGAAACACACAGGATGCAAATACCCTTTATAGAACCAACAGCTGTCACATCAATCTCAACACGGCACATCACTTGTCAACACGCCAACATGGAAAATCCTCTTAAAAGCGAGGTGCAAGCAAATTAACTGGAGCTCCGATACATGCACATGCATGCACACGGTTTAGGTCCTTTGTCGCTGTTGGGAAGAAAACACCTTTTTCTATGGTCTTTCAGAAATTCTAATAAATGCCTGATTTGTTAGGCTTTGTCGTGTGTCACACAAAGGTAATGGAAATAGATCTACAAAAATAATAACTTTGCAATAAATACAGAGGTTGAAACAAGTGATTAAGTCTGTCTGTAGGTTTTATACATATTCAACTGGTTACAATGGCTAGCGATAATAATCATATATACACACCTGTACATCCAACATGTGTGAACACAGCTTACAACATACAAAGGGCCTATGCATGATGGCAACATGGAGGAAGTAACCCTGCCAAATGTAAATCTACTTTAGCCTATTAAGATCTAAGATTGGATGTGTACATCAATGTTGCTCAAACATTTTCATGCCAAGAATCCCCAAGATTATATGCATTTTGTTGTGAACTACCACGGTCCCACCTCAAAACAATGTCTTCCTGGCCCCAATAGTAATGTTTTGAGTTCAAATTGATTGCTTTAAATATTATCAAATAACAGACATGCTTTTCCAGGGTTATGGCCCACATACAGTATACAGACTATACCTGTACGAATGGACACACCACTTGACAGTAGTGTCTATTATTGTGGACATGACTAATACATCATGTTGCAGGTGTCAACAAGTAGCCAGTGCTGAGCAGCCATTGGGCTTAATGAGCCAATAAGTTAAATTAATAATTGTTCTCATGATGCATGTTCGTATGATGAGTCCAAATCCTTGTGAAACTGCCCAAACTGCCCAAATGTCTTGTGTCTACCTATTTTTCACTAGGGATGCACCAATATGGAAATTTTTGGCCGATACTGATACTGTTATATGCTGATTTTGTTTTTGTTCGTTGTTGATTTTATCCACACCTTTTGTACCAGGTAAACTATACATCTTCAATACAAGAAATAAATCAGAATCTACAGCTTTGTGGACAACAGATGGCCAACCCAACAACAAAGTCACTGCAAACATGCTTATCAAGAACTGCCATTGGTTAACGTCAGTTTTATTTGCCGATAGCGATGTTGACCGATAACAGCAAATATCAGCCAAACCAATGTAAACCAACCAATACATTGGTAGCCTACATCACAAATTTTCAGATATAAGCAACTCAAAGACATTTTGAGCCTAATGGCTCACCCAGTTCAGCGTTGGCTATTCAAAAATAGCAAACATAGCGGATATCTGCTATGTTTGAACATGCTTGAAAAATCTTGAAAGTGTGATACTGATTTTAGAAGGCTTCTTTTCACCTGACAGGGGGGAGTTTCCCTGGTTGAATGTAGCATGTGGAAGGAACATGTTATTCCAACCAGTTCCTGTCCCCCCATCAGGTGACCCAGCTGGCCAGGGGGCAGCATGTTTACTGCATGTTTTTGCGAGGGTACCTAAACTAGTTGACACCGGGAGAACATGCAAATCCCACGCAGAAAGCCTTAATTTTGCCATCCCCGCCTTGGGTATGGGCACTGATGAAGATGCAGAGGAGATCGCCAGCACCCACAGCATCCCTGGCGAGAATCAAAACCAGGACCTTCTGACTGTGAGGCAACATGCCTTCCACTGTGCCACTGTGCCCCTGAGCAATTTAGACATTCTCCTGTCTCATGATTATGTCATATTGACATAAATACATACATTTTCGCGATCTAAATTTAACTTCTAGAGTTTAGGTCACAATCTTTCCCCTGACCGTACTCGGCTAAGTGGTAACCTGAAGCTGTCTATTTGCATAACAATGTTACAGGCAGCCTGTAATATGCTGTTATGAGAGAAAGCCCAAGGGTCAGCCAGGTGCAGGCCCCTGTGTGTCAGTGTTCACATTCATGTTCATGTCAGGGCAAGCTGCCTGTGTTATCCTCAATAATCAAGTCTTTCACAAAAAGTTCAGTCTTTATCATTATATTAGTATTATGCTGCCTCTATCTCCTCCTTGATTTCCATCTCTTTGCTGGCTGTCCACGTTGCAACCAGCTATGGTAGTTAGTCTCTGCTCTTCTTCAGCTTTCTTTACCTTTAGATTTTTTAGATCATAGCCACTCAAAGTTCTAAGACTGGAATGAGAACTGCTCACGCGGGAGGATTCCTTGGGTGAATGCAAACATACAGCTCCAACTCGTGGTTTACTAAGGAAGGCACAGCCTCAGGGGGTAGTCAAATGTTGTCCCTCTTCAAAAACTACAAAATCTCATATCATCAAAAGAGGCTACTTATTTTACACAATGTTAACTTTCGTTAAATGTGTGTCCTCAAAAGCCATCACAACTATTAAATAAATACCGGTACAAAGATAATATTCTTATGGTCGTAGCCCTGCATTCATGCATACTCATGTGCATACTGTATATCTGAGCCTGTGGCCCAAGCAGCCACAGGCTGCAGAAGGAACACTTCTGTTTTCAATCCACAGAAAACACACAATACTTTATCTATCCACACAGGAAATAAAGAAAGAAATAAAGAAAGTCAGAACGACATACTGACAGTATACGGATGCACACACGCAACACACTCACCCACCCAGCAATTACTCCAAGCAACATGGGCTTGTTTGTTTTTGTCCCTAGAGTAAAATTACTCATGCAAAGTTTAAAAACTCCAATTAACTAAATGTATAAAGGATATATTTATATCCGAGATCATTTCCAAAGAGAGATTTATTCTACTACTTTCCGAATTATGCTTGTACCCCATATTAAAGCCAATATAAATTAAGCTTAATCGGCAATGTATCTCTGATTTATTGACCACAACAGGCTAGATTGCCGCATGTTATATTACTCCACCTCCGAAACATGAAATACTCAAAAGAAAAATGACTATAGCCCATCCTAAATCATGAGACACCAAATGAAGCACCTCACTAGCATCCATGCCACAGATATAAAAAGTGTGTCTCCCTCTCCTCCCTTACAGAGAGAAACAAACACCCACATTTATTCTAAATTCACACCAAAGTCTGTCATTCGCTTAACCTCCCTTACAGAAGAACAGCAAAGAGAATCACTAGAATATATTCCACCCACTTATCACAAGAGTGAAAAGCCTACTCTATACATTGTCACAATGGGATGATTCATATAGATTAGAACAAACAACACAGGAGTCCACCATCTATATGTAGTCCCGGATCTCAACTGAATTCAGCAACACAGCTAAACGGTAAAACAAGGCATTAAGTCATTTATGCACAGACCCTGTAAGCAAGATGCATCACATCGTGCAGGGAAAACAAAGCATGACGCATACAGTATTGTATTGGAAAATAATAGCATTTTAGAGGGTAATATATTGTTGATTATGAATGGTCGCAAGTTTGGTGTTTTTACACATGATGAATAACTGGAGCCACACTCCAGTTATTTTCTGTAATTTGACAATAGAATCGCAGTGAGAGCAGGAGAATAAATTGGCTGGCGGCGATGTGCGCAGGCATAAATCGGATGACTGTGGATCCGCCTGGTAATCTGCAATATAGCATGGCCAGGATTTACACAGACAACAAATGAACAAATTAACATTTCATGTTTTCTGCTCCAACCAAACACCCCAACTCTGATGTATATGCGTGAACACTGTTATTATTATACCTGGCTTAGCACACGTTCTACATGAAATTATATAACACATGACAACCTTCCCTAATTATGTACACCCCCATTGCTACACACACACACACACACACACACACACACACACACACACACACACACACACACACACACACACACACACACACACACACACACACACACACACACACACACACACACTTTTAATTATTTATCTTTGCTCACAAGCTGGTTATTATTTATAGCTGAAAGGTAATTCATCAAATACCACCTGTTCGAATGGCCTGTTTTAACAAATTTATGTATATAAGCAGATATTGCTTCGTTTTTTTCCCAATGTGTATACATTTTCGATTTAGCTTTGCTCAAAGCTGGTTATTATTTATAGCTGAAAGGTAATTCATCAAATGACACCTGTAAAATGGCCTGTTTTAATGAGTTTATGTAAATAAGTAGACATGTTGAATTGCAATTAATCTTTGGTCTGCAGTGAGTCAGAATCATTCAGAGGGATGTAATCATGACTGAGATCTCAACCCCACAGTAATGAGATGTTGACAGATGGCGCGTTGGGACGCATGCTCGGTCCTGCCACTGTCGGACTGTGTCATTTATAGTTAGCGGTCGTTGCAGATGATCTAGTGATGCAAAGAGACAATCTGAACCAGATCGGGTCTATGCAGATGTATATACAGGGTAAATAAAATAACAGCTCAATGTGTTAATGTGGGTTGGGTCATGGTAGAAGACAGAGCGCAGTCGCTGCACTCTACTGCTACCTGCCATCACTTACAGTATGCAATATCAGACAGTGCTAGACAGTGTTACACTCCACTGCACTTTGCTGGAGTCATCGCACCTAGACTATCCAGTTCAGGGCTTTGTCACTATTTGCCAATGGAAGGCACGGTAGAAAACGGGCAGATGAAGCCATGTATGGGGTGCACAACACACCTTATATGGTTATGGCTGTGTCATAGTGACATGAGTGTGACATAGCGTGTCACGCCATAGGTCAATTTTAATTTATGCTATTACACAAAGCCATCAGTAGACTTTTTGGATTGATTGACATATGCATTAACAGTTTGGAGAATTATGGTACATTTCAAGTACAACTCAATACAAAGATTGTTATCTGAGAGTGGGTGACCACATGAAAGCATTTCTAGTTGTTTACAGTAGGGCCCACCACTTTCATTTCATCTAAACATCAAATCAAAACAGACTGGTGCCAGACTACTTGGGAACAGAAGTCAGAAACGTCTCTGTTCCTTTTATGCCCATCTTGTCTACTTTGCCCATATTGTATACAGAGATCTCTCTACCTATCTGCCTGTGTCTTTTTTATGCATGGGCATAAAACGAGCTTGTGCTTACATTTTGACACTCATTCAATCCTGTCTATATAGAGCACCGTGTCGGTAACAAAGGAAGTTGAAGATCCATGCCCCATCTGGCTATGCAATACCTGTTATTATTATGTAATATTATTCTCATATGGATATTTCTGTATCTGTCCCTTTATTCCTGTCATGCATGTCCAAATAAGAAGCCTGGTGATAGGCCAAGAATAGGCCAAGTGTTGCATGACGTGTGGAACACACATGTCAACATGTCGAAAGGGTTCCTGAGTATGGAAGATGTGTTACATTTACTGATAAGATAATGCCAGACTCAGATGTTATTATAATAAAATAATTTTACTCTAAATTAGTGCTGGGCTGATATTGGCGATATTGTGCTCCGTTGTCACACGACTCATGTTGCGTGATAAAAAAACATTGCCATATCTGCACTCCACAGACCTAGAGTTTGTCGCTTTTCGCGATCGGTTTCTGACCCCCCAATGTTGCAACTACTGCCACTGGTGGTGAACCAGGAAGTAAAAGTTTGTTCAGTTGCTGACCATGTAAACAGCCAAAATTCCGGTGCTAATAGATGACGGGAGTATGGCTTAACAGACTTAGAAAAGGAAAATGAAAATAGAGAAGTGTACCAACAGAAACCCAGAGAAGAAAATGCATTTCATACAGGGCATTTCATACCCTGTATACCCTTCACGAAATATTCAGATATCGAACAGGCGCTACTATCGCCTCGAACAGCTTTTTTGTGTTTTTCTGTGTCAATGTGGGATTTTAGGTCCCTTGCACCACCATTGCAGAGCGAGACATACGTGCCTGCTTTGCAAACAGTGCACAGTGCTTCACTTTTGTCTCGCCCCGGTCTGAATACAGGGAATTCTTTCTGTAACTCGTCTGTAAACGTGCACTTGCGCTTGGGCATGGTGGTGGAGACTGACAACCACGCTGTTTAGTGTCTACTAACTGATTGACGAAGGCTGCCTGCACTGACTCTGCTCAGGGCTGAGGTCATCGTGCGCAGTGTCCTAGTGCCTGTCGATTTACTGGTCCGATGTAAGCAAAGACGTGTCGGAAAGGAACTGAATGAAAGTAATTTTACAAAAACCGGGACATTTCCTCATTTTCTAAAAATAAACCAGGACACCCAGGACAGGACGTGAAATACGGACATGTCCTGGGAAATACGGACGTATGGTCAGCCTATTTAATGTAATGATTAACAACATTTTTATGAATATAGACAGGAGGGTTGGGTCTGCGTTATATGCAGATGATGGGGCTATCTGGGTAAGTGGGCGAAATACAAATCATGTAAGGGAGAAAATTAAGGAGGCAATAAAGAAGGTAGAGGAGTGGTCGTATAATTGGGGCTTCAAAATGTCAGTGAGCAAGTCCTGCTACAGTATATGCTATTCACAAAAAAGAAAGGAGTAGGAAGTCTGGAGTTATACAGTGTTGGGCAGTAACTAATTTTAGATTACATATTACTGTAATATTATTACTTTTGCTCCAAAAAGTAAAGTAACGAGATTACTCTGCAAAAATGGGTAATAAGTAACGCATTACTTTGCAAGTAACGCCAAGTTACTTTTTTAAAATGAGCTTCTTGTTGCATGCAAAAATAGAACAGATTTACAAGTTATCGACAGGTATTGTAACAACAGAGATGTGCAGTAGATTGTAAGCAAATCGCTTGCTGCTTTATTTTGTTTATTTTATTTTTAAATACAAGACCTCAACTGCCTTTGACTTTTTAAACTTTCACGATTGTTTTCAAAGAGACAGATTTTGTTGGCTTTGTTTTCAGGTGCAGTTTGTGGGATTGGAGACTATTATTATTCCAATAAATTGGATTCAGTTCTAAAAAGAGCTCGCTAAACAGATTATGTTGTACATCTCTATTTTTTCAAAGGTGGTGTTGAGAACTTGGGAAAGTAATAACGTAATGTAATATATTACTCTTCGATTCCAGTAATAAGTAAAGTAATGATATTACTTTGTCTAAGGGGTAACGAGTAAAGTAAAGAAGTTACTTTCCTAAGTAATATTGACCAACACTGGAGTTATATGGGGAAAGTATGGAAAAGGTGGATCACTTTAAGTATCTGGGCATTTGGCTTGATGAGAGAGGGACATGGAAAGTGCATGTAGAGAAAGTAGTGAGTAAATGTAAAAAGGTCAATAATTTAATGAGAGCAATAGTTGGGAAAGAATGGGGGGGCTGACAGGCAAGCGTTAATGTATATATGCAGGGCCCTGATGAGGTCAAAAATAGACTATGGATGCTTTGTGTATGGTGCTGCATCCACAACGCACCTAAATAGAATAGACAGGGTGCAAAATAAGGCTCTTCGAATCTGTGCGGGTGCAATGAGTACAACACCGATCAATGCACTACGGGTAGAAGTAGGTGAACCCCCCACTGATCTAAGGAGTGATAAGCTGTTGCTCACATATTGGAGCCGCCTCCGGGGCTGTGGTGAGGAAAACCCCACCAAGGAAGTAATACAGAAATGCTGGGAATACAGCAAATTCAACAGTAGAGGATTTGGCTGGGTTGCAAACAGTAAAGCAGGCAAATTCAATATAGAATCCATACCTCTTTATATCACCTACACCAAGGAGCAATATCCCCCCATGGCTGTTTCCAAAGACTGGGAAAAGGATGAGATAGGGCAAAGGGCAAGCAACTATGTTAAAAACAAGTTCTACAGTTTTGTACAAATATACACTGACGGTTCCAAAGATGATAAAGACAGAGTGGGCACAGGGATCTATATACCAGACATGAATGTGACCATAGGTAAGAGAATCAGTTTATACCTCGGAAATGGTGGCTGTGATAATAGGCTTACAGTGGGTAGAAGACGTCAGGCCGGACAAAGTAGTGGTGTGTAGATTTGGTATCAGTGCTGTTAAGACTGCAGAGCCTAAAATCAACTAGAGAGGACTTAGTCATCAATCTTTGTTTAGGTTACATAGGGTACGTAGGGGTAAAAGTATGCTTCTGCTGGATTCCTGCACACGTGGGTGTAGAGGGAAACGAGAAGGCAGCTAAAATCGCCAAAAGTGCGGTAGAGAAAACCGAGGAGCAATGTTCCAGAGGATTTAGTTTACTGTTGTTTTACCCTGGGTAAAATGACCCAGGGTAAATATCACAGTGTAGGAGTCGCACTACATACTCCGGTACAGTAGGTGGCGGTATACACCTTAAAGCTATTTGGTTGCAACCCACCATTAACCCCAAAGAAGAAGATCATGTAAACAAGTAGGCCTATGTGCCATGGTGCTGGGTGTATGGAACAACATGCCAAAGTTAAACATTATGTAAACAATGTAGGCTCACACTGGGATTATGTTAAACATGGTAGATCCTCCACTCTGTGTCTACTTATTAGGTGAGTGTTTAATTCATTGTATTAATTTGACATTAGTAGGGTATGAATCATCATACAGCTGCTGTTATACTGTCTCTTACTGCAGTTGTGCCATTATGTCTTATAAATGTTCTAGGTCACATGTTTAGTGGTTGAGTGTGGACTGTGATTATGTTATTTGGTGTGTTGACATGCTTAGTATTTCATGTTTGGGTGATGTGGATTTGTTGGTTGGGCACTGCAGTGTGCAAAGTAGCACTATTCATGAATGAGTTGATTCAGCCAGGTGATTCTGAGTCTACTGTGATGTTCGCTAGTTTCTCAGTGACACTGAGAAACAACATTTATGGGTTCATTTATTGTATTCATTGTCTTAGAGTATTGGTTGTAGTTGGCTTTGTTAGGAGGAAGACAGATTGATAAGATTTTTATTTGTTGTAATTCATGCCGTCACAATCAAATGAGAACTCCTTTGTTGGTGATTGTCCAGCATAGCTGGCGGAACAAGGGGGCATGCCAGGTGTATTGTCGGTCATGTCGTCCAATAAATGGTTCATTCAGTTGTATTAGGCTATAGTTACTATCACCATGGACCTATATGTGCTACTGAATGAAACATATGGCAAACGATAGTGGTGCTATGTCAAGGGAAAGAATATAAATATAGAAATAGGAATAGAAATGTTGTCATTTTTAGGTAGTTTAGGAGCTTTGTCAGTGTTGTCCACCATTCAATTGAATAAACAACGTCAACCACATATACTTCTTATTGAACATTATACCAATTATCATAAGGCTCCTGGTCTAATGGTCCACCTGGCCTGAGAACTCTGTTCTCTGTTCCTGGCCATTATTTAGGTAGTGCACACTGTACACACATTCTGGATGCCTTTGGCAGAGTTCAAATCAATTAGTAAGCTCATATATCTTTCTTTTTATAGGAAAAAATACTTTGTTGGCTTTTGTATATCACTGGGCGGGCGTGCTTAAATCAAACTACAGTTACGAAAACTAGATCAGCACTCATTAAAGTGCAAACGTTGCGCACAAATAGACCATGGCCTACTGTACTTGAGTACGTGAGTGGAGCAAAACAAGCAGAGAGCAAGTACCCTGCCACCTCCAGGTGGCAGGGTACCGGTAATACTCTCAACAATACTTATACAGTAGGAATCTTTTAATTATGTCTCCATCACGTCACCACTACAACCGACCAATCGACCGCCGTCTGCCAACCACCGACCACCTCCAGTTTAACTCCCGTGCTCCTGCGTGGATCGGTTTTGTATATAACTGGTTTTGCTCCAGCCAGAAGTACGACTGGCACATCCTGCACAAAGGAGCACATGCCAAAGTCTATTCCCGAGGGGCTGTGCACACTATTGAAACAAAATCGATCTCTCTGTTGCGAGAGAGGGGGGCAAAGCGGCTCACAATTCATTTTCAGAGGGGTCACAGAGTAGCTCCGCTCCTTGGCTGTTCTACCCACTCCCCCCATGGAGCAGGGTTGCTCTGAAACCCAGTGACTCCCGGCCCTTCAGCGTCCATTGATACATCCTACAGTACCCAGCACGTGGTGTAAAAGGAGAAGACATGCCACGCCATCTATGGCCCTGCCATTGTGGTTAACCTGAACAGACTCCAAACATGTAATCACAGGCTGCGCCCGATACAAACCTTCCTCAGAAGCTTTTTTATTTAGGACCAGGGACGAGGGCATTGCTGCAAGGCACTGAGTTGGCCATCCGATGACACACAAAAGACAGACTATTGCTGCTAGGGCTCCATTTCCGTGCAACCAACTACTGCTGGGAATCAGACAGACAACTTCAATGTCCACTTTCTTTGATTTGTTTGTGGCTATATTATGCCTATATTATGCCTATATTGATCGAGTTATAGTGAAGACAAATAGGAAAGAGGAATAGAGAGAATAGAGTACGTGGCATGCACTTAATGCATCCTTTGACCCAGTAAGCGCCTCTCGATTTCCGCTTTTAAAAGTTTTTAAAGTCCCTAGACTTGACTGCCACAAGACATGAAGTCTGAAAGCCAGACAAAAACATGTATTTAGGTGCACTTTTTGTAATATCTATGTATTAGCATGGTCGTGAACTTGTTGAAACCCTGATCGCACAGCCTGCATTGGAAGGGTTTATCGACAGCACATGGAAGGTGGTGGTGGTGGTGCGTGTTCGAGTGGAACAACTTATCAGCAGTCTTCTCCGGGCAATGGGGGTGGGAAGGTTTTTGTCCTGCAGGCTGCAGGGCACATTGCTGCTGTGACTTCAGGGAAGTGTTTTGTCCGTGTCCGTGTGACTTCCGGGAAGCCTTTTGTGCAGGCTGGACAGGTTGTTTGTGTGACTTGTGGGAGGTTTTTAGCCCGGCTGGATGAGCACGTGGCTTCTGTGACTTGGGGGAGGGTTTCACTTCAGGGTGGTGACGTCGTTGGTGCGTCCTCAGCTGGTCCGACCGTCTGAAGCTCAGGTCGCACTGCGGGCAGGAGAACGGCTTCTCCCCGGTGTGGATGAACTTATGCCTCTTCAGGTTTGTGGCCTCGTTGAAAATCTTGTCACACATATTGCAGGAGAATTTCTTTTCGCCCGTGTGGGAAGGTTGACGTCTCTTCGGCGCGGGCGCTATGGAGGCCTTGGGTGCTACGGACGCCTTAGGTGCTAAGGACGCCTTGGGTGCTACGGCCGCTTGGGGTGCTATGGAGGCCTTGGGTGCTACGGACGCCTTGGGTGGTACGGCCGCTTGGGGTGCTACGGAGGCCCTGGTTGGTACGGAGGCCTTGGGTGTCTTGCTAGGCGGCTCGCGCTTGACAGGCTTTTCTCCCCCAGCGTGGGTGCGTCGATGTACCTTCAATTTGTCCAGCCGAGTAAAACCCTTGCCGCAGTCCTCACAGCGGAAGGGTTTTTCGCCGGTGTGTCGATGTCGGTGGGCCTTCAGTTTGTCCAACCGACCGAAAGCTTTGTCACAATGTTCGCAGCGAAAGCGCTTCTCCTTGGTGTGGACAAGCTGGTGTCTTGCCAGCGTGCTTGAATCACCAAAGGTCTTATCACAGAGTTTACAGGCTTTTTTCTCTTTGGCGTGGACTAGCTGGTGCCTCTTTAGCGAAGCTTGCCGATGATAGGTCTTGTCACAGGACTTGCAAGGGAAGGGATTTGCTCCCGTGTGGATACGAGGGTGACTCTCCGGAGTGGTAGCCTTTACTTCGCCTCCTGGCTCACCTAGAACCTTGGCAAGCTGTTGACAAGTATTGGATATTGTTTCATCTCTGTATTCTTGTTCCTGGTTGGCCATGTTCTGACCAGTCACTGATGAGATCCGTAAGTCACTCAGAAGCATTTTGAGGCAGTGGCGCGTGTTGTCACTTGTCGTAGAGCTTTTATTTCAAAGGAGCAACTCACCGGGCGCCTTCGGGTGTGTAAACGTCTGGTCTGTCCCTTTCTATAGCCTTCTGGATTTACACGTCAGCTAATATATGGATTTCAGGCCAGTCCATTTCTACCATGACGTCATACCTGAAACGCTGACTTTCTGTGTCCCCTTTATGACTGCTTGATGCTGTGTGTGACGTCATCCTAATGACGTCACACAGCAAAACAACAATTCTTCTTCCTGGCCTTCACAGCCCATACAGCGAAACAATCCAACATTGCACTCCAAATAGTTGTCAACCTCTGTCTCTCCAGCACTTGGAAATGATAACCCAATTATAAGCAGTCAAAATTGTAACAGGAACATTGAAATGGAACAAAATTGAAATAGCCTGATTAAAATTGAAGCTGATCAATGGCTATGTTGTCCTGATTGCCTGATCGACAACCCACCTGAAATAGCATTTTCAGCTGGCCAGTTAGCTACACAATGCTAGCACGAGGCAACGGCCTTGTGACTGCGGTGGGTATCAAAATTAGCATTTCAAAACGTTTAGGGAGGTGCGTTTCCTAAAACGTGGTCTATAATGTAAAAGAGGGGGGCATGGCCAGGGCATGTCAGTGCACTTTTAAGAGCCAGAGAGATGGAGAGACTGTAATGATAACTATCAGAAAATAGACCTTTCAACAGAGCACTTAGTATGAAGCCAGGACAGGTTGCACTGACAAGTATAGTGAAAAGTGCTGATCGACGAGCGTCTCACATTGGCAAGATCACTCATATTAGCTGAAGATCAGCTACATTCAACTCTTTCTTGCCTCTTTCTTAAATTATTACCTGACACTTAGGTCTCTCCAGTCGGCATCAGCCGAAAGGGGATCATCTCCAGGGTCTCTGATTTGAGGAACAAAGTGATGACACACTTCGGCGGTCTATACATACATACAGCTCGCACACGCATGCCCACAACAAGACACACACACATACACGACACACACACACATAGCCTACACATTCCGACAGGCAGGCTGTGTCTCACTGCAGTCATCGCTGTCGGAGCTGGGGACCTCCACTGACATGGCGTCCACACTGCTAGCCCCGCCCGCTGTCCCACCATAGGGCATCATGGCTGCCATGGACGGCGGAAGGAGGTGGCTTCCTGTGTACGGTTATTATTAGAGTTAAAGGTTGTATAGACAACTTTTAAAGGGGAATTCCACCCATTTTCAACATTTTACTATTAAGTCATTAATATACCTTAGAGGTATTGTGTGGACATGATAAAAAAATAATAATTTCCCCCATTCTGTGTTTCCTAGAAATGGAGGTCTGAAAAAAGAAATCATTAACATGCTTGATGACGTCATCAAGTTGTGTTTCACCAGGTTAATGATTTTTTCTTTCAGACCCAAAATTTCAGACCATATTCCAGATAAGATTTCCATGTGTACCCTCTCAGGAAAAAATTGAAAATGGGTGAAATTCCCCTTTAAGCAATTATTAATAAATAAATAAGTAAATACAAAATAATATACTATATATAATTTGTTTTGCCTTTGGAAGTTCGTTTCACAACCCCAAAAAAGAGAACAAAAACAAATAACCTAAAACAAACAGTTTAAACAAATATATAAAAAAATCAAATCAAAAAAATCAAATGAAATAACTATAACTAGCAAGACCACTTATATAACTAATATACGTCAAGTACAAAAACTAAAAATAAACTATATAATAACCTTGTCCTGCACCCCGGGGTGGGGCTGCTGGGCTGAGGATGAGGCTGGGGGTGGTGGCATTGGGGGACACGGCGCCCGTCGGGGAGGTGGGGGACAGCCGTGGGAAGTAGGCGGAGATGGTCCGGATGGGCCGGATGGGGCCAGGACAGACGTCGATGGCCATGTTTTCCTGGATGGAGATGCTGAGCTTCTTTCCCCTGCGCACCGTCATAGAGTCTAGAGTAGAAGCAACAAGGGCAGCATGTTTTGATTTAGTGTAAGCCATACTCGTTTGAATGAAATTTAGTTTTGGTCATATTTTAAACAAAAACACAACATAAAGGATTACCCCCAGTGTCCCTTACGCACTAGGGACACTGGAGAGTGGAGATAATGTCATAAGGTTTTAGTAAACTAATTCTACAGTTAATTTTGTCAACTAAAGATTAGCTTTATTGCATAAAATGCCTATTAGTCTTGATGAGCTATTAGTCTTATTTGACAAAATCAACAGTGAAGACCAGGAAACCAAAGTGAGATCCAAATTACACATTTCGCTTGCCAACAATAGCCAATCCACAAGCTATAAGCTTGTGAATTGGCATATGGCGGGTTTATAACCTTCCACTGTCCATAAACGCTATCTTACAGCGATGCAACCCACTATCTATTTTGCTGGACGTGTGGTCCCTTCCATGGGCAACATTTCACTGAGGTTAATAGGTAATACATAATGGATTTGGCGCAGTCTTCTCTCAAAGGCAATAGCAAGTGGCACCGTGATTGGTTTCATTATTGTAACACTGTAACCACACCTATGCATAATGTAAGCGGAGGTGTAGGCTGGGGTAGCAAAAGCTAGCAATTTCTGCACAATACAATACCCAAATTATGGATGTAGTGTCTCTGACGCAAGATAGGTTCTCTCGGCTATTTTTGGCATGCACAAATACGTTTCAAGCATTTTATTTGATTCTCTGTGTAGTGTTCTCTGGTTAAATGAAGGATAAACAAAATAACATGGATGCAAACAGGCAAGCCACCATTGGAGGCGCACAGTAGAGCAGGTATAATTTGATTCTGTGGCCTATTATATCTGATTTATACTTCTGAGAACTGATTCATACTTTGACCTATAATGGTGTCTATCACCGGAAACATTTGCTGTACAACCTCACAACACAAGCAGACGCAATGCAGTTTTTGAATAGGGCACGCTTAGAAGAATGATTAAAAGGATGAGTGAGATTATTGCACACTAGGGATTCTAGATACAGTACTTCTCATTGTTTTCTCTTTCCTTCCTTTCATCTCCTTCCTTCTTTCGTTTCAGAAATTTCCTCATTATTGTTATTATTTATTCCGTCAGTCAAAGGACTGTTTTTGGGACTTTTCCTGAATGTGTCTTTAAAATTCTTCATGTAGGAATTGCAAGAGTATCTATCAACACATGCCTTTTTGTTACCTCAACCACTTAATTCATTTAACAACTGGAATCCATGGTGAAGGATGCTCCCAGACATGTGGTCAGGTCATCCTATGTTAAAATGGGCTATAGGCACACCGGCTGGTGAGTGGGCGGCACACTGACTCATTGTGACCTTGTAGATCTGCTATTTCTGCCAGAATATGGAAGATAGGGTTGCCTATACAGTAGTGGGTTAGCATAATGTTTGTCAATATTGTAATAATAGTATACATTAACTGTGATTCTCTGTCTGTCAATCACTGTGCTGACAGACAGAGAATGAGCATTTACTGTGTTAATGTATTGCACAATTGACTGGGAACTTCGTTCTTAAAATTGTCATAACATTCAATTGACCGATCAGGTACAGAGATCCCATATGGACATACAGTACAATGGACAAGGACTTAGAGACACAGAGATGCTTTGCAACATAGATGTGGGCAGAACCACTAGATGATTAAAAGTTATTACTGTCGAGCCAAACGGTCTTAATGATTCAAATGAAGTGGGATAAATTAATCAAACTAATATACAGTAACAACAAGTTGTCTATTGTGACCTGTATGATCTGCATTGTGATCTGCATAGTGATTTTGACTATACCTGACGGCTGTGTGTATGTGCCATTAGTAGTCCTGGTTCAGAAATCTCAGAGCCTGTGTTTCAAGCTGAAACATCAATACCAGTTCTGTTTCACTGCACTGGGTGCTGGACTGGGTGTTTAATAATTTACAGACGAGTCCTGCAACCACTTCAGCCAAGGTATGTGCTTTGAGTTGATTCATTACTGTGCCCCAAAAATGTGATCTTTCTGTGAGGCTTGAAGCACATAATTATAACCTACTTTGCATCTAAAGAATAATTTGAATTATGCATGGTGATTCTTGCCTGTGTTTTCCCATTTTAAATGCAGGTTCATGTAATATAAACTTTGTTCTTTCCCCCCTACAACGGTCTCTAGGATACTTTCTATAATTAGTTTTTTGTAGAGACACTTAGAGGATCACAGTACATACAAATTCAAGACCTTGTTGCAAAATAAACACTGACTAACCCGCCACTTTGCATCGGTTCAGGTAATTAAGCGGTAGCAGTAATTAGAATGTGAATCCAGACATAGCCTATAGAACATGTACTGTCAGAGAACCACAGAGCAAGAAACGCAAAACAAACACTCTGAAGAATGCTTTTTGCAAAAGCCTTTGTTTTTAACACTGTGGCTGTGAAAAAGACCCTCACACTGTCTTCAATTGCAGTGAAAAAAATAGTAAACCAGTATTGTTTCAGTTATAGCCTTTTTTGATTATGGTATAAGGCGGTCGAACCAGGCAGAAAGTTTGTCAAACCTTTTCATGTCAAGGACGCGACATTTTTCTTTTTTTGTATTCCTGCATTTTACCTGTGTATTTGTGAAATTCTTTCAAAAATGTGTACATTATTACATGATTGCAGGCACTAGCCCTCGAACATCTGGCTTTCGGAGAATACGTCAAGCTTTGACCGGTCGTTTTACCAGTGGTACTTCCAGCTGTCCTCTCACTCTGCTCTGCTCACACAAGGAATAATAAAGCAGACTCATTTTAACGGTCTACGTGTAGATTGTGAATGACAAAGCATGAGAATTGTGTCTTTGCCTCACATGTAGGATGTAACTAAGTAGGCCAGCATTTACTCAAGAAGTCTATCGTACTTAAACACAGTGTTGACGTACTATTACTTGCTATGCATACCCCAGTTATTGTACTTTACCACTAATCATTTGACATCATCCTTAGTTACTAATTACTAGAAGATCTACACACTCAGCATATCAATTAATTCAGATCATTGAGGTCAGATCAACATAATGGAATGTCAGGATTGGTGAGCTCAATATGTGGAGATCTAAGGGTGGCAGTGGGGACAGTGTCTTCAATGCACGCTCCACCCTGTTATGCAAGACCCCTTATACAGTTCCTATTGTCAGAGCAAGAGGCATTGATGGGCTGGTTCAGGTCTATGTATATGGCATAGTAGCCAGTTTAAGATCCTCCGAATTGGGACGTATGACGCCACCTGCAAATCATTTGGTGCTTGATGTATAAGCCTTACGGCCGTCGGAGCCTCTCCTCCGACAGCAAAACGTAGCTTTTGGCGTGCTTTTGTTAACAACGTGGACAGGACGGACGCTGTAGCGTCACCATGGAAACCAGAGACGCCGGTGGAAGAGGTGGACCCCGTTGGCATCGCCTGCTTTCTTAACTATGTTGGGCTTCTGTGGCGACTGCGATGGAGCACGCCCACGTGCTCGCTGTGTCGACTGCTTTCCCTATTATTATGTATTATTATGTTATTATGTGGAGGAATGATTTGAATTATTGCTATGTGATGATGAATTCACAAAAATAACTGTTGTCATTGACAGTGGTGGAAAAAGCACTCACAATTTTGTTGTTTTCTTAAAATTTTATCTCCATCAGGCGCCCCAGCTGTTCACGGGGAGGCAGTTTAGAGACCAACATTACAGCATGTTTTTGTGAGGGTATCTAGTCTAGGGGCCACGGGGAGAACATGCAAACTCCACCCTTAACGTCTTTACTGCTTTACTACGCTACAATGCCACCATTAGTTTTCATTATATGAACCTTCAGTTTCTTTCCACATCATCGCTGAGCGGTTACTCTTTGCCTGTCAATAAAAACGTTGGATGTCGGCATCCGAAAATAGCTTGCAAAGCATTCCAGCTTCAAAAGAGTTTTTGAGATACAGCCCTTGGAAAATAGTGCTTTAAATACAAGTACAATGGGATGGAATGGATTTACAATTATCACAGCTGAAGATGTGATCAACAGCAAGGGAAATGCTAAAAAGTAAGCAGACAGCCGTCTATGATACTGTATATATCTCAAAAAGCAACGTGACGTACTTACATTAGCTGTAGCCTTGCTACAATTGGAACAACAATTAAGTAAAGGTATGTAAGTACAGGTATAATAGAATAGAATAGAATAGAATAGAATAGAATAGAAATACTCAACAAAGTGTCCCATTTCACAAGTTCGGGGTTGTAGATTGTCTATTTTAAAAGGTCGAAATGTATATACTGCATGATTGAAGTGTTTAATGTAAGTTTTCAAATAAACGTAGAGTAGTAAAAGTACAATATTTTGATCTGAGATACAGTGTAGTGTATATATATTTCATGTACAGTAAAAGAATTGGAAATACTGAAGAGAAGTACAAACTACAAATATGTCAACACTTGAGAGTAAACACCTTTAGTTAATGGCCCATTTGAAAGATTTGGTACTGTCAGTTTGTGTGTGGGCAACAATATAAATATATATAAATGATCAGCCTAATACAGTGCACACTCACTCACGCATGCATGCACACAGGGTGAAAAGTGAAAACATGATATTGTGCCACTGATAAACAATGCTGAGTTTTCTATTCCAAGTCCCTTTGTCTCATACTTTCTTTGTGTTGAATCTTTATTTGAACCATGCTTTGCGGAATCCGCCTAAGGTGAGGTGCTGTGCGGGTAATCACTTTTTAATGGATCACCCAATACTGGAATGTGTTTCCTTTGAGTTCAAGCACGGGGGTTCATTGGACCTCAAAGGCTATTATCGGAATAATGCAATCCTTTTATGACTCAGTGGTGTCTCATTTTACATTCAGAGTATTTTCCTATAAACATTTCATTACTTCATGTGTTCCTGCAGTAAGCAGAGCATTTATATTCTCGTTGTATTCATTCTCATAATGAGCTCAATTACAGTGAGCCCATTTTGGCGGCAACCCCCCAGGCATATTTACAATACATCTGTAGCTGCAGCAGCACCACTTAAACCCTATGGTTGACTGGAGTCCCTTACGGCTGTATACTACTATAATGACTGTCAACATCTGCTGGCTGCAGACATTTTCTGGAGGAAATGGGTGAGACATTAGATGCATCTAGTGGCAACAGCATCACATTTAAATCACTTATCATAAACAAATGGGTCTAATTTATAGTACATACATATACTACACATAAAGGCTATCAGTGTAAATGTAGCCAAGTGGAAAAGGTGTCTGCATTTCTATGTTTATCCACCATGTGGCACTGTCACTTTAAGACGGTCACGTTCTGAGGGGTCAGGGGTTACACTAAAACTGACAACTGTCATGAGTAAAGAAGAAGCAGCCTGTGTTTGTGTTGTGGTGAGCCCATGAAGAGACTTTGATGGTAAAAATACTATACTTTCAAATACACATGTAAACGCATTCTTGGTGAACTATAGTCTTTCATGCGGCTATGTCAAGATGAATAAGGTTACTTCATACATGTTGATGGTTTCAGATTGTAAACAAGAAGAGGTGCAAGCCGTGAACTAACTAGTACTGTAGTTCATTCAAGTTGATTGTGTTTCTCTATCCTCTTTGTAATGCAAGTACTGCTTATTGGTGTGTGATTTCTACATGTTGTAAGTTAATTGCACATCTGTTCTCACCATAGAGGTTTTGCTTATATTGTTGAGGAAAAAGGGTGAAACTTTGCAGGCAGTGGTTTCTCAGAGGGTGATTTGGCCATTCATTCACTGTTTGTGGTGAGTTGAGTTTTACCTCACCATTTAATATACATTTTATTTTGTTTTGTTTTATTGTAATGGCACATATGATTTAATTTTGGTATCTTTGTTTACCTAGATAGAGCCACTGCCGGTTTAGAATTGTTTTATGTGACAGGTGCATGCCAAAAAATCTAGAGATCTAGCGGCAGGAGAAATGTAGAGGGTGTGAAATTACTGTGAAATATGGACTAAGTTATGTAACTTTGAAAATTAACTTTTGACAACTGAGTGAGTTTCACAACTTCGGCATGCTCCTTTTTCTATCACTTGATACTGGTACTGCTGTCCCTACAGTCTGATACAGTACACAGTACTTTTGAGCGTTGCCTGCCTAGTTACTCCAACTACCAGCTCTGTGTATTTGTCTGTCCGTCCATCCATCCGTCCGTCCGACCCGCATTGACCGTTATCAAGCGATAATTCCCTGGAGGCTGCTTAGCTGTTCTTATGGACAGCAGGGCGACCTGCTTGCAGTTATATTTAGGGTTAGGGTTAGAAGAGGCGAGTATATTGGCCAAGATGACCGCAATAAAGTAGACAAATGTGCATTAAATGGACTGCATCGCGACACGCTCACGGTGCAGCCGGGGGGCGAGGCTGAGGACGCTTATAAACAAGGTCGGCTGGCAACCAACATGCCTGGTCAAGGAACTCAGCGTACAGTGCAAGTACAGTATGACTTCAGTACAGTACAAATATTAAAGTTAATTGAACAGTATTTGTTGTACGCGTACAGTACGGAGTAGAGTTCAGTATGCATGCAGTTCAGAGTAGTTGCAAAGCTCTGTGTTGCTGTATTGCAGTTGTTCCACAATGTTGTGGCGAAAAGAGAGCTGAACCAGAAGGCAAAGCTCTCTGACTACTGCGCAATGTACATCTATGGTCCTATACCTAAAGAATAAAGGTAGCGAATGCAGACGGCCAAAATAAGGGGTCTTGGGTCTCCCTTAGAGATAGGGTGAAAAGCATCTGGTTAGGATGCCTCTTGGGTGGGGTCTCCCTAGGGTGGTCTTTGAGGCGCGGTGCCCACGTGGAAGACAAGCCACAGGAATCACATCGACTGACTGGCCTTGGAAAACCTCAGTGTGTGTGTGTGTATGTGTGTCGACAATCAGTCACCACTTGTAAAGCTCAATTCCTAAAAAATCACTTCATGTCGAGTCTTGTCGACACATGGAATGGATAGTGATCATGCAGGGTTCTAAAAGACACAGCCAGTACATTTCTCTATGACTTTGAGCCACTATTCATGTGAGTTTCAACAAAAGATTTGAGACAAGCTTTTAATCTAAGTTCTGTCATTGTGACTGTACAGAGCTGTCAGTGTCCTCAGATGCCAGTCGTCTATGGATGTCTGTGCAAGTTGTTCGGATATAATGGCTTCAGTTGCAGAAAGAAAAGATACGCTATGATGGGATTTTAAATACCATTGTAGGGTGCTTCCTACATTAAAGACAATTAGGTGGTGTTGTGAAGAAGGAGACAAAGAAACACACACACACACACACACACACACACACACACACACACACACACACACACACACACACACACACACACACACACACACACACACACACTACTGATGTTGTTTTTTTGCTACAGCCTCTTCATGGAGTTTCAAATGACATCTGGTGGGTGAGGAGATGTGAATATTTAGGTAGCCTGCAGCAACATCACAACAACTGCACTAAAACAGCATTTCCAGGCAGGAAGCTCCCTGGAGTGGTCTTAAACACAAGAAAAACTCTTGTGCGTTTGCCATTATGTTCAATTATACTGTGACTATAGCGGTTTTCTGAAGTAGCAGCAGCTACTTTATCTTAGCTGAGTTCCTACTATAGCCGACAAGTAAATACAAAAACACTTGACGTCGACAGATGGTGAGTGAACTAAAGCAGTAACGCGCCGTATCACAAAAACTGAATTTAGACATAAATGTCCACCACAAGCCAGTGACAACCCCTAACTACTATCACTACTATCAAGTATACCTGCTTTAACCTACTATACCTACAGTGTACTTAAACATATGTTTTCAGTTTTGTTGTACTTATTCAAACATTGTCCAAATCATTTAAATGTTGCTGAGATTATTTTGGCAGACCAGTTAATCTCCAGTCCAGTCCTATCAACACTGTTTTGTGTTGTTGTTGTTGTGTTGATGGTGAGCTGACTCACCTCCCAGGACATCATCTAATGGGCAGCATAATATTAATAACACCCTTGTTCATTTTACTATTTCTTAAATTCAATTTCTATTATTAATGCTATCACCAGTAAGAAAGCTGAGCCTGAAAGCCTGAAACCATACCCTAAGGATCAAAACAGGTCAGCGCCATATATGGAGATCAAAGGGTTTAAGGTTTGAGGTGAGATGTAGAGATCAGAGATGTGGGCAAAATATTGATGACAAGGCATAATATTTATGATGGGGGTGTGACCACTAAACAAACAACTACGATTCCATAGTAAATGTGACATGTGGTCGCAACACCGCAAGTCAAGAACTGTGATCAGCAGGTATGTTGTTATTATCCACCGGCCAATGGGGGAACAGTATCCTTGTTGACATCTAAGGAATATTTGCTCACATTATTAGTAGCAGAATGTGTGTGCCCTGCTTGCGCACAAGTAGGCGATGTATGGCCTACATGACCTGTAGGCAAGCTGCATTTCTAGTTATTAACTGCATTTCTAGCATATAGAATGCGAGCGCCTTTCGGCAACAGTCTTCCTCACACCAGATTAAGAAAAAGTGCTTTGGTTGCATTTGCATATTCTCAGAGGCTAATAGCACTGAGGAGTTTTACAGACTAGTGCACGTGCAAAGTAGACCTGGCGTTGCCACAGTGGGTTCCTTAAGTACTGAACGCCCAGTAATTGAAGGGGCCTTGACGATGCCCAAAGCTTCTTTTATCTGGCGAGATAGACAGAGCAGAGTGTGCCAATAGGCTGTTCCAAGAAGGAGCCAGCTGGCTGTGGTTAAATATCCAGCTATTGTGTGAAATAAGGATCTTACAGGAGCATGTAAAAAGGAGAGACAGCAATTGAGACTCACTGCAACGACATCACAGTCCGTTCACAGACCATGGAGAACCAAAAAAAAAACACAAAAAGCTGATATAGACAGTTTTGGGCCCATATTATAGGCTGGTGCATTTGTGACATCAAACATGACCAGAAAGGCTGGTCTCTTGGCAAAGGCAAAGGTATCATTTGTTTTATTACATTTATTTATTTTTTTGATCTCTCATGCCTAAATACCCTACTGTTTCGTGCAGGGGATTTAAACATGCTAATTGTGGTGAAAAAGGGGTGTACGGCAGTATGTGATTTCAGGATTGTTATTACAACAATAATTATCAAAGCTGCATCCTGCTCGGAGGAGTTTGTGCAACACATGGAAAGGCATAAATTGCAACAAAGGGCCAGAAGAGCAAATTTATGGTCAAGGTGTCAAGACGCATGACCTACAAATACATGCTACATGTGTGTATCAAATTGCATAAATGCATATTAAACTGTATTGGCATCCTTTCTGTTCTATCTGTCCAACATTTGGAGATTTCTTAGCTGAGAATCTTTTGGTTGTCAGGCATACCAAGCCAGCATCTCTAGAGCAGAAGTACAAAGGGCATTGCTGGCAGAAGGATTTACATTTCGGTTGGACACTTCAAAGTGATGCAGGTTGGGGGGAAACATGGAAGACCAAATCCCCTGCTGTCGTCTGATGTAAAAATGTACAACAGAATAAATATATATTGAGTCACCATTACTGTTACGGACATCCAAAACACACAACAGTTTGTGGCTGTACAATTTGAATCCTGTTTATAATTTTGACTAGAAAACATGACGGGTGAGTCTAGCACCTTTTCATGGTTTACTCTCTGCAACTATTTAAAGGCTTGATGGAATTTAAAAGAATGTCACAAAATATGGACATATGAAACAATAGATGATATTATACATTTTCTTGTATTCCTTATCAATAGTTAGCAAGTATTTTGCATAACTACAAAGGCTACAGGTGTGTAGGAAAAGAGCAGATGAGGGCAGATGAAAGGAAAGAGCTCCAGCACATTGTCTTTGAATGCATGAAAAAGTTTTAATGGGAATACAACAATGCTTCGTCTATTGGACTTTCATTAGGTTGTCTTAAGCCTTAAGATAACCTGACAACCATTGTTGTATTACCATTTTCAATCTTTTTTGTTGAAGACAGAGTGCAGTTTCTTTCAATGTGTATTCTTTATCAAAGTCTCTAAAAGACAATCTTAATTACTTCCTTTCAAACAAAAAGGTACTGCAGGATGACATATGGGCAGAACCTTATGAATAAATAAGACTCAGTTCGACTGGCAATGGCAAAAGTGTCAGTACAGTAATATTATGCATAACATTTCATGATTTTTATTAAAAATTAACATAATTAGAAAAGGCCTCCACCAGGACAATTGAGATGTTTGGGCAACCTTTTTAGGATTAATATATGAAAATGTTGGGCATGTGTCTATAGAGGGAGTTGCCGAATTGCATAGTATATGAATATCGGTATCAATGGTAGCGCCACCATGAGACTGGCTTGAATTACTTTAAGTGACATTTGTTCCTAAGCTTGGTGGGAATTTTGTGCATATTTTGATGGAAATTGCACGCTACGTCCATGATTTGTTGTCTGGTGCAAGCCAGGAATGGAGCTTTTGCCAGTCATCCAGTTTTCATATGAAAACTACACTTCCTAGAGTGCAGCAGCAACATGGCCGCTGTTCATCAAGAGCACCTGAAGAATTTAAAAGGCCATACAAACAAACAGAAATCAGAAAAAAAGACAAATGAAGCTCCAAGTCCTTTCAGGAGAGGTTCAGCTCAAAGAGACCAATAGTCTGTTAAATGTTCATTTATAAACAAATTGGAAATGCTGTTTTAATGCACTGTGTGTGTGTGTGTGTGTGTGTGTGTGTGTGTGTGTGTGTGTGTGTGTGTGTGTGTGTGTGTGTGTGTGTGTGTGTGTGTGTGTGTGTGTGTGTGTGTGTGTGTGTGTGGTGTGTGTGTGTGTGTGTGTGTGTGTGTGTGTGACCTGTTTTAATCAGATTATTTCCTCAAAATGACCTGTTGTAGAATATTTATTGTTATAGAGCACCGAAGTTTGATGTCATTTACAGATCTTACCCGCCTACCTTCTCCATTCTGAATTACTATTGGAATAGTAACGCTTTCAGTCTATCTGGTTAACCAACTTTCCATCATTTAGCTGGGGACCGCTGGTTGAAAAACACTGCACTATGGCGCACACACACTTTGTAAATAGCCGATCCACAAGCTCATAGCATCACGCTGTGTGCTTGTGTTTACAGAGAATTGAGACCACAAAATGTAACGACCCATATGGGGTTGGTACACCTTACGGGTACCTTTTTAATGAATATGAATAGGTTACCAGTCAGCTGGGCCGCTGCTGTCGCAGTCGTGTGAGTAAAAAGCGTCATAAAAGACGAACAACAGCCTTCCAAGTTTTAATGCATGTTCAGTTCCCAAGCCTATAGCCTCGTGCTGGACATATTAAGTCGCTGAGTCTTGCTTAAAATCCACAAAGAACAAAGGGCTTTGTTAATCTCTTCCTAATATTATGGTCAATGCCCGTCTGAAAAATCAAAAGGAACAGTGCAGCCAGTGAAGTTACGCCGATCTCAGACATTAATTATAGTATGGATGGATGGATCTGGGCCACAGACTAAATTTATATTACCGTAATTTTAGGTTAGTACTTGAGTGCATTCTCTATACTGTAAACCTATAGAGCATTGGAAATCATTCACTACAATAAAAAGTACCTTAACATTGTAGCCTACAGAAGAGGTACACTGCTGCAAATACATGAGAACAATTTATTTACAGTTACTTTCAGGGCTTTCAACCGCTGCGTGTCTGCAAAAACAGGCCCCCCTGCTATGGCTGTGAGACCAACTCAGCTGCTGGTGCTTCAACGTTCCGCTTGGCTAAGCCACCATAGAGGTGGTTGATTAGCAGTGAAGGTTCTGCCGCTGTGTTGCATACGCATCTAGGAACAGCTTAGTGCTTGCAGAGCCTGAGGTCTTAAAAGGAGCTTAAGAGTCTCGACCTGAAATGCAACTCGTGATTATGCAATTGTCAAAGAACTATAATCCGAAAAAGTGTATGGTGTATTATGAAAAATGTATGCAAACTCATACAAAAGGAATTAAAGAATTCTATTTTGTTAAAGAGTTCTAGGGGCCTAATTCAAAAGTAACCAAATTGTAAAAGTTAAATAAAATGCCCAGGGTTTAAAATGGGGGGAAAAAAAGTTTTTACCCTCCCAGAAGCCAGTAAGACGCTCTGAGGGCGAGAAGCGACCGGGTTAGATGAGGTCAGTGCCGTGATCTTCATATATGGAGGCGTGATGGCCAAGGCGCGACCTTATATGGAGGTTTTCATAGTAAAGGCGACCTATGGTCGCAATAAATACAAAGTAGTAAATGGTACATTTGCTGTAACGCCATTGTGCCTTTACCCAAGGTGCTTTACAATGTGCACTATAGGACATTCACACACCACTCATGAAGGGAACCATGGTACCGACATGCTCATCAGGATAGCGTATTGGAATGCCATGAATGCATTGAAAGGGACACAATCACGTTTAATCAGAGCTTTGAATGCTCCAGCAGACTCATCTACTGTCCTATCACCACCGTCTCCAGTATGAAACATTATGGTGACGTTTTGGAGGCAGTCAGTACGTCCAGCATGCGGCTCATCATGCAGGCTGGATTCCAGGCTAACCAAATGATGGAACCCCATCTTAAAGCGTGTCTTGTCTTCCATCCTGTTTAGTATTATTCTCTCCATTTTAATCCTTGAGAGACCATTCACTGGAAAGCTCTTGCACGTTAATGTTCTACAACACACCACAGGGAACATGACACCCTTAGGTAGCATTTCTAACACGTTCACTGACTCAGAAAGCAGTTCATCCAATATGAATGACTCCTTAATGAGGCACGCATCGCTTTCTCCACCCAAAACATCAATTTCTTCCGGGCCCTTCATTAACTATGACACTATTACCTTGGGTGATGCGGGGTGGGGGTGTTTGATCTTTACGGTGTAATTCAAGGGCCATGAGCCCTTACCAGTGGAGAGGGAAATACATGAAAAGTTTTTTTAAAAAAAAATAAATAAAAAAGGGAGAATCGCTGGAGGATTAAACCATGATTGATATAATCTACTTTGTCGTATGATGACGACGCTGCTGCACAGAGACTAAAACAGCAGATGTACAAGCTCACACCACAGTGTATCTGCAAGGTGTCACAGGCTCGTAGATTGTCTGTCTTCATGGGTGACGGCCACTGTACGAAGGAGCACACATTTTAGGGATTATACCAGCATCGCTCTCAGTGTGGAGAACTTAAGCCCAGAAATATCACAGCAGAAAGACAGTGTTGCTGTCAGACATGGAACCTTGCATCTCCATATTTCAACTCATTGTGGGATTTGGTTCCCTTACAGGTGTTGCACAAAAGCAACATTTTTACAGATGATGCACAGAAGCAGTATTTTGCTATATTTCTTAGTTCTTTTCAGTCTCATCAAAATGATCATACTGCAAGTGTGTGCGCACATGTGCGTGTCTTTGTGTGTGCGGATGTGTGTGTGACAGTGAGAGAGAGAGAGAGAGTGTGTGTGTGTGTGTGTGTGTGGGGGGGGGGGGGGGGTGCGTATGTAAAAGTATCAAGATCTTGTGACTATAAGTAGCAACTCCAATGAATGCACTGAAATGCATTAAAAATGTTGCATGCAAGGTTGCATACAAGGTTTCCATCCGGCAGTGACGATATGCTAATAAGACATTCAAATCCATCTCCTCCAGTAAGCATTCTCTCTTTCTTTCTCCCTCCCTCTCTCTCTCTCTCTCTCTCTCTCTCTCTCTCTCTCCTCATATCCTCCTGCTCACTGTCTTTCTCACTTTTCTCTCTCTCTTATCTTGTTGGGTTGCTCTCTCTCGCACCGTATCCTGCTGTGTCCCTCTAATTCCACTCCCTCGCTGTGCCCTCTTCTACCCCCATTGCCTTCTCCATGCATCCCTCGCTCTCTATTCTCCCCATCTCTCTATTTTACAGCTGTCACTGAAGTCTCTGTGGCCCACTATCTTACCTGCCATTCATTCACAGTACCATCTCTCTCTCTCTTTCTCATATAGTAAAGCATCACTCTCTCGACACCATCTTTCTTATCTCCTGTATTTCACCTCTGAGGATCCATCCCCCTCTCTCATGTTTGACTTTTATCAATGACCGTGTGTGTATGTGTGTGTGTGTGTGTGTGTGTGTGTGTGCGTGTGTGTGCGCGCGTGTCACTCAGTAGAACGTGCATGGCGCTGCCACCTATCGAGACTCTGTGACAATTCGATCACTGAGTCACCTCTCCATCATGCTGATTGACAGAGGGAGAGGGGTGCATGCGTGGGGGGAGGGGTATAGGGGGGCTATAAGGGTGTAATGTCAGATAGTATTGGACGACACATTGATGTTATATATCGTGAGGAATTTCCCAACAGCTGAAAATCAATAACTGCCAGCCAACAGAAATCATGTCACTTCTGTCGGGTAAACCTTGTATGTCCAAATCCCTTTTTTATCCCTTTATGTACTTACATTATTAAAATAGATTACGTTGCAGATCTACAAGCTTGTGCCTGTAGATCAGCTATATTAACTACTTTTGTGACACAGTCTTATGATGATGTTGGGCTTTAATTTACCAAAAAAAATAAAAATAAAACTGACATAGGTTATAATATGGACATATGGATATAAACTGACAGAAATTTTGTTTACCAACAGCCCACATGGAAAGAAAATATATGTACATACTGTATATGCCAATATATGCACATACATGGGGATAGGCCACATGCCACAGTCAGGTTCATACGTTGTACATGTACATGTATATATTTTTTCTTTCCATGTGGGTAGAACACACACACACACACACACACACACACACACACACACACACACACACACACACACACACACACACACACACACACACACACACACACACACACACACACACACACATGCCACATAATGTAGTTGGCCACGCTGAGCGTATGCTGTTGTGAAGTGGAGAATAAAGCTGCTCCAATTTCCTCTCTTTTTCTCTCTCTCTCTCTCTCTCTCTCTCTCTCTCTCTCTCTCTCTCTCTCTCTGTCTCTCTCTCTCCCCCCCCTATTTTCTTTCAGGACTGTTTTGATATTGTGTTCCCAAGCAGTAGGTTACTGAAATCACTTTGAGATGCATTCAGAGGGGACAACTCCAGTCCCAGATACGCCTGTTGGAGCTACGACACTTTTCAACTGAATGCAGCCAGACATGGCCAAAGCATTTTCCCAGGGGTCCCCAGACCAGAATGCTGAGAATCCCTGCTGTGTAGAGATCCTTTGATGAAAGCTCACAGGGACCGAACAGCATACAATATATCACCTCAACCAATCTCAAAGATCCACCAAAGAACTGATTTTGGTTTTGTATGTGTATAGTGCTCTCCATAATAATGTCCACTTGTAGTCTTGTAAGGTTATGTCTACATTTGGGCTGCCGTGGGGCACAGCTTCAATATGTCATCAGTCTCTGGAACCTTGATGGCGCCTAGCAGCTGCATATCATGCATATCATTTCATCTTCAATCGCTTATCCGTTGCTGGGTCACGAGGGCAACAACTCCACCAGGGAGCTCCAGATTCCCTTTCTCGGGCAACATTAGTGACTTCTTCCTGGGGGATCCGGAGACAGTTCAAGGCCAGAGAGTCGATGTAATCTGGTCCTTGGTCTATCCCGGAGTCTCTTCCCAGCGGGATGGGCATCGAGGACCTCCCTAGGGAGATGCTCGAGAGGCATCCTAACCAGATGCCTGAAAACCTAAGCTGGCTCCTTTCCAGGCGAAGACGCAGCAAGTCTCGCGCAACCGAACTTTATCTCACCTTAGGGAGATGCCAGCCACCGCATGAGAAAACTCATTTCATCCGCTTGTATTCACATCCTTATTCTTTCGTCCATGACCCACACTTCATGACCATAGAGAGACCATACGGTTCCGAACCAGAATTGGCTTGGAGTGACTCGTCTCTGCCCGAGAGAGACCAGACTCTCCCTTTGGGGATGTTGTCCAGCAGGGGGCGTGGTTTCACCAGAACTTCATGCCCCCAGGGATACTCAAACTAAATTTAATGACATAGCCCAGCCTCAAAAACCCAAAACACACCTACTGGTAACCTCTTCAGGTGTGAGGTCTGTGGCGTTGCTTCCCAGAGGAAGAGCAGAGTGAATAACGAGAGGCACAGACCAGTGTGAACACTACGAACACCCCCACCCGCACCCCCACGACCACGACAACCCCACATACACCGTCATTAAACTTCAAACTCATGCTCAAAGTGAACAAGAACAAACAAACGCTGTATAAAGAGAGGAAGAGAAGAAAGGGGGTAGGGGTTTGGGTGTGTGGGTGTGAGGGGGGGATGGATGGGATGATCCTTTCAAAAAGAAAAAAAAAATGTTTGCACCAAAGCAGCCTTTTGGTTCTCCCCACTACCATGCTTTCTCTTCAAGACAATGGATAACAAACGAAAAATGTAACTGAGTGAGAGAAGCCATGGAACAACTGCTCAGAGAGACACAGAGAGATACCTTTAGGCTTTAGATTAACAGTGTGTCAACTGACACGAGCAACAAGAGGTTAAACAAATGTATGCTGAACATACAGTACCCCAATTAGAGAGAGAGAGAGAGAGAGAGAGAGAGAGAGAGAGAGAGAGAGAGAGAGAGAGAGAGAGAGAGAGAGAGAGAGAGAGAGAGAGAGAGAGAGAGAGAGAGAGAGAGAGAGAGAGAGAGAGAGAGAGAGAGAGAGAGAGAGAGAGAGAGAGAGAGAGAGAGAGAGAGAGAGGGAGAGAGAGCATACCCAAACATCCATGGCAGAGGTGAGTGTTACCTAAGAAAGTGCAAGAATTACAGTAAAATGGAATAAAATGAAAGATCACATTATGACAAGAGGAATGCAACATGTGGCCAAGAAAATGAAGCCCCCATACAGTTAATCTTCTGGTTAATTGAACTGTGGGGCGTGTTGAAATGGATCCCCACAGGTTTAATTAAGTCAGAGCCCAATTAATGCACACAGTGAGTCGCATCTCTTACCTTTGATTGTGCGCGTGAGGAAGATGCCTTCACAAACAACTAGATGTCAGCACACGCAGCTCCACACTAACAGGTGGCCAGAGAGAGAGAGAGCTAGGGAGAAAGAGAGAGAGAGAGAGGCAGTGCGCATGAGAGAAAGGATAAGTGTGAGGAGAAACAGAGAGAGAGAGAGAGAGAGAGAGAGAGAGAGAGAGAGAGAGAGAGGCACACTGAAGGAGAGGTGGGAGAGGGAGGGAGAGAGGAAATAGATGAGAGCCAGAGAGAGTCAGGAGTGAGTGAGCAAGGGATCTGCTGAGAGTATTATACATTCATGAAACAATATCCCTGTTATCATGGACAAACACTGGGGGAGGGATAGGTTGAGCAATATTATCATAGAGAGAGAGAGAGAGAGAGAGAGAGAGAGAGAGAGAGAGAGAGAGAGAGAGAGAGAGAGAGAGAGAGAGAGAGAGAGAGAGAGAGAGAGAGAGAGAGAGAGATGATCATGAGTTTCTTTCAAACACTGTGCTATGGCTCTCCTCATTTACCCCCCCCCCCCTCTCTCTCTCTCTTAATTCTTTCATCAGGTGTGCAATATCCTTTAGGTTGTAGCACGGCATTCATCTGAAATGTCAGGACCAATGAGCCTGTGTCTTTATCATCCTACATGTATTAGATTAATATCTCTCTCTCTCTCTCTCTCTCTCTCTCTCTCTCTCTCTCTCTCTCTCTCTCTCTCTCAGTGTTTGAGGCTATGGTGGGAAAGGATTTAAGGGGGAAAGAAAGAACGTAAAAACGAAAGAAAGAAAAAAAGAAACAGCATCTGCCTTTTCCCCTCTGTATAATTTGTCCCTAATGATGCCTAATGATACACATGTGCACATGCAACACACACATGCGCGCGCACAAACACACACACACACACACACACACACGCACGCACGCGCACACACACACACACACACACACACACACACACACACACACACACACACACACACACACACACACACACACACACACACACACACACACACGGGAGTATAACAGCTGTTCTGCCTTCAATCCTTCCCTCTCTGCAGGAGGTGGTGTAGATCTGGCTCTTTCCCACTTTATACCACCCTACACACACACACACACACACACACACACACACACACACACACACACACACACACACCACACACACACACACACACACACACACTTCCCCCGCAGTTTCCAACCCACGCATCCATTCCACCACCATCTCTCCTCCTCTCCTCCTCTTTGCTCTCGTCTCCGCTCGTCTCCTCTCCCCATGGTCAGCTGAGCAGACAGACAGGTCAGCTGAGCAGACAGACAGGTCAGATGAGCAGACGGACAGGTCAGTTGAGCAGGAAGACAGACAGGTCAGATGAGATGAGCAGACAGACGGTTCAAATGAGCAGACAGACGGGTCAGATGAGATGAGCGAGCAGACAGACAGGCAGGCGTCCCTGGAGTAAAGGAACCCCCTTGTTAAAAATCCCTCTCACACTCTGTCATCCTCCTCCTTCTCCTCACTCCATCTCCCAACTCTCTCTCTCTTTCAAGCAAACCACCCACACACCCGCACACACACATACACACACACACACACACACACACACACACACACACACACACACACACACACACACACACACACACACACACACACACACACACACGCACACACACGCGCGCAAACCACAGGTCTTTTCGCTCTGCATTCATGCATGTCGAAATCGTTTGGTCCAGGGCTTTCCTGAGGGGCTTAATGTTTATTTTTTCTTTCTTTCTTTTTTAAACTTTGAATCTCTCTCTCTCTCTCTCTCTCTCTCTCTCTCTCTCTGGTGGTGTGTACAGTTTATAGTCCATTACATTACACTGGCACTGCAGGACTATTAAAAAACAATAAGAAAAGTGCTGCATTGCCTTTTGCACAACCCTATAGCAGGCAATACACATTCACAGTACAGTAGTCTATATGGACTTGTGGTTTGCCCTCAAAAGATGTAGGAGCCTTTCTTCTCTTCTTGAACAGATACTCTACCATCAAACTGTCAACTGTCTTAGAATTAGTGTATAAATGTAAACACTTAGTGAAGTAGTATGCCTTTACAGTGCACATGGCAAACTATGAAGTACTGTATATTGTGAAATTGATTCATTTTTAATCTGTTAATCTCCATGAGATCATGTTCTAAGCTTGTTATGGTATTATTTTTAGGATATTCCAACACTTTTTAGAGGCATCCCCACCCCAGTTCCCCACATCCATTAGACTACTGTATCTGGGTTTTTATACTGTAACCAGTATGAATCCAAAAATATGATTTGTAAATAAAACATGATTCAACATTGTATATCTTTAAGTTTCCTTTCACTACTACATTTTATCCAAATATGTGTTTTTGAGTGAAAAACAATTCTCTGTTTAGAATTATTAGTGAAAGATTGATGCTTATGTAGCGCTCTCAGAAGGTCAAGACTGTTCTCTGGTGCCACATAAACACAATAGCGTCAGATAGAGATTGATGGCAGTTCCAGACTGTTGTCATACATTGATTTTCCAAAATATGCTCAAAACCCACCCAAACGGTATACATTTGCAGTCTAATTACCATACCATATTACCATACCAAATCAAAATGTGTTCAATTCAATCACTTAGTTCACTATTCCACTAATTCAATTTATTCATTGTAAGTTTAGCTATTAAGCAGTGAGTGTAATGGCCAAATGGCCACTGTTGCTGGTTGGCTAAGGTAACCCTAAGCCAACCAGCTTCAAATTTCTCCAATAATCTTCCTTATTATAAACAAACACAAAAGAGTTGTGGGCTGGCACAGCTAAGCACATTAACATACAGTTTTCACCACAGTTTTGCACAATCTCTCACCTGAATGCAGAAAATAACAGGCAGGGTCAGGTATAAAATGGTGGCTAAAAAGGCTAGTCCCTTTCAGAATAAGAGCTGTGAGATTCCCCTCCAGAACAGACCATTAATCTAATGGACAACAGTGTCATCTTCTGACACAAAGTGGCACTGTCTTGTACTGCAGACTAGCACTGCAAAGTAACTGTATATTGGACTGTGGGCACTCTGGACAATAATAATAAAAAACAACTTTTGAATAGGGGTCACTGAGAAACATTAGAAGTTAAGAACAATTATAGCATGTGGTCAGATATGTTTCATATCTCCACACTTATAACCAGAGCCATAGTTAAGTCCTGAAACATAGACAAGTCATGGATAAACATACGTTTTTAATTACAAAGTACCCTTTGTAAAATATAATTGCTGCAGCCACATGTTATTTTTGCCTCTGATTATATATCAGAGGCAAAAATATATTATATATATATATATATATATATATATATATATATATATATATATATATATATATATATATATATATATATATATATATATATATATATATATATATATATATATATATATATATATATATATATATATAAACATTACAGAGACTTTAATTTTCACTGTACAATACTAAACAGTGGTAATGTTGCAGACATGCCCTAAGATTGCTGACATCTGCCGCGCTGATGACAGTCAAAACAAAAACTCTTACTGTGGACAGCACCATAAAGCATTACACTTGTTAGGGTCCAATAGGCTCCACCATTTTAAATTCATCAGAACATTAACAATAATAATGAAACATAGAAATTATAAGGAGGTAAAACATATTTAAGGGGAAAAACATGGGGAAATGGGTTGGGTAGGGCCAGTAATGAGTTTGTAGCCGTTAGCTGCTCTCTTAGAGCGAATTTGAATGAGTCAAGGGATTCAAATATCTTAATGACTGGTAGTGTAACGGACCCAGAGTGCAAAGGTTTTAATTTGAAAGGTCTTCAAGAAACACAGAGAGCTTCCTTGCCTACTGGGACCAAATTGCTCTATTAAAGCCGGTCAAACAGAACAGACTATTGGGAAACTGCACAGTTAAGTATTGTAAGTGGCATCGAAATCACTATACAGTATTATATAAAGTCCATCATCAATATATAATAATTGTTGACATTTAATATATTGTTTCAGTGATGTGTTGCCAAAGGAACCACCACACTATGGTCGATAACAAACTATAACACACTGCTGAAAAGGGGGGAAAGGTTTGTTATTTTAATCATGTTGTCTTATTCTTGTAGAATTTTGATATAAACCTTTGATAAGGTATATTTCAATATTTCCTGACTTTGCTGTGTGTTTACAATATTTAATGTGACACTGTGATGTCTCTTTGTCCCCTTCTCCTGTTTTGTAGTTTTCACATTGATGTAGTTTTCACAATGTAGCAGGGCGTTTAGTCCCACTGTCCCTTGTTTGTGACAAAATTCTGAATCCAGGTTGCACATGGTTTGTTGAACTCTCTCTGGTGTTGTGGGTGTGGACTTTGTTGACGTTAAGGAAGTACATTCTTGGTGATGTAGCAAATTGTTTGTACCAGAGCGTGTCACCATTCCAGCCTTGAGTGACTGGAGCTACGCATGCTGTTGTGAAAACTCGTTGGTTTCATGTGCAGTATCATGCCAGTGTCATCATCAGTATTATGCCAGCACCAGATAGGGCTTATCTCATAAAATATGAAATGTGAAAAGAAGATAATGCTTGTCAGACCTAGTGTGCATAACACATGTGGCATCAATTCAGCAGATTAATCAACAAGACAGATGACAAGCTAATGATGTAACCCACTAGAGCAGGGGTTTTCAACCTTTTTGATACCAGGGACCACCATTTATTCAGCATTTGAGCCACGGACCACCATTTGATGACAATTTCACCCCAAAGACCTAAAACGAAAAAAAATGTTTTGGTTTTGTCCACAATTCCATTATTCCAGGCACAATTTTGTAAGCAAAACAGTGTAGACTTCTTAATTAAATAGTGCTAATTCAGATGATTAATACTTTAACTCTTGAGAGTGTAAAAATGAAACCAAATGGACCCACAAGGGTCCATTTGATTTCATTTTACACTCTCAAGAGTTACATCTGGTTAACCAATTTTCCATCATTTAGCCTGGGGACCACCTGGCTCCATCTCAAGGACCACTGGTGGTCCCCGGACCACCTGTTGAAAACCCCTGCACTAGAGAGACAAAAGGTGGTTCAGATGAGTGGTGGCTGCATGTGGTCATGACACCTTAGTTACATTTGACAATGTGGAACTTGGCTTCTCAACTTTAAGATAAGATATCCACGTACATCTGCAACACCTCCTACAGAAAAGCTCCAGCCTCCATGGCATACCTGGGCATTATGCGGCCCGGGGGCCAAATGCGGCCCTTTGGCTGACTCTGACCGGCCCGGGGACCACCAGTGGTCCTTGAGAGAGTTCCAAGTTAAATATGGAAAGTTGGTTAACCAGATGTAACTCTTTGAGAGCGTATAAATGAAACCAAATGGACCCTTGCGGGTCCATTTGGTTTCATTTTTACACTCTCAAGAGTTAAAATACTCATCATCTGAATTAGTCCACATTAGTCTACACATTCAATCAGAGAATGGTCATTTCTGTTATCCTGTTTTGTTTCCCAAATCCAGCCTGTAATTGTGGACAAAAACAAAAGAAATCTTGAAAAAAGTTTTTGGATCTGTGGGGCTAAAATGTCATCAAATGGTGGTCTGTGTGGCTCAAGTACTGAATAAATAGTGGGCCCTGGTGTCAAAATGGTTGGTCTTACTCTTACTTTTATCTTGAAATTAAATTAATATCACGCAGACTTTAATTTAGCCTTTAGTCTTCGCCCTCCACAATATTTTATGTATTTCATTTGGCCCCTTGGGAAAAATAATTGCCCACCCGTGCTCCATGGTATAGTTGAATTCAAGCTTGGATCAGGAGGTAGAGAAGGCCATCTGGGAGTTGGAAGATCACCAGCTTGATCCTCAGCTCTTCTAAGAGTCTCTCAGAAACCATCTGAGTGGTCTCCTCTCTAATAAGCTTAGAACAAAACAGAGTATGCTAGCAATTCAACCCTGCCACATTATCTGCCATAAATTAAAGCACAGCGCAGTAAAACATATTTCGATTACAGTACTTTCACAAGCCAATAGCAATTTTAATACAGTATACTATGTCTGAGAATATGGACAAATAAAAAGTATTATATATGAAATTACTGTATTTATTTATTATTTATTTATTTTTGCATCACAGTGATGACACTCCTTTTTAGCTCAGATTGCTGAGCTTTTCTAGAGAGAAAAAGTTAACTGTGAATGTGCGTATTTGTGTGTTAAGAAATCACAGATATGTGTTTTTGAAATAACTAAGACATATTTAGAGAGATTACAGGGATTGTGTTGGCCATGCATGCGTTTGGGCATCTCTCATTTTAACGTAATCTTTCTTTTTTGATATCACCACTTAAACGTCCAGGGTGAAATGACGTATGAATAATACAATAAACAATGTAATAAAATAATGTTTAGTGGTCAACACCTTGTGTTGCAATTGACATAAAATAGCAAAATACAGTAGCTCTGGGTGACACCCACCTTCCTCCTAGAGGATATATAGAGGGATGTCCTGGACTCAAGTTATAAACCTCTTAGAGCTTCCATTATGAAACTTTATAAACCTCAACAACGGCAGGCTTTAAACAGGGCAAATCAATTTTAGCAAATCCATTTCATGTAGGCTAGAAACGAGAAAAATACAATGTTGTGTTTGATCCTATACCTCTGGTTTCACCTCAAAACGAAGTCCCTACAGTCAGCCATTGTTGTATAACTATACCTACAGCTCTACCTCTACGGGTACATAAAAAGAACCTGCTCTACTTTTGAAAGTACATATCTCTGAGTAAACTCTGAGTAAACAGCCACCATTACAGCATCCATCCATCAAGGGTTTTCTTGATTACAGTATGAAGTTACATGCCCAGCCTGTGACTTATATAACGTTCTGTACAAAGTTGCGTTGTATGGTGTACAAATGTATTATAAAATGTAAGTTAAATAAGCCTGATGGTCGCTGTCTGGAATTAACCACCTTAAAAAGTGCTTTGACAATAACCTCCTACTCCACTTGAATGTTTTGTTTGTTAGTGAATGTAGTAGACAAAAAGAACATTTTTCACTTAAATTGTTTCTTCCAGACAGATACCGGATTGGATATTATTTTATTGTGGCAGAGAGAAGACAGAGTATGCTGTGCTGTAATATATTGAATTATCATTATATTTAAACACGCTGCATTTGCATTTGTGAGATGGTGTCTTATAAACCCAGGTTGAGCACTTTGTGTGCAGGACACAAAAATAAATTGGTTGGTTTGTTGGTTGGTTGGTTGGTTGGTTGGTTGATTGGTATATATTGATTGATATGCATACCAAACTGAGGGTCTTTGCTAGAGGCTCTGTGTCAGAAGAGCTGCATCGCAGTCTGCCAGAACCACCATTATGGCTCTATGCTGGCATAGAGGCACTGCATTCCTATCTCAAGGGATGCTCACATGCCCAAATCCTTTACAGAATCACACACCCACACACCCACCCACCCACCCACCCACACACACACACACACACACACACACACACACACACACACACACACACACACACACACACACACACACACACACAACACACACACACACACACACACACTGAATCATGCTCACATGCACCCTCTCTATCTTTCCCAGCCTATTGGTAGTTATCCAAAGGGAATTAGGCTGATTAGAGGCACAGGGTGCCATCAGTTAGCCCATTGTTATCCCAGTTTTGTGGCAAGAGGCCCACAGGGAAATATACACAGCCATTGTTAACCCTGCATATTCCTGGCTGGCTTGCTGAGCTTCAGATCTCAGCAAGAAGAAGGAAATGACCACCATATCGAAGCTGGATTAAACTGTACTGTTGTGCATGTTTTGTAACTACAGGTAGTAAGTTTTCAAATAAATGTAGTGGACTAAAAAAAAATATTTTGATATTTGTACTTCATGTCAAAGAAGTACAAACGTATACTGAAAATTGGAAATAGTAAAGTACAAATACCTCAAAATGGTCCCGAAGTGTAGTACTTACTGTAAGTAAATCTACTTCTACCCATTGCATTTAGCTGCAGTAGGAATTTTCCCTAACCTCTTGTTTTAGCAAAAGCAAAATAATTATTGTTAACCAGCAAAAAAAAAACACCTAGCTATATTCATATTATATGAACTACAGTTTTACATTGGACCCATCATACATTGGAAGTTCATGTAGTGGTTTTGGATATACAGGGCTCCATTTTCGTCACATGCTAAACCCCTTATCCCAAACCCCTTATCTGTTTTTTACTATTTTGAAAAATGTTTTGGAATAGTTCAATATGCCAATCTATTGACACCTTGTGAGCTTGCAGACTGGCCATTTTAAACATTGATTTTTTTATATAGTTTAAAAAGGCAAAGAAGTTAAGGGATAAGGCGTTTAGCGGTGACGAAAATCTAGGCCACAGTTTATACAGCATGAGGTTTACCGTTAATAACGTCCAGCACTACATTACTGAAGTGGCAATTTGCAAAACTGTCCCAATCCTGTATCTGCAGGATGCATCTAAGACTCAATGGCTGCTGTCGGGGCTAAATAGGAATGGATTTGTAACAGTTTTCATAACCAAAGGAGGTCTCTTTCTTTGCAAAATGCAAATGTTAAATCAGTGAGATGTGTTTACCTCACAGATATGCAAAGCTTGTTTCATGTGTCTTTCAGATTACAGCAGACTGGAGATTGTGATAGGAAGTTGTTGTTGTTGTTTTCTCCACAGCATGCCTATAAACTGTGCCAGGTCTTGTAACTCACGCCTGTGGTTCTCAAAGTATGGTTTGTGAACCCACGTCGGTCCTTGAGGGGGTTCAAGGGGATCCTTTTAACCCGATTTACATAGGCTATTTTAATAATGAGAAATGCCTTTTAAACCAGATCAGCACCTAACTTCACTTAACTTGTGCTTGCTCCTCGACTCACGCAAGTATATGACCTTATAGCAATGTAAGTGACCATGCTTATTTAGGTTTTTCTGGATAAATGTTTGGGGAGGGTCTTGATGAAATTCCTGAAGTCCATTTGTTCGTAAATGATGCATTTATGTAGCGCCTTTATCCAAGGCGCTTTAAATAGTTTGTAGATCCCATTCACCCATTCACACACCAATGGCGGCAGAAACCATGAGGTACTGACCAGCACATCAGGAGCAATTAGGGTTTAAGTGTCTTGCTCAGGGACACATCAACGTTTACTCTGGGAGGAGCCAGCCCAGGTTCAAACCAGCAACCTTGCGGTTGCCATCTGGTGACTCTACCCCTGAGCCACTGCCACAATTCATACAACAAATAGTGAACAAAATCGCACACAATCTCTCACCACAGATGTCTTGTCAATAAATAAAAATACAAATATATTTTCACGATAATTTCAGAGCCATGGATTTTATGGGTCCAATCCTGCCTAAAAACCCTGATTAATGCAAGACATCCGGATCACAACCAATCCTTTTTGAAATTGCCTCGTGTTTCTCTGCGAGGTGAGATCTGCGCTTCACTCACCCTGCGCTCCACGCTTGAAGCAACTTGACACATCTACTCCGTAATCCCCGTCCGTCCCGCATCGTGACATGAGCCGCCTTATGGAGGCTGTCATGTCGAGCCGACTAACTCATTTATCCTGCAGCTCTCTTGGCTGTCTGGCTGGAGAGCTGCGATTCACTAACTAGATCTGATGTTCTTTGCGAGGTGAAGGGGACGAATGGGCCTACCTATAGTAGATCCAGTGCAGTCTCACAGATAGTACTACACTATACACGGAATTCCACCTAGGAATTGCGTGCATACACTGCGAGTTAAAGCAAAAATCTGTGACTATGCACTTGGGCATATTTTTTCCACAAACCGGAAGTGGCTGGTTGGGGATGGGGCAGTTTTTTCCACAAACCGGAAGTGGCTGGTTGGGGGTGGGGCAATTTGTTTTTTTTTTAATATTTACTATTCTGTCCCTAACACATCGCAACTCGGATGCGGCTGAGTCGGCTTTGCCGACCATCGCAATGCTCAGCGCGGCAATTCGCTCGGCTAGCGCCTCGCTCAGTGGCGCTTCACAATGCTCATGGTCGGCAGACACGGCGCCGCTCCGTCATTTTCAGTGGAAAGACGAATATGCACGGATTTATTGTAACCGAATATGCACGGATTTTTGCCTATTTGGCGAGTATTCATGTAATGGGCCCCGTGCCATAACGTGCATATTCGCCAAAACCTCATGAGACTGGGTTGAGTAGATCCCTGAAGGATCATAACGTCACTGTCGTATAATCGTTTTAGACAAACACACACACAGACATATTATTGGACCATGCACATATCGACATTATAAGATGCAAGGAATTTCACAGCAGCTTAAAATCAATAAATGACAGGCAACGTATATACTGTAGAACATGTCCTTATCAACACGTAGCACATACCCATGCATGCATACACGCACGCATGCGACAGGCAAGCTCACACACACACACACACACACACACACACACACACACACACACACACACACACACACACACACACACACACACACACACACACACACACACACACACATTTCTATAATCCTGACTGATTTCAAGGTGTTAAAACAACCTGACCCTAACAGTTTGACGTACTGTCACTGATAATTGGTTCATATAAGACATGGTTCCTAATTTATGCTCAGTCGCATTTGAAACACAATATTGTACATATTGTAAGCTTTCTACAGTTTTCTCTTTTCTCTCCAATTTAGATGTTCTGCCAAACTTCTCAATCAGAGTTCTGAGGTTCCCCAGGCGTACGTAAGACGATACCAGGGGATGCCCAGAAAAAGGAGGAACAGGCTGCACACTTATTAAGAGCCAACTAAGCCCCAACCCCAGAGGAAATTATATGTCTGTCTGATCATATGTCCGTCAGTCAGTCAGTCAGTCAGTCAGTCAGTCAGTCAGTCAGTCAATCCTCATACTTCTCTCTCCCAACAGCCCAGTATAGGAGTATACCTGCAGACAAATATCACCCTCAGTGCCTAGCCTTGCATAGCCGGACCAATCTGCCGTTGCAATGCAAATTGCCCTAGGCAGGTAACCATGCAGTGATATGATATTGTCTGGCTATGCAAGGCTACTCCCTGCCAGCTTCCCTCCCCCTGAACATGGGCCAATTCACGATGTTCCAAATGCACCGCGGTGGCTACGGACCCCCAGCTTCCATGGTGTTGAACACTTTACCACTTGAGCACACACATCATTTTGATGATTTGCTTTTCATTTGGAACGGAAATGGGTTGGTTGAAGAGGCTTTTTGCCGGTATCAGGTAGAATGTAGGAGTCCATCTCCGGTACAATGTGCTAGACCCTGGGAGTTGGAGCCATGTTATAATTCAGGATGGTTTAATGCATCTTTTAAATTGATAAACCATCAGGCAGAAATATTTTTCAATTGCACAACTTCAACACATTCTGTTTGCTCAATGAGGAAAAACTTTCAAATGTCAAATATTGGTCAAATTGTCATAACTGATCTAACCTCACAATGATCTATACGAGCTTGCCTTGCAGTGTGATATACAGTATATGTGTAGAACAGTTTCAAACTAAATGCCAACAAGACGGTCCTTGTCTTTGTGGAGGTCCCCAGTTCAAATCTGTTTATTTTGGGGGGTCGCAGCCTGAATCCTTGCATTTTAGAGTTGTTCTTTACAGCATTGTGTGCCTGTACCACCATAATACAGGGGAGAATGCGGGCATTGCTCACTGTGACATTTTGGATTTAATTTAGGGACGCGCGCAGGCATTTCACTGTTCTGTTCTTTTTCTCTATTGTGAGAAAAGGGCACTCATTTGTATGAGTTTGGGGCTATAGGTTACTTGTAAATCTCATATCTCCGTGGATGAATATCACAGAATGTCTGGACACACATTCTAAACATTTCTGTGTATGAACCTTCCATACAAGAATGGAAACTGTGCAAAGTGATATTGTCTAGGTGCCACACAACACCACACTAACAATAACTGTATGCAATCTAGCTTTATTACACAAATCATGTTTCTCTACAGAGCAAGCACACACTTCATGTAATGAATACTGATTATCATAACTGAGGAGTTAAATATTGTATGTAGCCTGCTGCCTGTATAGGAGAACCAGCCAGCATGATAGCCAACACTGGTTCATGTGATGGCATATTAGAAGGCAATATTGCACAATGTCATGCAAATGAGACAAGCTTTTTTTTTTTTCTTTTTGGGGGGAAGCATAATATGCATGCATGTGTTGTGAATAAAAATCTCCACATTTTGTGGAGACGTTATACCTGCAGAGCATCTTTCATTGGTAATTCCATTTTTCATCAAACATTTCCACAAGGTATTTAGACTCACCCAGAGCCCTCAGAGTTGCTGTTTTTTATAGTTATCTTCATTCAGTTAGGGGGAGAGAGAGAGAGAGAGACAGAGAGACAGAGCAGACAGAGACAGAGATAGAAACAGAGAGACAGCAGATTCAGAAAATGTTGGTATATTTTGAATATTACTTTATACCCCCCATGCAGTATAGTAACTGGATGGCGGTACAGTATACAATATGCAATAATGAACCACCTGTTTAGGAAACATGAGCAGAATCCATAGTGAACATTTGGTGAAAATACTCTAGCTGACCGGTTGGGACCTTGTAGATTGGCTATTTTTTGCCATGGGTATTTATTTAAATCTATGAAATAGACAAATGCTTGTTACAGTAACTTCCCTAAACCAGATACTTGTTTCTATCATTAGCATGACAATTTTCACCACAAAGTTCAAGGGCTAGTTTTTTTTTTCTTTGTTCTTTGTGTCAATAATGCCTGCCCAAATACCTGAAACCTAATAGAGTAGTGTATCATTCACTTTGAAGATGTCACAACAAAGAACCCACCATGACAGCTTCAAATAGAATATTTGCTATAGGACTTCAGGGCACTAGTGTATCTCACTGTGCCACATGGGCCCTCCGCTCCAATTCAACATGAACAAATCTCTGCTGTCTTTCGGGAAGAAACCACCACCTAAGTCCAAAATGTTTATTTTTCAGGAAATGAAAAACACTTTCTTTTTCAGGAAATGAAGAAAACAAAACAATGCCGCATCATCAATGTGCATGCAGGGAAAGCTTGTGGAGTTGACAATTTGATGGCAGGTAGTAACAAATCCACCTCATAATAATAACTCTAATGCAGTTGTTCTCAAACTTCTTGATATCACGGACCCCTATATATTAGGCTGCTGACTCCCGTAAGTCTGAGACTGAGTGTACAAAGGGAACCAAATCAAATGGACCCTTACAGGTCAACATCGTTGAAATGTACATGATGACTCATGCTCCCTCATGTTATAGAGGCACGAGGCCAAAGGGTATGTGTGTCTGGTGCAATCCCGGCTGCAGAAAGGAATGACTAAGGGGGCCCACTAAAGTGTAGTTATTTTTTATTTATGTCGCCCTGTGCTCGCGCGCACGCACACACACACACACACACACACACACACACACACACACACACACACACACACACACACACACACACACACACACACACACACACAGCTAGCTAGGCTAAGCTAGTGTAGTATTACGCGGAAGAGGGGATCGAACCCGGGACTCCCACTCGCCAGTCCAACGCACAACCAGTCTGAGCCCGATTGGCGGGGATGATCTGGCTGGCTCATGGCTGGGTGCTACATTCACCCCTTTTGGATCTTTTGGAACGCGTCCTTGCGCTTCACACTTCACACTGCGGACTGCCGTACATAATGTCCTTCAGGTGGATCCGCAATGTAGGCGGGTATATTGGGGATAACACGCACACTCCAAATCCTGCCAACTACGCCAGATTGTAGTATTGCGCTTTGGAAGTGGGGATCGAACCCGGGACTCCCACTCGCCAGTCCAACGTACAACCAGTCGTGCCAATAGGGCTAAGCCCGATTGGTGGGGCTGTTGTGGCTGGCTCATGGCTGTGTGCTACACTAGCTTTGGCTAAAGCAGATCTACAAAACATCACTCCGTCTGTCTCTCCTCAAACGTGTGGATTTTAGTTTGGTTCATTCAAGATATAAAAACAGCAGAGATATAGTCCTTGCATTTTACACCAGAGGGGAAGAATCTTAGAGTATGGAAGAATGCACAGTGCGGCCTGCTCCCCTCTCTCCTCCCTCTTCTCTCTCTCTCTTTCACTCTGAGTTGCGCTCCGTGACTAGACTACTGTGCTCTAAATGGATTGTTCAGTGAGGGTGGTTTGCGCATCTATGGAGTGTTTAACTATTTGGTGATACGGACAATTAATTGTTAATTGATAAGTTTACTCAAGCAATTTCTTAACAACAAATAATCAAAATCGATTAATCATTAACATCTCTATTCCGGATATATATTTTATAGTTTTGTAACTTTACATGAAACATAAACTGAGGGGGCACCTTTTGCAACTTAAGCCCCCTCAGGCCCCCCTTGTCACCAATCCACCACCCCCTGGGTGGTCTGGTGGATTGTTGCCTAAACAATAAAACAAGATTGCAATCAAGTAAGTGCTTGCATTATTATTTTATTTTATGCAATTATTTGCTGATTATAAGTGACCACTTTCGTGACCACTCGTATGAAGGCAACAAACAATTGCTGCTTTCAAGTAATATTTTCTTTTTTAATGAATACAATTGAATTGTGTCCAAGGGTTCTTTATCAGAATCCTGTTTTACATCAATTAGGTTGATGTTGCATATCCCTGCAGCCGAGAGAGAGAGAGAGAGAACCGGGTTCAAGTACAAAAGGAAAGTTACATAAGTGCAGCTTTAATGGATAGAATGACCTACTTGTGACTGACTTATGATCACACTGTAATGCGTTGATACTTCATACATGGTTAATAAGGCGGTGGAATCGCAGGCTGTCATGTACCAACTGTTCCTCCTTTTACAAATAAAATAGGGCTTAGTCACTCTGTTCACCATTTTGGGTTTATTATCCAGTTTAAGTCGCAGGCTGGAAGACTCATGCGGAGCTTCGGGGACAATATGACAACATAACAATATCATCCTCTTTAGACCGGTCCACACAGCAGTTTGCTTACAGACAGACTGGTCAGTGGTGACGTGGTTAGGGCTTAGTTGGCTCCTTTTTCTGGGCATCCCCTGGCATCCTCTTACATACGCCTGGGGATCCCAAGAACTCTCATTGAGACTCACTTTGTTCACAACACTTTTGAAGGACCTTGCCAAACACTTTAATTTACAGTGCACCAGTGCTTAAGGCTGGGATAAATGAAGTAAATCTCCATCTCATATGGTTACAATGCGATTGTGACTGCATGCAATAATTCTGAGTGCAAGACTGCACTTCTGCCGCATGAGATAATTAGACTCGTAAATATGTAAATCTTTCCCCCTAAGATAATACATGTCATGCGGAAAGCATGTGAGAATATATGTATTCATTATGATAGATTATTGAAATGAAATACCTAACAACGGATGCCAAAAAATGGAACATTTTCATGTGTGTGTCTTATATTAAAAAAAACATAAACAAATTTTAATTACTTCATGAAAACACAACATACCGCATAATGACGTGTCAAGACCTAAGTCGGTCTTGACATGACATTCTGCGGCATGCTAATGAAAATGAGGCTCATCCTTTTTATTCCCACTGATGCATCGTCCTCTGAAACACAGCTGGTATGGCAAACTGCTACTTGTATTTTTTTTTTATCTCATTCTAGTTAACATCCAGACAGTGAATGAAAACATAGTCATCGCACATATACAGTATGCACTGTATATAGGTTATGTAGTTGTTGTAGAAATGATCCCCTGGCCTTGCTACACACTTATCTGTCACTTTGTTTCCAAACTACACTGCATGTGCATCATGTGCATGCATGAGACGGACTTCATTTAGCCTGGAGGGATGCAACTCTCTGATTGGTTCAGAAACAGGTCGATCCTTGCATTTAAAGCTGAAACTTTAAAGGATAATTCCACACCAAAACACATTGGTCATCCAATGTCCCGTGACACGATACTGTAATGCCCTTGATTTTTGTAGATGCCCCCTTTTCTACATTTCACCCTGAAGTCCCCCTCCCTCGGCAGTTTGCATGGCTGCAGGTTGTCTTTATTATGATGTGTGTATTTTAGTAACTCCTCCAAAGTTTTTTTTTCCACACATCACATCAAACCATGCATGGACTACAAGATAATTGATAAATTCTTGTTTAAAGCAAAAATGCCCAAATGAAACATTTCACCATTTTAACCTCACCACGCCCATTCTGAGAGGAACATTCACCGATAGCTAATCTACAGTTTCACAACGCAGCATGTTGTGAACTGTAGAACTATTTTTTGGTAAAAAGATTTGGTCTAGATAAACAAGAAATTATGAGCCATTTGATTCCAGCTCTTCTATAGGCTGTGGTGCATGTCATTCATCATCTATAACTCCTATTATAGCATCTGTAGCCCCTCCTTCCTTTTTCTCCACTATCATGCTTATATTGCAAAATTAATAACCCAAGAGTGCAAGTCCAATAAAGGCATGATTTGATTTGTTAGTTTTTGTATTGACTTATCCAAAGATAATGTGCATTTTCTTCATTTTTTAGATTTTTATTTGATTTCAGTTTATTTGGCATGTACACCATAATTAAATGAAATAAAGGATAAAACAATAAAAAGTACAATTCAAATATAATCTTCCACAATTATATAGGTTTTACCATGGATGTGACCATGATGCAATAGGAAATGTGTGGCACAATTTGAAATTCAAAGTCCCTTCTAAGGAACAGAAAACAATTATAATTTTACCGAGGCCTTCATGAATGGGTTTACCTAAAAAAAATGCCACCAGGTGGATGTTCTAATATCCTTGCCGTTTGTACCACTGAGCTCTGGCCACCACGTCATTGGAGTAGTCTCTACCGGTGGTCTTTTCATCCACTTGTTCATAGGAGGATGGTAGCCCCATATTGTAGTATGCCAGGGCTCCTACAGAAAGAGATTCTACAGTCACCTGTGGATATTTGACAAGGTACTCAACCACGGCACTTGTGTAAAAGTTCAGGGCCTCCTCCTCATGTGGAGAAATAGGGCTTAATGTGATCAATTCACATACTCAAGTATAGGAAAATGGAAGTAGATATTACTCAAGTATTGTAGTAACTAAGGCTGTCCATAACTGTTCATAATCAACATAACATGTAACATACAAAGATGAAATGGGAAGGGAAGCTTTCACCATTCATTGGTGCTTAGATAAAAGCTATTACCTTTGAGCTGCTGTTCCTTGCTTAACCCAGTCCAGTTCTTAGCGCTCTGAATTTCTCCAATCATTTTGACCAAGATCCTTGTTCCTTGGGTAATGTGTTCCTCACTGTTCCATGAGCCTGTTGGAGTGTGCCAGTTCTTATCGACCTACAGAAATACAATTACATATGAATGCATTATATTGTGTTCTATAAGATGTGACCTAATAAGCTTGTATATGGCCATCACCTGCATCAGCCCAAAGCCATTATGATTGTCCCCCCAGCCTCCAGTATGTGCAATTGTATTCCCAGCCCTGGATTCTCTTGAGATGATGCCGGCAATGATCGCTGGATCAACAGCCTCCCTTTGGCCCACTCTGGAGATGATGGACTTGTAGTTGTTCATTCGACCCAGATCAGTCTGAGCCATTGCATGTGACGCCTGAACACCTTTGAGAGTGATTGAAAAGAGAATTCCTTAAGACGGGGGTTCTTAAAGTGGGGTCCAGGGAACCCCAGAGTAGGGTTCTAAATGGACCACTGGCCTAGCGGTCCAGGAGCATGCCAGACAATACTCGTGTCTGACAGTGTGTCGTGGGTTCCAGTCCTGATCCAGACGACCATTACTGTTTGTCATTCCCTGTCTTTCTCTGTCTATTTCCTGTCTCTCTCCACTATATCATAAAGGCAGGCATGTTCAAATCCTTTGTTCAAAGTCTGTACACCTTGAAATGAAAGTGTTTGAGAAACAGTGTGTTGTTGAGAAACCTAATATATTGCTATCTTACCTGAGCATCCCAAATTGTCCTGCCGGGCTGTTTGCTGTGATGCCCCAGTAGTTTCAATCTTTGTGATGTCTCCAAAACCTAGACATATGATATGATACAGACTGGCTTTTGCAGGCATATAATGAGGAAGACATGGCAGGCTTAAAAGTGTAAACCATGATACATTTATTTACAACATTTGGATGTGTTAATCAGTGAGATCAGTAGTATAACTGAGCTCTCATGGAAGGAGTGAGGGAGCACTGGTCAGGGGCAACCAATGGATTGGCAACTGAAGCCAAAAGCCAACTCACTCACACCAGCATGGCCGTCACCGTGCTATGGTTAAAAAAAGCTGTAAAGATTTACATTCAGACACTGACATTATGTCTACACAATTGTCACATTAGGTCACCTATCACCCCCCCACCAGAAGCCGCCCCAGTCTGTACATGCAGCTACAAATAGGACCTATAACTCGCCCCGCCCAGCTTCTCACTGTGTGTTATGCAATTATTGTTTACACCTCATGGTGATCATCTGATTCTGTGAGAAGTTTAAATGTAATGTTGCTTTTGCGTGACACACACACATGCAAACCAGTTGAATTATGGTGTTGTGGGGGTTTCTGCGCAATAGGACTAATAATACATTTGGAACCAAAAATAAATCAAATAAATCTCACCCATTTCTGCTTAAAAGTCTTCTTAACACAGGAAATTGTCTGCTTTCAGGAGAGGGTTGTGCAGATCCAGCATCTGTCTGCCTTTTAAAATGGATATAAGTTTCACTATGAGAAGCACTCTCTCATAGCGTAACTAACTAGCCTTATTTTACTTTCACTTTCTTCTAACTATAGCCAATGGGATTATCAGTTGCCTGCTGGAGAATGATATTGCACAAGGGAGTTTCCTCCTCTCTATTTCTCTCTCTCTCTCTCTCTCTCTCTCTCTCTCTCTCTCTCTCTCTCTCTCTCTCCCTCTCTCTGTGTGTGTGTGTGTGTGTGTGTGTGTGTGTGTGTGTGTGTGTGTGTGTGTGTGTGTGTGTGTGTGTGTGTGTGTGTGTGTGTGTGTGTGTGTGTGTGTGTGTGTGTGTGTGTCTGTGTGTGTGTCTGTGTGCGTGTGTGTGACACTGCTGTGCTGTGCTCTGGACAATGTATTGACATTAGATTACATTTACAAAAAAATAAAATCAATAATTCTAACAGTGATTGTGAGCATGTATTTAGCCTATATGGTCTGTCAGCAGACCATTATTATATGTACAGCCTATCAACTGCCACAGGGTTGCGCTGTTCATGAAATATTGCTGGTAGAAGCCCCTCAAAACCCTCACAAATGAAAGGAGTGAAACATTGGGAGTGATTGGGATCCTTAGAATATCATTGCAATATTTTTTATACTTAAAATAAATAAATAAATTTGACATGCTGTGGGGTTTTACATCTGCTCTTTTCAGTGCTTTTGTGCAACAGAGTTTTTCATAACAGAGTTTTTATTTATTTACACAAACTGGCAACCTTATGGTTACCAGTTACCACCACTCTACCTGTGGGCCACTACCCCCTGTTGGGGAATGATGTTGTAAAGACAGCATTATGATACACATATTCATAAAGGATAAAGAATATATTGTTTCCCAGAAACGATCATTGACATGATTTTTTTTTACCTCTGCACAATTTCCCCACCAAGGCACTGAGGCTCCTTGTGTGTTACCTTCCATCCAGAAAGTGTTGCCATGTCTACGTATTATAAGCAACATTTGACTTGTTTTATTCTGTAAAGTTACTTGCAAATATGTGCAAGTGACTTTGTGTATGTGGAGAACTTATTTGGGCTTATTGATTCATAATGTTGTTTAAAACGGTGGTTCCCACATTTCTTCACATCAAGGAACCCCAGATTGACATGTAATTGTCCTCACTCATCCATCTGAAAATGTTTTGTGCCTTCTTTATTCAAATGTTTAAAACATATTAAAAATATTTATTTAGTGTGTAAATTACAGATGCACAACCTCACAATGTGTAGCTGTGAGCTTGTAGATCAGCTACTTTCATTTGTGCTAAGGGACAATTCACTCAGGGACAATTCACTCAGCTTATCTTAAAGATAAAAGTTTTATGGACTTGAACTTTGATCAAGTCTGAACTCTGTGTCACACCCACTTTGGGCAGGAGGGGTGAAAGCATTTCTCAACGCCAACTGTTGTTTGCGGTTGCGAGGGGGCTATAAAAATTGGGGCTTTTGTGAGTATGGCATTGAAATCAATAGCCTACATAAATTGACATAAACAGTTATAGTAGATATATAAGATTTCAGCATGAGATGCTGTGATCTTGTATATGTTGATTCCACTTGATTCAGAAGTTCATTTGTAGAATTTGAAGGCTGTTTTGTTATTTTATCCAAAATATCAATTGATCAGATGGTGCTCTGTTGTCTATTTGTACACACCTTAAACATGCGTATGCTGTCTCAGCACAGAGTGTACAGGACAACATGTTCTCTCTGAGACTTTCTCCCTGAGACCCCAGAACGACCCTGACTAGTTCCAGCTGTACTTCAGTGATGAACGATGCTCTGAGGCCTGCACACGTTGGGAATGTTGTTGCAGCTTAAGCTCTATTCATATATCATCCAATTCGGACACTAGTAAAACATACTCCCTATACAGCTCCCATACAGAGCACTTAAATCTTGCACATACACCATGCGCACGTCACATGCACGCCAACCAGTTAATGCACACACTCCATGAACATACGTGCGTGTGCATTGAAACTATGTGTTATGATGACCATAATGTGACAGCACAAAGGAGCCTCAGCCCTTTTGTTCCCCAATGTCAACCTACCAAGTTATACCTATTCCCTCATTGTCCTTTATTCAATATTTACAACTAAATGTACCTTGCCGAACACTGAGGTATTGTTGGATCTTTATGTGATATTGCAGAATGAAAATGCGAAACAGGGAGGAGACTCCCGTACAGTATAACATCTCTTCAGTGAACATGGTGTAATAGAATTAGGAAAGGTTACAGGTCAATCTGATCCGATGTGTGGGACAGACCATTCATATTATAATGGCCAGATACTAACAAAAGCAAGCAAGCAATTTTATATTTAGTCTAATTTGGTAGTACATGTGAGGAACTAGTTGTACTATAATATGTGTAGGGTAGGCTATGATCCTGTCCATATGTAATTTAACGTACAGTATATGCTCATGTTCACTACTAACCTGATTTCCCGTAAATACCCTGAGACGAGGATATCACACCACGTGTCTGTCAGGCAGCTGCAGGCACAAACGGCCAGTGAGTTCCTCTGTGTGTGAGTAGGGGAGGAGGTGTGTGTGTGTGTGTGTGTGTGTGTGTGTGCGTGTGTGCGTGCGTGCATGCATGTGTGCGTGCGTGTGTGTGTGTCTGTGCAGTGTCAAAGCTCCACCCCTTACCAGACTGCGAGAAAGCAGGAAACAGAAACTTCTCACTCCTCACGAACGAAACACAGAGAAAGATTATAGGATTAACATTCAAATAAAAGTCACGGCTTTCAGTGTTGGGAGGACATTTCACAACTACAGAAGGGAATTCTGATCCAAACCATTGGAATCTGCTGTTGACTCTGATAGCTGAACGGACTTTAACAAGAACCAAAGTGAAAGTAAACTTCAGGGAGCATTGTAGAAGAGTGAGTGTTAGCACCGCTGGCTGGCTGATTTCCTGCATTGAGTGGAGTGGAGTGTTTGCTTTATTCAGAGACAATGGCTTCCAAGATGTCTTTCTCAGATGAGGATTTGTCCTGTCCTGTGTGTTGTGAAACATTTAAAAATCCTGTTATTCTGTCATGTAGCCACAGCTTCTGCAAATCCTGTGTGCATAGATGGTGGAGAGAGAAAGTAACAAAGGAATGTCCAGTTTGCAAGGCAATAAATTCAATGGATCCACCCTGCAATCGGGCTCTGAAGAACCTGTGCGAGGCCTTCGTACGGGAGAGACATCAGAGAGCTCCAACAAGGTCTGATTTTCTCTGCAGTCTCCATGCTGAGAAACTCAAACTGTTCTGTCTGAAATGCCAACAGCCAGCTTGTCTTGTCTGTCGAGATTCAAAAAAACACAACCAACACAGATTCAGACCCGTAGATGAAGCTGCACTCGACCACAAGAAGGAAGTAGAAAAATCACTGAAGCCTTTACAAGAGAAACTGATGTTCTTTCATAAAGTTAGAACAAACTATGAGCAAACTGCAGGACACATTAAGACCCAGACCAAACGCACCGAGAAAAAGATTAGGCAACGGTTTAAGAAGCTTCATCAGGTTCTACAAGAGGAAGAGGAGGCAAGGATCAATGCACTGAGGGAGGAAGAGCAGCGTAAGAGTTGGATGATGTGCAGAAATATTGAGGGTTTGAACAGAAAGATAGAAGCCCTTTCACATATACTGAGAGCCATAGAGAAGGAACTGAGAGCTGAACACATCTCTTTCCTGCAGAACTACAAGAGCACAACGGAAAGTATCAGAGTTGAATTCACAAGGCAGGGCCCACAGCTGGGCTCAGGAGCACTGATAGATGAGGCCAAACACATGGACAACCTGACCTTCACAGCCTGGGAGAATATGAAGAACATTGTCTCCTACACTCCTGTCATTCTGGACCCAAACACTGCCCATCCAGAACTGATCCTGTCTGATGATCTGACCAGTGTCAGATGGGGAGAGAGGCAACAGCTTCCTGACAACCCAGAGAGATTTGACCGCTGCAGGCCATGTGTCCTGGGGCTGAGGCTGAGGCCTGAGACTCACACCTGGAATGTTGAGGTGGGGGACAATAAATCCTGGACAGTAGGTATTACCAGTATAAGGAAGGGAAAAATAAGTGGTCACTTCTGGGGAATAGGTTTTGATCAAGGTAAATACAACGAATTCTCATCAGGACTAATCACTGTTCTTCCAGTGAACCTCCAGAAGCAGTTGCAGTCCCTCCAAACGATCATAGTCCAGCTTGACTCAGTCAGAGGAAGGCTGTCATTCTTTGATGCTGATACCCATACACACATACACACACATACTCACATTATTTGTAAAAAACTCTACCCATACTTTTCCACTGCTGATATTTTCCCTCTGAAGATATTCCCAGAGAAGGTCAGTGTAATTGTCGGTGATGGCGACGATGACAATGAGGATGATGATGATGATGAGGAGGAGGAGGAGGAGGAGGAGGATAATGAGGATGATGATTATTAGGGCGATAGTGATATACCACAATGAAGACAAACTGCTGCTTACAGTAGGGCAGTATATTGACAAAAGGAATACAAAGAATATGTCAGATTGAATGTCTATATATGTGTATATTGTGGGACATTGTGGCAACACCTACACCATATCCTGATATTATGATATTCAAAATCCCAGCTGATGAAGAAAATATGGGAACTAATCAGAGAAATTGCATATGGACATACATTATTTGTTGTGAGGTTGAGGGAGGGAAGGAGGGAAGTGGTAAAAGAAAAAAAAAGACCTGGGAAAGGCAACATTCGTGTGTGTGTGTGTGTGTGTGTGTGTGTGTGTGTGTGTGTGTGTGTGTGTGTGTGTGTGTGTGTGTGTGTGTGTGTGTGTGTGTGAGTGTGTGTGTGTGTGTGTGTGTGCGCGCGCGGCTGCACGCGCGCTGCGATCTGTGTTTACAATAAAATAAACAATTAAAGAAATATATATAAATAATATTTTTCACCCTTGCGATTAAGTCTTTAATTGTTGGGGGTCCTTGACATGATTATTATTATATATTAGTTTATTTTATTTTTTATTTTATTTTATTTTTTTCAGAAAGCTGTCATGCTTCAGAACACATGTTGTAAATCTGGTCTCATGCAGGTCTAAATGGGCAAAAAAAAAAAAAAAATGAAAAAAAAAAAGTAAGCTGCGCAATCTATTTCAATGCTAAATTCTCAATTCTGCAGGTGTGTGCTATCAAGCAGTTGGTTCACATATCCTATATGCTGTCATGTCATTCATCTTCTGTAACTAAATATATATTTATATCTTCTGTAACTAAATATATATATATATATATATATATATATATAATATATATATATATATATATATATATATGTATTTAAAATATAAAAAATAGATTTCAGAGCTAATATTAAATGATACTGTTTGCAATGTCAATTGTACTTCAGAAATGAATAACCCAAGAGAAAGTCTACTGAGTCAGTCAATCAAGCAATTTATCTCTTATATTTATAGTGATACTTTCACTTTCACATCCATACAATTTCAGACATTTTCATCATAGTTATTTCATAATATTTGACATGGATATGCATACAATAATTACATGGACAAACAGACACATTGTTTTGGTTATCCACAGAAGGATAAATATACTGGATTCATTAAACAACTAAAGTGAAAAGTGTTCAATTCAAATATAATGTTGTACTATTATATAGGTTTTAATATGGATATAGATACTTATGACATGCTGCAATATGACAGATGTGAAATATTTTTTTGTTCATCGGTGGTGCAATTTAATTTGAAATGCAAGGCCCTTAATTCTAAAGAACAGAAAGCAAATTCAATTTAGGCAGACCTTCATGAATGTGCTTTACATGTCTAAAATACGAAAATTCATGTACTTGAATTTCAGTAGTTAACTGCATTAACTACCGAAATGATTTCATGCTCACAAGTCTGCAATAAGTCTACATTGACAGACTTATTGCATCATCAGTATGTACCTGTAGAGGACATTTTGCCACCTCTTCCAGGTCGATGTTATGCTAATATCTGTGCCGTTTGTACCACTGAGCTCTGGCTACCACATCATTGGGGTAGTCTCTACCGGTGGTCTTGGCATCCACTTGTTCAAAGGAGGATGGTCGCCCCATATTTTAGTATGCCAGGGCTCCTACAAAAAGATAATCAACAGTCAGTCGATTCAGTGCTGGACATTTTGAGAAGGCTCTCAACCCCAGTAAGCATCAGCTACTCCTACATAGTGAAATAGGCCTTAAAGGGTAAGACCACTTTTTTGGTGGATACCTTGTATTGATGTAATTTCAAGAAATTATTACAGTGATTAGAAATTGATTAATTGATAATTCAAAATATGCCCCTCATGTAAACAAACACGAAAACAAACGTAGTTGATACAGACACTAGAACATCACTAAAACTCTTGTAATCTGAAGGGAATATTTTGGAATATCAATTTCTAATCACTGGAACATTTTTTTCCTTGTTCACTTCTGGAACTACATCATGTCAAGGTAACTGCACAAAAAATAAAAGTGGCCTTAACGCTTAATGTGGTTCACATACTCAAGTAAAGTTAAGATACTCAAACAGAAATGTAAGCAGGCTACATACTCAAGTAATGCAGTACATTACTGTCCCAAACTGATCATAATCAAGTATCGTGCTTGCATTTCAATAAAAGAAATACACAACTGAAACTAGAAAATCAAAATAATGTGAAGGGAACTTCAGTTCCTGGATGGTGTTCAAAACGGACCCTCGCAGGTCTGAAACGCATGAAGTCAAAGTGTTTGAGAAACATCGATATGATCTTACCCGAGTATCCCAAATTGTCCTGCTGAGCTGTTTGCCATGATGCACCAGTAGTTTCAATCCTCATGATGTTTCCAAAACCTAAACATATGAGGCAACCTTTTTTCAATATTATGATTTAAGGGATTGTGACCAAAAAACCCACCCCAAAATAAAAATAAATTCAAATTAGCATCAAGAAACCTTTAAATTATTGTGTATTGTGTATGTTATTGTGTATCTGCTAAGCCATATATTTACACCGTTATATTTTACATCCAATTGTGCATACAAAGTGTCAGTGTACAAAGTGTTCCTTTTCAGGAGCCCCTTTTCAGGAGCTAAAACTTTTTTTTTTTCCAGAAGATGGAAAATAGAACATTTGTCCCAATATAGAACAGAACTATTGTATATTTAGCCATAACAGCCAGTTAAACATTTTCTCCTAAAACTATTCAACGGGACCATCACAAGCTTGCAATGCGACAAATCATGCTATACTGTATAGGCTTCTAGACCGACCGTTCTTGCTGCAGTAGTAGGATTATTTTATCATGAAAAAAGGGTACGTTTCTGCCTGATGTACAGCACCAATAATACATTTGAAAATAGATTAAATAAATCTCACCCATTTCTACAACTAGTTGATAGACATAGCAGTCTGCTGGTAGAGACAGAGTTGTCTGCCTTTTAAAGGAGAGCGTTATATAGTTTCACTATAGACACACTTTCACATTTTAGACCAGTTCCAAATCAATAGATGTACAATTGAGGTCTTTCCAGGTCAAACAACCATTATTTACAGTTTCACTATGAGTTTTTACAATTTGTAGTTAATCAATGCCTACTACCCTGTTATCAGCTGGGTGTTGCCTCACAGCGAACAGTGTGCTAATATAGCGTGGCTATAGCTGACTTATACTTTCATTTTCTCGCTAGTCAATGCTGTTATCAGCTCTCTGTTGGAGAATGATACTGCGATTATACAATCACAGAACAGCTTCGGTCATCTAGGCAATCATCAGTCATCTGAATAAATCAAATTGTTGCTCCACAATTTCTGTAACACATTGTGTTGTGGCCTGACCTTACAAGTTAACATCATGCTCATTTTTATCCACTGGAAATATTATGCAAACCATCTGGGTCATGTCTGCCACAGGCTTCCCATTTTCCTTCAATTTGAACACAGCCCCAAAGTTAAGTTGTCAAAGTGAAATTGCCGCAAATTGGACCCTTCTCTCCATTCGCAATTTACCATTTTGATCAGGGTGGCTGCAATTGAAAAATTGAATAGAGGAAGGAAATAAATGTCTTCACATTGTCTTTTAGTCTATTGTCAAAATCTCCTGCAAAGTCTCTGATTCTCTCTCCTTCATGGTTTTTAAGCACAGCAGTAGCACACATATTTTCCCTCATATTTTCCATGGTATCAGCAATGAGACACGGCTCAAAATAGTTGTTTTTGAGCAGGTGGATAATGCTGATAAACATGAATAGAAAGGGATGCCTCAGCCATATTCCCATGATGAATAACGCTACTGAATATTGTTGCAGTGCAGTGAAAGCCCTGTAAGTCCCAAGCTGTTGCTTTTATTCTGCAACATTTGAGGTTGTATCGGATACTTTTACAAATCACAACTTAGACTAGAATGAATTATTTATAATTATTTATAATAATTATTTATTTATTTTATTTTTTCATTAATTAATTAAAATTAATTAAAAATGGCAACAATAAGGACACTGACAGGGAAGAGGAAGGGCTGCTCTAAAAAGACAAAGTGGTCTATTGTTTTGTAAGCAGTTTGGTTTTCATAGTTACTCGCAATGCAACATGTCTACTGTAGATTTCAATGCAAATGTTTCCTATTGGTCCTGGGAAAACTGCTAAATCATCTCTCATGTTTGTTTTATTGGGTTGCATTTTGTAAAAAGCTCAGAGTGGCTTTGTGGTTAGACTGCCTGCCCTGAAACTGTGTTCAATCCCTAGATGGATCAAATATTTTGAAAATCACACCTGTGGAATCTGTCTGTGTACGCCAACCAGTAGCTGGTTTTAATCTATTCATTGTCTATTTGCAAAATTGAGAAGTGAATGGGGGAATTTAATGCATTAATTAATTAAGTAATTATGAATTAACATCAATTAAATTATACAACCGATCTCTTAGCAACGTTAGAAAACATGATTCGCGAATTCTCTGGTCGATTTGACATATGGCTCATGTCTGTGCAGCAAAACCCGTGGGAGCAGTAGCATGGCAGTGTTGCAGCTTTTCGTGTGGGAATGGACATAGACATACATATACACACCTTGCTACATTATGGTGCGGTTGGGCACCACTCAAAAAGGGACCCAGTGCCTGTGGGGGGTCGGGGTAAGTCGCTGCAACATACAGTTGTACTTCATGTCCAGAGGGTGTACTTGTATATCAAACTGCCTCAAGCTACAGAAACAGGAGTTAGTCTCCTGCCCCATGGGTGCTTGTGTGAATGTGTGTGTGCACACTGTGTGTGTCACTCCTGAAGCCTAATTATTGCTTCCATTGGGCTTGCATTTCCCATGAGTGGTCTGTCTCTCTGATACACACGCACGCGTGCACACACACACACACACACACACACGCACACGCACACGCACACACACACACACACACACACACACACACACACACACACACACACACACACACACACACACACACTAAATCATGGCATGAACTTAGAAGATACCGGGGCATCGCCTTTCTCTGCGACTCATCTCCAGAAGGCGATCTGTGTAATTTTATTTATCGATCAGGGGCGACTTCTTCTTAGGCCTATATACTTTATAAACAAAGTCTCCCCCCAGATGAGACTGGTAATATATTAGGGATTAAATCACATCAGCTGAAAATAAATAAATAAACCACAGCAATGCAAGACCACCTTCATTGCAATTCAGTTCAATCGTTGCAACTGAGTGGTTCATTTGTCAACGGGGAATAGTCTGCAGGGTATGTGATCTGATGCTTTAGAGTGGTGGCTCTCAAAATTTTAATGTCATACCCTCTTCGGTAACCCTTCCATTTACGGTACACTAATTACCAGGTAACTACCAGGTAATTACCTGGTAATAATCAGTAATTGCCTGAAATTACATGGTAACAACCAGGTAGTTACTATAGTAATTACTAAGTAATTACCAAGTACTTTCCCTGACAACTACCATGTAACTACTGGCTAGCTTTAAGTATTTACCCATTAATTACCTGGTAGTTACAAGGTAACTTGCAGATACATTACTCAGTAATTGCCATATAATTACCAAGTAGTTTTCCTGAAAACTACCAGGTATTACCTGGCAACTGTATTCTCTGACTTTGCATAGGTATTATTAAGGCATTGATTGATCCTTCACGACTACCCATCAGCCCATGATTTGAACTCTGAACTTTGAACTGGTAAAACTGTTAATTACCAAGTATTTACACAGTAATTACACATTATGTTTCCAGGTAAAACCTTGGTAGTTAACATGTAAGAAAGGTGGAACTGTACTGTAAAGTAAAGTGTGTTCTGTTTCCATGTACTTACCTGATAATTGTAGATTTTGATCCTTCACGATTACCCATCAGCCCATGTTTTGAACTCTGAACTTTGAACTTTGAATTTTGAACTGATGAAAACTGTTAATTACCAAGTATTTATGCAGTAATTACACATTATGTTACCAGGTAAAACCTCGGTATTTACCATGTAAGAAAGGTGGAACTGTACTGTAAAGTAAAGTGTGCTCTGTTTCCATTATATTACATGGTACTTTCACTGTAACTGTATATTTTAAACATCCACCACTATTGGCTGTAATAGGGAAGGATTATAATTTATAATTATCAGCTAGGTAGATGGTAATTCTATGGTACTACGCATGTAATTACCTGATAGGTACCCCGTAAGGAACGAGGAACTGTACTGTAAAAGGAAGTGTACTCTATTTCCATGACATTACCATGTATCTACCTGATAATTATAAATTATAATCCTTCCCTATTACAGCCAATGGTGGTGGCTGTATCTACAGTTACAGTGAAAGTACCATGTAATATAATGGAAACGGACCACACTTTGCTTTACAGTACAGTTCCACCTTTCTTACATGGTAATTACTGAGGTTTTACCTGGTAACATAATGTGTAATTACTAGGTAAATACTTGGTTATTAACAGTTTTTACCAGTTCAAAATTCAAAGTTCAAAGTTCAGAGTTCAAAACATGGGCTGATGGGTAATCGTGAAGGATCATAATCTACAATTATCAGGTAGGTACATGGACACATCATGGAAACAGAGCACACTTTACTTTACAGTACAGTTCCACCTTTCTTACATGTTAACTACCAAGGTTTTACCTGGAAACATAATGTGCAATTACTGTGTAAATACTTGGTAATTAACAGTTTTACCAGTTCAAAGTTCAGAGTTCAAATCATGGGCTGATGGGTAATCGTGAAGGACCATAATCTACAATTATCAGGTAAGTACATGGAAACAGAACACACTTTACTTTACAGTACAGTTCCACCTTTCTTACATGGTAACTACCAAGGTTTTACCTGGAAACATAATGTGTGTGTATTACTGTGTAAATACTTGGTAATTAACAGTTTTACCAGTTCAAAGTTCAGAGTTCAAATCATGGGCTGATGGGTAGTCGTGAAGGATCAATCAATGCCTTAATAATACCTATGCAAAGTCAGAGAATACAGTTGCCAGGTAATACCTGGTAGTTTTCAGGAAAACTACTTGGTAATTATATCTTCTAACTACCAGGTAATTAATGGGTAAATACTTAAAGCTAGCTGGAAATTACCCAGTAGTTACATGGTAGTTGTCAGGGAAAGTACTTGGTAATTACTATAGTAACTACCTGGTTGTTACCATGTAATTTCAGGCAATTACTGGTAGTTACCTGGTAATTAGTGTACCGTAAATGGAAGGGTTACCGAATCTTCTAACTCTGAGTGACGTATCACTTTATACAGTCTCAGACAGACCTATAAGGTACACTGCTAGATGAAAAACAACCGTCTGTGGCCTAATGCCTATCAAATAATTTCATTACAAATAGACAGTTAACTGCTTTTAGTTGTCAGTCATGAGCCATATGTCTCGCGTTCCGGGGAGGTAAGCTGTAAGTGGGGAGGAGTCTCTCGCTGCACGCGCTGGGATGGCACCTGTCAGGGGAAAGTGTTGGGTTGAAGGAGTAGGATGGAGGTGCTACAAATTGGGTCGCGTTCGCAGTGCCTTTCAGCAGGGAGTGTAGGAGGAAGGCTCTGCATTCTCCTGGAGCTTCTCACTGGTAGGTGAGTCAGTAGGACAGTATAGTGACAACACAGAAATGGCTGTGGGGAGGAATCAATTGGAAAAATGAATAAGGCCATGTCTACATGACAGCTAGAGAAAACGCAATGTCCCACTGCGTTTGGAGTTGCAACACTGTTTGGAAATGCTGTAGTGTGTATGACAGCTGCCCAGGTGGTGGTGACTGGTTACATGCTACCCTACACAGCTGTGCAAAATAGCCTATGATTGGCCAGTTGCTTTGATTGGCAGCCCAGTAAAACTATGCATAAACCTAACCTTAAGAGTAAGACTACTAGGCTATACTTCCTACCACATGGCTGTTTGTTTACAACTGCATGTGGTGTGAGGAATGATGTTGCATACTTTGCCTTTTCTCTATTTTACCTGTTTTCATACGGAGTGTCTTCAATGTTTTTCACTCTGGGACGTGATATCATTTTGTTGTGGATCCAACCACAACACAAGACTCTCTTGCTGTCTTAATGGAAGGTACATCTGATACTTTATTTTGTTGTCATGTGGCCTAAGTTGGGGGTAAAGGCATTACATTGCAAATTGTTCCTGAAGACTAGGGGCTTCCATTTCCATTAACATGTTGTGGGCTTGTAGCCTGGCGATTTGAACTACTGAAAATGTTTTTTTCTTTTATAGTTTAAAAAGGCAAAGAATTTAAGGGATAAAGGGTTTAGCTGTGACGAAAATCTAGGCCTAGATGTAAATCAGAAAAATGCAAGTATTGCATAAACCTGTCTTGACCAAGTATGCCTTCTGAATAAAGTCTTTGCTCAACCTTTCTTCGTGGCAGCTGGGTAATGCATTTCCACAGTGAACTAATTCATTTCACACCTCAGCTTTAGCAGTCCTGACTCACATCTCCAGTTCCCTTCAATAACTCACTTTATATTATCATTGCTCTATAGCAGAAACCTTGTATGTCCATATATTTATTTTGTTTTGTTTTGTTTCAACAAGAGCTATAAATAAATATGGGATCTATTGCAACAGAGTTTATTTCCCTTTCTTGAACATTAACAATTTTGTATAGTACATGTTGTTTTCGGACAGATGTGTCGTGTTTACGTCAAGAACCTTTGAAACTCTGTTTTTGTGCAGACCACCATCAGACACAATTTTGTGCCAAGGGCCCAAAATGGAAGATTTATGTTTAAAAATGTTTTGGAAAATGTGTAACTTTAAAAAACAAAAATAAAAACGAAAGATGCAGATCTACAACCTTGCAGTTTGGCACAAAGTGACACGCAGTGATTTTTCAAAATCCAACATATAAAATAAAGGGGAAAAGTTGGTTAACAATGCTATATGGCCTCTGTTTTAAGTTGCATCTTTGATGGCTTTTGTCTTGGAAACTAATGCACTGTCCGTGGTGGCCAGAATGGCAATGTTCGGTGAGCACAATGGGAACATTGGAAAGGGTACATTTGATACAATTACAGATACAGTTACAATGCAGAAGATAAATAAAAAGAAAAAAGAAAAGTGACTCAATCAAACACTATAGTTGCTATCATGATTTAGAGTTTATTTTATTAACAAAAAAAGTTTTGTTTTAACCTGGATAAAATACAGCTACAGCTATCTGGCTGCAAGCGATATCAAGCTGCCTACTGAATTCTTGTTTTCCAAGTTGAGTTCAAACACCAGGGAGTCTGATCAGTATTCCATCTGCCATCCCTTCTCTCTCCTCTCTACTGTCTGTTCACTGTCACTATAAATATAAAGAAGACAAAAAGGCCAAGTTACCGTATGAGCTTAAGAAAAATAAGATTATGTGTGAACAGTCGTGCCTGCAGGGCTCTTCACTTACATCCTGCGATGTAAGTGATGACAGCACTTCCACCAAGTCCATTCCAAACAGGCTGTATTTTAGTGCTCTAACTTGTCTCAGCTGGATGGACCAAAGGAAAGTTCCCAAATCCACTAGGCTATTTGTTTTTGAGAAATACATAAATAATACCCACAATACCCCTGCTATACATACAGAATATGTGTGTTCAGTGTTCTAGGGCTATGCACAGTATTATTCATACCACATGGTGCTTCTTTTTGTACGACTATAAACCTTCTGTTGCTCATCCCCATCATTTAGAGTGCCAAGATTCATCACATCAACAACTCGTGAAGCATATGCTCATGCACCATTATGGGAACTCTACTCAGAGACTAGTAGCTGATCAAACCCAGCCAAAAGCTATACCCAGAGGTGTTGGGATTGTGTCCTCATATTGCATTGTACTGTAAAGCCAGTGTAAAAATGAACCCAAATGGAGCCTGTTATGGTCTATCTATACAGTCCCATTGTACGCTCTCTGAAAAAAATGGGTGGAATTCCCCTTTAAGTGCCTACGAGATGTAACTAACAGATAATGTTGAATGCAAGCAGAGCACGTAGTGAACTCAGAGCATGTAAAAAGAGACTGTAATAAATTATAAACCATGTTGCCCATAAAGAGAATCTGCAGGAAGTTTCAAGGGCAAGGTTGTCGACTGCGGCAGGTTATGAATAACCAAAGAGCCAGAGAAGAAGTATAAGGAGTGTTTGGTGTGTGTTTGTAGAGTACTGGCTCTCAAAGTGTGGTCTGGCTGTCCAGGACATCATTAGTTAAATGATTAATACGGATAGTTAGGACCAAAAAGGATACTTTTTGGGTCTATAACTCAACAGAATGTACACTCTTGCAGGTATGGACATCCATGGTATCTCATGCACGAGTAGGGCCCTTTGAAATGAATTTAAAAAATGAAAAAATAATTGAGAACTAAGGCAATAGAGACCCAGAGTTTGGCATGTGAGTTTGGTGCCCCCCAGGGTTCGATCTTGAGTCTCTGCATTTGTCCCCAACCTTTTTTAATTCCAAGGACACTCAGTTTGATATGCATTATGACTTATGAGCATCTTATTTTATACATGCACGCACGCACGCACGCACGCACGCGCGCACACACACACACACACACACACACACACACACACACACACACACACACACACACACACACACACACACACACACACACACACACACACACACACACACACACACACACCAAATGATGTGTGCAGTGTGGTTAATTAATCTAAATCTGTGGCTACAGCATGAACAACCCAGCATTCTCTGTTCATAAGTAACCCCTAAATCCAAAATGCTTAACATACAGGGAAGATGCATTACTGAAATATGCATACTGAAAACTGTACAATTTCCTCCACGGTGTTGGATGATTTTCAAGGAAACTATGCAAGGCACCAATACAACCTGCACATCAGGAGCAACCAGGGGTCACAAGGACATTTTGAATTTTTACGCTATAACTGTGGAGAAGCTCTGAAATTCCTGTTTTAACATATTTTTTTATTGAAGGAAATACATGACAAATGTACTGGAACAAATAGAAACAACCCTTCTTTTTTAACTAGAAAAGGAAAAAGAGAAAAGAAAAACAAAAAAACAAAAAGGAAAAAAACCCCCCCCCCCCACCCCTTAAAAAAAAAAAAAAAAAAAAAAAAAAAAAAACACCAGTCAAGAAGAGATGGCATAGATGACAGCATGTGATAACTTGGTTACAAGTACAAGAATTTAGTGTTCAGGGTTCTGTTCTCAAGCACTCGAGGGGACACTCACCACACTAGTACTAGAACAGGAGGCGGACCACCTTTCCAAAAGGGGCTGCCAAAGACATGCTCTTTCTTGTTGATATCGTATCTAATCCTCTCCATGTGAATCAGAAGAAACCCTTGTTTCTAATTCATACTTAAGTAGATCTGAGTAGTCCCGCCCCTCTCCTGACGTCGCCCCCTTATTATTATCAATATTACCATCATACAATATCAATATTAACAAGAAGAAAAAAACTTAGAAATTATTTGATTGTCCCAAAACATTGTCATGATTTGTTGAGACCCAAGTTGGCTTTGTCCGCAGCGTAATCGTCTTCATATAGATCATTTTTGAGTCCATGAGAAAAATGAATGGGGAATCTATTTCTGGAACAGGGGCAACATCACAAGGGGTCGGGACTGCTCAGCTCTATTAGTAAGCCTATAGTGTTGTTGTTGTTTTTTTTTCATCTTATTACTCCAAGGAAGGCAAATCTCCACATTTCCCTCCACAGGTTCAGGATTTTGAACCTACCATATGTGTCTTTTAGGATCCTTTTGAATAGTTTGCGTAATGCATGTCTCACCTACTTATTGCTGCTTTCAAGCATCATAATATGGCCCTCAAATAAAGTCATTTTGATACAGTTAAATACAGATTTACAGACATACATACATGAAGTGCATAAGGTCAGTGAGGAATTGGAGCCAAACAGCTGATAAGGACTTCAAGAATACAATAGAGGCAACTTTAGTGTGTGTACAAACACTGTGTTTGTAAACAGACTTGTTTAAAACCAGAATCTAACTCCACCTCACCTCCACTCTATTGGCTCATTATGAATCTGCTGGAGACTGCTGTACTGTACTATTGGCTAAAATGCTGCCTCACCCCACACAACCCACTTCCCACTTTCACATTACCCATGCCTGTCCTGAGCCCGAAGAATGTTTTGTTTTCATGATTTATTGACCACAACAAAGTTCTGGACTGTCTGCAGGGAAAGCCGCAGCATCAATGTAGAAGCAATGTAAAGGGGGGAAATGGCAAAATATTACCTATAATCGTGCCAATGGAAGTTAACTAATTAAACTTTATTTATATATCACTATTCAGAAGTGTAGCATCAAAGTGTATTCAAAGTAAGATTAGCTATAAAGGGATAATGCAGGGTTTGCATTGAACTGCAGCAGATAATCCTGGATTTAAACCAAATTAGAGTTTTAATCTAAAAACTGTTAATAAAAAACAACCAATGAATCATTTAAAGGGATAATTCAGATTTTCTGAAGTTAAGTTGAAATAGCCTACTTGCCATTAATAGGCTATAGTGGTGTCAACGGTATTAATTGATTTCCAGAGTCCATGGTGGGAGTTCATGTTGTTGACCTATTTCTAAAATATTAGCACATCCTTTGTTCATTTTTGACTCCTCTATCACAGGGAACTATTATATGTATTTTGTGTCCATATCACTATGCCCAAAAAGTAGTTCCATGTGATAGACTGGTCAAAAATGAAGAAAGGAGGTCCTAATATTTTAGAAACAATCCACTAATACATATTACATTTGTTTTTTCTGGATTAATTTACTTTTATGGCGTGGCCCCAGGCAACCCCACAAAATGACTAATATTAATATTGGAATGACTTAATATTAACAAAACCAGGGCAGAACTCCCACCACAGGACTCTGGCAATCAATTAATACAGTTGAAACCACTATATTAATGGACAGCATTTCATAGAATTTAAATAAAAAACATCTGAACCCTTTAAAGGGGAATTCCACCCATTTTCAATATTTTAGAGCGTACAAATGTACAATGAACCCTAACGGGTTCTTTGAACCCATTTTTCATTTGGGTTCATTTGGAGAAAGAAATCCATTAACATGGAGAAATACATCTTGATGATGTCATCAAGATGTTTCACCATGTTAGTGGTTTTCTTCAGACTTTTTTTTTATCATGTACACCCAACACCTCAAACTTTCAAAGGTATATTAATGACATATTAGAATGTTGAAAATGAGTGGATTTCCCTTTAAAAGTCCCCATTCTCAATTATATGTACATGACAGGTGGGGCTTTAGGACCTGGGGAACAGAGCAGAGCATAGCGGCAGCTTTGAGTCCTAAAGTGTCGTGAGATCACTGAAGTTCTGTTTGTCCTGTCATGTGGACGAGCCTGTAGCTGCCTGAATTCATGGAAAAATCAAACCTCTCCACTTTTAACAGGCAATTTACACTAGGCTAATATAACATGTGTGACGGTACGTACAGTCATATATGGTGATATAACTGGTGTAGGTCTGTGGGCATGGCATCTTAGAGTCAATGCATGGCATTGGATTACTGTGTGTAATCCTAAATTAGCTCCCCTGGTAAGGATTCCTAACCAGGGGAGCCCTACACCATGATGGTGAGTAGAAGATACTTACTGCAACACTATACTTTTAGATACCAGGGCCCACTATTTATTTTGCATTTTAAACCGACTGTCTTTGTTTGCATGAGCGCAAGGGAATTGAATAAAAGCACACAAATTGCTGTCGGGCAGAAATCTATAGTGTATCCATAATTAAACTGTTCTTTGTTTTTTGTAAATGTACACGAGTATTTTAAAAAAGAGTTTACAAAGTCACAATGTGCTACACATGTACATTGGCTGTTTTCACTGCATTAAGGGGCTTCCAGACGGCAACGATAAACGCCGGCGTTATCGACGGGCGAGTTTTTTTATGCCGCAGTGCCGAAATAAGAAAATCGCCCGTCGATAAACGCTACGCGATTAGGGGAGGGGGGCGGACGAAATGCGTGGCTCAGAAGCCAACCAAGCCAACAGACTACCAACTTCCCAGACAACTTCCAGTCAAGCGCTACCTGATCATGATCACGCTGAATTTACAATTCATTTACAATGAATTAATGACTCACCAGTCACCAATAATGATGGCTGCAGCCGTAGAGGTTGACATTTGAACGTAGACTAGTTATTCCAAGTTGCGTAGGTTAAAATAAAATCGGCAGCATCCATCACGGTTTAAATATGTTGTATAATAAACTCTGCTGGCTAAAAGCATGTAACCAACATGCTTCGTCATAGCGTGACCGTGACACAAACTCACAACACGTCGCGCAATAATGCGTTGTAAATAGAACGTTAGAGCAGAATTGCCACAACTCACGTCGTGGCTCGGCTCAGGGTCGGATATAGAGGGGGGGCAGGGGTGGGCACAGCCCACCCAAACGTGCATCCTGCCCACCCAATGAAAGGTAATATCAGTGGTTTTCAACCAGTGGACCACTAGTGGTCCACAAAAGCCGAATAAATAGTGGGCCCTGGTATAAAAAATGTTCAAAAGCACAGCTTCTTATGAAAAACTTTGGAGTTGCCCACCCGCCATTCTTCCAGCCCACCCTAGTAGGGCTGGCTAGATCCTGCCCTGGCTCGGCTGCGCCAGAGCCTTAAATGATTAGGGAATCCACTCCTGGAACAGAAACGGTGAAGTCACTGTGCAGGTCTACTGGTAGAGTGGGTCCTCATCGTCCTCATTATGTTGTATGTTTGCTATAAATCGCCAAGCGTTTTACAAAAAGTTCACTGGAATTGAACATGAATTGAACTCGCGCGCGTGCTCGTTTCGTGCACGCGCGCGATAAAAATCAGTGACGCTGGGCGGAAAACGACCGACGATAAACGCTTTCTTGAACGCGGGTCGATTTTTGAACTTTTGTGCTAAAAAAACGCCGTCCCCATTGAGAATGAATTAGAGTGGGCGATTTATTCCTCGCCGTCTGTAAGCCCTGCATTAGACATTTTTGAGAGTTAAAATGGTTAACTGGCTGTGGGATTTATCCAACCAAAAGGTATTTCACAACAGCTGGTGAATGAACATGGTGAAGACGTCACACCACATTGTGTTGTGAAGTAAATAGTAGTAGTTTTTGACATGCAAGTTTAACACCTGCCAGCAACAAAATAATTATGCCGCACAGTTCTTTAGTGTGTTTTTTTTTTTCTCCTTCAAAATACTTTATGGATGGCCTGGAGAAAATGAAAACATTGACAGATAGCAGAAAGGCCACTGCAGGGGGCCAGGCTAATGGGAGAAAGTAAAACGGAGCTTCTTGTTCTGTTTTTGATGACGGCTCGAGAAGACACAGTGATAAGAATCCGGAGACTTCCCATATGCCGGTCCTGGTGCGAGGCTGGATGTCTGATTAGCCTTTCAGCTACACCACTACAACAATCATCACATATGACCCCCTGTGGGTGTAGGGGAAAACAACTCCAATGTGTTCATTGTTTTCCTTCTGCCTTCTCTCTCTATCTCTAGTCTCTACTGCCTACCTGCTTCAATCCCAATTACGGTATTGTTTCAAATATAAGACTGTAGTTATAAGACGATCCCCATTTTTTTCTAGACTCATTTGTGGAAAAAGACCCCCAAATACAATGCAACCCCATTTTGGGGATATTTTCATTGGGGGGAAAAAAACGTGGTCTTACATTCAGGCCAATAGGGTATTTCCTATTTTATTTGTCATTCTCTATTATTGAATTCCTTCCTTCATTCATTCTCTTCCAGCTGCATGTTGTCGCGTTGTTTTGTGTTGTGTTTTCTTTTTCTTTCTTTTTTTAACATCTCATATGACGTCATATTGTAGTTTTCATTGATGGAGGTGGTCAACGAAAATCAAACTCTGAATAGGCCATAACACAGCCACCCCTCTGGCCCCCCTCCCCCAAATGAACCTTTAATAGCAACACAGGGAGAAATACTCTGGTTTGAAATGGAAATAATACATTTACTTCACAGTTAATTTGGAACGTGTTAGTGACCGTCACATCTTGTTATGTTGTTGTATGCCACTTTCTATCCTCGTACTGTCTCATAATGTGTTGAAAATATATTTTTAACCTGGCTCAGGTCGCAGGCGCCCCCGGTGGCTTGGTTTATGCTTTGTAATGTGGTGGTGTCCTGTCTGAAAATGGATCTATAAAGTTCCAGTGGAGGAAGACGTTTAATATGTCTAGCTTTTAGTGTGTGATTATTTTGTTTTTGTTTTTGTCAGGATATAGAAACTGAATTTTCACAATGCAATTTAACAATTTCTTTACCACAGACATGAGCGAAAACTACAACAGGATGCACAAATGTGTAGTAGAACGTGACAAAGAAAATTGAAGCTGGTCTGGAACACTAAAATAACGAAGATTGCACTGTAAGTGGCTGTTTCTAGCAACAGACAAATTATAAATCAGGCTGGAGGTGGAAGAGGATGGAGATAGATGAGTTAGGGACAGTGCCAGACAGGAGCATGGGGTAATAGCGGTGCAAGCGGTGGCTGCATGAATGAGATACGATAGATCAGCACCACACAGAAAACACTACAGAGAAGATTCATATGAGCCCAGACGAGATGGGCCTGCAAGTTTCACAATCTATTGGAAACCCTGGGCTGTCGCCCTGGATTGGTTTGCTTCAACATCCCAGTAGGCTATGCAGGAGTCACCTTTAATCCCCACGGATGCTCGTCTACCGTGACATTTACACATTATACTACACTAGAGCCTCTACTGCCTCCACACCCTGGCACTGTCCTTGGAAAGTTTGTCCAAATATGGGGTCTATGGAGAATGTTACAGGCCACAGGTCAGCTCCACATATGGATGCTGGGCAGGGTCTCAAAGACTACTTTTTTTGGTCAAAATTGAGTTATCACTAAAATGTACTCCATTGTGTCTGTTTTGTGACAGAGTTTCATTTTGGTTTGATTTGGAAAAAAAGCATTGCAATAAATACAAAACCCTATAGCCTAAGTCAAAACCAAGGCAGAATGCAGTACTACTATACCTGTTGGGGGTCAAATGTCAAATTAGCTATTCAGATTTTTGCGCATGACAATTATGTCATGAATACATGCACAATGGTATCACTTTTATTTATGTGTTAATGAATTGAACACTACATTGAATATAACCAACATGGCTGGCCTGTTTGAATTAGTTACTGGTTTTGTATGGCAGAACAGTTAAAGTGAAAATACAGTAGCTATCCAGTAGTTGAAAGTGTCACATTAATTTAGATTTGCCAAATAAAACGCATGCCCACAGAATGTCCGCAGAGCACAGCTCTGTCTTAGACTAAAGATACATTTCTTCCTTGATCTCACCATGTGGGCTGATCTTTAGGGACCAATTAAGTTTTTATTATGTTTTTATTAAGTCTTCTGCAGTGCAGAGAGAACCTTTTGATGCCTCAAGTCTTACCGCAGATGCAACATTATGTTTGGAATTGCTAATAGAAGTTGAAATAAGAGGCATAGACTGGAATTATGTATGACTAATGAATAGCTGAACTCACCAATAAAATAAGAGCAGCTATCACCTAAAATGTTAACCACATAATGATCCACATGATTGAAGTGTTGATTGGATGGGAAAGCATTGAATACAAATGATCAATGAAGTCTACTTGGATAACGAAGAATCAGGGTCAATGTTAACAATGGCCAGTGGGGACCATGCAGGTAATCGTATTCGGGAAAGGTTTCAAACCAAAACTGCAAAACCTTTAAGTTGTATTAGTAAAACGGACCTGAACAACTGTAGTTGGTACTCACGTTTTCACACTACACTAAATCTCTTTGCCACAACATGCACACACAGACAGACACACAAAGCCTTGGTGGACACAGTCCTAATGGCTGGCTGACAGAAATGTATTCCATTCAGGTTAGATTAAAATATGTAAATTAGGAGCCACTGTGGCTCATGACATGACGGCACACATAATAATTACGTTGGGTGAGGTCATCCTTCTGATAGGGTGTTACTGTAAATAGTTCTTATTCATTAATACCACTTGAAACACATCACCTGTGGTGCCAGGAATAGAGACACATCATGTTGGCTGGAAACCTTGTATGTCCAAAACCGTTTCTTATCTATGAGCTCACAACACGTGGTGTTACTTTCTCTAACTTTGTGCAACACCCTTGCAGCGTTAATTTTGATCATGAATGTTGATTTAGTTTAGTCATCTCCCAAACATTTTCTAGTCTTGATCTGTTTTTACGAAATTGTTAATAGTCTATATTAGTAGTTAGTTTGAATTATAATATGATAGTTCTAGTGAGAAATGGCAGCCAACGATTTTGCATCATCGTTTCGGATAAAGTTAACACAGCAGTCCTGTGATTATAGGGTATCGGCATACAGCAGCACTTGTCAACATTGAGTATTTCTTTTTGCATTAACTTTATTATGCAAAGCATCACTGTGCGTGGCTCTACCTTCAGCCTCAATTCTGGGCATTAATTTAATCAAGTAATTAAATATGTACATCTATGTACGTCATTAAATATTAAAAACCTAATATTTAAAACATTTCCCTAAAGAATTTTCCCTAGGGAAATGTAGACTGTGTGTTGATATCAGTTTGATGTTTGATCGCAATGTGCTACAAGCTTAGCTTCAGCATTTTGTCATACACATAGAGTATAAAGTGCGGTTAGGAAAACCTTTCCTCAGTTTTTGGTGTGTTTTGTGTGTGAGATGTACGTGTGACTGTTTGGGTCACCTAACACACCCCACTGCCGATCTTTGTTCCCATACACAATTCAAGTGAAATTGAATTTAAATTAACTATATTTCCCTGTGGTTATAAAAGCCAAGAGGTTAATGACAGGCAGCTAACATGCATGTGTGATACATGGCAGGCTTATAGGCTGGTAGCATTGTCTTTCCTTAATGGCACTTAGCTACAATTACAAATTTCTAGCTTGACGTGCAACACGTCACAAAGACTGTATGTGGTGGATATTTGTTCCATTAGAGTGACAGCAACTTAAAGGGATAGTTCAGATTTGATAAGTTAAGTTGTGTGAAATGCTTCTCATTAATATAGCGGTGTCAACTGTATTATTGATGTTCAGAGTCCTGTTGTGGGAGTTCTGCTCTGTTTTTGGTGAAATATCAAGTAGTTCCGGTCATTTTGTACTTGTAAAATATTGTTTTAGAAAATGTAGCAGGCATATTTGGGCATGCCCACTCAAATGAATAGAACAATATCTAAAAAAAAAAAAAAAAAAAAAAAAACTCTAAATGACATTCCACGGCCCTCTCACGTAATAGGAGGACAATATTAGTTACCAGAAAAAAGATGGGTTGTTGTTCGAATAATGACATGGTTAAAATGGGGTTTTAGGTTATAATGGCTTTGTATAGGAAGGGGATGGGGCAGCTACGACCAGATCCAAGTGAGAGAGATCCAAGTGAAGGATGTTGAAGTTAGTCATCTGAGTGTGTGTGTGTGTGTGTGTGTGTGTGTGTGTGTGTGTGTGTGTGTGTGTGTGTGTGTGTGTGTGTGTGTGTGTGTGTGTGTGTGTGTGTGTGTGTGTGTGTGTGTGTGTGTGTGTGTGTGTGTGTGTGTGTGTGATTAGAGACACATTGTTTTACTTTTTCAAAAATTTCACAGAAGAATAGGAGACAAATGAAAACTGTTTATTTTTCAACAATAAACTTTCTAACCATATAATAGGCTAATGATGTTTATACCCTGCATGCAGTAGGCCTTTGTATTATTTTGTTTAAAACTAATGAGAGTCCTAAAAAAGGATTGTTAGAAAGCGTCCTTATAGGATGTACTGTATTTTCTCATAATGTACTTTTTTATCCTCTGTTTTCAGCGAACATTCGCCTGTTATTATGAAATGCCCAGAATAGAGACGGTAGATCCTATCTAGCCTTTCGTGCGCGGTGAATCCAGCTTCAAGCTGTAGACGCGAGGCGCCCACGCTTGTATCCCTCAGGCTGTGCTTGATGGAGGGAGTTACTGGGCCAGCTCATTCCTAGCTATATGGTATTTATTTGGTTTTTAAAAAAGAAAGAATTGTGTGGGTGTCAAACATCCAAGGTAAAGAGTTGATTTGTCTCTTTATTTTTTAATTCACAGCCTTGATCCAATGTTGTCTCATAGTTGCTGTCAGACAGAAAGCAAACCATGTTAGCCTACCATGTTATGCTTTTTCGTAAAATTAACACCCTACACATCATAGAAGGGAAAAGAAAAATGGGTGGGTGAAGGAATATACACCCCCCCCCCCCCCCATATGTAGCATATAGAACCAAATGGACCAGCGTGGGTCTTTTCTTCCCCATTTTACACAAACTGTGGCAGCAGCTGTGGAAGAGAAACGGTGTAATCACCCGACGTGGTCATATTCACATGTAGCTATCATTCCGTCAGTGACACGTTCGCTCCAAAATGCTATGGCTGTAGGAAATCTTCAAATAATCAGCATAATCTCCTTATGGCATAAAGCAGTGGTGTTCAACCAGTGGTCTGGGGGCCACCAGTGGTGCCTTAGAGGATTCCAGGTGGTCCCCAGCTAAATGATGGACATTTGGTAACCAACTGGACCCTTATAGATGTGTAACCTTTGAGATGTATAATACTCTCCTTTGTACATTTCTTGTTTTCCTTTTTACCTCCATGATTTGCTGCTTCTGACTTTACTGAAGTAATTCTTTGGTATGTAGTTGGCCACTATTGTAAACAAGTGTAAAAATCTTAACTAATGTGTCCAATCCGTTTTTCAGATTTGCTGTAGTTGTACTTGAATTGTAATGTACTTCTCCAAGCTGTTATCAGTTTTGTAGTAGTGTGTACTTGACATGTACTGTAACTCTCATTTCTGTCAATCACCATTTCATTCATTCATTCATTCATTCATTCATTCATTCATTCATTCATTCATTCAACAATTCTGCAGAAATATTACAGTAGCTGTAATTAATTGGCAATATGTCAATTCTTGTTTTAGAGAAGCCAGCTTCGATTTGCAGAACTTTGCACGCCAACACTCTTTCTTGTGACTGATTTATGCATAAAACCCATATTTCTTAACTTTCTTAACACCATTGCCTGTCACTAGCCTGTCTGTCTCTGAACTATATATATTTTGACTTAAATATAAGGGCAAGATGAGCACTGGGACTTTACACCAAGGCCAAGTCCAGAAACGTCAATCACCTGTCAATCAACTCCTATCTCTTCAAAAGTGATCTGAATGTATATTAGGCGTATTGTATTAGTTAGATGTCACTACGCTGTACTGATGTGATGTCTCTATGATCTTCCTAGAATTAAAATATATCCTACAGCATCTTTTTTCCTTTATCCTGTGTCCGTTCTAATTAAGGTAACTTTCAATGTGTGTAGTACAATGAGTGTACTACTTTAGTAGATTAATCAAATATTATTTGATTACTCTACTGTTTTCATTATTTGATTACTTTTGGTACTTCATATTGATTACTTGTTGGTATTTACAGGTCCTACAGCTACATTTTATTTCCAAAGATTAAACACCACGTATATTGGACCAATGAGTTAGAAGTTCCAGCTAACAATATTTAAATGCATTTTAGTGAGATTTAAAAGGGCAGATGCAGGGACCTGCCTATTATTAGGGGTACTTCTCATCACCAGGGGGTCATATCTTCCAGGTTAAAGACTGGCATTTGATATTCATATTCAGACAAAAGAGCCGACTAGCTTGTCCTCAGATGACAATTCTCCTTTCATTGTCAACAGGCAAAAGAAATGAAAGGGACAGACGCACACACACTGGGGCTCTTTGGAATTATGGAAAGGTTGTGAAACACTGCTCTAACAGAAGGACAGAACACTATTGGGTAATATTGCACCGTGTGTGTGTGTGTGTGTGTGTGTGTGTGTGTGTGTGTGTGTGTGTGTGTGTGTGTGTGTGTGTGTGTGCGCGTGTGCGTGCGCGCGTGTGCGCACGTGCGTGCGTGTGTGCGTATAGTGGACCTCTGGCACTGAGAATGGATGCACTCCTGTGTCAGAAAGGTCATCCTCCGGGGATTGTAATAATGGACCTCACAATGTCTGAACAACTATACGACTGACCCAAAGCCAGTGCACACAAGCACGCACATAGCACATACACACACACACACACACACACACACACACACACACACACACACACACACACACACACACACACACACACACACACACACACACACACACACACACACACACACACACACACACACACACACACACACATACACAGAAGTGTAATAAGCCTGCAGTGTACCAGCAGAGAAGCAGCAGGCTGTTGGCTTCACAGTTTTCATTTCACTCCAGCTCTATCTCTGTGAGTGTGACACAACACTGAGAATGTTTTTCAAAACAACGTATGTACTGTTTTCTTGCCATATGAAAGCTCATATGGTAGCTTCAAACTGACATATTCGTTGTTCAGTTTGACCCACCAGTTTTGTAGATGGCTTATATAGAAAATAATAACGTCTGGAAACATAATAAAAACATGAAAAGAGCGAGTTGCGAAAACAGGTTTGAAGGTTCACTTCTGTGGTCTCTAACAGCTCCATGCTTAAGCATTTATCTCATATTTACATGTTGATTTTAGCTCTGACATTTATTTCAGACATGCTCTAGTATGAGAAGGGCCTGTCTGTGCTATAAATCGTTTTAAGTTCTCCTCTCCTGAACACTCAAGCCTTTCTTTTTCTCCCCACAAAACATTTGATCTAATTCTAATACATTTTTCTGACAACAATATGTGTCCTTTGTATATGTATCACTTCAATAGATGAAAGTGGTAAACAGTGATATGACATTGCTGTTGTAATGTCTTGTCTTTGTTCTTAAATATGTATCTGCTTCTGATGGAATACTCCATCATATAAGCTTTTTTTAATGCTAGAAAACAGCATAATTTTGTTTTTGCTTGGCCACAATTCTAGACATGTTTTGCGCATGCACAGGGGATATTTTCATCTTGACCATCAGGTCAAAGTTCATGTCCCTAGGTGAGGCATGACCTTTGACACAATCTGAATGCCTTAACCCTAGAACAATAAACCCAAATTTCTCCATCACTAAAACCGGGTATGTTTTACCTGATAATATACTCCATAAAAATACTAAAAGTACATAGAATATATTAAAGTACAACAACTGTCAACTTGAGGTACTCCTCTTTAATATATCATCAAAAAGAAAATTATTTTGTGTATTGTATTCGGCCTATAACCTAAACTATCATAGAGGAGAGGATCCGTGAAAAGGGTCACATAGTGCCAATTGGAAATCTCCCACCCTGTTTTTTTCTGCCAAACGGTGACTCTAAGTGTATGCCCTGTATGATGTGTTGTAATGTTCCATTTCCCCTAAGGTTGGCACATCCACTCCACTGGAATGGAGGATTCACACACCCTTCATCGCACACAACCAACGGTTCGCACAGTAGCACACACTCACTTTATTACCTGTTACTATACCGACACACTCACCAGCAAGCACACACACACACACATTCAACACACACACACATGCACAGCACACATCGCACAGCACACACACACACACACGCACACACACACACACACACACACACACACACACACACACACACACACACACACACACACACACACACACACGTGCTCGCACACACCATTGCAACATATCACATTTCAGGCAAAGTGGTCTGTAGTGGTCTTTCCTGAGGCTTTCCCGAGGGCCAGTTGCTAGGCAACGTGGAGATGTTCTAAACACATTGGTAACACTGGAGAGGAGAGAGGGCAGTACACTTTATATAGGGTCCAAACCCACTCCCAATTTGGTATGACTCTGAGACTGTCAGAGTTACAGAGATGAACTGGACCATTTGGTTCTTCACCTTTTCTTTATCATTTACTGGGGACCACCTGGAAACTCTTGAATGACAGCTGACACCCTGGACGCCAGTTTGAGATACAGCAGAGAGACAGTAATTGTTAAAAAGAATGATGTATAAGATGCAGTACAATGTATTCCAGTGCTTTGTTTGTCTATTAGTTATTTTGTTTTGTCATTTCTTGTTGCTTTGGTTCATTATTACTGTACTGTTCTTTTTAGGCCTATAAAAATACTAATAAAAATAGTTAATCTAAACGATAATTGTGATAATTACAGTGTCACACAAAAGTATAAGCTGTTTCGAGCTTGTGGCGTGAAAAGCTGCTTTTGCTGCTTTTGAATAATATCCTAGGTGAGGTTTCCAACTGATGATAGTGTTGTGAAAATAACCAATTTACAAGTTCATGTCATGGAGCCTGAACTGTACAGCTGCCACAGATGGGAGTCCAGGATCTGAGTGGACGCTTTGGGTAAAGAGTTAGGGACAAGGCTTTACGGTCGTGCTCACAATGGGGTTTTCCACTAACCTGTGAATAAAGGTTAGTGAATCACCGGGTTGCGATTGTAGTTCCACAAAAATCTGTCTTAGAATAGTGCGATTGTTTGTCATAGTGCACAAGAATTTCATGTTCCCGATCATCATCAACAACAACAACGGGGAGCAGTAAAATGGAAAATGGCAAAAGAAACAGTGAAAACGTAACTTGACTTGTGCCTGGGAGGGAAAGAGGTATTTAACAATTGGGTAAATGTGTTTATCAAATATTGCCCAGCACCGATCGTGACCTTAATTAGCTTTATAATTTTTAATTGGTTATTTAAAATGTATAAGATGAAAGACTTGCCTTGTGGTCTTATACACATTTGTGTGTTTATAGCATCAACCCCGCACTTGAAGTGACTGAAGAAAACTAAGAACATTATTCAGTGAAAAGGTTTACTTTTGTTGACTGTTGTGATTGCATTTGAGCCAGGGTATACTGAATGTATGCATTTTTGTATGCATTTTGTATGCATACTGAAGAATGAATGCATTTTTGTATTCATTTCTTCTTTACTTTGCCAAAATGTTTACTGTATTCAGTTTTATGAACACACACAAACACATGTACAAACACATGGCCTCTATTTTTGTCCATGCCAAACACCATATCCCTGAAATTCTTTGCCATGTTGTAGATTGGCTATTTTAACTATTCAAAACTGTTTTAAAATAACAGTAAAAAAAAGTTTAGGCATTGGCAAGTTTAGGCATTTAGCATGGACGAAAACAAAGCCCTATGTTTTCAATTTACAGTGAAGTAAAGACTAGACCAAGACTAGGCCAGATGGAGATGATCTTTACATTATTCCCATGACATCTTCAACAATTTAAATAGTAACGCTTATTCTGGGCCAGATCTGACTAGTTATAATTTAAGTTCTGTCCTCAACCCAGGCATGTCCATCATTAGTGGTCAGGATTTGTGTTGGTTGAAATCAGGTATTCTGGACCAGATTTGACTAGTCTTGGATTTCCTTGATCTGGCCACAATCAAGAATCAATACTGTAGTCAATGGTTTTTAGTTTCTTTGAGGATTTTCGAGGGCCATGGCCTGTCATTTTTCCTTGATTTGATCATTTTCAAAGTCATATAATAATTAAGGTGATTGCTGTTGAACCTGTAAATGACAACAAAACAAAAACTAAGGCACCTGTTGGGGTACTTCTGGTTTACCGGAACAGGGTTCAACTCCCTGCGGTGCCCTGCTCAATATGTTGTACTTACATGGTTTGTTGTTATATCATGCTCATTGTGTTGATAAAAAAGACAACAATGACAGGCTGTAGTCCATGGTTTCTAAAAAAAAAAAAAAAAAAAAAAAAAAAAAAGCACTAAACACTGAACACTAAAAAGAGACATCCCTGGATGAATCAGAGAGTCAGATTGAGGCCAGTCTAACTTAAAACAATCATAACTAGCCAGATCTGGCCTAGAATGGCTTAGCTATAGCTTTATTATATCAATTTAGTTGGGAAGACGTCTAGGAAATGACAAAGATCAACCCCATATGGGCTGTGATATGGCCTAGTCTTGCACGTCACTGGAGTCACCAGAGGACGTCATCGTAACATCACTGGTGGACTCCAGTGATGTTCAAGACTAGTCCATATCACAGCCCATCTTCACATTTTTACATAATTTCCAAGACGTCTTTACAAATTGATATAATAAAGCTGTAGCTAAGCTATTTTGGGCCATATCTGACTAGTTATGGTTGATATATACAGGTAAGTTAGTCGGGCCTCAATCTGACACTCTCTGGTTCATCCAGGGACGTAAAAAACCCCCGAAAGGCTATAGCCTTACCGTTTTTCATCATTTTGAGGATTTTTGAAGATTTTCGAAAAATAACAAATCCTGGCAAAAATGCAAGACTATATAGCCTTATGGTCTTGCACAGCAGACCGTAAGGCTATCAAATCTCAAATCTCAAAATTTTGAAAAACAAAAAACAAAAACAAAAACAAAACGCAAGGCTATAGCCTTACTGTTTTTCATCATTTTGGGGATTTTTGAAGATTTCGAAAAATGACGAAACCTGGCAAAAAACGCAAGGCTATAGCCTTATGGTCTTGCACAGCATGCAGTTTTTCATCGTTTTGAGGATTTTAGAGGATTTTTCGAAAATGTCCAAATTTTGGAGGAAAACAAAAACAAAAAAAAAACAAAAAAACACAAGTCTATATCCTTACCATTTTTCATCATTTTGAGGATTTTTGAAGATTTTCAAAAAATGACGAAACCTGGCAAAAACGCAAGTCTATAGCCTTTTGGTCTTGCACATTATGCCGTTTTTCATCGTTCCAAGGATTTTTGAGGATTTTTGAAAATGTCGAAATTTTGAAAAAAATGCAAGGCTATAGACTTGCTGTTTTTCATAATTTTGAGGATTTTTGAAGATTTTCAAAAAATGACGAAATCTGACAAAAACGCAAGGCTATAGCCTTACGGTCTTGCATAGCATGCCATTTTTCATCGCTTTGAGAATTTTTGAGGATTTTCAAAAAATGTTAACATTTTGAAACAAAAAAAAAAAAAAAAAAAAAAAAAACGCAAAGGCTATAGCCTTACCATTTTTCATTATTTTGAGGATTTTTGAAGATTTTCCAAAAATGACGAAACCTGGCAAAAACGCAAGGCTATAGCCTTACAGTCTTGCACAGCATGCCGTTTTTCATCGTTTTGAGGATTTTTGAGGATTTTTGAAAAATGGCGAAATTTGAAAAAAACGCAAGGCTATAGCCTTACCGTTTTTCATTGTTTTGAGAATTTTTGAAGAATTTCAAAAAATGATGAAACCTGGCAAAAACGCAAGGCTATAGCCTTACGGTCTTGCACAGCAGAAGGTTTTTCATCGTTTTGAGGATTTTTGAGGATTTTTGAAAATCTCGAAATTTAAAAAAAACAAACAAACAAACAAAAACGACGCAAGGCTATCGCCTTACTGTTTTTCATCATTTCGAGGATTTTTGAAGATTTTCGAAAAATGACGAAACCTGGCAACAACACAAGGCTATAGCCTTACAGTTTTTCACAGCATGCTGTTTTTCATTGTTCTAAGGATTTTTGAAAATGTCGAAATCTAAAAAAAAATACTGTTTTTCATCATTTTGAGGATTTTTGAAGATTTTCAAAAAATGACGAAACCTGGGCGTAAACGCAACACTATAGCCTTACGGTCTTGCGCAGCATTTCCGTTTTTCAATCGTTTTGAGGATTTTGAAAAATGTTGAAATTTTGGGGGAAAAAAAAACACAAGGCTATAGCTAAAGGATGAAACCTGGCAAAAACGCAAGGCTATAGCCTTACGGTAAGGCCGTTTTTCATCGTTTGAGGATTTTTGAGGATTTTTGAAAAATCTCGAAATTTTGAAAAACCACAAGGCTATAGCCTTACGGTTTTTCATCGTTTTGAGGTTTTTCGAAAAATAACAAAAAATGTCGAAATCTGGCAAAAACGCAAGGCTATAGCCTTATGGTCTTGCACAGCATGCCGTTTTTCATCATTTTGAGCATTTTCGAAAAATGTCGAAATTTCGAAAAACCGCAAGGCTATAATAGCCTTACGGTTTTTCATCGTTTTGAGGTTTTTCGAAAAATGACAAAAAATGATGAAATCTGGCAAAAACGCAAGGCTATAGCCTTAAGGTCTTGCACAGCATGCTGTTTTTCATCATTTTGAGCATTTTTGAGCATTTTCAAAAAATGTCGAAATTTCGAAAAACCACAAGGCTATAGCCTTACAGTTTTTCATCGTTTTGAGGTTTTTCGAAAAATGACAAAAAATGTCGAAATCTGGCAAAAACGCAAGGCTATAGCCTTACGGTCTTGCACAGCATGCCGTTTTTCATCATTTTGAGCATTTCCGAAAAATGTCGAAATTTCGAAAAACCGCAAGGCTATAGCCTTACGGTTTTTCATCGTTTTGAGGTTTTTCCGAAAAATGACAAAAAATGACGAAATTTGGCAAAACGCAAGGCTATAGCCTTACGGTCTTGCACAGCATGCCGTTTTTCATCATTTTGAGCATTTTTGAGCATTTTCAAAAAATGTCGAAATTTCGAAAAACCGCAAGGCTATAGCCTTACGGTTTTTTCATCGTTTTGAGGTTTTTCGAAAAATGAAAAAAAAAAGACGAAATCTGGCAAAAACGCAAGGATATAGCCTTATGGTCTTGCACAGCATGCCGTTTTTCATCAATTTGAGCATTTTCGAAAAATGTCGAAATTTTGAAAAAACGCAAAGGCTATAGCCTTACCGTTTTTCATGATTTTGAGGATTTCGAAAAATGACAAAAACTGGCAAAAAATAATAATAATAATCTTTATTTATTTTATTTATTTGTATAGCACCTTTCATGACATATAATGCAGCTCAAAGTGCTTTACATTGCAATAGAGAAGAAGACAAAAAAGAAGTGGGTATAAATTAAAGAGATCATTAAAATACATCAAAGAAGCAGTACAGTGAGGACCTGAAATAAGGCATAAAATATAAAATCATAAAATATAGAATCACAGAGAATCAGTTAAAAGCAAGTGCATAGAAGTACGTCTTGAGTTGTGCTTTAAAAATGTCTACAGAGGCTGCCTGTCGAATGTATAGTGGGAGTTTGTTCCACGCCGTCGGTCCATAGAAGCAAAAGGCTGCTTCACCGTGTTTTTTAGTTGCCATTTTAGGCACCGCAAGCAGGCCTGCAGTGGAAGACCTGAGGGACGGCCTGGGACATACTTAGGCAGGCAGTCATGTAGGTAGGAAGGTGCAAGACCATTAAGCGCTTTATAGACAAGTAAAATAATTTTAAAATCAATTCTAAACACAACCGGTAGCCAATGTAGTGAGGCTAGGACAGGAGTAATATGTTCTCTCATCTTAGTTTTAGTTAAAACTCTGGCTGCCGCGTTTTGGACTAGTTGTAATCTGTCAGTTGTTTTCTTGGGGAGGCCAGAGAAGAGTGCATTGCAGTAGTCAAGCCGGGAAAATACAAAGGCATGGATCAGGGTTTTAGCATCCTCCATTGACAGATAGGCCCTGATTCGTGCAATGTTTCTAAGGTGAAAAAAGGCAGTCTTGGTGACATGATTAATGTGTGAATTAAAATTCAATTCGGAGTCAATGAAGACCCCCAAGTTCTTTACTGTGCTATTACTTTCAACAATCAGATTGCCAAGTCTGCTTAGTATTGATTCTTTCTGGTCGCTGGAGCCAATTATGAGAACTCTGTTTTATCCTCGTTTAGTTTGAGAAAGTTCTCACTCATCCAGCATTTGATGCTAGACAGACAGGTCAGCAATGGATCTAAGGCACAGGGATCATTTGGGGCTACGGAAAGATATAGCTGGGTATCATCGGCATAGAAATGGTAATTCACTTTGTGATTTGTTATAAGTTCTCCTAGCGGCAGTATGTATAGGGAGAACAAAAGGGGCCGAGTATTGAGCCCTGTGGGATACCAGAACTGATGTCATGTTTGTCAGAGTCAAACTCAGCTAGCTTTACATAATAGTTTCTGTTTGATAGATAGGAGGAGAACCAAGACAGGGCTGACCCCGATAGACCTACCCAGTGCTCCAGCCGGTGAATTAAAATTGAATGATCGATTGTGTCAAATGCAGCCGTAAGATCGAGAAGTAAAAGTACAGATATATTTTTCTTGTCAGCAGATACCCTGAGATCATTGATTACTTTTACAAGAGCTGTTTCTGTGCTGTGACCTTGCCTGAAGCCGGATTGGAATTGTTATGCACCTTATTTATCTGTAGAAACACATCCAACTGATGAAAGACACATTTTTCTAAAACCTTGCCCAGAAGGGCAGATTAGAGATGGGTCTATAGTTACCCAGCACAGAGGGATCGAGATTGTGTTTCTTGAGTAAGGCCTTACTACAGCTGTCTTCAGTGAGTCAGGGAAGACACCTGATTGCAGAGAGTTGTTTACAATCTTAAGGATATCACTGATCACACTGTCTAAAACCTCTTTGAGAAAAGTGGTGGGAATTATATCTAATGAGCAAGAGGAGGATGTCATCTGTGATATGGTTTTGCGGAGTTCGTCTTCATCAATTGCGCAGAATGACGATAAGCTCCCCTGGAGGGCTCTATCCTGGCTGCATTAGCTGCAGTTTGAGGGTTTAGGGTAGTGGCAGCATTCATAATATCAGCTCTAATATTGCAAATTTTGTTATCAAAGAAGCAAGCAAACTCATTGCACTTAGTTTTAGAGGCAGGAACGACTGCTTGTAGAACTGAGGGGGGTTTAAAAGTCGTTCAATGGTAGAGAAAAGGGCTTTGGCATTTTTCTTGTTGTCATTAATAATGCCAGAGAAATAAGCCTGTCTTGCCAGACGCAATGCTTTGTTATAGGCTACAGTTGACTTTTAAGAATTTCTAGGTGGATGGTGAGTTTGCTTTTTCTCCATATTCTCTCGGCTCTACGGCATTCTTTTTTCAGTGATCGTGTGGTCATTTAACCAGGGTGTTACTTTAGTGTTCTGTTTCTTTTTGTTTTAAATGGAGCAACTAAATTAAGAGCTGACTCTAGTTTAAGATTGAAATGTTCAACCATTTCATTCACTGAGAAGTGATGGACAGTGGGGGGCCAGATGAAGAGGGAACTTTTTGGCTGCTGATGAGCTGAAAAAACGTTTTTTTTTTTACAGTGTATTCAGTGTTGTTTTTCTCATGGTCAGAGACCGACATATTAAAACACAGCAAGTAGTGGTATGATAATTCAGGCCTTTCGATAATCCTTTCCACATTAATGATCAGACCTCTAGAAATTACCAGATCCAGAGTGTGCCAGTTTATGTGTGGCCCGATGACTGTTGAGTAAACCCAAAGGAGTGGAGCAGTTCTATCAAACCGAGGACACAGAGTCAGAGGCAACCTCCACATGTACGTTAACATCCCCTGAGAAAAGCGTGCTATCGTAATTTGTGGAGCAGATAGATAAGAGTTCTGAGAATTCTGTTAGAAATGCGCTTTGCTGGACTTGGGGGGCGGTAGATAGTAATCATTGGAATCGCTGAATTACCCTGGAGTATTGTGGCCTGGTATTCAAAGGATGAAAAGGTGCCGAGAGACAGAGCTTTTAAATTTTAAGTGTCTGAAAAATATTTGCCAGTCCACCTCCCTTTTTGGCCTCGCGACCGAGTGATAAAGCTATAGTTTGTGGGGAGGCTGGTGCTAAGAGACCGCTCCATCCGAGCCGAGCCATGTCTCTGTTAAAACATTATATCTAACTTCTCTTTACAGATAATATCATTTACAGAGGCGGACTTATTTGTCAGTGACCTGATGTTAAATAGGGCAAGGTTTAGATTGCTAACACTTTTTGGGGGGCTGTGGCGAGTGGGGGGTACAGAGGCAAGAGCATTTCTCTTAAGACTCCTCCTAGACACTCTGTTTGAGATAACAGTAGGGATGATATAAACCTGATCGTGGACAGTGAGAGATATCGGGCATACTAGAAGCATGGGGTCCATTTGTTGCTACCCGTATTGGACCCTGTTGATATCAGTTATCAAACGTGTTTTCTAGGTCAGGGCGGCCTGCCTCCCTCCATTCTGGGGAAGGAGGGATGCCTCCCTCCATTCCTGGAGGGACGGTTGATGGTGTTTAGGACGTAGCGGTGCACAGCGTTTTTTAGGGGTAGTGGTGCACGGCGTTTGGTTGATGGGGTCCTCTCTGCTCCGGAACATCATTGCCGGGGTTAGGGGTGGGCAGAGATCACAATTCACTTAGTCCATCATTGCCGGGAGAATGTGAGGAACTCTGTACGGGCGATGGAGTTGGAAATTCGTCGATGGGGCCCTCCTAGAGTCCTTGGTATCTTCTTCCTCCTTGTCCTTGTCGTCCTGCTCCATCTGCCCCTCCTCATGGAAGGATGGAGACTTCAGGGGCGGATCGGATGCGTCCACCTGCTCCTCTTCATCAAGGGTTGGAGATTTCAGGGCGGATCGGATGGATCAACACGCTCCTCACCAAGGTTTGGAGATTTCAGGGCCGGATTGGATGCATCAATCTGCACCTCCTTGTGCTCCTCCTCATCAGAAGTTAGAGATTCCAGGGCCGGATCGGCTTTGTGGCCTTGGTGTATTTCTGGAACAGGGCTGCCTTTCATGTCCACATGTGTAAATGCGTATGTGGCGCCAGTCCTGGGCACTGTCTCGAGCGCACATGTGGGCACATCAACAATGAGTGCATGTGCGTGCGCGGCTCAGCCAAAACTTCAGTTACGGCGCACACACGACGCTCAACAACAATACTATAGAAGGCACAGCGTGGCTTTAGTTTCAGGTGCACGTACACAGGCATGTCATCAACAATCATGACTTCTGCTTCACATGCATGCATGCACGCACGTCTTTCACGGGGGGATGGTTGTGGGAGCTCAAGGCTGTGGGCATGCTGCACTCGGAGGTTTTATCTGGTGGCCTTGGATTGTTGATCCAACAGAGATGGAAGAGATTACTAACATAAAGACGGACACCCTTTTGTTCAAATGAGTTCTGTCGCAAAATTTGCCTTCTGTCATAAAAAAGGAGAAATTGTCTATAAACGAGAGATTCTCCAGCAAGGCATTAGACAGCCAGTTAGTAAGAGCATACAGTCTACTGAAACTTTCACTTCTCATTGGGGGAGGGGCCCACTGATGTATGCCTCTATGTTCATAGAGCGCAGGTTGTGAAATTAAGTGCCGCAAAGTTTTTTCATTGTCTCTGATTCTCGTCTTTCTGTGTCTTGTGTACCAATATGGAGTATCAGTGTTTTCACTGAGGGGTGTGCGGCAACAAGGTCACAGATTTTCTCATTCATGAGAGAGACTGTGTCTTTAGGAAAAACAACACATTAGCTTTTCTTTGCTTTTTTAACAGTGTTTTCAGCCTCGTCACCAACAATGAGGAATTCAAATTCATTCTCTCCTTGCTTTCAGTGCTAGTGTTGGTCTTGGTCTTACCCTGGTAGGAGAGACATTCTCTCTGTCACCTGATGGGCATCTTGATTCCAACTGAAGCAGGGGGGTAAATCTATTAACTTAGCTCCACTTGTCCCGTTACGGGGGGGGGTGTCCCTCGTTCTTTTCTGGCTGCTTTCCGTTGTTGAAGGGGGGTGGAGGAGGATAGTTTTGCCGGGTTGGGAGCGGTGGCCAGTCGTTTCTCATTCACACTCGGGTCCGACCAATAGACGCCTTTGGGGTCCTGTACACTGTCCACTTGTTTGTAATCACAGTGGGAATGCTGTAAACGTCAGCAGTTTTCAGACTTTTTTGCCTGTTCCCATGGCCTGTCCATTGTCTCTGGGCTTTGCGCCAAGATAGTTCCAGACAGATGTCTTATCTGGGTGCGGTTCTCTTATTACCGTCTAGTTGTTTTACTTCATATTTCCTCTTAGATGGTGTAATTGTTTTAGCACTGCGATCTGTTGTAGTAGTTTATGATAGTCCTCTGCTGAGGAGCCATCTCGGTGCTGGGAATTTACCAGTGTAGAGCTATGGCTATGTGCCACGTATCCAAGCACTGACGGTGGAAAAAAAGACTAATTTTGCGCGTGGGAACACTACTATCTATTGACTAAACAGTCACATCAGTTTTACGAGTTATCCACGATCAACTTGTGTTTCTCAAAGAAAATAAAACACGGGTATCAGATGAAAAATGCAATCAAGCGGGAGCAAGCAGCAAAAACGTCTCACTGTGCGAAAGAGGAAGCCATTGCAAGGCTATCGCTTACGGTCTTGGTCAGCATGCTTTTGTTTTCATTGTTTTGAGCATTTTGAGCATTTTCGAAAAAATGTCGAAATTTGGAAAAAACGCAAAGGCTATATATAGCCTTAAGTTTTTTCAAGATTTGAGGATTTTCGAAAAATGACAAAAAATGGCAAAAAAGCAAGGTATAGCCTTACGGTCTTGGTCAGCATGCTTTTTTTATCGTTTTGAGCATTTTTGAGCATTTTCGAAAAATGTTGAATTTTGAAAAAACGCAAAGGCTATAGCCTTAGTTATCATGATTTTGAGGATTTTCAAATAATGACAAAAATGGCAAAAAAGCAAGGCTATAGCCTTACGGTCTTGGTCAGCATGCTTTTTTTATCGTTTTGAGCATTTTTGAGCATTTCGAAAAATGTCGAAATTTTGAAAAAACGCAAAGGCTATAGCTTCGTTTTTATGATTTTGAGGAATTTTCGAAAAATGACAAAAAACTGGCAAAAAAGCAAGGCTATAGCCTTACCGTCTTGGTCGCATGCTTTTTTTCATTGTTTTTGAGCATTTTTGAGCATTTTCGAAAAATGTCGAATTTTGAAAAAACGCAAAGGTAATATAGCCTTACCGTTTTTCATGATTTTGAGGATTTTCGAAAACTGACAAAAACTGGCAAAAAAGCAAGGCTATAGCCTTACGGTCTTGGTCAGCATGCTTTTTTTCATCGTTTTGAGCATTTTTGAGCATTTTCGAAAAATGTTGAAATTTTGAAAAAACGCAAAGGCTATAGCCTTACCGTTATTCATGATTTTGAGGATTTTCGAAAAAAATGACAAAAACTGAGCAAAAAAGCAAGGCTATAGCCTTACGTCTTGGTCAGCATGCTTTTTTTCATCGTTTTGAGCATTTTTGAGCATTTTCGAAAAATGTCGAAATTTTGAAAAAACGCAAAGGCTATAGCCTTACCGTTTTTCATGATTTTGAGGATTTTCGAAAAATGACAAAAACTGGCACAAAAGCAAGGCTATAGCCTTACGGTCTTGGTCAGCATGCTTTTTTTCATCGTTTTGAGCATTTTTGAGCATTTTCGAAAAATGTCGAAATTTTGAAAAAACGCAAAGGCTATAGCCTTACCGTTTTTCATGATTTTGAGGATTTTCGAAAAATGACAAAAACTGGCAAAAAGCAAGGCTATAGCCTTACGGTCTTGGTCAGCATGCTTTTTTTCATCGTTTTGAGCATTTTTGAGCATTTTCGAAAAATGTCGAAATTTTGAAAAAAACGCAAAGGCTATAGCATTACCGTTTTTCATGATTTTGAGGATTTTCGAAAAATGACAAAAACTGGCAAAAAGCAAGGCTATAGCCTTACGGTCTTGGTCAGCATGCTTTTTTCATCGTTTTGAGCATTTTTGAGCATTTTCGAAAAATGTCGAAATTTTGAAAAAACGCAAAGGCTATAGCCTTACCGTTTTTTCATGATTTTGAGGATTTTCGAAAAATGACAAAAACTGACAAAAAAGCAAGGCTATAGCCTTACGGTCTTGGTCAGCATGCTTTTTTTCATCGTTTTGAGCATTTTTGAGCATTTTCGAAAAATGTCGAAATTTTGAAAAAACGCAAAGGCTATAGCCTTACCGTTTTTCATGATTTTGAGGATTTTCGAAAAATGACAAAAATGGCAAAAAAAGCAAGGCTATAGCCTTACGGTCTTGTCTCGCATGCTTTTTTTCATCGTTTTGAGCATTTTTGAGCATTTTCGAAAAATGTCGAAATTTGAAAAAAAACGCAAAGGCTATAGCCTTACCGTTTTTCAATGATTTTGAGGATTTTCGAAAAAAATGACAACACTGGAAAAAGCAAGGCTATAGCCTTACGGTCTTGGTCAGCATGCTTTTTTTCATCGTTTTGAGCATTTTTGAGCATTTTCGAAAAATGTCGAAATTTTGAAAAAGGCAAAGGCTATAGCCTTACCGTTTTTCATGATTTTGAGGATTTTCGAAGAAAAATGTACAAAAACTGCAAAAAGCAAGGCTATAGCCTTACGTCTTGGTCAGCATGCTTTTTTCATCGTTTTGAGCATTTTTGAGCATTTTCGAAAAATGTCGAAATTTTGAAAAAACGCAAAGGCTATAGCCTTACCGTTTTTCATGATTTTGAGGATTTGTCGAAAATGACAAAAACTGGCAAAAAAAAAGCAAGGCTACAGCCTTACGGTCTTGGTCAGCATGCTTTTTTTCATCGTTTTGAGCATTTTTGAGCATTTTCGAAAAATGTCGAAATTTTGAAAAAAAGCAAAGGCTATAGCCTTACCGTTTTTCATGATTTTGAGGATTTTCGAAAAATGACAAAAACTGGCAAAAAAGCAAGGCTATAGCCTTACGTCTTGGTCAGCATGCTTTTTTTCATCGTTTTGAGCATTTTTGAGTATTTTCGAAAAATGTCGAAATTTTGAAAAAACGCAAAGGCTATAGCCTTACCGTTTTTCATGATTTTGAGGATTTTCGAAAAATGACAAAAACTGGCAAAAAAGCAAGGCTATGGCCTTACGGTCTTGGTCAGCATGCTTTTTTTCATCGTTTTGAGCATTTTTGAGCATTTTCGAAAAATGTCGAAATTTTGAAAAAACGCAAAGGCTATAGCCTTACCGTTTTTCATGATTTTGAGGATTTTCGAAAAATGACAAAAAACTGGCAAAAAAGCAAGGCTATAAGCCTTACGGTCTTGGGTCAGCATGCTTTTTTTCATCGTTTTGAGCATTTTTGAGCATTTTCGAAAAATGTCGAAATTTAAAAAAAACGCAAAGGCTATAGCCTTACCGTTTTTCATGATTTTGAGGATTTTCGAAAAATGACAAAAACTGGCAAAAAAGCAAGGCTATAGCCTTACGGTCTTGGTCAGCATGCTTTTTTTCATCGTTTTGAGCATTTTTGAGCATCTTTCGAAAAATGTCGAAATTTTGAAAAAAGGCAAAGGCTATAGCCTTACCGTTTTTCATGATTTTGAGGATTTTCGAAAAATGACAAAAACTGGCCAAAAAAGCAAGGCTATAGCCTTACGGTCTTGGTCAGCATGCTTTTTTTCATCGTTTTGAGCATTTTTGAGCATTTTCGAAAAATGTCGAAATTTTGAAAAAACGCAAAGGCTATAGCCTTACCGTTTATGATTTTGAGGATTTTCGAAAAATGCCAAAAACTGACAAAAAAGCAAGGCTATATTCTTACGGTCTTGGTCAGCATGCTTTTTTTCATCGTTTTGAGCATTTTTGAGCATTTCGAAAAATGCGAAATTTTGAAAAACGCAAAGGCTATAGCCTTAGTTTTTCATGAATTTGAGGATTTTGAAAAAATGACAAAAACTGGCAAAAAAGCAAGGCTATAGCCTTACGGTCTTGGTCAGCATGCTTTTTTTCATCGTTTTGAGCATTTTTGAGCATTTTCGAAAAATGTCGAAATTTTGAAAAAACGCAAAGGCTATAGCCTTACCGTTTTTCATGATTTTGCGGATTTTCGAAAAATGACAAAAACTGGCAAAAAAGCAAGGCTATAGCCTTACGGTCTTGGTCAGCATGCTTTTTTTCATCGTTTTGAGCATTTTTGAGCATTTTCGAAAAATGTCGAAATTTTGAAAAAACGCAAAGGCTATAGCCTTACCGTTTTTCATGATTTTGAGGTTTTCGAAAAATGACAAAAACTGGCAAAAAAGCAAGGCTATAGCCTTACGGTCTTGGTCAGCATGCTTTTTTTCATCGTTTTGAGCATTTTTGAGCATTTTCGAAAATGTCGAAATTTTGAAAAAACGCAAAGGCTATAGCCTTACCGTTTTTCATGATTTTGAGGATTTTCGAAAAATGACAAAAACTGGCAAAAAAGCAAGGCTATAGCCTTACGGTCTTGGTCAGCATGCTTTTTTTCATCGTTTTGAGCATTTTTGAGCATTTTCGAAAAATGTCGAAATTTGGAAAAAAGGCAAAGGCTATAGCCTTACCGTTTTTCATGATTTTGAGGATTTTCGAAAAAATGACAAAAACTGCCAAAAAGCAAGGCTATAGCTTACGGTCTTGGTCAGCATGTTTTTTCATCGTTTTGAGCTTTTTGAGCAATTTTGAAAAATGTCGAAATTTTGAAAAAACGCAAAGGCTATAGCCTTACCGTTTTTCATGATTTTGAGGATTTTCGAAAAATGACAAAAACTGGCAAAAAAGCAAGGCTATAGCCTTACGGTCTTGGTCAGCATGCTTTTTTTCATCGTTTTGAGCATTTTGAGCATT
>CM076965.1:38652384-38690960 GCA_039105355.1 Benthosema pterotum | reverse complement strand
TGTTATCGTTATGTTTTACCAGCAGACTTTCCACGCCATCAGACAACCCCAGTTCGTAAGCCATGACTTTTTTCGACGGTCTAGAGTTCGAACGATCAAGCCTGACTGTATCCAACGAGTCGAGGTTAATGTTTTTAATTTCTTTATTTTTTGTCTATGAGAACACCAAGAGAGTTAGACGGATGAGCAGCCTCGAATTCCAGTCTTGTCGTATTTTCAATCCAAATTGTATCTCATCGCAGTCGGCTTGCAATAAAGAATGAGCCTCCAATTCTTCCACCCTACGACTCAGATCTGCGAATCTTCTCGGGTCGGCTAGGAAAGCGAAATACGCAGAGTACAAAGGTGCCAAGTTCTCGCATGAGATCTGTTCCATTCGTCAAGGTTTTCCATCGGTCGCGGTCGATCGGGTCAGACGTGGGTTGCATTCGTGAGGACTTATTGCCGCTGGAGTTATCCGGCAGCGGTGTAAGATCAGCTTTGCTGCGCACGGGGTCGCGAGGATACATGTGAAAAAAACGTCCTTGCGAGACCACTTGCGCTTCATTGCAGATTCTGATCAGGTTCTCGTGCGCAGCAGCCGTTAAGGCGGCCTGGCCGCGGTTATCGCCTTCAGAACTTTCCATCCGCGCAGTGTTTTTTAGCACGCGTCGTTGAGTTTGCAATGTTCGGCGTAGGACTCTGTGCACATCAAATGACCTTCGGCGGTCAACCAGAATGAGCTTTTCGATAAAAAGGATCGACTCCCGTCCCCGCTGCTGAAGTGTGAGAGGTATACGTCGGACGCGTCCACGTCCGGCATCCACGAAAACAGCCAGCAGTATCGAAAGTGAATTTGCAGCGGCAACGCATAATCTACTAAGGCATCTCGAGACATCTCACTGCTCTTTTGCCACGTACGGGGATAAGCCTGCTGAGGCGAACAATCCATGGTCGATTATGCCGCGAGTAACAGTCCTCTCTTGAGTTCCTCGGTCTCGCAGGCGCCCTTTCGAGCAACCGGAGACGATCCGTTGGCTCTTGGAAAGTTCAGTGGAGGATCCGAGCGAGATGAAGAAGACGGTGCCAGTGGCGATGGCCGTCGATTGCATGAGACTAAGCCTGTCCAAACGATTCACTGACAGCGAAAGGACACGCAAAGATCGAGAAAAACGATCTCAGTACAACCATTTGCTAAAAAACAGATTGGCGCAAGCCGAACTGATTAGAACTGTTGGTCTCGATCGAGCGAGAATGAAAATGCGAGAGCTTCAAACTCGTAGCTGTTCGGGGAAGATAAATCGAGATCTGTGATGTGTAGGTTTGAGTTAATGATAAGTAGGGTCTTCGAGTATTTTTCAAACGAAAGGCATGAGACTAGAACATTTTCAGCTTGAGTTCTACGAGGCGTTGTTCTCGGTGTCACACGCAAACAGTTTGGCGATTCTTTGTACAAGTACAAACACGTGCTCCTCGAAAAGCTCGGTTTGTCTCCTCTCGGATCTGAAAATTACAATTACGTGAAACCCTGCCTGAGCCACTTGTACATCGTGGATCGTAACTTTTCAAAATACTCCAATTCCTACACGTTGTGTCTTGCTCCAAGGCAATGCGGCAAAAGTCTAATGATGGGATTGTTGCTCGCAGCTGTGCTGTTGCACCTGGACATCGACGTTATGGTGCAGGCCCAAAATAAAAACATGTGCACCACACTGCGCATTAATGTGGAAAGAGCCATTGAAGAGCTGCAAAGGTTACCTTCGTACCTGCATTCGGAAAAACCAGTCTGTGTGTCTGGAAATCCCGAAAATAGATCATACAAGTTTGATCCCGGCTACAAGGGATCGTCCCATGTTCATTTTCTTTCATCTGGTAGTGATGTAAGTATTACGCGACAATCGGCGGCCCCCCCTCCCTTTCCTTCTTTGTTGCATGTCATGTGTTACGCACGTCTGTCCGTGTTTTGTGTACTGTCTTTTTTTTTGTGTGTCCATTCGTGTTTCGTGCGCTGTCATCTTAACAAGTCTTTTTGTGTGTCCATTCGTGTTTCGTGTGCTATTCGACAACTGCAAGCCTCGCTCGCATCTCCTACCCAAGCCAGAAAGCGAAACCAAACAAAGAAGTTAAGAAAGTGCTTCGCTCTTCTTCAGCTGTACTGCTTCGGAAGGAAAGTAAAAATGACGCACTGGACAGCGCATCTGGAGATCCCTTGACCACGTTAGCTGCGGTGCAAACAACAATGCAGCGGTTCAAGGATGTGGCATTGACTATGGGTAATGTTGTATTGAGAGGCGTTATCTTTAACGCTGGATGATTGCGACTACGATGAGTTTGTTTCTTGTACCACGTCGAGACTTTGTGAAATCTAATGTACATTGATTGTTATCTTTGTTTTTATTTTCTGCTTATTTTCAATAAAATAAAAAACAAATGAATAAATAAATCAAGAGCACAGAAAGGGCTTGTGTCGTGTATGGCATTTTTATTTCAAATTACTTTCGAGTATTTCATTCAAAGAGTCAAAGATCAAGCTTGTCTACATTGCAGACAGAAAGGTTTTCTTACAAAAGGTCTATGCAAGCTTAGGAGTCATTTTCACCAACAATGTAAAAACTGCTGCCAGAGTAACACAGAAAATGGAAACTTTACAGAAACACAAGAAACCGTAGCTGTCGAACGAATCCCTTTGAGCCTTGCCGACTCCCCTGTTGAAAAATGCACGAAATTACGCGCACAATCAGCTGGTGTGGTAGACGTTAGCAAACCGAGAGACAAACTGTCAGCGTCGAATAGACGGGTATCCTCAAGCTATCGTATTTGACAATGTTACAACAGATGCGTTCCAGCGGTCACAGCATTTTGTGAAACTTGTCCAGTTGCACATGCCTCGCGAGGTGCGTTATCGGATGATAGCCCTGAACCATGTTCCCTGTCCGATCCTCCCTTCGGTCTCTCTGAGCGTGTCCCGGTCTAGCTCTGCCGCGCCCTCCCATTCCTCCAAATAAAACCATGTACCCCAAAGCCAGCGTTAGACCCGTACACCAAGAAACGAGAAGTCCCACCGAAACCCAGAGTGAAACGTCGCTGGCAAATCCGGAAAGCCAGCCTCCGAACGTAAACCTGCTGTTAGTCACGGCGTCGTATTTCTCGCTAAAGTTTCTCACGCTGTTGGTTATGGCCGCCAAGTCTCCCTGTACGTCTAAAAGAGTCACACTCGTGTTTATGGCTTCCAAAACCTTCAGGTCTACGTCTGCGACCTTGTCCTTGAGCAGATCGGCGAAAGAAACGGGCCCGTCTGAAAAGTGCGCTTTCGAAAAGGGCTTCAGAGGAGGGGATACGATTTCTACTTCAGCGGTCCCTTCCATCCAAGTCACTCGGTTGTCTCGAAAACATATGCCCCTGTGGCACGGGGCGCACACCGTCTTGCACGCGTCGAAGTCTTTGTTGCACCGGATGAATCTTTCGTGTTTCTCGGGTTTATAACAGTAGCGGCCGTAGCACTTCGACGGCTCGTAGTATTCCCCGTTTATGAGCCAAACCGTGTAATCTGGCCAGCACGGAACCCCGTCTGTGCTCATTTTAGGCATGGGTATGAGTCCGCGCACCACCGTCTTGTCCACAGTACCGGGCACAGCGTGAACGATGAAGAACTTTCGGTCTTTGTACAAAGCCGCGCCGACCGTAGGAAACTCGGACAGACCGGGGTGTTCTTGCATGACATCCAGTCCGCTAGGACAGCTACCTGATTTTTTGGCAGACACCTGCCTGAGACAGTTTTGAACGCCGTGAGCCATAAACTTTGTGGTCATCGCAGCTTGGGCCAATTGATTTGTCACGCTCTGCATTCCGCCGTACCACATCTGGTAGTTGGTCAAGACCGAGAACTTTACGCTGGTGTCTCTTAGTGCAATCTCGGTGTTTCTCATCAGAGTGTCTTTAAAGACAACGAAGTTTTCAGTGACTATGTCGTTGTTTTTTCGGATCTGCCGTTCCTGATCGGAGGCCCTGGTGTTTAGCAGAGCTAGGTTTTTGTCTAGCTTGTTGCTAACCTCGACTAGCATATTCGCCGTTTCCACGTGCGAATTTTTGAGATCGTCCATCTGGCTCTCCAGTGCATCTACCCTGTTTGACACGTGCCACGCTAAGCCGAGTCCTGCTATTCCGCTCAGCACGGACAAAAATCGCTTTTTCCTACGGCCAGACGTAGACTCTGGCCTGTCGAGCCACGGGAACGGGGCACTGTCCGGTATCTCGTAAGCTTTAGCCTTTTCTTCCTGCCGAGCGAGTTCCTCTAGCCCATCTCTCATCAACTCGCCAGCTCGCCGGGCGTCGTTGACGATCTTGTGAGCCGAGTTGCACAGGCGTCCGTAGTCTCTCCTGCAGCTGCTATCGCCGCCGCATATAGCAATGAGACACGGCTGCAAGGCAGTCACGTCGTAGTCGACGCACGTGACGTTGAGGTTGATGTAATCTACGCCCGGAGTGAAGTTAGACACGAAGAACAACGACTCTGCCGGTTTCACGATGTATCCGAGTTTTTCTTGAATTTCGGGCTTGTCTATCACGTAGCCGTCGTCTACGGAGACAAGGTTCATGTTGTGGGTCGTTTCGCCCGTGTTATGCGCTACGCACACTTTGTTCACCGGCGGAGCGTACTCCACCACGCGGGCGGAATCCAAAATCCCAACCATGTAATGGTTGCGATCCGTCGTGGGGATGAGAGTGTTGATGTTCACGGCCACCTGAGGCGGGCGACTCGAAACCGCGGCGCGTTTGCTGGGTTCGCCGGGCGTGCAGGACTCTAGCTCGTATAGATTTCCGATGTAGATCTTGTCGTAACTGGTCCCGTACAATTCCCGGTGTGCTTCTTTGAATACGCCCAAAGCGCCGTGCGCGGCTATCAGTCCTGGGCAAATCACAGTAGAACTGAGGCCTATGGTGTATTTGGGATCCAAGCAATTTGTCGCTCCAGACGCGGGGTCTTTGTACTTGGATTCGGGCACGGTCACGGTCACGTCTTCCAACATCTTTAAGACGGTGCCCCCGTCGAGCGACTCGGTCGACCTCTTTGTCTTCGAGCCGGAGACGCTTCGAACCGTGGCTATCCCGGCTGCTATTTGCTGTCTCCTCCAATCTCTCAGCCTGTGCACCGCAGACGTGATGCCTAATATGGCTGGCGTGTCGGATCTGACGCCTCTGCGGAAGTCCGAATCCACGGGGGCGATGGCGAACTGGTTGATGCCAAAAGCTACGGCCAGCATTTCGGGAAACCTCTTCAGGGTCTCGAACGATGTCGTGCTCATAGTCATGTTCACCATAACCCCTCTGGCCCACACGGTCACGCTGGACCCCGAACAACATTTTGTGTTCAAATCCTCCTCGCATTTTAACATGGTGTTGGTCTCCACGTCTGCGAGGGACAGGTCTGCCACGACGGTCGTCCGCCGGCCGCCGCGACTCGCGCCCGCGCCTTCGTCCAGCTGTGCGATTTTTATCGCGCCGGTCAACGAGAGCGTAAAGATTATCTTGTTAGCCCTGACTCCTCGTTTCAGCAACATCCACAGGTACGGGACGACGCCAAAGGAGTCTTGTCGGCTCTCTCTATCCACCCACACGTTTTGACAATGACCCTCCTTCCCCATGTCCGCCGAACCGGCCGGAGTAAGAAACGCGACAAAGTGCTCGTCCAAGGCTTTGAAGTCTACCTTTTGCGCATGCGCGGTTGACTTTGGTAGTCTGAGAAAGAGACTGACGGTGCCGTCCTGCAGCAGCCCGCCCGCCAGCTGCTTGGCCGCGTCGGACAAGTTCACTCGATCCCAGTTGTTTTTGGCGCACGAGGTCGAGCCCCATTCAGACGCATCTAACATGATTCCCGTAGCGTACGTGGCCACTTTCGCAGTGAGCAGAGCCTTGGCGATTTGAGACAAGTCTTTCTGGGGGAAAGCGCCGTTCGCGTGCGCCATCGAGAGCAGACATTCGTCGAACGGTACTTTCATGATGACATGGCCGGAGTCCGCGAGTGTGTGAAACTTGTCCAGTTGCACCTGTAAAGACAGGTGTTCTTGCTCGTATCGTGGTCTGCCGACAGCTATCACCGTCGCGTCGCAGGACGACGGAGTCACAAAGTCCCGAATCTCCTCGGCGGTAGGTTTGTTCGCCTCCGGCACCCCCAGCGCAGCGGAATCTGACAATTCGCACAGAGCTACGGGTGCGGACGCGTACGCGTCGGCGTTCGTCATGCCCGCAGACGTTTCGGCCCGCGAATTGCTGATGCACAGCCTGTTGCCCTGCGAGTGGAAACAATGGTCTCCGAGTTGAGAGTAACATTTCCCTATGGACTCCGCGTCTCCTACGCCGATGTACGAGAGAACGCAGGCGTAAGGGGAATTTCTCAGCGTTAAAACGTCGTCGGCGTCGGGCCAGGTTCTGTCGTGCTCGGGAGCGTACAACGTCCTGCGAAGCACTTTGAACGCTGCGCACTGGGGGTCCGTTCCACACGCGGCAGAGGCCGGCTCGTGAAAATAGTAGCGCTTGCTGTGAGTCTGACCGTGCACGAAGATCGAAATGTTGTTTATGGGAGTGTCCGACACTATGCGATCCGAGCACGCGAAGCCTCCGGGTACCAGTGAGCAAGAGGAATTGTCGAGCCTGCGGACGTAGGCGCCGAGCATCTGTTTCGTGGAGTTGGCAAAGTTTTTCTGTTCGTACAAGGGTTTCCAATTCGCGTGCAGTTTCCCCGGGCAATAGTGCGTGCACAATTTTCCCGGTTCGAATTTGCCCACGGCCAAAGCGAATCCACTCTTACTCATGCCTAGACACCATCCGGTCTCTAGGCATCTGCCTACGTCTATCCACGCGTAAGGAGCGTAACCGTACGGCTCGGTCCGGTCGACGGGTAACGCCTTTGAAATCGCAAGAAGACCCCATAGATAGATGACGGACTCCATTGTGCTGCTGGCGCGCGTCTCGTCGTTGCGGTTTCACGTGAAGAGTTAAGTCTCTGTTTATATGACAATTGCACAGTTGCGCTGACAGACGAAGTGCGTACCGAGCGAGCGAGGTTTTCTTCGAAACGACACTCGTGTTTCACTCTCCTCCGAACAAAGGTCCTTCTTCGTCCGCGGGAGCCTTGTGCTTGAGCAAAGACTGGCATGTGGCTGCTAAAGCGATGAATTGTTTGACACTGTCGTTGTGAACCTTAGCCATTTCATGATCCGCTACCAAAAACGTTTTTCCTTTGTGAGTCTTGACGCGGCTCATCACATGCATAGATGCTTGGTTAGCCAAACTGTAGGATCTCCCTATCAGGTCCACAGACATGTTCTGCAAAACACCTATGAAATGTTCTCCTGTGATCGAATGCGCGAGGTGATTGTTGATCTGCTCTTCCGTGACGGGAATGTCATGCGACTCGAGGTAAGGTTTAACCTCGTGGGGCTTCAGTGCCTTGATCGCGTCTACGATGTTTCTCGAAAGATCGCAAACTGCGCATGACCTTTCGCTGTAGTCGATTTCTTGAATCGAAGGGTGTTCGTCCGCAACCATAGCCATGTGTAAAAGAGGATAGCGTTTCTGTATGAAGCGCTCGCCGTCGCTACTTTCGGACACTTGCTGTGCGGATTCTTCGGGTTCAGGAAAGAGATGAAAAATTTCATCCTCCGCTGTCCTCGGATTCGGGTCAGGTCTGTCATTGCTCGCGTCCTGAGAAGGTTCGGGTTGGCGCTTGCGAGTTCTTTTGGTCTTAGGTTTACTAACCGAAGGCTCTTCTTGGTTCATTTTGTTATTTAAAAAAAATAAATTAAAAAAAAAAACCTGCCCCGAAGTGGAGACAACGCTAGATGCAAAGCACCGCAGCGGCTCAACCGCTTCGAGATGAAAGACGCGAGTTTACTCGGAACGGTGGAATGTGCACCAGACGGCAAAATCAGCGGCGGAATGTTTTTTGCGCAAGGCGGTCAACGGCCGCGCGTCGATTACTGTTTGGTTCGTACTCGGAGCGATACGTTGATAGCGATGATAAACAGCGAGCATTGTAAATGGTGCAAAGGCAGCAACGCAGCCGGTGACTTGGGGGCTTGGCAGGGTTGGCAGTATTTACGGATGTTATTCAGAGAACTTGACGCGTCCAGGGGAATGACGGTCGCGGAGTTTGTCTTAAAGGTGCTCAAAAGTCAACCCCACACGGACGACTGTTCGATTGCGACGGTGACTTACACCGAGCCTCTGTGTAAGATACCGAACGTGCGGCACATATCGGCTTCCTGCATGAACGCTCTGATTGAGCTGGATCGAGACTTCGTGTGGGGCTACAATCTCATATTCAACCCCTGAGCGATGGCAGAGCCTGCGATCAACCTACTGAATGGTACGGACCGCGCGGGGCCCGTTTTTTCACGCAAAGACGGGCGCATTTACGTGAAAGCCTCCCGACGGGACGAGACTCGTCCGGTCTTAAACTCCGACACCCTCACTCTGGTCGAGCATGCCGCCTCGTCCGAGTATTCGGACGTTCCGACTCAAGTGGACGAAAATGTATTTGTTCCTATTTTTTGCAAAGAGTGCTACGGGACCAGGGAAGTCGATTACGATAGCGCGTTGCAAACGTTGAGCATGCGGCAAACGCCCAGTTTCATCGTGGGAGTATGTTGCGTGTTCGGCGCCGAACTCGGCGAGACCTGCACCGAATCCGCGCGCGAGTTTTTCGTGTCCAACGAATACGCCTACTCCGGCGCTTGTCATCCTCAACCGGGACCGTGTCTGTTTTCCCACGAGCCCGATCGCGAACAGAAAATCGGCCGTGTCCGTTGCTACTGGCACGTGCACAGCAAATCTAGGGACAAAACGTATCTCTACTGCTGCGTAGAATGCGCCCAGACGGAATACGCGGCTCACATCGTTGCGCTAGGCTCCTCCGTCAGCACGGCGTTCAGCTTGGGCACCGTGTCGGAAGACCGAGGACACGCTCCCATCACGCAGGAGTGCAGTTTGGTTGCCAGACCCAGAAGATCTGGTTGTTTCTGCACATTGGTTGCGCCGAATCAGCTTTCTGCAAGGATGATCAGGCTGGGATTTTGCGTGAATAAGCATCAGGAGCTCGACGCTGGGTTGCAGCCGAAACACGCCGCCGACGACGGGACCGGCGCCGAGCTGCGTGAAGGCATCTTGGGCACGATCCGCGATTTGAAAAAATGTGTGCTCGCGCAAAACCAGGAACTGATGGCTCTGAAAGACATACTCCGCGCAACGGAAATCCACAACAACTTACTAACCCAAAGACTTGTAGACCCCAGCGACCCGGATTTGTTGCTCACGCTGAGAGGAGCGAAGGACTTTACCGCGCGCACGGGTATCCCGAACAAACTATGTGCAGGCGCTGACGCGCCGAGGAGTAAAAGCGATACAAGCGAGAGCGGACCGGATCCCCGCCGTGAATCCGCCGGCGACGAGAAGCTCCCCGTCGCAAGCGCAGACCCGGGCGTGAGCAACGCATCAATCTCACCGTCCGAAACGAACATGGAGGGACAAACGCCGGCTCTGGCTCCAAACTCTAACAACCCTTTGGAAACGTTATTGGCAATGTTGCTGCAGCAGCAGCAGCAGCAGCAGCAACAGCAGCAGCCGGCGGCGGCCGCGGCCCAGTCTTCGCAACAGCTGAACACTGCGCTGTACGGACTTTTACAATTAGCGCCTATGTTTTCGAACGCGCAAAGAGGTGCTTCGCGACAGTTGCTGGCGTCCGATGGCGCGCACCGTCAGTTCCAGAATGACCGGTTCGCCGTGCAACCGAGAGGCGCGGGCTGTCACGGGCACGCGATCGGAGACGGAAAGTGGGACGGCTCGGTGTACGACTCTCTGACTGCCGAGCAGAAGAGGTCGATTGCCATGGAATATAACAAGCAGGAATCGGAGAAAATGGCAGCTCAGCAAAAGGATCACGAAAAACTCATGGATACGGTCAAAGACAGCGTGAGGTCGGTGCTGAAAGAAATCGGAGCTCCCGTCGCCCCCGAACCCGAAGACGTGTTGCAGAACATCGCGAAAGAAACCCCTTACAAGCGACCAAAGAAGTCCGCGAAGTCAGACCCCGAGGCCCACGAGGATCAAACCCTCCCGGGCATCATCGCTGAACTAAAAGAACTAAGGCAGCTGTACGCCAACGGTCAAAATCGAGAGACTGGCGTCGGCGAGCCTGCTGTCGCTGAAAACGCCACCGCCGACACGATCGTCCAACCGTGCTCTTCAGAAGCGGAGCCGAGCACTCAGCCGAAGAAGGCGAACCTCGTGCAGAAGGCAGGCGTCGTGCAGCCCGTGGTCGCGGAAACGCAGCCTAGGTCCGTGGCCGATTTCATTTCGGCCGTCGTGTCAAAGTCTGTCTAAATTACGTGTGTGTGCGTGTTCGTGTGTGTGTGTGTGTGTGTGTGTGTGTGTGTGTGTGTGTGTGTGTGTGTGTGTGTGCGCGTACTGTATATGCCTGCTCAAAATAAATAAATAAATAAATAAATAAATAAATAAATAAAACGCTGTAACATACTTGGTTGTCTGCGGTGTGGTGTTTTCTTGTACTTATTGTAAACCTCGTGCACTCATCTGACAACCGGTAACGATGGAAAAATGCAAAGCTCTATACAAAGTGCTGGGCGCCGAACCCGTGCAATTTTGCACGGCCCAAGGTGGTAGAAGTTGTAGCGGTAGCAGCGCCACCGACCACGGTCGCGAAGGCATACTGTGGCAGGGCACGGCTCCCAGAGGGGACTGGAACAACGCGGCTTTAGCCCCTCTTACGTTTCAACGCGTCTCTTGTCCTTTGGTTGCTCAAGACAGAGATCTGCCCGTGGGAACACTCTGCGTGCGCATGTTGCCCGTTTGCTGTCAGAACGAAGAATTCAATTTCTTGGTCAATTTGTACAACACGTACATAGCGAAGGGATCGGACTACGTGGCAAACGCCTACGTAAATTACTACGCGAAAAACGACCAGTTGTGTATACCCGCAATGGACATAGAAACGTTCGTATCTACGTGGAACAGCATGCAGGTCAGATTTCGCGATGCAACGCAGACGTTGCGGCGGAGCAACGGACGCGGGGGTGAGCTGCAGCTGTGTTCGCGCATTTCGGAACTCGCCTTGTCTCGCGTACCAATCGATTGCGAGCACCTGTGGTACGTGCTGCACACACTGACGAGTAAACCGTGCGAGGTGGAAAGAGTGCTGCAGGTGGTCGGGTGCGTGAGCAGCTCGGGCGGCTCGATGTACAAGACGGGCGCCGTGGAGAACGTCCGGATATCTGGGCGGTTGAGGGACGCGGCTGCGCGGTTGTACCTCGTCGCCTGTAGCGCGAGGGAACCGTCTCGGGGGAACGCGCCGCGCTCGTACGCCGGGGTGACTCTCGATCTGATCTGGGTCAACGACGAAGACTCGCTGCACGATCATCTGACCGACAGAGGCGATTGTTACTATTTACTACTGGGGACAGAGTACGGAGCAAAGTTCGAATGCCTGGGGTTTTGCAAGTGGCACCATTACAACCACTCGGTGTTCAACGCGATGACAACTGTGGCCCGGCACGTCGTGGAATCTCACAACCCGCCGTCCAACTGCCTGGCGGGTAACACGGCCGAGTCGGCCAGGTACCTGGAATCTCTAAACTAAACGAGGAGGCCGCAGCGTGCGCGTAGCCATGCCCGAGACCGACCGCGTTCGTTTACCCAGAAAGACCGTCAGCGACGTGGACCTGCTCCTGGGACTTGCTAGCACGGATCTCGTCTTCACAGACACCATACATCCGTATTATCTGTCGCCAGCGGTGTGTTGGCTGAACGAGAACCACGCACGAATGAAACGGTTAGCGTGGCGGGTGGACGAATGCGCAAGGTTTATTTCTTCCGTGCTATTGGCCGTGACGCTGCTAACTCACGTACTGCGCCTGCGAAGCATGTTCGAAATTGGACTGGTGGGCACGCTTTGGTCCACGGTCGTCTGCGCGACCTTATTGCAAGGCCTCTCGCTCACAGTCACACCCCCTGTGGTTCAGAGGGGTAATCGGAGCAGCGCAGTTAAGCGTGATCCATTACATTTGTGCTCACAAAAACACGCCACGTTTATGTTTCTGCTAACCTCCTACGTGTACACGTGGTTGTATTACGATTTCTGCAAGGCAAACCCGAGCGCGGGCTCGTGTCTGAACGAGAAGGGGCCCCCCGCCGTACCTACCGTAAAATGGACAACATTTGTCTTTATTTGGATTAACGCCGTGGGCCTCGTCAAGCTCGTACGCCGCCGCGTGAATCGGCCATGCGGTGTTTCTTTTTGACGATCGTAACGCTTTTTCTGCTGTACGATCTGTGCACGGCAACCCCGAAGGGACGGACGGCAGGATGGCTCGTAGGTTACAAGACTCTCTTTCTGCTGGCATCCTTTCACGGACTGTTTTTGCTCGTCAGGACACAGTTGAGTTTCGTCCTCAACACCGTGAAGACACTACAGTACAACACCCTCCGCTTCGGCCGCTGTGACCGTGACAGCCTAACGAGATCCGTCCGCGCGGAGCGTACCGAGCCCGCCTCGAGCCACCGGGGGTCCGGCTCGCACCCGAGACTGTTAGAGCCCTACAACGATCGAAGGCAAGCTCCTCTTGGTTGGTACCTCATAATATGCGCATTTCTAATTTACAACACTGCGCATCTCGCGGTAGCGCCGATGCAAGACCTATGTCCTCTGTTTTTCGGGGTTCCGGCAGCTACATTTTGTTGGATAGCCGTCCGACTCTGGCGAATCGGCTACGGCTGAGGATAAACGCAGGTTACTTACAGAACGGGTTACTCGTGGCTGTGTGTCACGAGCGGCCCTATGGATACAAGGTCTGCGTTTGCGATTTATTTGGGCAACTGCATCACCTGCGCGCTCTGCCTGTTGGTGCTGACAAATATCACCCTGTGGTTCGGGAGGTTGTATTTTCACGCGCACGTACTGTAAGAAAAGACGGCATACGATACAATACAATGGAATCTCATTGGTGGGTACGACTGCTCGCGGAACAAGATGAAGAAGCAGAGCACGGCGCGACGACGTCCGCGGAGGACCCGCCGACGCCGTCCGAAGAGCCGCCGATGCCGGCCGAGGACCCGCGGTCGCCTTCACCTTCTTTTTCAACGCAAGCCGATCCCGAATACCGTTATGTAAAAGGAGCACAACGCGGTGATTACACTCGCATCAACATCCCTCACCGGGGGCACGTTGTACATAAAGCGGAGGTGCACTACAAGCCTATTCCCTTTCAGGAGAGTTTTTTCGATGCGAAGGAACAAGCGTACGCGGATGACCTCGAGGCAGCGTCGGTGAAACCTGCCCCACCGAACATTACACAAAAAAGAGGACACCACCATCACATCGGTTTCAGCAACTTGGACAACAGAGTCACGCCAAAGAAACATGCATCTAAGAGAGAGTCGAACAAGAGCTACGTGAAAAGCAAAGACTGTTGATGTGGTAACCCTTGAAAATGAACGTTTAATTGTTGCTTTGTTTTTTTTTTTAACTCTACCGCTATTTTCTTTGTCTGTTTCTCATTCATGACAAAAAAATAAAATGCACCGTGTTTAATTCGAAAAATGTTGTTTATTTTATTTACAAAAACATGCAAACAAACAAACACACACAAAAACACACAGGGTACAGGCGGTCATTCGGGTACAGATATCAGTATTGTATACAAAAACGCATCTACACTGTTGCGACTTCCTAGCTGTAGCGAATACTCTTGAAGACTGATCTCGTCTGGTCTCGATTGCTTGAGCGTGTGTTTGTAAATTGAAGGAAAATACTAATACATTTTTGGGACATAAACATTCAACTTTTATTTGTTTTCCTTTCATTACATCAGAAAATACGAGCAAACAGATCCAACTTTTGAGCAGGACTCAGAACTGAGTCAATCGGACTGCGATAGCCATCCGCCGGGCCGCTCGAATGAACATCTCTGCTGCGCGTGGCCGCGTCCAAATGAGGCGGACACTGGCAGCTTTCAAAAACACGCGAAGGGAGCTCTGATCGGGCGTCGTCGTGGACCGACGTCGCGCCGAACGTTTCAGCCGCTAGTTCGTCCCAACCGTTCGCTAGACCGTCCCAACCGTTCATCCACCGCTCAATGTACTGGAACGCGTCTTCGTCGGCCGCGTTCTCGTGGGCCGACGCCGCGCCGAACGCTTCAGCCGTTAGGCCGCCCCAACCGTCCGTCCACCGTTCAATCTCGTCGTAGAGCGTGTCTTTGTTGGTGTCGGGGAGTAACTCTCCCCCCAGACCCGCCACGTCCTCGTGCGTGGGTAATTCTGCAACAGACACGGTCTCTGACAGCGTACCATTGTTAGCTTCTGCTATCGCGGACGATCGCGTTTCGATTGTAATATCGATTGGGGGAGTGGTGAGAATGTTGATTTTTTCGATGGACAATATCACGGTCATTGCTAGTTCTGCGTCGGGCGGAACGGTTACAGTTTCCAGACCCCCCGGGGTTATAAGCGCGAGAGACCCGGCAGCCGACCAGTAGACGTCTATCCATGTCAACTCCGAACGCAGAGATCGTAGCAGCTTTTCCGAGAGCCTTTTGACGTGTACACAACATGTGAAATCCGTCATTTCGCCAACTCCGTGTGGCTTGGCGACGAAGCCTATAAGGATTGTAGTGCCGAAGGTTTTTAGCTGTGCCGCGTTTGAACACAGATATCGTAGCATCTTGTTGGTGAGGATCACGTCTGTCACAAAATGCTCGAGATTCCGTTGTCCGCCGGCGCGCCCCGGCTGTTGATCTTTCGATGTCCGCAGTCGGTGGCCGTCGAGCGCCATGGTTCTCGTAAAATGTCTGCTGTTCTCCGGAAAGAAAGCTTGGTGTCGTTTTCCGCCAACGAAAGGCTCTCTCCGTTTGAGGCTCAGTAGACCTTGCGCTTCACATTTCAACGTTTCTCTCTCCCAATGGATAACGCGCTCGACCACTTCCGAACATTCGGCTCTCTCGGAGTCGGCTTTACAAAAATATGAATCTGAACTCATCGCTCGTTCGAGTTTTTCCATCCAAAACGTTGGGAATGGAGCCGTAGAACTGGCGCCTTTGTACCTCTTGCTCGACCTGTATTTCGGCAGTGCCACCATAAGACCGAGAGCCGTAAACAGTGCACTCACGTTGTGCATCGCCGTCTTGGTTTCACCTAAATGACTTGAGAGTGTCTGGACATCGAAGGGGTCTCGGCGTCGCAGTATAGCGTATGCGACCCACACGTTTTTTCTCCATCTGACCACTTCACGTGTTTCGCAAAGAGATGACTTGGGGTGTGGTGACGGCCAAACACACCGAGTTGAGCGAGTTTACTATATCCCATTGCCAGCATTCGCTTGCCTTGAGAGAGTTTTTTTTTCCATCGTGCAACTGCCCGTACAAAGATTTCGTCGTCGCCGATCTCATAGCCCAAACGGAATAATGCTTCAAAGGCGTTTTTAATAGAATTGAGCTCCGCGTCCGCCACGTTTACAAGCCAGCATTCCACGTCCGACGTCCGAGACATTGTCACGCAATCAGACCCAGGGGGACGAGGTAGAGTTCAGTCTGCAAAAAAAAAGGTAAGCTTTTTCGCGGAGGCGCAAGACACCTTGTGTTTAAGAAGAGCGAGTGTCCATTCGCCTCTGTCCGCTCGTGGCTGAGATGCGCTTGGTGTAGATTTTTTTTTATAAAAAAAACTGTGTTTATTTTTCTTTCATTTTTTTAAAAGACAAAACTCTCTGGAAAATTTGTCTTTTTTTTTTACAAAAAAGAGTTTGAGTGTTTTTTCACGCTTTCCTAGGCATTTCCTATCCTAAAAAAAAGAGAGAGAAACGCAGCTGCTGATGTTATGAACCTCAGAGACAGAAAAAAAACACTTTGTGAACCAGTGATGCGACCTCACGGATCCACGCAGCTCAGCCGCTGTCAGAGCAACAAGCATATCTTGTTTTAACAAGAGGAGACTTGAGCCGTGCCGAAGGCTCAAGCGATCGGCGGTCGCCTTTTCCCTGTTCTTCTGCAAAGTCCCCTATCCCGCTCTCACTATGTTGGCGAAGATCACTAGTAAGCTCGCGTAGAACATTCGTGAGAAAACCTTTGCCTGCCTGTGATGTAGGCAAGTTATCTTGATTTTGACTCAAATGGGATTATCGAAAGTGACTCTAATAAAAAAATACAATACAAAAGACGAGCTTGAGTTGTATTCAATTATTTCTTTTTATGCAGTAAAACAAGCAGAAATGAAAAGACAGCTGTGTCAATACATTCAATTTCATAAAGTCTAAACGTACTCCCCACGGTTGCCACAGGAAAAAACTTTGTAGATTATTTTCACTCTTTTGTTTTTCTCAAAAACTTCTTCAAAAACTTCAGTTCTTTTTCTCTGAGAGAACAGTTTGACGAAGAACATGAAATGGGTAAAACGTGAAAGCATCGAAAGGGTCGATTGAATCTTTATTGTCAGATATACAAGTCGACAATAAAAAAAACATACACAAACATCAAATGGGTCGATTGAATCTTTATTGTCAGATACACGAGTCAACAATGCGATAACTTTTTCTTTGCAGATCGCTTAACGCGTGGGTATGTGGGGACGTGGGGAAATAGGAAAAGCGGGTGTTGGTCGCGTGAGCCTTGCTGACTTTGTGAACTTGAGACTGTGCAGGGTTCACGCGATCAGAGGCCAAGGTTTCTGTTTTTTCTCAACGCTACCTCTTGAAACAAAACAAGCTTGTTGCTCTGATAGCTGCTGAGCCTTGCGTGGCCCGCAAGTTCACATCTACAGTTTACAAAGTTCTTCCTGAGGAGCTCACGGGTCTATCAGTGCTGGCATTTTCCTGCTTTTTCCAAGACCAAGGTCTGCAAGGCTAACTCCCCACGGTAGCCACAGGAAAAACTTTGTAGATTATTTTCACTCTTTTCTTTTCTCAAAAACTTCCCAGTTCTTTTTCTCTACCCCCCTACCCCCCTCTCCCTCTCCTTTCTGTCCTTTTTTTTCACTCTTTTTTTTCTCAAAGGTTTCCCAGTTCTTTTTCTCTACCCCCCCCTAACTCCCCCTCCCCCTCTCCCTCTCCCTCTCCGCTTGTTGCTCTGACAGCAGCTGAGCCCTGCGTGGCCCGCACGTTCACATCTACAGTTTACAAAGTTCTTCTTTCGCAAAGTCTGAGGAGCTCACGGGTCTATCAGTGCTGGTGGTTTCCTGCTTTTTCCAAGGCCACCTCCTGAAACAAAAGACGCTTGTTGCTCTGAGCTGAGCCCCGTGGGACCCGCAACGTCGTATCTCAGTTTCACGAAGTGTCCCCTCTCCCAAGGTCTGTAAGGCTGCAAGGCCGTTCAAAAGCCGTTTTTTTTCTGTTTTCCTCTTCTCATTCATTCCCCTTCCAGTCAGTCTGTCTGGTCGAAGTTGAGTCATAGGGTTCAGGATCCTGTTAAAAAATAAATAAATAAATAAATAAAAATGAATGTTAATCCAACACACAATATTTTTTTGTTTTTTTTGCCTTTTTTTTCGTGTTAGTTTCACACGACCGATACTCACAGATTTTAACTAAATGGCCACTGCTTGGCTGGGTTGCGCCGTAACACTGGGCTCCACGGTTAACCTGCAATCATGGGGTTTCTCCTCCACAGAAGGGTCTGATCTGTTGGGTTGCAGCTCGATGCGCCGAACAGAGTCAGACTTCGTGGGTTGTAGCATGACTGGGTCTGTGTGTACAACAACACCCTCTTCCCACGACGATGAGTTCTTGGGCAAGGACATGACTGGAGCGTAGATGGGTGACCGATGATGATGAGTAGTTTTTGCGCTGCGCTTACATAGCTTATATGCCAACAAAGCAGCTCCGGATACCACCATAAGTGGAGCGACCAGTAAGCCGACGTTGTACCAGTTTCCTCGAGTGTCCGCGTAAGACCACCAATAACTGGAAGGGTCGGTGGGTTGCATCTCGTTCGTCCACACTTTGCCCAAAGCAAGCAAAGTTTAGAACCGGACGAGCGGTTAATGAACATTAATAAGTCTAAATAGTTCACGGGACAGAGCCTGCGCCGCGCGACGCCTATATAAGCGCTCGCTCCAAAGACATAGTAGACGAAAATGTTATCATGGCCTCTCAAAAACCGTCCACGATAAAAAGGCCCGCGGGGTCGGGGAGAGACAAATCTGACAATGTACGTACCAATGACTCGCGCGACAGGGTCGTGTATCTGACAAAAAGCACAGCCCCCGATTGTTGGTACTTTTGGAACGCATGTCAGGAAGAACTGTCATGGAAAGAAGGCGAGTGTATTGAAGCTATTCCGGTTTCTCAGCACGTTTCAGCATTACCCCGTGTCACCCTGAAATCTTTAATTTGCTTCTCACTGCAGGCGTCCGCGAGCAAACAGTTCGCGCAAGGAAAAAGTTTTAACTTTCTGACCGATGAGGGTAGTGCGAATAGTGTTCTCTTGCAGAAAAGACTTTTAAAGCTCTGCAGAGAGAAAGGAGTTTCATGTCCCGTGTTTCTGGATACGTTGATAGGAACCCATGCGAATGACCCGGAATTTGAAGCTGGAGAACAGCTCTATTGCTTGTTCACACACAGCGTGTCACAGATGTTGGACATTGGATACGACATCATGCACCATTATCCTCTCTTCAGCCGAGCCCTGGGGTTGTATTACTCCGACAAGACAGATCTGCTCCCCGTGCCAGACGTTCAAAGTTTTATTGAAACGGAGGGACATCTGGCTACCGGTGCCAAAGCGCACGAGAAAATACACAGAATACCTTTAACGGGGACAGACCGCCTCGTGTTCAGCAGGTGGAACGTGACACAAGATTCTCTCGCTTCGAGTTGTCATCGGAGGGCCGAGGTCTCAGAGCAAAGCGACGCAAAAAGAACCGAAGAGGGGGAAACTTGTCCTCCGACGGTCGAAAGCGCATCGAGCGCGAGAGACGATTCTCTCGCTCCGAGTGCTCATCGGAGGGCCGACATATCAGAGCAAAGCGACGCAAAAGAAACCGAAGAGGGGGGGACTTGTCCGCCGACGGTCGAAAGCGCATCGAACGCGAGCTTGAGCGCAGGAGATGATTCTCTCGCTTCGAGTGGTCATCGGAGGGCCGACGTCTCAGAGCAAAGCGACGCAAAAGTTACCGAAGAGGGGGGGAAATGTCCACCGACGGTCGAAAGCGCATCGAACCCGAGCTTGAGCACGAGACACGAGGAAATCTCTGTGGCAGACCACGTTGCGGAATTCAACAATTTGCCCGGGGCGCTCACGGATAAGTGTGCGGACGAAGGTTTGTACATTGTGCACGTAAGCGCGTCAGTCACGTTCGAGGATCTGGTAACTTATTGTGTATCGCGTAATTCCAAAGAACTACAGGGTCTGCCGCCTAGGAACAGCTGGGGTGCTGTAAACCCAGTGTTGCTCATGCAAGACGCGTGGGATTCCGCGGAGGGAAAAGTGCGCAGAAGCTATGTGATCACGTCCAGAGGATGTCTGGCTTCTATGAAAAGGGGGGTTGTGTGCTACTACAACGAGGTATTTTTACCGGGACGGCCCGTGAGCAGGCTGAACTTGGATGTGGATCTAAAGTGTTGCACGGGCTGTAAAGATGCCTTTTCCGCCAAAGCTTCAAATGACAAAAAACGCTATGTGTCTAAAATCATCTGCGCCAGTGTGATTGCCATCATCACCGAATCTCTCATTTCTTTAACGACAGAGCAGGGCGGCGGCAAGTGCGATCAGACAGCCGCAGCTGACGTAGCCAAAGCCCTCGGGAAGGTGTTGGTGTACATGCGAGCGCCTGGTACCAGCGGATCTTGTAAAATCAGTCTCAGGCTACTGTGGTATCTGCCCATTGAGCTGTGCAGCGAGACAGACATATCGGTGTACGACACACTGCTAAAAAAAATTGAGCAGGTTTCGTTGAGCCACGTGTTATTGTCTTACAAGAAGGAGCAGTGCGGCTTGTGTCAACTGAAAGTTGACGAAACGGTTGTACTCTACAAGCTCTCAGATGTGAGTTCAAGACAGTCGGCCGTAGATAAAGCTCCTTACGTCGTTAGAAAATGTGTTAGGTTGCCTAACTGCTACAAAGAGAAAACCAGATTCGAATACATCACGACAATCAACCGTCGCAATGTACAAGAGACGGGTAATGAAAACGTTCACAGCGTTGCCGTAGGGTTGTCTTCGAACCCTGTGCAATCGGACGTCACCACGCTCGGACCCGCCTTTGCTACAGTCCTGAGATCAACTCGTCAGCGCACAAGTTTCGCGCAAGCTGTGACAAACAGCTGCCCGAAGGTGGCTCATGTTCAAGAAGAAGCCGAACGGCTGTCCCAGCTGTGGAAAGTGCCTGTAACGGTGAACCAGTCTACTGGTGGATTGTACATAGTTCAAGCGTCACAACAATCTCAATATCCGTGCCCTATTCACAAAAGGGTCCACTCCAGAGCTAAGCTCCGAGCTGTAGTATTTTCTCAAAGCACTATCCCGAAGTGTTTTGTCAACTGAAAAGCTCCCTATGCGACGGAACCGTTCTAGCCTTTACTGTTGAAAACAAATGTGGTCACTGACGCTGAGTTTATTTTCACCCAACAATAAAGATTCGAACGAAAACGTTTTGTGTATGTTTTTATTGCTGCACAACGGTACCAATTTTTACTTGAGGTCTAAGACGATTGCAAGTCCAATGTGAGTTGTTCAATTGGAGGGTGTTTCGTAGATGGCCATTAGAACAGGAAAAGGACAAAAAGACAAAAGAAGAAAACGAAGTGTATTTTTTTCCTAAAGTACACTTAAAAAAAAAACATTGATCGTTTTCTTAGATTTTTTTTTTATTAAAAAAAAAATCTCAAAACGAGAAATATTTGTTGCTCTGACAGCGGCTGAGCTGCATGCGTGAAAAGAGAAGGAAAGAAAGTACGGGGAAATATTTTTGAAAACGAGTCAGATTTTTTCTGAAAGAAAAAAAAAGGGGGAACCTCGGCTGCAGCTGCTGTGGTTTTGTGTTTTAAAATTGCTGTCTGCTCCTACTCTACCTGCCCAGTTTTACGTGGAACGAAACATGAAAATCCCCTTCCCCGTATTTAAGCTCAGAGCTGCAGTATTTGCTCACAACACTATGTTTTGTCAAACGAAGAGAGCCCCATTTGAGGAAAATGTTTCAGCCTTACTAGTGCTAGGCCATGGCTGTTCGATATCTGTATGAGTGGTGGGCTTTGTTTACAGAAGCTACGGTGTGTACGTTTGCCATCATTAAGCCTGTGTGTTTTCCTTAAAAATGAACAGGTGAATAAAACTGACAAAACCGAAACGTTTCAATATAAAGATGTCTTTATTCGAGCTGCCAAGGTTACATAAAAACAGGCGTTTAGACGGGTTTGTAGTTAACAGCTGTCTTAGAGGTAGATATAGTTAGATAGCAGAGGTACTACATAGAGTCAAAACGAATCAATAGAATGTAAAAAAAAACTTTTTTTTAAATTTTGCATATATAAAAAGCTTATAGGTATAACATTGTAGACGTAAAAAAGGTACACGTCCAAAGCTTATGCAGGCAAACGGTGTAAAGGTTACATAAAAAACAGGCGTTTGGACAGGTTTGTAGTTAACAGCTGTCTTAGAGGTAGATATAGTTAGACAGCAGAGGTACTACACACTTAAAGCTTATGCAGGCAAACAGTGCATAAATGTATAGAAATATGTGTTGATAAACTTTAATAATAAAAACAGCTTTTATTACATCCAGTTTTCGTTGCCTGAGTAATGTTACAGCATTTTTTTCGTCATGTAAAACTTTTATTTAACAATGACAGAAAATAACCTTTATGGAATGAAAAGGTTACATATAAAACCCCGTATACATTTCAAAGTGAGATAGACTTAAAACACGTGAAATGTGAAATGAACTACACGAACACCTTTTAAGGTGTTATGGGGGAAAAAGCACAAAATGTAACAAAATACATAGAACGCAGAAACAAGAATGGCAAATGCTTAATTTCAGGCTTGATGCAACACTTGATGCAACAGCGTTTGTGCTCATGATTCGACTTGTATTCCCTCATTAATTGTAAAGCATCTCTGTGCTTGTATGAAGGATTGGCCACACTGAAGTCTGTGAAACCTGTAAATCGTGAAAGTCGTTAAATTCCTCTACCAGATTTATAACCGGTTCCCCTGTGTTGTGCTCAGGAGAAAACGTTATGAGGCCATTTCCAACTTTGTGGCTAACTGTATAAGAGACGTCTTTCTTGGCTTTCTTTATGGAAACATTATAGTCATTTTCCACACCATAGCCTTTTACAAACCGTAGAAGCACGTGAACCATAGTGTCATCCTTGTAACGCACATTGTCAAGAATCAACTTCAAACTTCTCGTGTTTGTGCCATAATGCACTTGAAACCATGTCATCAGATAAAAGAGCATGGTCTTAAAGTTGTCTGATTTAGCTATGTGCTTGACTCTGTTTTCTGTAAGACATAGGAATTTCCCTAGACCATTTTTCTGTTTGCTAAAAAGCCATGTGCACAGAAAGATATCACGCTTCAGCACAAAACAACACCAGTGAAATGAGTATTTGTCTTCCATGGTGACATCAAACAGCTTGGTCATGATCCTATCTTCTACAAACATAGTGGTAGCAGATTTCGGCTTATGTTGACCAACCATTACATGATCCCAGAACCCGGGGACGTGTGAGATGCAGACATATTTTTCAGCGTAGCGCTTCGGAAGGAAATGATTCTTCCAGTACATGAATGCGCTGCCGTCTTTCATGTTCATTATGTTGCAGTAAGCTGTAAAAGAAAAAGAAAACACACACACACACACACACACACACACACACACACACACACACACACACACACACACACACACACACACACACACACACACACACACACACACACACACACACACGCATTATTATAACTCCGCAAACAGATGTGCATGCAACTGCATAACCTTAACAAACGTCATCGTGCAGTTTTTAACAAATTACCTTGAGTCAAGTCCATTTCAGGTCCAGCGATGGCTGCGGTAGTTTTATCAAGAAGATCTTGGTCGTAATGATAAAAGGGGCCCGTGTCAGCCGGCTCTGTGATGTCAGTCAAATCGTGTTGCACCTCGAACTCTTCCATCAGATGAACTATACCAGAATTAACGGGACCCTTTTGAGAGATCACTTTGTGTGTTTCACAGCCATTTTTAACACTGTAACACATTTTGCAAATATTACATTGGCACGTACATTGTATTGCTCTGTTTAGATCAATCATGAATTCTTTTTCTGACAGTATTGTATTTTGAAACAGTTGATTGCAAGTGTTGCATTTGAGAAGTACCAAAATGTCAACTTTCTCTTTCAGCATTGAGGCGTTTTGCGCTCCCAAGTCATTTACGGTAGATTCGTCATCTGATTCCACGAGTTGCTGCTGCGGCTGAAGTTGCAGCGCTTGAGCAGGCGTATGCTGATAGGAACTATCATCATTCAACAGGATAGAATCTAGAGCCCTCTGTTGCTCTGCATGCTCAGCTTTAGTGATGCGCTGGTTGTGTTGCGGCATCGGGGTTGCCACCAACCCTGATGTATTAGGAATGTTATGCTGAAATGGATCAGAGAAGGCGCCGCTGTCTCCATACCTATGACAAGAAAAAAGAAATCGAGATGCGAGAAATGTAGAAAAGTGTAGAAAATGTTCAATTTGGACCAGTGATGTGTATAGATGTTACTCTTACCAATTTACGTGGGGATAGTAAGAAGTCATCGTAGAAGGGAGTGATGAAGTCACTGTCTGCCCGGAGCTTTGTGGGACAAACGTTGTATAAGAGCCTCCTTGCATTAATGCATAAAGCTGTTCCTCTTGTTGTTGTGCTGGTTGAAGCTGATGCTCTTCACGTACCTGCTTGAGGCTTAACTGCTCTTGACTTAACTGTCCTTGTTCCGACGGTAAAACCATCGCAATACATGTTGCGACGATATCTGTTGACTCGGTAGCTGCCGGAAAATCACGCGGAGCTTGTGGTACATCCTCCGATGAGTCTTGAACCGAGGTGGCGTTCGCCTGTACCTCGGATGGCAGCTGGGATACCAACCCCCCGAGCGGTACAGATTCAGAGTTTATGGTGACAGTCGATGAAACTTCTGGCTTAGGGGGAACCGCCCGGTGTGAGGACTGAAGGTCTCCTTGGTGTTCTTGGTTGTCATCCGAATCGTGGTCAGACGGTTCCTCCTGCTCGATATTAGAAGGAAGGTCGTGGTTGTGGTGTGAGTGATTAGTGATCGGAGTATTGCATGCTTCGATTCCTGAGCGATCTCTCTCGGTTTCTGAGCGCTCGTGGTGCACGTGCGAACTCTTGTCCTTAGAGAGGCCGCATGTGCGGTCAGAGGGCTCTGGCTCATTGTCTGATCTGCTCCCCGAGTCGCTGTCAGGATCCTCGGGGCCGTTGTCCGCATTGTTGTCCGATAGCTCGAAATTGATGCCCTGTCTGTTGCCGGATTCCTTGTCAGATCCTCGGTCTTCACAGGTTGGGTTTTCAACCGACCCGTAGGTAATAACCCCGGTAGGGCGACCGTTACGAGGCGAGAGTTCAGGGGTTTTGGGAGGATCGAGATAACTTTTTTCACCAGCAGCCTTCTTTTTCTCACGAGCGGTTTTATGCCGTTTCAGGCGAACGCGCTTCTGATCTCGACCCTTCTCGGGTCTGGCGTGGTACGGGGCAAAGCGATCTTTCTGTTTTCGGTTTGACAGTTTAAATTGGTCAATGGTAGCGTCTTCACGTCCTTTTTCGAGTCCCTGGAAAGACGGCGATGCATGCTGTTCTTTGTCTTCACCCTTTGGTCTCTCTTTTACACGGGGATTCTTTTTTGTCATTTTCTTCCCAAGACCAGAGGCGTGTCTTTTTCTAGCGTAATGAGGAACTTCAGTCTCTTCTGCGTTTACATCTGCGTTTACATCTTCTGTCTCTGCTTCTTCTGCAAAATCATCTTCTGCTTCTCCATCGGTGTTACTGTGCACAACAGCACGCTTCTTTTTCGGGTTTCTCGTTTTCTTTCTAGCAATTCGCTGTCTGTACTCCATTTCTTCTTCTGCAACTTGGAGATCAGGAAGACTTTCGCCACCGTCTTCTCTGTGGTACGGCGGTGATTTCTCCCCAGGACAGGACCCACTCTGGATCTGTTGCTCGTGTGGTCGTTTTTTCGATCTGTGACGCGCGCTAGAACTAGAGCCATGTCTTGTTGCCGCAGGTGTCCTAGAATTAGAGCTGGTGGAATCGACGCTAGGGCTTTTAGCTTTACTGCTGGATTGCATCTTCATCCCACGATGACCCTTACCGTCCTTACTGCGCTTTTCGCGTGCCTCTTCATTTTCCGAGCTTCTCTCGTCCGGGTATTCTCCGCTGTTGTCATAGGTATCAGCACAATTTGCTCCTTTTTTATTTATCTGGCACGGAGGTGAACTCGCATCGAGAGAAGACACACGCTGGTTCTGTTGGTAATATACACGTTCTTTTGGTCTGCTAGAACTAGAGTCTTGTGTTGTTGCGACAGGTGTCTTAGAATTAGACGTGTTGGACTCGACGCTAGGTTTACTGCTAGGTCGCTGCTCACTATCAGGAGTTACGGGAGACCGCTGGCTGGATTTTATCTTGCTGCGCTTTTCCTTCTCGCTTTCACCTGAAACGTCCGAGCCGCTAGACTCTTTGAAACATCTCTTCTTTGCTGGTGTCAAACTTTCACGATCACTGTCACTATCGCTTTCTTGACTAGTATCTGCATAATTGGCTCCTCTCTTGTTAATCTTTAAGTTTCTCTCCGCTAACCATTGGCGTTTTTTATTCAGCGGGTGTTTTGAGCTTTGTGGTGTCTCATAAAATGCTTTTCTCTTCCTATCAAGCAACGGTAGACTCAACTCAGTGCGTTGATCAGGTTCGGTGTGTTGGCTGTGTAGCGTAGCGTGTGTTCTTTTTTTAATGTAAGTGCCGGCGCGTTTACCTTTAGACTTTCGTGGACTTTCGTGGACAGACACACGTGTTTTGTCGTACATCTCTGTGTCATCTCTCTCAGGTAAGTTGGGCTTAACGGTCGAGTGCCTGACTTTGTCTTGGACCACCACAGACAACGTTTCGCTACTCTCGTCTTCAAATGTTGCAGTTGCAGCTGTTTTGTAGTCCTTCCGATTCGTGGAACTCGATGGAAACCTATTGGAAATCAAAGTGTTTCGCGTAAAGTTGTCTTGTTTGTTTCTCTGTGTAGATGCTACGCTGGTTGAGACTGTGGGCTCCTCCCAACTCGATCTCCTAACATAATGCGGCCTTTGCTGTTTGAAGGAACCACGGTTGGAAGTCTCTGTTAACCTGTGTGTTTCAGACTGTAGCCTGAAATCTTTCTTGTAACTCTCCCCGTGAGTGTTATGCCTATTGTCTCCTTTTCGATCAACCCACGTGTTTGATGGTCTTTGCTCTGGTCTTCCATGGCGATGTGATCGGTCGAATGCATATGGAGATACATAAAGCGAGTGATTATATTCCCATCGTTTGAATCTTGTTTTTTCACGAGGAGGTCGATTGTACGCATGGTGACCTGGAAGGTAGGGTAACCGATTAGCCATCCAGTGGTCTCTGTAATTATTATGTTTTTTTTTTTGTTAGAAAAAAATAGGTTAAAAAAAAACAGAAAAAAATTCACACATTTCTAACTATGTGTCATGCTTCTTGCTGTTAAATGTTCACAAAGAATTCCGTAAGTCTCCTGTAACTTTATATATGTGGGTCCATGTCACCCAAAATATGCTCCTCCTCGAAAAGCCAAAGCATGTTGTTCCTTTTTTTTTTTTCATCAAATTAGTAAGACACACCTCCTAAAAAAAAACTCAGCACTCCTTCAGCGAAACATATTACTGCACATGGCTTTGTGTCTGGGGCTTTGGGTGCTCGTGAAATGGATAAAAGTACAGCTGCATTTTTATGCAACTGCTTTTCCGAGAAAGTCCGCCGAGAAACTCCGCCGAAATCGGGCGGACTTTTTGTCGGCTGGACCCCGGCGACAAAAAATCCGCCGGGGTTTGTTTAAAACTCAGGGGATTCTGTGAGAGTTAGACGTTTCACATACTGGCTGTCTTAGAAGATACAGAGAAGACGCAGAGACCCTGGAGTGAGTGTACTTAAGACTTTATTGTCACTTTCACTAAAATCTGTATCATAGCATATGTCACCTTTAAAACGTAAAACTGTTTTGTATATTCACTAACCCAAATTGATCCATCTCTCTCTCTCTCTCTGTCTGTCTGTTTTAACACTCCGGGCCTTTTCGCGTGCACACACACGCACTCTGTCTGTCTGTCTGTCTGTCTGTCTGTCTGTCTGTCTGTCTGTCTGTCTGTCTGTCTGTCTGTCTGTCTGTCTGTCTCTCTCTCTCTCTCTCTCTCTCTCTCTCTCTCTCTCTCTCTCTCTCTCTCTCTCTCTCTCTCTCTCTCTCTCTCTCTCTCTCTCTCTCTCTCTCTCTCTCTCTCTCTCTCTCTCTCTCTCTCTCTCTCTGCGTGTGTGTGCGTGTCCCTGTGCCTGTGTGCGTGTGCCTGTGTGCGTGCGTGTGTGTGTGTGCGTGTGCCTGTGTGTGTGTGTGTGTGTGTGTGTGTGTGTGTGTGTGTGTGTGTGCGTGTGTGTGTGTGTGTGTGTGTGTGTGTGTGTGTGTGTGTGTGTGTGTGTGTGTGTGTGTGTGTGTGTGTGTGTGTGTGTGTGTGTGTGTGTGTACACCATGTATCACCAGCCAACACACGTGGGTACATGGTGGGGCTGCAACAACAGAGACAGCAACAACACTGGACTGGTTTAACACTACAGGGAAAGTTAGCTTGCATCCCCACAGCAGACCACACAGTTTCCCATGCAATATTCAAAAATCACACAGTTGATGAGGACATTCTCACATTTACAGTTAAAGCCAGACTACAGGTCCTTCCTACCAGACTCAATCTCTCTCTGTGGTACCCCAACTCATTTTCTCCTCATTGCCTGTACCATGACAACATCCCAACCATAGAGTCACTGTCACATATTCTGAATGGCTGTCATGTATACAAAGGGATGTATATTTCCAGGCATGATAGAATTGTTGACATAATAGTTAAGGACATGCTTCTATACATCTCACCTTCTTCTGTTTATACTCACACAAGGGTTTCATCAAACATGTTTACACTGTGCAATAATGAAATTGACATCTCCTCAAATGTGACAGCTAATACACCAGATGTTGTTGTTGTTGATGAAGACAGCAGAGAAGTTACCATCCTAGAAGTAGGCTGTGCGTTTGACTATAGTCTGGAGGAGGCATTTCTTGCTAAGGTTTTAAAATACGAACCCCTCAGAAAGGAGATCGAACGACTTGGGTACAAGTGTAAACTACTTGTGTTTATATTTGGAAGTCTTGGCAATGTCCATAGACTGGTTGTAAGGGGTCTGCAGACGGCAGGAATCCCCAAGCCGAAAGCCAAAACCCTAGCAAAACTTTGCTCAATATCTGTGATAATAGGCAGCCGTCACATATGGAGGAGACGCTGCTTCCTGTATCCCTAGACTGATCAGGCATAACAATGAGGTTCTGTGCTTGAATGTGCATCTATTACTGTTTATGTTCAAGAATTTCTGTTGTAAAATGTGAACATAAATAAATGTATCAAATGTGTGTGTGTGTGTGTGTGTGTGTGTGTGTGTGTGTGTGTGTGTGTGTGTGTGTGTGTGTGTGTGTGTGTGTGTGTGTGTGTGTGTGTGTGTGTGTGTGTGTGTGTGTGTGTGTGTGTGTGTGCGTGTGTGGAATATAGGGCTATTCCTCATTCATACTCCGTCTGTCCACTAGAGGCCCCATTTACATGCAAATGCGGGCTGTTGTATTTGTTTTTTTATTGTATATCACATCATAATAGTGACCTAAAGAAACCTGCAGGGGGGGGGTGGACTTTTTATCATGTCCACACAACATCTCTAAGGTTAAGGTATATTAATTAAATATTAAAATGTTAAAAATGGGTGGAGTTCCCCTTTAACATTAACATTTGCAACAACAAAAAACAAACATGTATTTTGTGTAGTACAACATACAGTAGCCTACACTGTAAATTATTTAACTGTAATAATACAGTAAATTACAGGCAGCAAAGTTGCCTGCAATTAACTGTTGTTTTACAGTACATCTACTGTAATTCATTTTACAGTAGATATACCGTTATTTCAATTACAGTATATGTCTGTATTTTTATGGGGTTTATGGTGATTTAACAGTAAGCAGTTTGTCCTCATTACAGTACATAACTGTAAATTAAATGTGTGGTTATGGTAATTTAACAGCATATTGCATTATATTTTTTACTGTAATTTTACAAAGTATTCAATTATTCCTTTTTCACAATAAAAGTCTACAGATAAACTAATTCATATTCTGACAAAACACACAGGTATAGGCATTCAACAGTTTATTTTTTAAAGTTGCTTTCAACAAAAGTCTCCATTACAACTCATGGGGTAGGCAAACTAATATGAAACATAACTAATATGAAAATACTAGTAAAGAAATACATGTAAAAGTAAAATAATACATTTCTATGGACAAACTGTCATGTAAAATCCTGAATCACAGGAAAATGCAGAATGGCTTCTGCATTATAGTCCAACATTAAAACAGCACAGCATCAGGGCACAGCATAGAAATATTAGCATGCAGCATCAACAAAATATTTAAAACAGTAATACACAGTTCAAGTGCAAATACTTAACGTGAATGTGAGCAATTGGGTAGCTATGCATAAAGGAAGAGGCGTTGACTTGGCTTGCATCATCACTTGGCTCCTCAATCACCAGTTCCTGTAAAACAAACAATACACATTTTGAGCAAAACAATGAAGAATATCTGCAAAGGATTAAAGTAGGATTAAAGGAAGGACGTAGAGCTCGCAAACCAGTAGTGTACAGAAATGTTGCAGCTACAGTAGGTGACAGCCTTTAGATCCAAAAGGTCAAAAAAAGAAAAAGGGAGAAAAAAAGAGAGTATTAATCGTTACATGCTGTTAGAGTAGTAGCTGGGACTGTGACATACCAATGAATTCCCACTCAAAATCAAGTTCAGCAGTGTGGCTACTTGTGGGTTGACGCTCACTGGCTTCTTCTGCACCAGCTTCCCCTTCATGTTGGAGATGGTCGTTGGAGTGGTACCGACGAGACCCCTATGGAAAAATAAGAAAAACAATTTGTCCAAAATAATGTGACATTGCTAGAGATTTCATATTTAAAAAAAGAAAAAAAAAAACATTTTGGAGACGTGCTTACACGTATGACAAGAGCACGGGTGAGATTTTTTTTCTTGTTTACATTGCACTGATGACAGTGCTGTGAAAAAAAAAGGCTTAATGTGAAACAAAGTTTATTTAGTGTGGGTCCTTGGATCTCTCTCAGCTAAAGTCATTGAAGAGCCCTAATCATAATGCTCAATCTGAGCTTGGATCACCTATGATGTTTATAGGTAATACATACCTTTGAATGAACTCCACGGTTCTGAAGGCTTTGTCTTGGTACTCAAGGTTGAAAATGTAGAACACCGCACCAAGAGCCCAGCAAATCCTGACCCGGATGTCCATCATCCACTGGCTTTTGTCATCATTCCCTGTCCATGACATAAAAATGAGAGGAGATGAAAATACTTATAGGACAGAAGACCCTCCCTAGTTTTCTTTTCATTTTCAGTTGAGCAAAATGTATGTTGACTTAAAATACAATAAAGGACCACTTCACCACTTTTTAACCTGCCTTCATATTGGTCATCACTAATGTTGATGATAAAAAAGCATAATTCTTTTCTACTCAGTCTGTGTCTCACAGGAGAGCTGTGGGCCATTTAGAAACCCATGCACCATGTGCATCATCGATGGGAAATTGAAGCTAATAGAAAATACAGGATTTAGGCTGGTTAGTGAATTGCCCACAGCCCTCCTATGAGGCACAGACTGAGTAGAAAAGATAGCGGTATTTTATCATGAACATTACTGAGGGCCAATTACATTAAAGTAAGTTGAAAAGTGGTGAAGTGGTCCTTTAAGGTTTGTCATCTTCACTAGCATGATCAAAGGTTCTAATGTTAAAATGAACGTAATATGAAAAAAAATGTACACATATGTATACATTTAAATACATAACATGTACACCAAAATACATACCTATTTGAGCAGAACAAGTCAATGACTGGGCCAGTAGGATGAATGGGTCAAGGTTAGCACTTGTGTCAGACCACTGAAAAGTTCAAATAAAGTAGAACACAAGTTATAATGTTGTAGTGTATGTACAATATTAAACAATAATTGATCGATCAACTCAGCAGTGCATCTTTGCTTTCTCCAAGATGGGCTGTAAGAGGGTGAACTACATGCAGTCAAAACCCCACTCCAAGCCCTGGGAAACAATATACACATTATATGTTACAAACTGTTTGTTTGTAACTGTCTGACATCCAGAATGAACACATTTAAAAGAAGCATTGGGTGTACAAATGTGGCTCCTTGTGTGCCTCACATAAATTATGTTAACATTGTAGAGCAAGAATATGTACACATAGCACATGATATCATCTTGCTCACCTATTGATATTTCAGAAAAGGGGACAAATTGTGTAGCTTGAGCAATGTTGCTAGCAGCTAGCATGTCTAAACATAGAAAATATAGGCTGTAGGAACTTCCTTACCTTAAATCATTCTTCTTTTCTTCTTAACTTGTCAGACTTCTTTTTGGTTCTTCTTTTGTCCTTTTGTGATGTCCGTTAGTTTGCTATATTCTGTTGGTTAACTAAACTACAGAAGCTCCTTTGCTGTCCACCAACTGACTAAATTTGAAGTGGAAATGTGGGTGTGGCCTATCCACATGGCTTGGCAGAAAATATTGCATTATACTGTTAAATTACAGTCTCCAGTAAAATAAAGGTATAAACTGTTAATTTACAGGAAAGGAATGATTAATTTAACAGTATTGTACTGGTAAATAACGCTTTCTACTGATATTAGTTAAATTACAGCATAAAATGTGAATTTCCCGTAAAGAGATGTCAATTTAACAGTATTTTACAGATTTTGTGAAAACAGTAAGATACTGTTGAAAATCCACCGTAAATTTACAGTGATCGTTTACAGTGTAGAACACACCATCTTATGCGCATCATTCTCTATCTTTCACCCACACACACACTCATACACAGGCACACATACCCACAGACCTCTCTCACATAGTCTCTCCCTGTCTCTCCCTGTCTCTCCCTGTCTCTCCCTGTCTCTCTCTCTGTCTCTCTCTCCCTGTCTCTCTCTCCCTGTCTCTCTCTCCCTGTCTCTCTCTCTCTCTCTCTCTCTCTCTCTCTCTCTCTCTCTCTCTCTCTCTCTCTCTCTCTCTCTCTCTCCTCTCTCTCTCTCTCTCCTCTCTCTCTCTCTCTCTCTCTCTCTCTCTCTCTCTCTCTCTCTCTCTCTCTCTCTCTCTCTCTGCGTGTGTGTGCGTGTCCCTGTGCCTGTGTGCGTGTGCCTGTGTGCGTGCGTGTGTGTGTGTGCGTGTGTGCGTGTGTGTGCGTGTGTGTGCGTGGTGTGCGTGTGTGTGTGTGCGTGTGCGTGCGTGGTATGCGTGCGTGTGTGTTTTTTTGTTTTCCAAGTAGTTAAATTTAGTGCCGTCACTCTCGTTTTCCACTTTGACCCCTCTGTGACCCCCGTCTTTGTGACAAACTCTGGAAAACACATTTTTATCTTTTTTCTTTTTTTTTTTTCCTTCCGGCTGACAGGTTTAAAAGAACGTCAGACAAGTAGTGTCAGAAGGGGCAACGCGATGGAAGATCTCACAGTCTGTTTGAGGTGGATTGGTGAACCGGGGCCGCACGGCCCCATAGGAGCGACAAAAGCGCTAAGTTGGTTTTTGACTAGATGGGAACATGTTAACATTAATACTGTCGAGAAAATTACCGTGATTATCGCCCGTCTCCCCCGCTTAGGCATTGACGAGTTTTTGAGAGAAATCAGATTCAACGCAAATGATGGGTGGAGTAAGCCTGGCATTTTAACAGATTATGACGAATTTGAGAATCTGATAATTCCTCAATTGCCAATTAGCGGTACAAACAAAATGGGTCACGTGCGGGCGATGACAACACATGTTAGTTTTTATGAACACATCGACGTCAAACAAAAGTTCCTCAAGTCTTTGGGCTGGTCTTTGATCAACCCAAAGGTCATTTTGGCTGATTTGGACACTTACAGGAGACTTCGAGCAGCACATGTGAGTATAAACGTTTTCCTATTTTTTTAAGAATGTATAGGCTACACATTTAGCAAACAAATATGTAGCTGTGTGTGAGGAGCATTCAGTGTGTGCATCGCTCCTGCTGTTTCACACACAGAGGCTCAGACGCAGGGGGTGGGGGCGGGTACACACACACACACACACACACACACACACACACACACACACACACACACACACACACACACACACACACACACACACACACACACACACACACACACGCACACACACACACACACACACACACACACACACACACACACACACACACACACACGAGATGTCAAGAGATTAACCACATTATATCTGTCTGTCTGTCTGTCTGTCTGTCTGTCTGTCTGTCTGTCTGTCTGTCTGTCTGTCTGTCTGTCTGTCTGTCTGTCTGTCTGTCTAACATTAAAGTCTAAACTAATGTAGCCTATTGCATGCACACGCACAAACAGGGGGTTGTGTGGCAAAATGCATTCAGATGTGGACTCTGTTGTATAGAAAAGTAAAAGATTCTAATTTTTCTTTTTTTTTCTTCTTCTTTACAGGTGCCTCATTTTCACTACGCGAAGGTGGCTGGCGACACGAGGTCTGGTTGTGTAGTCCGATGTTATGAGCCCCAGACCATATACCAGCTACTGCAAAAACACGGCTTTAGATCTTGTTCTGTAGACTCTAAACGCGTTAATGTCTCAGCCAACGCTCCCTGTTCAGCATTGAATGCCCACAAAATGAAATTTTTCATAGTCAACCTCGTCGACTACCGTCAATCATTTCGCCACCGCAGTTTAAAAACTTACAGCTCCCAGCGCTACATGTCACTCACGGCTAAAACTGAGGCTTTCAGCCACAGATATCACCCTTGGCAGAACAGGGAATTTGAAGATGTAGACGGACCCTCGGTGAAGTGCGTGCTGTACTACGACAGTGACACCGACCAAATGCGTGACATCATCAACCGTGATGGGCGTTTCACCGAGACCACGAGTTGCCTGATGCGAACCTCAAGCGAGAGCTACACAACGCTGGATGATGAGTACCCCGGCCAAGTCAGACACGTGAAAAATGCATCGCTAAGTGAGTAAAGGAATAAAGCTTTGAGGTTCATTGTTTTAATACCGTCGAAATCATGAAACACTTTTGATTTTTGTGTTTGTGTTTGTTTTACCCATTTGTTAACTACATTTTTGTCCATTTTCAGGACCCCAGACATACCTCGATCTTGACGAAGAAGACGAAGAAGACGAAGAGAGTCGTGAGGATGGAGAAGGTCAGCTTTTCGCGTGTCAGATCTGCTACAAGACAAGCGATTATTATTTATGCTGTAAACATATCATGTGCTCTGGCTGTATGGGCCGTATAACACCCCTAAGATGTGGCCTCTGTCAAAAATCTGAGCCGGTGGCTCTACGTTTAGACGAACGCCAGATATATCGCTGTGGCACTTGCCGCAGAGAAAAAACATGGGTCAGTTCATGTCAACATCTCTTCTGCCCATCATGCACTGAAACATGCGACGTTTGCCAGAAACAGGTTGCGCATCTAGAACGTGTTTATCTAAGTACATAGATGTAGTAAAATAGATGCACCTGCTAGTTTTGGATGAAATTGTGAAACATGTGGATGCATTCTTTCAGATCGAGTGTTTTTCAAGATCTGCAATGTCCCCCTCCCCTCCCACTCCCCACCCCGCCTCTCCTCTTTGTACATTTCTCTTTTCCCTTTTTACCTCCACTATGATTTTGCCTCCATGATTTACTGCTTCTGTTTTTACTGAAGTAGTTGTTTTGTATGTACGGTATTTGAATGCCTCTATGAAATGAACAAGTTGGCCACTATTGTAAACAAGTGTATGCTTAACTAGTGTGTCCAATCAGCTTTTTCAGATTTGATGCAGTTGTACTTGAATTGTACTGTAATTCTCCAAGCTGTTATCAGTTTTGTAGCAGTGTGTACTTGACTTGTGCAATAACTCTCATCTCTGTTAAATAAAAATTTCATTCATTCATTCATATATATATATTACAGTCCATGTTACGCTGAGTAATGAATATAACAATAGTTTGTTTAATAGTTTTGTTTGTAACATTTCCTTTATATTATGTGTATATTGCATAGCGCCACAGAGTGACAGTGTAAGAACCTGCTGGTTTTGGATGAAATTGTGATGTGTGGATGCGTTCTTTCAGAACAAGTGTTTTTCAAGATCTGCAATGTCTCAAAAAGCGATAACTGACTTTTTAACAACAGCTGTTCAATGTATCGTCGTCATACTGTGTTTCATGTTATATGATATACATAAAAAAGGTATAACAGTGTAGACATAAAAATGTTTGCTTCGATTCTGTATGTCATGTTATGTAACACTTTTTTATTTTTATTTTTGTTAAAGTAAATAAAATATAATACAACAATAATTTGTCTTTTTTAAAATAATGTGACAGTCACCTATAACATAAACATTTAGGCCAGTGGTGACTCTACAATAAATTCATACAATAAATTCATTTAAAGTTACAACTGAGGAAAAAAAAGGACAAACAGTAGATCTAAAATAAGCAGACAGTACATTTAGAGAGAGAGAGAGAGAGAGAGAGAGAGAGAGAGAGAGAGAGAGAGAGAGAGAGAGAGAGAGAGAGAGAGAGAGAGAGAGAGAGAGAGAGAGAGAGAGAGAGAGAGAGAGAGAGAGAGAGAGAGAGAGAGAGAGAGAGCCTAGAGGCCCTGATTTATGACAAGCCGTGTGTGTGTGTGTGTGTGTGTGTGTGTGTGTGTGTGTGTGTGTGTGTGTGTGTGTGTGTGTGTGTGTGTGTGTGTGTGTGTGTGTGTGTGTGGTGTGTGTGTGTGTGGTGTGCGTGTGTGGTGTGTGTGTGGTGTGTGTGTGTGTGTGTGTGTGCCAGGCACGCACACGCACAGGCCCACACAGGCCCCTGAGCCTGTGTGTGTGTGAAACACGCTGAATGCTCATCCCTCTGTTCCTCTTTTTTTTAATCCTCAGTGTTGAGAGTAATGTGTTCCGTGTCCACTGTGGGCAACATAAACGACTCTATTTTTACAATATCTGTTGGGGGAGGAAGGTGGTTGTTTAATTCATGTTTATACACGAGCAGGGCATTAAGACCAATTAGTGTGCTGCAAAGGTCAAAAGTGTACATTGGTCTGTTTTTCACTTTAGCTATCATAGAGTATGTCACAGTATTGCTGCTGGCACATGCCAGCAGCACAACGATGCAATTTCTGTATGTGCCGTAGAGTTCGTAATGCTTGCAATGCTGCCATTGAATCACAATAGAACATCTGAGTTTTTCTGATAGTCTTTTAGCAAAGGTGCAATGACACACATCACCAAGTTCAGCGCATGACAGTGCGACTTCATCTGATACTTGTAAGGCCTCCAACATGCATTTTAATGTTTTAAGTTTCACAACAATGATGTTGTTTACCTTACACAATATGGGTAATTTTATAAACTCTTTTGACATGTATTCAGTTTGTTCAATTTGAAACGTATAAACTCCACAGGAATTTTGCTCATCTTTTTTCTTCAGTTTAGTGGTACACGTAACCTCATGAGTGGGGGCGCTTCTTTTTCTCTTGAAACCCTGAAGGGTCTCTGTGGGGCGTTTAGCAGGCGTAACGTTGAGCGCATTTACTATATCTACAATTTTTCGTTCTAACATGTTAAAAAGACCACTGCCGTTGGCGTGACTACTAACTGGCATCGCGTATTCTTTCAAAACGCAGTTGGCTAGAATATTTTCAATGCGGCCCAATAAAACTGTCACATTGCAATCAAAGTCCAAGTGAACATTACAACCCAGTTTCTTGCTGATGAAAGTCTTAAGCTCGATCAATGTCTTTTCAGCGCTAACTTTTTGCGCTTGTAGTTCTTCGCAAAAACCATGTAAAGCGTCTAGTTCAGTCGTCTTTTGCGCAAGTGCATCTTGCGAGTTTCTCATCTGTTGTAGCCAGAGTTCGTTTTTATTCTGTAGGCCGCTGATGATCGCGTCTTTAGCCATCGATTCTTCTTTGTATGTTTGATTTCTTCCTTTACAGCTTTCTTTCATGGCACAGAGTTCAATTTTAGAGGTTTCAAGTTGTTGACTCGTGCTAGAGAGCCTGTCGGTGAGCTGCGTCAACTCAACTTGAAGAGAATTGTTCGCGTCTGTGTATTTTTCTATCATCTGACGAGCCTTACGTTGCTCAACATGAACATCGTTAGCTGTCATCTCAAATTGCCTCCTCGATTGTTCCAGCAAATCATTTTTTTCATTGAGCCTGTGAAGCAGTTCGGTCATCGATCGCTCGCAATTGCTTTTTTCGATTTCATGCGCTTCAACGAGACAATTGTATTTACACAGCTGTTCGTCAATAACAGCTTGGGACGCTGTTAGCTCACACTCAAACCCAGCTGCGCGTGTCTTTAATTCTATCATCTGGCTTTTTACAGCTTCTAACTCGATTTGCAATTTCGAGCGTGCCTGTTCGCACGCCTGCAGTTGCGACCTGCACAGATCTCGTTCAACCTGACAGTTTTCTTTTTCGGCCTTAAGCTCAGTCAATCGCGAGCACACTTGCGCTATGGTCCTGCCCAACTCCACGTGCGGTGTAACTGTCCTCCCTCTAGAAGGCAGGGTCTCAGCCGTCCCAGCCGTCCCGGCTTGATTGTCCGTGAATGTCAAAAGCCCGGTCAAACGTTTGTTTTGTGCGGCGCAAAAAGCAGCCAGGGTACTGATGGTCTCGTCTGCGGTTTTTACGTCATCTAAAGATTGTATGTTTTTACACTTTTCTGTAACTGCCGTGACGTAACTGTACGTGTCTCGTAGCACAACGGTGTAGGCTGCCCAAAATTCCATAGCCAATTCGAACCCCAGCCCCTGCGGGCCTGCCTGGAGTTCATATTCTCGAAACCACGCGGTGACCTTGCTGTGATTGTTTATAAGTGAACAGATAGCCCCCTTCCAGTCCGCGTTGTTATTAAACGGAGCCTCTCCGTTCCGTTCCTCATCCGCTAATTTGAAAGATTCTAGAATGATGTCCGAGATCTTTGCATGTAAAGGCCCTCCAATACCTGGCAGACTTGGACTTTCGTGACGGGTCCGTGGTTGAGGTTTCCCGTCGACTCCTCTCAAGAAACGAGAAGTGATGTTTTCTGAACACGTGCTCGTTGGGGGTGTTGCCTCTCTGTCGCTTCTGCCACAGCCACCACGGGGTGTCATAATCTTCGCGAGGCAACCTGAGTCCGCCTGAGCTTGCGTTAGTTTCTTCGACGC
>CM076965.1:38617384-38642384 GCA_039105355.1 Benthosema pterotum | reverse complement strand
GCCCATGGTTTTTCTTCGATTTCGACATTTTTTCAGAAACGCTCAAAAACGTTGAAAAACGCCATTTTAGTAGGGTGTCCGAGAACATGTACTATAGCCCATGGTTTTTCTTCGATTTCGACATTTTTTCAAAACGCTCAAAAACGCTCCGAGACCGTGTACTATAGCCCATGGTTTTTCTTCGATTTCGACATTTTTTCAAAAACGCTCAAAAACGACAAAAAACGCCATACTATAGCATGGCGTCCGAGACCGTGTACTATAGCCCATGGTTTTTCTTCGATTTCGCCATTTTTTCAAAACGCTCAAAAACGCTCCGAGACCGTGTACTATAGCCCATGGTTTTTCTTCGATTTCGACATTTTTTCGAAACGCTCAAAAACGCTCCGAGACCGTGTACTATAGCCCATGGTTTTTCTTCGATTTTGACATTTTTTCAAAACGCTCAAAAACGCTCCGAGACCGTGTACTATAGCCCATGGTTTTTCTTCGATTTCGACATTTTTTCAAAATGCTCAAAAACGCTCCGAGACCGTGTACTATAGCCCATGGTTTTTCTTCGATTTCGACATTTTTTCAAAATGCACAAAAACGCTCCGAGACCGTGTACTATAGCCCATGGTTTTCTTCGATTTCGACATTTTTTCAAAAACGCTCAAAAACGACGAAAAACGCCATTTTAGTATGGCGTTCGAGACCATGTACTAGAGCCCATGGTTTTTCTTCGATTTCGACATTTTTTCAAAATGCACAAAAACGCTCCGAGACCGTGTACTATAGCCCATGGTTTTCTTCGATTTCGACATTTTTTCAAAAACGCTCAAAAACGACGAAAAACGCCATTTTAGTATGGCGTTCGAGACCATGTACTAGAGCCCATGGTTTTTCTTCGATTTCGAAATTTTTTCAAAAACGCTCAAAAACGTTGAAAAACGCCATACTATAGCATGGCGTCCAAGTCCGTGTACTATAGCCCATGGTTTTTCTTCGATTTCGACATTTTTTCAGAAACGCTCAAAAACGTTGAAAAACGCCATTTTAGTAGGGTGTCCGAGAACATGTACTATAGCCCATGGTTTTTCTTCGATTTCGACATTTTTTCAAAACGCTCAAAAACGCTCCGAGACCGTGTACTATAGCCCATGGTTTTTCTTCGATTTCGACATTTTTTCAAAAACGCTCAAAAACGACAAAAAACGCCATACTATAGCATGTCGTCCGAGACCGTGTACTATAGCCCATGGTTTTTCTTCGATTTCGACATTTTTTCAAAACGCTCAAAAACGCTCCGAGACCGTGTACTATAGCCCATGGTTTTTCTTCGATTTCGACATTTTTTCGAAACGATCAAAAACGCTCCGAGACCGTGTACTATAGCCCATGATTTTTCTTCGATTTTGACATTTTTTTAAAACGCTCAGAAACGCTCCGAGACCGTGTACTGTAGCCCATGGTTTTTCTTCGATTTCGACATTTTTTCAAAATGCTCAAAAACGCTCCGAGACCGTGTACTATAGCCCATGGTTTTTCTTCGATTTCGACATTTTTTCAAAACGCTCAAAAACGCTCCGAGACCGTGTACTATAGCCCATGGTTTTTCTTCGATTTCGACATTTTTTCAAAAACGTTCAAAAACGACGAAAAACGCCATAATATAGCATGGCGTCCGAGACCGTGTACTATAGCCCATGGTTTTTCTTCGATTTCGACATTTTTTCAAAAACGCTCAAAAACGACGAAAAATGCCATTTTAGTATGGCGTCAGAGACCGTGTACTATAGCCCATGTTTTTTCTTTGATTTCTTCATTTTTTCAAAACGCTCAAAAACGCTCCGAGACCGTGTACTATAGCCCATGTTTTTTCTTCGATTTCGACATTTTTTCAAAAACGCTCAAAAACGACGAAAAACGCCATTTTAGTATGGCGTCAGAGACCGTGTACTATAGCCCATGGTTTTTCTTCGATTTCGACATTTTTTCAAAAACGCTCAAAAACGTTGAAAAACGCCAGACTATAGCATCGCGTCCAAGTCCGTGTACTATAGCCCATGGTATTTCTTCGATTTCGACATTTTTTCGAAACGATCAAAAACGCTCCGAGACCGTGTACTATAGCCCATGGTTTTTCTTCGATTTCGACATTTTTTCAAAACGCTCAAAAACGCTCCGAGACCGTGTACTATAGCCCATGGTTTTTCTTCGATTTCGACATTTTTTCGAAACTCTCAAAAACGCTCCGAGACCGTGTACTATAGCCCATGGTTTTTCTTCGATTTCGACATTTTTTCAAAAACGCTCAAAAACGACGAAAAACGCCATAATATAGCATGGCGTCCGAGACCGTGTACTATAGCCCATGGTTTTTCTTCGATTTCGACATTTTTTCGAAACTCTCAAAAACGCTCCGAGACCGTGTACTATAGCCCATGGTTTTTCTTCGATTTCGACATTTTTTCAAAAACGCTCAAAAACGACGAAAAATGCCATTTTAGTATGGCGTCAGAGACCGTGTACTATAGCCCATGTTTTTTCTTTGATTTCTTCATTTTTTTCAAAACGCTCAAAAACGCTCCGAGACCGTGTACTATAGCCCATGTTTTTTCTTCGATTTCGACATTTTTTCAAAAACGCTCAAAAACGTTGAAAAACGCCAGACTATAGCATCGCGTCCAAGTCCGTGTACTATAGCCCATGGTATTTCTTCGATTTCGACATTTTTTCGAAACGATCAAAAACGCTCCGAGACCGTGTACTATAGCCCATGATTTTTCTTCGATTTTGACATTTTTTTAAAACGCTCAGAAACGCTCCGAGACCGTGTACTGTAGCCCATGGTTTTTCTTCGATTTCGACATTTTTTCAAAATGCTCAAAAACGCTCCGAGACCGTGTACTATAGCCCATGGTTTTTCTTCGATTTCGACATTTTTTTAAAACGCTCAAAAACGCTCCGAGACCGTGTACTATAGCCCATGGTTTTTCTTCGATTTCGACATTTTTTCAAAAACGCTCAAAAACGACGAAAAATGCCATTTTAGTATGGCGTCAGAGACCGTGTACTATAGCCCATGTTTTTTCTTTGATTTCTTCATTTTTTCAAAACGCTCAAAAACGCTCCGAGACCGTGTACTATAGCCCATGGTTTTTCTTCGATTTCGGCATTTTTTCAAAAACGCTCAAAAACGACCAAAAAACGCCATTTTAGTATGGCGTCAGAGACCGTGTACTATAGCCCATGGTTTTTCTTCGATTTCGACATTTTTTCAAAAACGCTCAAAAACGTTGAAAAACGCCAGACTATAGCATGGCGTCCAAGTCCGTGTACTATAGCCCATGGTTTTTCTTCGATTTCGACATTTTTTCGAAACGATCAAAAACGCTCCGAGACCGTGTACTATAGCCCATGATTTTTCTTCGATTTTGACATTTTTTTAAAACGCTCAGAAACGCTCCGAGACCGTGTACTGTAGCCCATGGTTTTTCTTCGATTTCGACATTTTTTCAAAATGCTCAAAAACGCTCCGAGACCGTGTACTATAGCCCATGGTTTTTCTTCGATTTCGACATTTTTTCAAAAATGCTCAAAAACGACGAAAAACGCCATACTATAGCATGGCGTCCGAGACCGTGTACTATAGCCCATGGTTTTTCTTCGATTTCGACATTTTTTCAAAACGCTCAAAAACGCTCCGAGACCGTGTACTATAGCCCATGGTTTTTCATTGATTTCAACATTTTTTAAAAAACGCTCAAAAACGACGAAAAATGCCATTTTAGTATGGCGTTCGAGACCATGTACTATAGCCCATGGTTTTTCTTCGATTTCGACATCTTTTCAAAAACGCTCAAAAAGGACGAAAAACGCCATACTATAGCATGGCGTCCGAGACCGTGTACTATAGCCCATGTTTTTTCTTCGATTTCGACATTTCTTCAAAACGCTCAAAAACGCTCCGAGACCTTGTACTATAGCCCATGGTTTTTCTTCGATTTCGACATTTTTTCAAAACGCTCAAAAACGCTCCGAGACCGTGTACTATAGCCCATGGTTTTTCATTGATTTCAACATTTTTTCAAAAACGCTCAAAAACGACGAAAAATGCCATTTTAGTATGGCGTCAGAGACCGTGTACTATAGCCCATGTTTTTTCTTCGATTTCGACATTTTTTCAAAACGCTCAAAAACGCTCCGAGACCGTGTACTATAGCCCATGGTTTTTCTTCGATTTCAACATTTTTTCAAAAACGCTCAAAAACGACGAAAAACGCCATACTATAGCATGGCGTCCGAGACTGTGTACTATAGCCCATGGTTTTTCTTCGATTTCGACATTTTTTCAAAACGCTCAAAAACGCTCCGAGACCGTGTACTATAGCCCATGGTTTTTCTTCGATTTCGACATTTTTTCGAAACGATCAAAAACGCTCCGAGACCGTGTACTATAGCCCATGGTTTTTCTTCGATTTCGACATTTTTTCGAAATGCTCAAAAACGCTCCGAGACCGTGTACTATAGCCCATGGTTTTTCTTCGATTTCGAATTTTTTTCAAAATGCTCAAAAACGCTCCGAGACCGTGTACTATAGCCCATGTTTTTTCTTCGATTTCGGCATTTTTTCAAAACGCTCAAAAACGCTCCGAGACCGTGTACTATAGCCCATGTTTTTTCTTCGATTTCGACATTTTTTCAAAAACGCTCAAAAACGACGAAAAACGCCATACTATAGCATGGCGTCCGAGACCGTGTACTATAGCCCATGGTTTTTCTTCGATTTCGACATTTTTTCGAAACGATCAAAAACACTCCGAGACCGTGTACTATAGCCCATGATTTTTCTTCGATTTCGACATTTTTTCAAAATGCTCAAAAACGCTCCGAGACCGTGTACTATAGCCCATGGTTTTTCTTTGATTTCGACATTTTTTCAAAATGCTCAAAAACGCTCCGAGACCGTGTACTATAGCCCATGGTTTTTCTTCGATTTCGACGATTTTTTCAAAAACGCTCAAAAACGACGAAAAACGCCATAATATAGCATGGCGTCCGAGACCGTGTACTATAGCCCATGGTTTTTCTTCGATTTCGACATTTTTTCGAAACACTCAAAAACGCTCCGAGACCGTGTACTATAGCCCATGGTTTTTCTTCGATTTCGACATTTTTTCAAAACGCCCAAAAACGACGAAAAATGCCATTTTAGTATGGCGTCAGAGACCGTGTACTATAGCCCATGTTTTTTCTTTGATTTCTTCATTTTTTCAAAACGCTCAAAAACGCTCCGAGACCGTGTACTATAGCCCATGGTTTTTCTTCGATTTCGACATTTTTTCAAAAACGCTCAAAAACGACGAAAAACGCCATTTTAGTATGGCGTCAGAGACCGTGTACTATAGCCCATGGTTTTTCTTCGATATAGACATTTTTTCAAAGCGCTCAAAAACGCTCCGAGACCGTGTACTATAGCCCATGGTTTTTCTTCGATTTCGACATTTTTTCAAAAACGCTCAAAAACGTTGAAAAATGCCATAATATAGCATGGCGTCCAAGTCCGTGTACTATAGCCCATGGTTTTTCTTCGATTTCGTCATTTTTTTGAAACGCTCAAAAACACTCCGAGACCGTGTACTATAGCCCATGGTTTTTCTTCGATTTCGACATTTTTTCAAAAACGCTCAAAAACGTTGAAAAACGCCATACTATAGCATGGCGTCCAAGTCCGTGTACTATAGCCCATGGTTTTTCTTCGATTTCGACATTTTTTCAGAAACGCTCAAAAACGTTGAAAAACGCCATTTTAGTAGGGTGTCCGAGAACATGTACTATAGCCCATGTTTTTTCTTCGATTTCGACATTTTTTCAAAACGCTCAAAAACGCTCCGAGACCGTGTACTATAGCCCATGGTTTTTCTTCGATTTCGACATTTTTTCAAAAACGTCGAAAAACGCCATTTTAGTATGGCGTCAGAGACCGTGTACTATAGCCCATGTTTTTTCTTCGATTTCGACATTTTTTCAAAACGCTCAAAAACGCTCCGAGACCGCGAGAAGCCACAGCAGGCAGCCCAGAGAGCAGTCAGAGCGCACCCGGCAGCAGCAGCAGCCATGTCCGTATAGCGCTGGTACAGTGCGCTGCACGCCGCCCCTCAGACTCAGAAGCTCCTGCTGCTGTAGACGGACATAGACTGAGCTGGCAGCTGCCCCCCGCCGATGACAAGCACGCTCGGACCGCACTCTAAACTGCCCGCTATGGCTTCCCACGGCAGCGCTATACGGAGCAAAACAACCGAAATGGTTCAGCCAAACAAACAATGCCAATGAAACGCAGCGCTCTGAAAAATAGGCTGCAAACGTTTCCCAATGCGTGACACAGCCCTGCCCCGCAGAACACTCGTCTGTTTCAGGGGCTTTCAACAGGTGGTCCGGGGACCACCAGTGGTCCCTGAGAGGATTCCAGGTGGTCCCCAGCTTTTTTTTAACCAGATGTAAATCTCTGAAAGTGTAACCATGGAACCAAATGGACCCGCATTCAAACCAAAGCAAAATAAATCTTTAGTTTTGGGTCTGTGGGGGCTAAAATGTCATCAAATGGTGGTCCGTGGCTCAAATGCTGAATAAATAGTGGGCCCTGGTATCAAATTTTGAAAACCACTGGTTTATACAACCAATCTTGCTGTTTGCCTCCATGCAACATGCAAACTAAATGTGCCTGTATAATCTGTATGGCATGTTGAAAGCTAGTAAGACTAAAATTGCAAGAGTAAGACTAAACCTCAAAGACTAAGACTGAAAGACTAAGACTAATAAAAGACTAAGACTAAAAAAGACTAAGACTAAATAAAGACTAAGACTGAGACTAAGACTAAATCGACGTTGATATTTTGTCGACTAGACTAAGACTAAAAAAATGAATTTCAGAAGACTAAATAGGACTAAAAGACGAAATATGTGTTACTCAAAAGACTAAGACTAAGACTAAGACAAAATATTCTCAAACAAACAACACTGTTCGACATTTTTTCAAAACGCTCAAAAACGCTCCGAGACCGTGTACTATAGCCCATGGTTTTTCTTCGATTTCGACATTTTTTCGAAACGTTCAAAAACGCTCCGAGACCGTGTACTATAGCCCATGGTTTTTCTTCGATTTCGACATTTTTTCAAAACGCTCAAAACGCTCCGAGACAAAAACGACGAAAAACGCCATTTTAGTATGGCGTTCGAGACCATGTACTATAGCCCATGGTTTTTCTTCGATTTTGACATCTTTTCAAAAACGCTCAAAAAGGACGAAAAACGCCATACTATAGCATGGCGTCCGAGACCGTGTACTATAGCCCATGTTTTTTCTTCGATTTCGACATTTTTTCAAAACGCTCAAAAACGCTCCGAGACCGTGTACTATAGCCCATGTTTTTTCTTCGATTTCGACATTTTTTCAAAACGCTCAAAAACGCTCCGAGACCGTGTACTATAGCCCATGGTTTTTCTTTGATTTCAACATTTTTTCAAAAACGCTCAAAAACGACGAAAAATGCCATTTTAGTATGGCGTCAGAGACCGTGTACTATAGCCCATGTTTTTTCTTCGATTTCGACATTTTTTCAAAACGCTCAAAAACGCTCCGAGACCGTGTACTATAGCCCATGGTTTTTCTTCGATTTCGACATTTTTTCAAAAACGCTCAAAAACGACGAAAAACGCCATACTATAGCATGGCGTCCGAGACCGTGTACTATAGCCCATGGTTTTTCTTTGATTTCAACATTTTTTCAAAAACGCTCAAAAACGACGAAAAATGCCATTTTAGTATGGCGTCAGAGACCGTGTACTATAGCACATGTTTTTTCTTCGATTTCGACATTTTTTCAAAACGCTCAAAAACGCTCCGAGACCGTGTACTATAGCCCATGGTTTTTCTTCGATTTCGACATTTTTTCAAAAACGCTCAAAAACGTCGGAAAACGCCATACTATAGCATGGCGTCCGAGACCGTGTACTATAGCCCAGGGTTTTTCTTCGATTTCGACATTTTTTCAAAACGCTCAAAAACGCTCCGAGACCGTGTACTATAGCCCATGGTTTTTCTTCGATTTCGAAACGCTCAAAAACGCTCCGAGACCGTGTACTATAGCCCATGGTTTTTCTTCGATTTCGACATTTTTTCAAAACGCTCAAAAACGCTCCGAGACCGTGTACTATAGCCCATGGTTTTTCTTCGATTTCGAAATTTTTTCAAAATGCTCAAAAACGCTCCGAGACCGTGTACTATAGCCCATGGTTTTTCTTCGATTTCGACATTTTTTCAAAACGCTCAAAAACGCTCCGAGACCGTGTACTATAGCCCATGGTTTTTCTTCGATTTCGACATTTTTTCAAAAAAGTAGAAAAACGCCATTTTAGTATGGGGTCAGAGACCGTGTACTATAGCCCATGGTTTTTCTTCGATTTCGACATTTTTTCAAAAACGCTCAAAAACGACGAAAAACGCCATACTACAGCATGGCGTCCGAGACCGTGTACTATAGCCCATGGTTTTTCTTCGATTTCGACATTTTTTCAAAACGCTCAAAAACGCTCCGAGACCGTGTACTATAGCCCATGGTTTTTCTTTGATTTCGACATTTTTTCGAAATGCTCAAAAACGCTCCGAGACCGTGTACTATAGCCCATGGTTTTTCTTCGATTTCGACATTTTTTCAAAAACGCTCAAAAACGACGAAAAACGCCATAATATAGCATGGCGTCCGAGACCGTGTACTATAGCCCATGGTTTTTCTTCGATTTCGACATTTTTTCGAAACACTCAAAAACGCTCCGAGACCGTGTACTATAGCCCATGGTTTTTCTTCGATTTCGACATTTTTTCAAAAACGCCCAAAAACGACGAAAAATGCCATTTTAGTATGGCGTCAGAGACCGTGTACTATAGCCCATGTTTTTTCTTTGATTTCTTCATTTTTTCAAAACGCTCAAAAACGCTCCGAGACCGTGTACTATAGCCCATGGTTTTTCTTCGATTTCGACATTTTTTCAAAAACGCTCAAAAACGACGAAAAACGCCATACTATAGCACGGCGTCCGAGACCGTGTACTATAGCCCATGGTTTTTCTTCGATTTCGACATTTTTTCAAAAATGCTCAAAAACGACGAAAAACGCCATACTACAGCATGGCGTCCGAGACCGTGTACTATAGCCCATGGTTTTTCTTCGATTTCGACATTTTTTCAAAACGCTCAAAAACGCTCCGAGACCGTGTACTATAGCCCATGGTTTTTCTTTGATTTCGACATTTTTTCGAAATGCTCAAAAACGCTCCGAGACCGTGTACTATAGCCCATGGTTTTTCTTCGATTTCGACATTTTTCAAAAACGCTCAAAAACGACGAAAAACGCCATACTATAGCATGGCGTCCGAGACCGTGTACTATAGCCCATGGTTTTTCTTCGATTTCGACATTTTTTCGAAACACTCAAAAACGCTCCGAGACCGTGTACTATAGCCCATGGTTTTTCTTCGATTTCGACATTTTTTCAAAAACGCTCAAAAACGACGAAAAATGCCATTTTAGTATGGCGTCAGAGACCGTGTACTATAGCCCATGTTTTTTCTTTGATTTCTTCATTTTTTCAAAACGCTCAAAAACGCTCCGAGACCGTGTACTATAGCCCATGGTTTTTCTTCGATTTCGACATTTTTTCAAAAACGCTCAAAAACGACGAAAAACGCCATACTATAGCATGGCGTCCGAGACCGTGTACTATAGCCCATGGTTTTTCTTCGATTTCGACATTTTTTCAAAACGCTCAAAAATGCTCCGAGACCGTGTACTATAGCCCATGGTTTTTCTTCGATTTCGACATTTTTTCAAAAAAGTAGAAAAACGCCATTTTAGTATGGCGTCAGAGACCGTGTACTATAGCCCATGGTTTTTCTTCGATTTCGACATTTTTTCAAAACGCTCAAAAATGCTCCGAGACCGTCTACTATAGCCCATGGTTTTTCTTCGATTTCAACATTTTTTAAAAAACGCTCAAAAACGACGAAAAATGCCATTTTAGTATGGCGTCAGAGACCGTGTACTATAGCCCATGTTTTTTCTTCGATTTCGACATTTTTTCAAAACGCTCAAAAAAGCTCCGAGACCGTGTACTATAGCCCATGGTTTTTCTTCGATTTCGACGTTTTTTCAAAAACGCTCAAAAACGTCGAAAAACGCCATACTATAGCATGGCGTCCGAGACCGTGTACTATATAGCCCATGGTTTTTCTTCGATTTCGACATTTTTTCAAAACGCTCAAAAACGCTCCGAGACCGTGTACTATAGCCCATGGTTTTTCTTCGATTTCGACATTTTTTCGAAACACTCAAAAACGCTCCGAGACCGTGTACTATAGCCCATGGTTTTTCTTCGATTTCGACATTTTTTCAAAAACGCTCAAAAACGACGAAAAATGACATTTTAGTATGGCGTTCGAGACCATGTACTAGAGCCCATGGTTTTTCTTCGATTTCGACATTTTTTCAAAACGCTCAAAAACGCTCCGAGACCGTGTACTATAGCCCATGGTTTTTCTTCGATTTCGACATTTTTTCAAAAAAGTAGAAAAACGCCATTTTAGTATGGGGTCAGAGACCGTGTACTATAGCCCATGGTTTTTCTTCGATTTCGACGTTTTTTCAAAAACGCTCAAAAACGACGAAAAATGCCATTTTAGTATGGCGTTCGAGACCATGTACTAGAGCCCATGGTTTTTCTTCGATTTCGACATTTTTTCAAAACGCTCAAAAACGCTCCGAGACCGTGTACTATAGCCCATGGTTTTTCTTCGATTTCGACATTTTTTCAAAAAAGTAGAAAAACGCCATTTTAGTATGGGGTCAGAGACCGTGTACTATAGCCCATGGTTTTTCTTCGATTTCGACATTTTTTCAAAACGCTCAAAAATGCTCCGAGACCGTGTACTATAGCCCATGGTTTTTCTTCGATTTCAACATTTTTTAAAAAACGCTCAAAAACGACGAAAAACGCCATTTTAGTATGGCGTCAGAGACCATGTACTATAGCCCATGGTTTTTCTTCGATTTCGACGTTTTTTCAAAACGCTCAAAAACGTCGAAAAACGCCATACTATAGCATGGCGTCCGAGACCGTGTACTATAGCCCATGGTTTTTCTTCGATTTCGACATTTTTTCAAAACGCTCAAAAACGCTCCGAGACCGTGTACTATAGCCCATGGTTTTTCTTCGATTTTGACATTTTTTCAAAAACGCTCAAAAACGACGAAAAACTGCCATTTTAGTATGGCGTTCGAGACCATGTACTAGAGCCCATGGTTTTTCTTCGATTTCGACATTTTTTCAAAACGCTCAAAAACGCTCCGAGACCGTGTACTATAGCCCATGGTTTTTCTTCGATTTCGACATTTTTTCAAAAAAGTAGAAAAACGCCATTTTAGTATGGGGTCAGAGACCGTGTACTATAGCCCATGGTTTTTCTTCGATTTCGACATTTTTTCAAAACGCTCAAAAATGCTCCGAGACCGTGTACTATAGCCCATGGTTTTTCTTCGATTTCAACATTTTTTAAAAAACGCTCAAAAACGACGAAAAATGCCATTTTAGTATGGCGTCAGAGACCGTGTACTATAGCCCATGTTTTTTCTTCGATTTCGACATTTTTTCAAAACGCTCAAAAACGCTCCGAGACCGTGTACTATAGCCCATGGTTTTTCTTCGATTTCGACATTTTTTCAAAAACGACGAAAAACGCCATACTATAGCATGGCGTCCGAGACCGTGTACTATAGCCCATGGTTTTTCTTCGATTTCGACATTTTTTCAAAACGCTCAAAAACGCTCCGAGACCGTGTACTATAGCCCATGGTTTTTCTTCGATTTCGACATTTTTTCTAAACGCTCAAAAACGCTCCGAGACCGTGTACTATATCCATGGTTTTTCTTCGATTTCAACATTTTTTAAAAAACGCTCAAAAACGACGAAAAATGCCATTTTAGTATGGCGTCAGAGACCGTGTACTATAGCCCATGTTTTTTCTTCGATTTCAACATTTTTTAAAAAACGCTCAAAAACGACGAAAAATGCCATTTTAGTATGGCGTCAGAGACCGTGTACTATAGCCCATGTTTTTTCTTCGATTTCGACATTTTTTCAAAACGCTCAAAAACGCTCCGAGACCGTGTACTATAGCCCATGGTTTTTCTTCGATTTCGACGTTTTTTCAAAAACGCTCAAAAACGTCGAAAAACGCCATACTATAGCATGGCGTCCGAGACCGTGTACTATAGCCCATGGTTTTTCTTGGATTTCGACATTTTTTCAAAACGCTCAAAAACGCTCCGAGACCGTGTACTATAGCCCATGGTTTTTCTTCGATTTCGACATTTTTTCAAAACGCTCAAAAACGCTCCGAGACCGTGTACTATAGCCCATGGTTTTTCTTCGATTTTGACATTTTTTCAAAAACGACGAAAAACGCCATTTTAGTATGGCGTCAGAGACCGTGTACTATAGCCCATGGTTTTTCTTCGATTTCGACATTTTTTAAAAAAAACGCTCAAAAACGACGAAAAACACCATACTATAGCATGGCGTCCGAGACCGTGTACTGTAGCCCATGGTTTTTCTTCGATTTCGACATTTTTTCAAAACGCTCAAAAACGCTCCAAGACCGTGTACTATAGCCCATGGTTTTTCTTCGATTTCGACATTTTTTCGAAACGCTCAAAAACGCTCCGAGACCGTGTACTATAGCCCATGGTTTTTCTTCGATTTCGTCATTTTTTCGAAACGCTCAAAAACGCTCCGAGACCGTGTACTATAGCCCATGGTTTTTCTTCGATTTCGACATTTTTTCAAAAACGCTCAAAAACGACGAAAAACGCCATACTATAGCATGGCGTCCGAGACCGTGTACTATAGCCCATGGTTTTTCTTCGATTTCGACATTTTTTCAAAACGCTCAAAAATGCTCTGAGACCGTGTACTATAGCCCATGGTTTTTCTTCGATTTCGACATTTTTTCAAAAACGCTCAAAAACGACGAAAAACGCCATTTTAGTATGGCGTCAGAGACCGTGTACTATAGCCCATGGTTTTTCTTCAATTTCGACATTTTTTCAAAACGCTCAAAAACCCTCCGAGACCGTGTACTATAGCCCATGTTTTTTCTTCAATTTCGACATTTTTTCAAAAACGCTCAAAAATGCTCAAAACTGTGAAAAACGGCATGCTGAGCAAGACTGAAATGCTATACCCTTGCGCTTTTGCCAGATTTCATCATTTTTCGAAAATCTTCAAATGATGAAAAAACATAAGGCTATAGCCTTGCGTTTTTTTTCTCGAAATTTCGACATTTTTTTGAAAATGCTCAAAAATGCTCAAAACGGTGAAAAGCGGCATGCTGGCTAAGACTGTAATGCTATACCCTTGCGCTTTTGCCAGATTTCGTCATTTTTCGAAAATTTTCAAAATGATGAAAAAGCGCAAGGCTATAGCCTTGCGTTTTTTTTTCTCGAAATTTCGACATTTTTTCGAAAATGCTCAAAAAAGCTCAAAGCGGTGGAAAATGGCATGCTGAGCAAGACTGTAATGCTATACCCTTGCACTTTTGCTAGATTTCGTCATTTTTCGAAAATCTTCAAAATGATGAAAAACCATAAGGCTATAGCCTTGCGTTTTTTTCTCTCGAAATTTCGACATTTTTTCGAAAATGCTCAAAAAAGCTCAAAACGGTGAAAAATGGCATGCTGAGCAAGACTGTAATGCTATACCCTTGCACTTTTGCTAGATTTCGTCATTTTTCGAAAATCTTCAAAATGATGAAAAACCGTAAGGCTATAGCCTTGCGGTTTTTCGAAATTTCGGGATTTTTTGAAAATGCTCAAAAATGCTCAAAATGATGAAAAAAGGCATGCTGTGCAAGAACATGAGGCTATAGCCTTGCGTTTTTGCCAAATTTCGTCATTTTTTGTCATCTTTCAAAAAACCTCGAAACGACGAAAAACCGTAAGGCTATAGCCTTTTGGTTTTTCGAAATTTCGACATTTTTCGAAAATGCTCAAAAATGCTCAAAATGATGAAAAACAGCATGCTGTGCAAGACCGTAGGGCTATAGCCTTGTGTTTTTGCCGAATTTCGTCATTTTTTGTCATTTTTCGAAAAACCTCAAAACGATGAAAAACCGTAAGGCTATAGCCTTGCGGTTTTTTGAAATTTCGACATTTTTCGAAAATGCTCAAAAATGCTCAAAATGATGAAAAAAGGCATGCTGTGCAAGAACATGAGGCTATAGCCTTGCGTTTTTGCCAGATTTCATCATTTTTTGTCATTTTTCAAAAAACGTCAAAACGATGAAAAACCGTAAGGCTATAGCCTTGTGGGGGTTTTTTTTCTTCGAAATTTCAAGAACATGAGGCTATAGCCTTGCATTTTTGCCAGATTTCAGCATTTTTCGAAAAACCTCAAAACGATGTAAAACCGTTTTGAGGTTTTTGATATTTGACGCCTAAGCACATTCCATATAGTGTCGATATGTGACGTTAAGCACATTCTATGGGTTCTCATCCTGACGCCATGCTTGACAAGAACGGCGTCAACTACTGACCCTGGCAATGAGAACCTGTTGAGTACACGGTCTTGCACAGCATGCCATTTTTCATCGTTTTGAGGATTTTGGGGAGATTTCCAACGATTTTCAAAAAAGGCCGAAACCTAGCAAAAATGTGTTGTATATTCGTTCTATATATATAGCACCAAACATGGTTCCCCTACAATTATGAGCAAAGAAACGATTTTGGTTCTACATCCTGTAGCACTGTACAGTACTGCAGCCAATTGTGTTGCAGTACGGCATGTTCATAACATAGTTTAGTACAGGACTAATCCATCCAGATCTCATTATATTTACTCACCTCCAACAGAGATATCTCTGACAGCAGCCATCTTGTCATCCCATCATGCACTGCAATCAGATCCTCCTTGTTAGCCGTGACTTGATATATAGGGTCTTTTAGCCCCCTGCTTTGGCTGAAATCCAAGGGCCCATTTGTACAGATGGGCTTTTACGTGGGCCATTTTAGCAAAGCACCCTCCCCATAAAGCCAAAGTGCCTTGTGGCTCCATAATTGTGTGATTATGGTCATTTCCTGTGGTCGGGGTGACAGGTACTATCCTTGTCAAACAGATGGTTTTGTCAAATTTTTAGGTCATCGCTTGGCCCTTAATCGGGGATCATATTACACATAAAAGGCTGTATGTTACTGGTAATTCATGTGCATTGCACGCAGATATGACAGGCAGGGGAGGATTTTCCTGTTTGCCCCAGGCAACAGGAGCCTCTGAGCTATAGGGGCCTCCGAAGTGTAGTGAAACGCTGACACAGTCCGCATCACTGGTACTTTTTGTCAGACCATGGGGCTTATTGATTCATGCCAATAAAATAACCCAAGTTCCGAAGCGTCACCAGGGGCGGATCTAGGCATAGGCATGGGGAAGGGGGGGGGGGGGGGGGGGGGGGGGGGGGGCGGGGGCAGTATGGTATGGTATGGTATGGTATGGTATGGTATGGTATGGTATGGTACCATTTTCTCCTGCTCCCCCAATTGGCAAATGTTACAGCCGGCCCTGACCATCACTCGATATGCATATGGCTTCTATGTATTTGGTATGCAGTATTACCATGTGTTCTTGCTTTGTAAATTGTCTGTATGGTAACCCTTATCTGAAAAGTGAGAACCCTATAGCATAAACATTAAAACTATTAGCATAAACATTAAAACTATTTTTTTTTCTTGCCTCTTGCAAGAAACTTGTCCTAGTTACTTATGACAGATGTAAAATGCTTCAACACATTTGTGGTTGAGTGTGGTCTGTTTGGTATACCGTTAAATGTGTGCTGTTGGCTTTATAGCATGTAAATTCATAGTAAAAACAGCACCAAACATGACGGCATGGAAACAACCCAAATTTCAAATACATTTCAAATTAGTGCTTATAATTAAAATGATTTGAAACAATATGCTACTAACTACATTTATTGTACCACTAAACCAACAGCATTTCTTCATTGAAACCATCACATCACATGTCTGTTGCACATTGGCGCGAAGCGACATAGGCGATGAAGTCGCCCCCATACCATTTTCTCCTGCCCCCCAATTGGAAAATGTTACATCCGCCCCTGAAAGTAATATATATCCACGGCCAATCTATGGTTCAATGCAGCTCAACAGTCAGTGTACTCAGGAGCATTTATTTGTAGTAATTTGGCTGTTCCTAGCAATCCCTTATGCTTTAAGGATCCCGTTGAGATGCATGTAAAAAGATTCTGCCCCTGCTGGAGATGGGAGGTGTCATGACTCACTCAAATATGGGAATTTGGAATGGGCAAAAAACAATGGTTGTTTTTTTATGCTATTACTATGATGCCACCTTGTGGCAACACCCCTGCACTGCAACCACCTGGACAATACCCCTGAAAATGAATTAATTAATTAATTAATAACGTGCCTCAACAACATACTGTCGTTGTTGTTCTCTTAGATCGTATCGTATTGTATCGTAATTCTAAAGACAATCCAAGTGTGTTTACTTTGTACATTTAGAAATATTTTGATGAGCAGCTGGTGTTGTATCAGATTCAAACTCCCCACTGTCACTAGCTCACTGCATTGCTGAAGCCGGTATGGCCAGTTGCTCTCCACTGGGTCTTGCTTGCAGGCTACTGTACTCTTGTTTCATGTTTTTCCTCCAGTGTGACATGTACAGTTGTACTACTAAGGTGTGAGCTGCAGAGTGATATATTATTGTGATTAGTCCCAGGGTTAGGTGTGGCATCATGCTCGTTTGAAGCACAGGTAGAGATTGAAATAGGAGTCTTTCGGAAAATGTTTTGGTGCATTTAATTATATAGCACCGTTGTCCAAAGCGCTTCATAGATTGTGCATCACAATCGTGGCGGAAGAAACCATGCAGGGCACAACCAGCACATGAGGAGCAATTAGGGGTTCAGTGTCTTGCTCAAGGACAATTCAACAGTGACACCTCTGCAGGATCGCCAGTTTGAACCGGCAACCTTGCGGTTACCATCCAGTGACTCTACCCCTGAGCCACTGCACACTCAAAGCACTATTGTGCTGTGGTGGTTCCTTTATTCAGGGTGTTTGGTGCCGTCTCGTTGGTTTATTCAGAATGTGGTGCACCAAGTGTGCTTGATGCACTGGAGATGCGGTCGGCCAGCATAGAAGGTGTGATTCCCAGCTGTGCCTTGAACCAGGCCCGGATATAACATTTCCCAATTGGGGGGAAATCCCAAATGCAACCCAAATCAGATTGCTTCATTGGAACTGTATTGTAGAGTCCTCCATCTGCCCTTACATATCTGTAGGCCTACAAATAACAGACACTACAACACTCAAGTAGACAAGTTTTTATTAATGATAATAATGATGAGGATGAGAATGATGATACTATTAATAATTAGTCATAATTATAATAACGTTAATGTCATAATAAATAGAACTTTTCATCTGAAGCACGTAAGGAAGCATCATAGAAAGAGAGAGAGAGAGAGAGAGAGAGAGAGAGACAGAGAGAGAGAGAGACAGAGAGAGAGAGAGAGAGAGAGAGAGAGAGAGAGAGAGAGAGAGAGAGAGAGAGAGAGAGAGAGAGAGAGAGAGAGAGAGAGAGAGAGAGAGAGAGAGAGAGAAGAGAGAGAGAGAGAGAGAGAGAGAGAGAGAGAGAGAGAGAGAGAGAGAGAGAGAGAGAGAGATGAACAGAACTGAACCCAACAGATAAACACAAATACAGAAGGGGAGGTTTGGGAATTGGGCGAGCTTCTAGAGACATTTTCACCTTTGTCAATATATCCATTTAACCTTTTTTACAACTTTTTAAACTTTTTAATAATTTTACCTGGAACATTTACAAAAAGGAGAAAGAGATAGATTTTCCGTAACTATTATTTTTTGTGTAATTTTTTTCTTCTTCTTTTTCATTATTATTATTATTGTTATTATTGTTTTATTTTTATTTTTTATTGTATTTTATTTATTTTTTTAATTTTATTTAGAAAATCCTTATAAATAATTTTTTGTTGTCATTATAGAGCAAAATACAAGATTTTGGGAGTAAGACGGTGCGTTTTTTGTTTTTGTTTGTGTGTGTGCAGGGGGGGGGGAGTGTGTGTGCATTCGTGTGTGTGTGTGTGTGTGTGTGTGTGTGTGTGTGTGTGTGTGTGTGTGTGTGTGTGTGTGTGTGTGTGTGTGTGTGTGTGTGTGTGTGTGTGTGTGTGTGTGTGTGGGGAGGGGGTGGGCAGCAGAGTGGGGGTGGGAGTCGGGTGCTATTATAATACACAGGAATTACAAAAAGGTGGTGGCAGCGGGGTGGGTGGTGGGGGGGTTGGGGGTCAATAGGGGGGTATCCTGCTACTGTCACAGCTCAAGCAGTTGTGCTCTGGACCTCAACCCGGTTCTTTCATGGGTGTGGTGGGGGGCGGTTATATACCAGTGGTTGCCAAAGTGTGGTCTTGGGGGGCGGAGGACGGGGGCGGAGGACGGGACCGTAATCTATCACAACAGTTTTAACGCCTTATATCAACAATAAAGAAAGTAAACAAATAAAACATGAAAATGTTATCTTTGAGAACCACCGAAGCAGGAGTAAATAATGGCGGTGGACCTCGCAGTAAAACTGTTTAGGAGAGCCCTACCCAGGAGACGTTGCCTATAGCTCCATCTGGGGGGGAAAAAGTTGTATTGTGACGTGCTGTCAACTCACAATGTCAAAAGAATAAAAAATAAAATAAGGACTGACGCATGCAGACAAATGTATCGTTTGTCTATATAGTGTGGTGCACAAACTAAAATCCAAAAAGGCTGAATGTGAATTCAGCAATATGACCTAGATGATGGTTTATATGATACAGTATGCCGCCTAGAAATGTAAATGCGTGGTCCGGGTTGGGCCATGATTCATGACGTTAAGTTAGTAAACCTGAACAAGATGGAGTCGACGCTGTGTGCGTGCTAAGTATTGTTTTCCACAACTTGTTAATTAGAAACATATATTCGACCTAGTGTTACCCTGATGTTGAAATTCACAACAACAAAAATCAACAACAACAGCCAACCAACTAAACGGTACCCTGAACTGTTAAAAGTTGTGCTTCACCCGAACCCACCAGCCTCCGGGGGAGCTACTCTCCCTGGTGGCTAGCGGGTCATATCCAATGTATTGTACAGTGAAAGTGCCCTCCAGGCCCCGCTCTGAGCTTCTGGAAGCACACGGTCTCCAGACGAGACACGCCGACTCGCACAACTTTCCAAATGTTTCCGCCTAACAGTCTCTACGTCGGAAGCCCTGAAAAAATAAAATAATCCGTAGAACATAAAACGTGTAACGTGTCGTCTTTACGTATCCAAGCGATTCAAAGCCCATCTCTAGCCGCTTTTGAGAAATGGAAATTCCCCCCAAAAATATACATTTGAATGATATTTTAAAAATATATTTGCGTGAATGACAGACTGACTTCCTGTGCGGGTCATCTATGAGGCAGTTACAGGCTCTCAGCTATTCTAATGTCCGACCTGAGAGGCTATTCGGAAGCTATCGACTTCAACTTGAAAACATGTAATCCATCTAACCTCTTCAATCTCGGCTAATGATTAGCGTAACAAAGAATGTACTTCATGTCATTAGCGGCTAGCCTATCTCCTGATCAAAGAACACAGAGAGCGTTTTCAAAAGCATACTTTGGTTCAAGCGAGCAAACACAACAAAAGGAGAAAAGGAGAAAAAACATGTGACACCCTGCACAGCTTGCACTTCATTTTTTTCGAGCATTCTCCCATTCCCAAAGAGTCGGGATTATGCAGAAAGTCCAAAGCATTTAATTGAAACTCTATACTACTTCTCTGAGCCCCTCACTGTAATCTATTAGCAATCAGAAGATCCGCAAATATTACATCTAATGGGATACTAATCATGTGTTTTGTCTGTTCCAGACGGGCGATCATGTGTGCATTTGTGGGCATGTGCAGGCAGGCACAGGAACTTGTGATTTCCAGACCCCATTCATAACTGTATTGTATAGCATATTGACACCTGGATTACATGAACCTAACTCTTGTACAACGTATTTACCACTATACTTAAATGTTTAAAAAAAACAGCAAATGTACATGCTTGTAAACCTGCTATTTTTGCAATTGGAAGAAAAAAAATGACATTTCGGGAAATTTCAGAGAATGACTTTAAATGATTTGGGCGAGCCAGGTTTAAAGTGCATAATAAACCATAGCACCATTATAGAGCTCACTTTTCACCCCTAAACCAGTCTATCCGTGACTCTTCTGTGTTTGTGGCGGTATAAGGGGCGGCCGGGACGGTGTGGGGGGGTGGGTGAGGGGGTCTAGGGTCAGTTCACGTTTTTACCGTCACACCTTTTCAATCATATAACACATGATCACATGGTACAGTATATATCAGGGAGATATATTTATATATGTGATATTAGGAAGGAGAGCGGGAGAGGGTGGGGTGGGGAGGGGGTGGGGTCTATGCTCGGGGGTCCGAAGACAAGGCGTTTTTGCCCACCCCGTTACTCCCTGACATCACCACAGCCCATATAGAATAGATATGTATATATATACTGTATATATATATATTTATATACAGAGAGAAAAAAATAATAAATACAAAAGAATACATATATGCCAGACACCCTAGAAGACATTAAATTACATTCAAAGAACTGAACCAACATTCTTGTTTTTTTTTTTAAACACATTTTACAGTGACTCTCCCCAATACAAATTAAGGATTTTCCGCTTCGTCAAATGAAACACAAAACACAAATAAAAATCTCCCACCCCCCCACCCCCCACTCATTAAAAGTTATTTCAGTGCTGCAAAAATCACACAAATAAATATTCTCAGAATACAGTGACAAAAAAAACAAAAACGAACATTATAATTGACATTATTTCAGCCCTCGTTCCTTATTATCACCGAATGGGCACTACTGTATTCCTATAATGTTTTCTTTCTTTTTTTTTTGTTCCATTTTACTTTTTTTAGTTCTTTTTTTTCTCTAGCGAAGTCAAGTCTAAATGCCTCAGGCTTGTGTTTTGGTTATGCACCTGCTGATGTATTACATTAATGGTTACTCAGTAGTAGTATAATTCAATTGTTAACATGGACGTGGATGAGCTGTTCTCGCTTCTGTGGGAAAAAAACGTGCGTCCTCGTTGGGTATACTCGTATGCACCTTCACGGCCAGTGGTCCGGGGTGTGTGTGTGTGTGTGTGTGTTGTGTGTGTGTGTGTGTGTGTGTGTGTGTGTGTGTGTGTGTGTGTGTGTGTGTGTAGGTGGGATTGGGGGTGTGGGGGTGGGGTTGCAGCGAAACAAAGGCCTTGTGGGTCAAAGTCATGTACCGGGGCGACCCGATGCTGCTGCTGCCCACCAGTGGGGTCTTCGGTCTTAAGACAACCTTCCCGGGGTGGGGGTGGGTTGATTGATTGACCGTAGTATGTACACCCATCCACCCCGTTGTAAACCAGTGACACTGCCCTGTGGGTTTTGGTGTGTGCGTGTGTGTGTGTTTGTGTGTGTGTGTGGGGGGGGTCTCGCTGTGTGAGGAGGAAGTGACATCATGACTGACAGACAGCAGTATCCACAGGATGCTGACAGTGACAACTGTTGTGTAATATTTTGTATTGTATAATGTCATATTCATACTCTATCCATATATAGGAAGTCGCGTGGGAATGCCGTAAAAGGAAGGGAGCACACACCACCCCTCCCCACCCTGGGGGAGGTGGGTGTGTGTCGGCGCACGTCGGAAGGCTTTGGAACGGAACATTAGCGGCAACCACCAGTGGGGAGGCAGGAAGTGACCACACAGGAAGTGACCACACAGGAAGTGACCCATTCCACAGGAAGTGTTTGAACTACAGAGATCCTCTTCTCCCGGAGCTGTCCGGTCACCACATGCGGCTTCAGCTACCCGGCGACAGTGACCCAACAACCCCCCCAACACACACACGCCCGCCCAAGTGCTCTGTGTGCCGTTTATCAGTGGTTCTCAACCTGGCTGGGACTTATTGCAAGTGCCCCCACTAACCCTCCAGATCACTGGTTAAAAACACAATGTTAATGGTAATAAGAAAAGCTTCAAAAATAAGTTTTACTCGTGACGGATATGAAGTGGCACATGTGTTATCATTAAAAAATAACCATGATCTGAAAAAATAACAATGATAAGAAAAAGGTCCGCCCATCTGATCAACCAGGCCTAGATAGCAGAAGTGGTGGTCAGATGAGTGAAATCAATCACACCATTTGGTGTTGTGAACCGAGTGGTGCCGTGTGTATTCTCTTACTCTCAACATAGCCAGAGGTGGACACTGGACAGGTACACATGTACATATAGGGACGAAGCCAGGCCTGAAAGCAAAAAGAAACTCTTTTGAGACACTTTGCAAGAGGGCCCTGCATGAACCAGGCTCAAGTTGAGAAGCGCTGCGGTGAACATTGTTGACCTCCTCGTCCAGTGTGTGTGTGTGTGTGTGTGTGTGTGTGTGTGTGTGTGTGTGTGTGTGTGTGTGTGTGTGTGTGTGGCGTTTGGGAGAGGAGGAGGAGGGGTGAACTCTCTCCCTCCCCCTGTCTGCATATATACCACATGAGATCAGCATCGAGGGCCATCGTCAAACTGTTCATCTTTATACCCTTACCAAAAAACATAAAAACATATTTGTACATTATATATATACCGTTTTATACACACTTTTGTTTGTTTGTTTTTTTTTCGGTTCGCCATTTGTAAATCACAAAAGTATAGAAAAATAAAATGTTTTATAATAACGGGACACTTTTCGTTCTCTCTCTCGACCCATTTGTTTTTTTTTCTTCTTCCTTTTTTTTCTTCTCTCCTTGTTCTTCTTTGTCGTTTTTCTTTTCCTCTACCCTTCAAAAAAAGGTGGTCCCTGTTGGAAACTGGCTCACTCTGTCAGCTTGTCAAGCCTGTGGCTGGTTTGGACACCGCCGTTGCGGTTGTACGCCCTCCCTCCCTCCCTCCCTCCCGTATTTTTCCCCACCCCGTCGCCAGCCTCGGTATAGAGGGACTTTTCATCTCGCCAATGTCTTCTAGTTCTTCTCCCACTCCTCTACCTCCATCCTCTTCGTCGTCGCATGTTATTATTCTTAAAGCTAGTTGTCCTCCCTTTTCGTTGTTCTCATCTGTGATGTCCATCAATACAGTACAGCTCTTCTGCTTTGTATTTACTGGGGAGAAAGGGATGGGAGAAAAGAAGCAGGGAGACGGGTGAATATATGCAGAATGTCATGTTTCCCACAGGCATAGGTAATGAGATGTACAGTACACGAGGCGCCGTGGACCAGGGTGTCGCGCGGGTCGATCGCTCGTCTCGAATTGTTTACTTCCCTTCTGAGGCGATAGCTGTACTTAGGAGAGAAGATACCGGCTAGAGGTAGTCGGAAATATACTTTGACTTGGAGCACGTACAGTTATGTAAAGGCTGGGAGTTGTTTTGATCTACTCCAAGTAAACATACAGTACTATAGGTAACGCATGGAGGTATACATATGTGGTGCATCCCCACCCCCTCACCCCCCGCATTCGAGCCCCGAGAAAAAACACGTTGTTATGTTAAGGCACCAGACCTGACTTGGGAAAAAAAAACAACCATGCTTAAAACATAAAGACGGAAATCAACTGAAAAAGAAAACAGCTTCATTCCCTCCCCATGCTCTCTTCATAGTGTAGCGCGACAGAAGCGAGAGCAAAGATGCTATACTTGCAAATAATAATAATAATAATAATAATAAAATAAAACAAGGAGTCGTCGTCTCCATTTCAATGAGCAGCGCGTGCTGTATTTACAAGTGGATGAGCGACGGTGCAAAGCATGGAAGGCTCCGTGGCGGAGGCCTATAGCTAGCTCTATCCCTTCTAGGGGAGGGATAGGGAATAGATATATAGTGGAGGATGACAGCATTAGCCATCATAGCGGTTGCCTGATGTACACTCAGAACACTATGGCGGCCGATCGGCATGCAGCGCGTTGCGCATCATTCAAAGAATTCTCCTCATGATTTGAATTTGCTCTAAAGGAAACTAATTGTTTTGAGCAGTAAATGAAAACTGGTTGCCAATATTGACCATCACACTACTAAAATACCCAAATCAACACGATTTTTGACAGTTTAAACGCAAATTCTATATTGGCAGAATCAGCTTTGTTTGTGTTAGCTAGAAGAGTGCCTGAGAGATGAGATTTTCAATGATCAATATTGACAGATATATTGTAAGTGCTTTTTCAACATACCTCTCCTCAGGGCAGAGGCATGTTGAAGAATTAGCCTTCACCAAAATTAGGCATTATCCTACCTCAGATTTTTATTTGCCTGTGCTAATAACAAGGCACAGGCCCACCGTGGTTCAGATAGAGGTGAGGATACTGTTGTGCCTGAGCTAGATATACTGTATGGTACGACACTGACATGCATAGAATCGTAAGGTGACGAAACACGGTGCCGACCCTTTAGATAATGCAATTGGTGTCATCCATGCCAAAGCATTAAAACAAGAAACAAAGTTGAGTACATATGTCAGATTAAGACAACATGCTCTATTAAAATGGTATGTCATCGTTCCTTCAACCTTGGACTACTTCGTCCAGCTGTTTCCATTATGTTAGATTGTCGGGGTAATGTGTATTCCAATGTATTATTTCAACCCCTCCCAGCCAATAGCAGAGAAATGGACAATTTACTCGGTACATTTAAATGTTGGTTGCTAGATAGAAACTAGAAAATCTTCTGGTAGATATATTCTATTAAGTGTAAGCATTTTGTTGTTCAGAATAGTCTAAACTACATTTGGAAAGTGTGGAATCTGGGCAGTACTGTGCAATTCTGCATGTGGGAGTCAACCATAAAAAGGATGCAATCGGTA
>CM076965.1:38599884-38612384 GCA_039105355.1 Benthosema pterotum | reverse complement strand
GGGTGAAATCTCGCCATATCAACTTGCCGACCTCAATACATTTGAAACATAGCTATGGACATTTTTAGCCCAAGGAGGCTTTTTGGTGCAAAAGGAATGCTTGGGATGATTTCAGTCATGAGAATTCATGATATGTCACTTGCTACTTAAACCACATGGACTGTCAATGGTGGACATGCTCTAAAGGCCATTTTCAAACCTTTCCCCTCAGACAATTAGGCAAACTTTTTATGTTATTCAGGCTATACAAAATACAAAATCAACTGAGTTTGGATCTTAGTTTGAGGTTGCTCATGTATTTTCCATAGATTTCTGGTACTATCCCCGACTTATTTCATAGCTCTTAAAGATGACACAGTGGGGCTCTGATCCAATTTGTACTGAGGCTCTCAAATCTTTCATTGCAAAGACCCCCATAACTCTGAGAGTATATGACCATGTCCAACTGACCAACAATGGAGCTGTAGTGCTTGAATTATACCCTTTCTACCCATTGTTTCGTAAAGATCCATCAGTAGCTCATAACATGACTATTTTTAGGGAACAATCACTTTGACGATTCAAAAATGGAATTAAAAACGGGTCAGCTTAATTTATAATTGGCTTTTACTGATGCGGGCCTCGATACGTCATCACACAGCACATTTTGTGTACAGGAATTAATTAGAATCAATTATTTTCATGTTTTGCTGGATAAAAGTACACAAAGGTGAAAGTTTCACATTTTTTGGCAAGCCTTGTCGGTTATGGCCATATAACGCCCACAGATGTGGTCTAGATGTGTGAAAAGCTTATTTTTCACTTTACTGGTCCTCTAAGATGGCTCTGTCTGCAACCAGTTGGTCACAGCTGTGAAGGAAGTAGGGAAGGTCTGATTTCTTTCCAAAATGGCCGCTGTGCATATAGAGCCTAAAGTGCCACGAATTATCATACCAACAACAAAAGCGTGTAACCACTTAAGCCCTATATACTGTAGTTTGTTAATGTGACAATAGCAGAAAATAGCTGATATGCATTACAACAGTTCAGAGATTGATTTGCTAGGTTGGGTTAGGGTTATTTTTTAAATGAATAAATTCTGGACATGTTCAGAATATATTGCCTTGCCCCAGTTCATCCTTAGCCAGTGGACGGCGGTCCGTAGACTACGCACACACAGACACACAGACACACAGACACACAGACACACACACACACACACACACACACACACACACACACACACACACACACACACACACACACACACACACACACACACACACACACACACACCTTGAGCATGCATCATGCGTGCTGCAGAAGGCTCACATAGGTTATGGTGTCACAGCACCCACATACAGCATATCAGAATGCACATGTGCATTAAAAATGTACCCCCACCCCCAAAAAAAAGAAAAAAAAAAGAAAAGAAAAATCAACACCAACGACAACCAGGAAGCACAATAAGGAATACAAAAAGAACCAATAAAACTATAGCAGAACGATGGAGACATCAAAAAGGTTGTTGTAGTAGAAATATCGACTTGAGAGAGGGGGGGTCAGCAAGAAGGTGGGGGACCTGGAAGATTGGTGTGTGTGTGTGTGTTAGTGTGCATGTGTGTGCATGCGTGCATGTGTGTGTGTGTGAATGTTTGTTTTAGTTCTCCACCAAGGACGAGGTGTTGGCTTGTTTCGTGTGAGCGTGCGTACAGAACGTGCGTGTGTGTTGGGATGGGTGTAATGTCTCTTTTTCTCTCTCTCTGTTTTTCTTTCGTTTAGTAGGGAGTGAAGCGACTGTAACCTCCTCTGTATAGGCTAGCCTGCAACATCAAAGATGAAAAAAGTACCAATCAGTATTCAAGGTGGCAGTTTAGTTGTTGGGTTTTCTTTTTTTCTCTGCATATTTCCTTCCTTCCTCTTCATTCTTTCTTTCTTTCCCTTTATGGCCAAGAATATAAATTGGTCGCCCAGCGTTGACTTACAAATTATTGCAACCATGTACAGTATGCAATCATCTTAAAGTCTGTTGAGGGCTTACGGTGTTTGGAGCTTGGTGGCAGTCAAAAACATGCAAAAACATGTTTGTTTTTTCCCTTGGTTCAACTACAAGGACTGTTTTCCCCTCCATTTGCCTTAACCCAGCAATTATAAAGGACCGGTTTCTGATTTTAAATGGTAAAACATTGCACCTGTGTCATGCTTTGTACTTGGGGAGGTGGGTGAGAGGGGTCATTCCTCAAGCAGGCTCTAACGGTACTGGTGGTCCGACCAAATGCAAATCATTCAAAGTGTCACATACCCCCCCCCCCCCCCTCCCCCTCCTCTCTTGCTCTATCCAGTCCACATTACAAGTGCATAGAACCAGAAGTTATGGCTCTCTGAGTTCAATGCCATGCTATAGGTTATCTGGGTGCAAAACACACACAGAAAGTCATGCATTTAAGGCCTATGCATGCACACCAGCACGTGCACACTGGAACACACCCATGGCGCTGGAACACACCCATGTGTGCACACACACACACACGCACGCACATGCACGCACACGCACGCACACGCACACACATCACGTCTGCACGCGCGCGCGCGCGCACGCACGCACGCACGCATACGCACACACACACACACACACACACACACACACACACACACACACACACACACACACACACACACACACACACACACACACACACACACACACACACACTTCATGTATCACTGCTGGAATTTTGTAATTTGGACAAAATCCAACAAGCTCATGAGTCCAAGATATGCACAGACTGATTACCCCTAATTCCGTCGTTTTTGTATTTCTATTATATCAAATCAACTAACTAACTAACAAACTATACTGTATATATATATATATATATATATATATATATATATATATATATATATATATATATATATATATATATATATATATATATATATATATATATATATATATATACATACATAAAAACAAATAAAAGCAAAAAATACTCCTTTGATTCATAACTACTAATTGAACGCATGACTAAAATAAATAACACTGGTATCTCTTCCTTGACTCATGTGTGTCTACATGTCGAATGCATTATATCATTGTTGTCAGGCAGAAACCTCACATTTACAACCTCCATAGTAAGTGAATGAATGCTACACTTCACCGTTAGTTTAGTTTAAAATGTTTTCACATAATTTCAAAACCAATGCAAAAAAGTTAAGAATAGGTAAGACAAGTTCTTTATAACTACATGACTACAATGACAAAAATAAACCAGCCTTATGGCAGGTTTTGCACAAAGGTATTGAAAACGTGGCCATGTTTTTCCTCCAGTCCATGATATCAAACACAATTGGCAATTAATTCTTGCTCAAGATCAAACTGCCATGATTAACACATCCTTAACCCCCGCCTTCCTATCCCTCTCCCCCTCACCTCAGCTCTCAACAAGCACAAAACCCCAAGCTCCATACATTATGTTATTTCAGGGGCCAATTTTGTATATCATGACTATACTATAATGTCAGAGAGAGGGAAGGAAATTTGGGGAAAAAAAGAATAACAACAACAAAACAAAAACGTTCAAGCACAAGTTTTAATTAAGTAAATGAAGAGGAAGTGTGGGGGGAAAAGGATATTACGTCTTAATTAATGAAAGCTTTTAGCTAGCAGCTGCACCGGGGGAACTGTAGCCTATATGACTTTTCATATTTTTAGTTCTTTTTTTTAACGCTGTTGAGAAATCGCATGCAATGCCGGAATGGTAAATTTGAGTCATTTGTCAGGGAGAGCACTCGTCCGATCAACCTTGTGAGCAAGGAGGGGGAGAACTTTCTACCCTCCATTGCTCTCTCTCTCTCTCTCTCTGTCTCTCTGTCTCTCTCCCCCCTTGTGTTCCACGGCACACTGCTGCATGCGTTTAACCACTTAGACCCTGGGATACTGTACTTAGTTGATTGGGGTCTCCAGGGTTCTGTACTTTCCCCGCTCTTTTTTTCCTCACCAAACTTTTCCCTCTGAAATGTGTCAATCTATATAAGCTCAGAACAATTTGCATTGCAACATGCTATGGACTTGATTGCATTGCGTGCAGTGCGTCCCCTTATTGCTTACATTATCTGACATTTTTGGAGCCTGACCACGGCAAGTTTTTCTGCGTTTATTTTTTTGACACATCATCGTCATTTCATCTTTGATGTTACAGTGGCTGCAAAAGCTAGCTAAAAACAGACATTAAACAAAAAGGCAACTTCACCCCTTCGAAGTTAGGTTTTCAGTTTAGTGGAAGAAGAAAATACAAATAAAAATGAGTGAACAGGAAAGCATAAATGATGTTCCATTCACACGAGCGGTGACAAAAGCTACTAACTAAACAACACATAGTATAAGTTTTTCTTTTCTTTCATGTGTTACAAATTATACTAATTAAGTATTATTTTGTTTAGTGTAGCACCATGACTACACTCTGCCTTAAATCTGTCACTGCTAGTGTGAACACAGCAACAAGATATGTCATATAGTTAAGAGCGGTTTAGTGCTAATCATCTCACAAGTCGGCAACGGAAATCCATTTCACTAAAATGTCACATCATGATATACTGTACATATGTCCATACACATGCTATGGGGAGAAAGAATGTCTAAATATACCAAATAAAAACCAGGGACCACCACGGGGGCCGCTGGTCTTTATTTTGCAGGTCATGTGCGTTTCTGCGCCACTGTTTTAACAGGATTTTACCTGGTGGTTTAACCTATCAAGACAGGAGACCGTTCTGGGGTAGTTGCCATGTAACTGTACAAAGCAATATATTCTGGGGTTTGGGGCCATTCTAAATTTAACTACTAAGAGGACTTTTTTTCACTGCACTGTAAGCAATTCTGGCTAAAAAAAATACTAAATATACTTATGAGGGGCTAGTGGAGAAGAGATCCAGTAAAACTGAATGACAGGTCAGTTTATGTTTGGTTGCATTTGGTTAAATTGCACTCTGGAAATACCTGCTCTATTCATTGTCTATTCATATTCCCTGGCCAAAATATGTTTTTGTTGACAAAATCAGCTGTACATTTACTCAAATAAAATCAGGTGAAATTTAGTTGTCTACTCTAAATCTAAAACTATCGGTACACTAAATATGCTGTCAAAATTAACACTGGTTGGGGGACAGATGGTGTGCGCGCGTTCAAGTGGATGTGTGCATGTGTACTCAAGTGTGTGTGTGTATGTGTGTGTGTGCGTGCATGTGTACTCAAGTGTGTGTGTGTGTGGAGGGCGTGTGTGTGTGTGTGTGTGAGAGAGAGAGAGAGAGGGGGGTCTTACACTTACCATAGTGCCCACGCTGTACGTGGCGGCTGGGCCGATTGTGTGGTGGTAGGGGTCCGCCGTTGCATAGACTCTGCCGTAGCTGCACGCGGACGGGGATGAGAAGAAAGAGAAGAAAGGTGTAAATGGTAGAGGAGGCTCCATTGATCTATCATTGACCAGGAGAGGAGAACATTTATGCGTGCTTGTTTAATGCCCCGCGCCAGCCCCAAGTCTACTCTTTCAAGTCGTCCCAACACAATCAATTATTTCCCCCTCCTGCACCTCCCTCCTGGGCCTCCTGCATGCATTAAACAAGGTGCTTAATAAAAGAAGAGGAATAAAATAGAGGGGTTGGGGTGTGCGGGGGAGGGGGGGGGGGGTTCAAAGGTTGGTGGGATTACACCAGTGGAGTGGGGAGGGAGAGAGAGAGGGGGAGAGGGGGAGAGGGGGAGAGAGGTTAGTCGCTGGAGGGCTATAGGTACCATTGTCTTGTCTGAGAGAGTGCTCTCTCTCTCTGTCTGTTTACTGAGGCTGCACAGTGGGCTCACGCCCCCCTGTCTTTTCATTGTCGCCCGTTCGGAACTAATCCCTCCAATTTCCTTCTGACACAGGAGGACAAGACGTGTCGTCCTGCCCTTATTTATTTATTTATTTGTTTATTTATGTATTTGTTTGTTTGTTTGTGCGACTCCGCCGCATGCACACTCTTCTTTTTATTTTTCCTCTCTGCTTGTCTTGCTTCTTTTCCTCCTGTTTTTCCCCTCCCTTCCCCTGTTTTTTCTTGCCGTTCTTTCCCCGACACTCGCTTGCAAATGAGCGTCTGCGCCGAGCAGATAAGGCACGTCTTCCCCAGCCAAAAGGACCGAGGGCGCCGAATCAACCAGGAATATATGGTCGCAGTCAGGGGGGTTGGAAAACCCTGTATGTCCCAAAAGGCTTAAAGAAAGACAAATAAATATACTTAAAAAGATAATTTTGAAATAGTGTAAACACTAAACAGCTGGTTGTGCAGGGTCGACGTAATGTTGTTGTGTGAGTGAGCTTGCACGTCTGCTAAACAACTTGCGATCGTGTTTATCGACGATGTTTATAAGGCCATGCGGGAAAAAAGTTTGAATATGGAGATACGAGGAGAGAGAAAGAGAGACATTTTCTTTTTTTTTCCTAAAGGAGACAAGAAGACAGAGCGTGGGAGCGTTTGGTATGAGTTATATAAGATCTAAATGTGGCCTGTCCCCGTTTGGAGTTCAGCTGCGTCGTCGCACGCCATGCAGGTCAGCACGCAGCAGGGGCGGATGTAACATGTCCCATTTGGGGGGGCAAGAGAACTTGTTGGAGGGTCAAGAGAAAATGGTATGGGTACCGATCGATACCATTTTTGGTTACAGGACTTTTATGAGTCAAGTAAGGCATCAATAATAACATCAGTTGTTGTTGAAGTTGCAACAGACACGCAACATGCATAAAGCTAAAGGTCTGACTCAGAGAGTTTTCTGTTTTCAATGATGAAATGCTGTTGGTTTAGTCGTGCCAAAATTGTAGTTAGTAGCAGTAGTAGTGTTTCAAATCATTTTAAATAAGCACTAAAAAGCACTTTCATTTGAAATATCTTGGGTTGTTTTGCATGGCATCGTGTTTGGGGGGGCAGTCTGGGTATTTAGGGGGCATTGCCCATGCCCATCCGCCCCTGGCACACAGCGAGACGTGCAGAGGAAACCAGAGGCTTGGAGAGGCTCCTCCAGGTGTCCAACCAGGTGTAAAGGACCTGGAGGTAGCCTGGGCAGGGTGTATATACTGTATGAACCGGTCTGGAGCAGACGGTGAAACACCTCACATCATAGTCAAAGATCTGTAGTCAATTAGGCAGAAAGACCTGAATGCGGAATGATCAGTGATCAATAATTAGCCCTGTCGCTGACTCCAGAAGATTTTCCTCATAGACTTTTTCAAAACAGATTTATATAAAGACGAATATGTCGTGGGAAAAGCTAACTTGAGTTGTGAAAAATCATGACAATAAGCACGACAGTAAGAAAATCTAAATAAGTTTTATCCTGCTGTTTTTTTTTTTTTTTTTTTTTTTTCAAAATTACTATTTATTTGATCGGTCCAAATCATTGTGTTTGGCTTTGTCAGCAGCGTAAGCCTCTTTAGAAAATACCTTTTGAAATGTCTATGAGGAAAATGAACAGGGAATTCACTTCTGGGCGCTCTGACGTCACTGTGGAGTTGTATTTTGAATGGTGGAATTCTTACTCCGCCATGATTCTTTCCTGCCTGCTGACTACAAGACAACACTACAGCATGACATGACAACATCATCCACACCGGTTCACACAGAGGCCTTTAAACATCAAGCTTTCCTCTGAGGTGGAAAGCCTGGTCAGGCCAGGTCAACTGAAGGTGGACAGAGTACTCAACAAACCCCAATGTTTCAGAGGATATATAGATCAGTGGTTCTCTCTCTTGTTTTCTGCCAAGGACATCAAAATCGATGTTATTTGGCAGCAGACGATATCTGTGAGCTTGTCTTGTTGTGTCCCAGGTGTTTATTCAAACACAGGGTTTTGAGTTTAGATGAAGTTTTGCATTCAAGGTTAGGGTAGGCTAATGTTAGTCTTATTTTTAGTTTATAGGGATAGAGTCAGTTTTATCAAAGTTAAATGTTTAATGGTTAAATTAAATTAAATGGTTCGTTTTTTAGATGCAATCAAAGCGAAGCACCTGGGAAAGAGAGTCCTGTGAGCTTGTAGGCCTACATCTGCTACTTTTCAAAAGACCACATAATTGATGAAGTGGGTCAAATGGCGGTCCACGATCCTGTGTTAACTACATTTTGGCATGGACCTGCTGGGACCGCCCCCAAGGACCCCTTTAAGAATCCCCGATACAGATGCTCATGGTCACATATGGAATCAACAAAAGTGTTGCTAAAGTCAACATATAGTTGCATTAAAGTGCTTGCATAAAACAAAAGTCCAAATGGATGAGTGGATTGTCAGAAATCAAAGGGGCCATAGCTGATCTACAAGCTCAAGTCACGTCTGAGAGCTTTTGAATCTGCTATTTTAACCCTTAGTGTACTGAACACGTTTTGGTGTTCTAAGCATTATGTTTTAACTATTGAAAAAATAGCAGATCTACAAGCTCATAGCGCGCCACCGAGTGGCGCGCTATGAGCTTGTATCTCTGCTATTTTTGAAAAATCGTGAAAACGTGGTGCACACCTTTGAATATTAGGTTATTCAGAAACTAGAAGCTACGAAACTAGAAGCTACGAAACAAAGAGTGGCTCTCACGCGCGGCAGACACTTATAGATCAGTGTCCTTCAACCTTCCTAAATCGCGGACCTCATTTGGCATCATAAGGCCCACTGTAATGCCACCAATGACCCCTGGCTGGGGGTGGGCAGAACCTCCCTTTGAAAAGGTGGGTATTATCTTCTGGATTTTACAGAAGTGGGGGCAGGGGGGATCTCAAGCCAGCGGTGACCTCATTTGATGATTGGCTGGAAACTGGGCAGGTTTTAAGTCCGCTAAGGTATTGCTGAAACATCGCCGGCAAAAACCCCGTATTGATCCAGCGGGCATGACCGCTTATTCAAAAGGAAACAAACAGACCAGGGAGGCAAAACACTACCAAAAAAAAAAAAAGAGCAGAACAAACAACTCTGGAGCGAATTACATTAAATCTGCACGAGGTGGGGAGGATGGAGGATAAAAAAAACTATAGGCAAGAGAAACAGGATTTAAATCACTCCCGGAGGGGGAGAAAAAAGCCCCCTCTGTCCAATTTCTGCGCTCGCCGAGCCACGGCTGCTCATAATTCGAGTCGCGGCGAGCGCCTGATAAATCTTACATTATCGATATGATCTCCAGGCTCTCGGGCAGGGTGTACGTTATCACAAGTGACATGCTCAATCCCTCCTAGATTAGATTCCCAAAACTGGGCAAACCCGCCGCCCGCCTGCCCCCCACTCATCCCCCTACCCCCACACTGACAGACGCTTGGAGGGGCCGAATGAATCAGCGCACGCCTCCTTTCCTCATCCTCATCCTCCTCCTCCTCGCAGACTCAGGAGTGCACACACCTGAACCGGAATGACATCACTCAGGAATGATTGAGTCCCCCACAATCACCCCCCACCCACTCCCCCCGGTCCCCCCTGCTCTCTCTCTCTCTCTCTCTCTCTCTCTCTCCCCCCCCCCCCCCCCCCCCCCCCCCCCCCCCCCCCCCCCGACCCCGAGGCCATTCATAAATTCCACTGATACAGGTCTGTGGGATATATATCGCTGCTGCTGCTTCTTCTTCTTTCTTTCTTCCTTTCCTTTTCCCTTTTTTATATCTTGTCCAACAAGGTTACCCTTCTGTGCTGTTCTAGCTCCCAGTCATCCCTTCCTAACAGACAGTATAATTGGTGGTGTTGGAGGGGAGGGGGAGAGAGGGAGGGAGGAGAGAGAGAGAGAGAGAGAGAGAGAGAGAGAGAGAGAGAGAGAGAGAGAGAGAGAGAGAGAGAGAGAGAGAGAGAGAGAGAGAGAGAGAGAGAGAGAGAGGGGATAGGGGTAGAAATCCGATATATTTTGAGTGCTGGGGAAGAATGCATTTATCACAGGACCAGCCGCTGTCTCAGTACAGGAGCTTTAGACTTAGCACACAGCCCATTCTCTACGTTTTTAACAACACTAGATCTCTGGTTTGATGTGTAAATAGACAGCGGACACCATAAAGTGTCTCCTAAATCCTAAGTTTACTGAAAAGAACGTTACGTTGATGTCTTTTGTCATGTCAAGAAGACAAGCCATGACAGACCTCCACCTCAAGATATTTTGCTCCATTCAGGAATCCCACAGAAGAAACGATAAAAACGTTTAAATGTTGAGAACATTTGCAAAGATGTTTACATTCAGACTTTTTCACATGCAGTTTTTGCATCTCAGGTTTTGTCAACCTAAATGTACTTCGGCAGGCCTTGATGTCGCTACGATGCTCAATTTACACTTGCCGAAAATAAGAGAGCTGATCCAAAGCTGAACTTATTCATTCATTCATTTTCGGAGTGTGAGTTTGTGCACAAGCAAATGTAAAATGTCTTGTCTTATAGTTCTAGATCTCAATACACCACTAGTACCCTTCCTAATTTTTGTTCATTACTGAAGTTGTCATATTTAGCCTGCAAACATTTTCGATGACTAAATGAACACTAGTGCATAAACTCGAGCTATAAGGTTCCATTTGGTTCCTAATCCTAATTTATGAATAATAATTACAGTGACTGGCCCCTGCAGGGCCCCAGGACCCTATATTGAAAGCATTCCTGTACAGTAGCCTATATACACCTCTTCTGCATCCCCGAATGCAGCCCAATGACTCACGACTCCTGAGTTTAAATGTGATTAAACATAATGATTTCAATATTGATTTGGGATAATATATTCTGCGGGTGATTAATGGCGCTATAGGATCCTAAATAACACATTGTGTTATTAATACAATCATCTACCTTCAAGAAATACATGTTGGTTCAGCGTGAGGGGGTGAAAACAAACAAGATTATTAAATACACACACAGGACTCTGTAAAGAGCCCTGACCTGGTGGTCCGGAGAAGAATAAAGACCAGTACAACTAGTGGACGGAAAGTTTTGGGTGTAAGTGGTCCTCGAGTGGGCTCCATCTAAGGCAGTGGTTTTCAATGTTTTTGATACCAGGCCCACTATGTATCCAGAATTTGAGCCACGGACCACGATCACGTTTTAGCCCCACAGACCCCAAAACTAAAGATTCATTTTTCTTTTGTCCACAATTCCAGGCTGGATTTGGGAAACCAAACAGTCAAACATACAGGTCAAAATCAATGACCATTGATCTTTTACATTTACTAGTTGTGTAGACTTTGGCTAATTCAGATGATGAATATTTTAACTCTTGAGAGTGTAAACATGGTTAACCAACTGTCCATCATTTAGCCTGGGGACCACCTGGAACATTCTCAAGGACCACTGGTGGTCCCCGGACGACTGGTTGAAAACCAAGCATCTAAGGTGTCCCCAGAAAAGACAGATGAACCACTTTATCAATAAATACAGTGGCTATTTTGAAAGCCATTTTGTTGTAAGAGCTTTGATTTAGTTTTATACAGTCTTTTGAATACAATCCCTTTTAGTTTTAGACATATTTTAGCCATCTGAAATGTTGTTAGTTTTCTCCTGTTTTTAATCAACTAAATATCATTTTTGTCAAAATTTACAGTAGATCTTGAAGGCATTGTACAGACAGATTTTACACTTGGTTGCATGCTGAAAATAGCAGATCTGTTTTGTGCTATCTTCAGAGTGCAACACCCAAGCGCAACCAAACATAAAATTACTTTTCTTTTAGTAGTACTGAATCTCTTCTCTAAGTCCCTCCAGGAAATTTTTATCTATAGTTTCTATAGCTGATGGCAAAATTGTCAATATATTTAGTCATAGTTGTAGTCATCATAGTTTAGTATTCATTTAGTCAACAGTAGGTAGTCACCAGTCGCTTTTTGTCATAGTTTTACTCAACAAAATCAGCACTGGTTTGAGAAGCACTGCATTGATCAAAGTGATCCACCGGATCACAATATGAGGGGTGGTCTGACCTGTCACTGTAGGCAGCCGTGGTGGTGGGCTGGGCATATCTGTACGCTGCGTAGCCCCCCTGCATGGAGACACACACAAAGACAAAACAAAACCGTAAGTATATGCATACGTCAATGATCAACACAACTTTGACTGTTTCATTTATAATAAGGACCTGGAGAAGCGTACATTTGTAGAAATGTAGTACGTCCAGCCTTGCATTTCCTTGCATTCATACACACACACACGCATGTACGCAAGCATGCATGCACACATGCACCACATCCCTTGTAAAACATGGGCCATTGAAAAATTACATTCAGGGTGCCTGGCAGACAGCCAGAGGGCGCTGTTTGATATATGGTGGAGGAGAGGCAGAGAGAGTGACACAGAGAGAGAGAGAGAGAGAGAGAGAGAGAGAGAGAGAGAGAGAGAGAGAGAGAGAGAGAGAGAGAGAGAGAGAGAGAGAGAGACACACACAGAGAGAGAGAGAGAGAGAGAGTGACACAGAGAGAGAGAGAGAGAGAGAGAGAGAGAGAGAGAGAGAGAGAGAGAGAGAGAGAGAGAGAGAGAGGTAAACAGGGGCCGTTATGAGAGAACTCCCCTGACC
>CM076965.1:38589884-38592384 GCA_039105355.1 Benthosema pterotum | reverse complement strand
CCTATCAGCAGAGGGGTAAAAAAAGATCATCCGTCCTCTTCCATTTTCATGGCGTTCCAGTTCCAATTTCATTCGTACCAAGAAAGTTCCTGAAATCCAATAAGAAACAGACGGCTGTATCTTTGTTGCACGCTGTACACATGCCTTCCTCCCAGAGGAATTGCATTCGGCTCATATCGTCTGAGAAAGAGTGTTGTCATCCAACTGAGTGCATTGATCACACGCATCAGTAGCATGGATCTGAGGGAAGGGGGTTGGACCGGGTGCCATGGCACCTGCAGGAGGCCCCCAGCAGGGCTGCACACTGCACAGGCCGAGGGGTTTGGTGGTTTAGCCTGCCATACAGCGCTAGATGGTTATCGCTGTTAGCCCAATACAGCCCTGCTCAGTTCAGTTCAGTTCAGTTCAGTTCAGTTCAGTTCAGTTCAGTTCAGTTCAGTTCAGTTCAGTTCAGTTCAGTTCAGTTCAATCACAGTACAACAACACATCAAAGCAAAAAAAAATGAACATCTGGGAAAGTCGGAATATTCAATAAATCTGTTTAAACTGTATATACCAAGATCAATCAACGTAAGAGTATACACAATGATTATTCTTTAGGGTGGTTGTGTTCCATTTGATATCCTTCTCTTATCACAGCGGGTCACACATCTTGCTGCTGTGTTTGCACATTGTTGTACTTCTGAAGCAGAGATAAGTTTTTCGTTGTTATAGTCATGTTCTCGAAATCTCTGTGGGTGACTGTAATCTGTGGGAAGTACAGTATATGTCTCTGATGTCTTGGTACAATGGACAGATGGTTAGAAAGTGCAGCTGGGTTTCCACTTGGTTTTGTGTGCAGTGGGTGCATAGTCTGTCTTCTCTCAGGGATACAGCTCTGCCTATGGCAGCCGTTCTCAAATGCAAGACTGTGTTCACTGAACTTCAGATTTTTGGGGTTTTGGGTCGGTCACAGTGCTCAGATATTCTGCCACTGTGTATTCTCTGTTTAGTGCTATAGATTTCATTCTAGTTCACTCTTTTGTGTTGCTTCTTTCAGTTTTACTTTCGGCGTTGGAATTCAATACCACACCAAGAGGTCAAGACCATTTCAGCGTCAACTTGTAACCATTTGGACCCAATGAGTTGTATGTTGACCCTGGTGACCGCTGGTGTGAAAAAGACCTATTTGCCTTCTATAATCTGTGGTATATTCACTATTCTCAAAATTATGTACAAGCTTGCAGGGCGACATATTATGAAGCGCTTTGAATTGGTAGATCTACTAATATTTAAATTGCCAGTGGAAAAAAATACAATAAAATAAAATAAATGACAGATGCCTTTGAGGTTTTACTGGGTTAATGTTAAGCTTCAATTTCATCACTGTATTAAGTGGACAGGTCAGAATGTAATCTTAAGAGGCCTCCATCTACGGTCATTAAAATGAGAACATTCATTATGTAACACGTCCCTGAGTTTTTAGAGCGTGTAGCGCTGCTGGTTATCTCACCATTCAATGACACAGAGATGTCTGAGAACAAAGTGCTATTTAAATATCTTGAAAATGTTTCATTTAATTCATTCCCTTTTTATTATTATTCATTATATGGGGATAGGTGGCTGCTCAATCAGTTAGTGCTACGGTTCTCAAAGTAGGGACCCCCCAAGGACCCCGGAGGGCAGAGGCAACAGGTATATGTGGAAACACAGCGTCACACTCATTCGTATAACCCTTTATCCATATTCTACATGTTGGAGGCTATTCATAAATACCAAGCACGTTGTACACACACACACACACACACACACACACACACACACACACACACACACACACACACACACACACACACACACACACACACACACACACACACACACACACACACACACACACACGCGCACACGCACACACACACACACACCACTTTTCAACGTATCCTCATATAGTAGGTCCTCACTAAACATGATAGAAATACCACCCTGAAATAACCGAAAAGTTGCAACGTGAAACTGGGAGCTATTGTTCTCCTATACTGTATATATTTTTTCAAACAAATATTGTTTTAAAAACATCTGCCAATCGATGATGCGCATGGAATACAGGATTCTGAACTTCTGTGAAACAGACACAATAAAATAGTGGTATTTAATCATGAACATTAGTGAGCACCTATTATCTGAGTGTGGAGCGTTAAAACAGTTAAAAGAGGGAGATAGGAGGTTTCTTCCCTATATTACCTCCATCAAACATCCATAGTCTCATGGTCTGGGCATCACACATGTGCATGTGTTATCATAACACGAGCGTGCGCGCATGTGTGCGTGTGTGTGTGCGCGCGTGTGTGTGCAGAGACACTCACGCTCCGTACGCTGGGATGGGGGGTGGTGGGGGTGCCGTGCGAAACGTGTTGTACACCGCACGCCCCCGGCCTCTCAAGTGGGCGCCCCGGTACGCCACCGTCGCCCCTGTGGCAGGGTAGGGAAACCCTGTTACTGTGAAGGAGACACACACACA
>CM076965.1:38579884-38587384 GCA_039105355.1 Benthosema pterotum | reverse complement strand
CTGTGTGTGTGTGTGTGTGTGTGTGTGTGTGTGTGTGTGTGTGTGTGTGTGTGTGTGTGTGTGTGTGTGTGTGTGTGTGTGTGTGTGTGTGTGTGTGTGTGTGTGTGTGCGTGCGTGCGTGCGTGCAGGGATGGAATGGACCCTACAGGAGTTAACCCTGCATGTGGGGTGACTCCTCCTAATGAACTCTGCATGGCCCCGCCCCCGGCTGCCTCCATAACGCTGACAGATAGACTGATTAGTGGTGCTTTTAAAAAACACAGAGAAGCCCAGGTTTAATGTCTTCTGCCATTAACACTACGCTCCATTAGAGACACGCACACGAACACCACACACACACACACACACACACACACACACACACACACACACACACACACACACACACACACACACACACGGTCAAGTTCTGTGTCTCATTTGGCTAGGTAACGATCCTAACATGGGGTTTACACAGGCAGGTGGTTTGCTGCAGACATACAGTAGGGAATAGTGATACGCTACAGGCAGGGATGACAGACCCCCCCACCCCCCAAAAATAGATTTAGAGCAGTGATCCTCAACCTGTGAGGATATTACAAGAGCTCTTCCCCCTGCTCCCAAAACACACGGATTTAACAATAATATGTGCATGTAAAACCATTGCCACATGCATTTTTTTATTCAGCAAAATGGATCTTTCGTTTCGAGATCCAAGCCAGGCCATCATGGGCCGGGCAGGAATCCAGTTAATGTTTGTACCTGCTGATTTTTTTATTTTTCATATTTAAAGTTGCAAAAGTTGTTGTGGTCATTGACTGACAAGTGACAGCACTGATGTCTGAACTACAATACAAGATGACGTCCGAGCTACAATAAATATGCACCTGTTTCAATTAACAAATGATAAACATGTTCATTTAGTAGGTCATAAATTACTCCACCATTGAGTTGCAGTTAAATAACCAGGACTGTAGATTTAAATGTAATACTGTATGTATTAGCAGTGTGCATGCTAGATTGGTAATGGGCAAAGGATAAACAAAAATAAACATAGCACACAGGCACAAACACAAAACACAGTCAACCAATTCCTTTCTCGACAAAGCATTTCCTATATTACAACCCACAGTAGAACCCCATTGTTCTTTCTGTACATATGAAATACATTTGTATGCAATATGCGCGTGGTGATGTATGTGCACGTAAACTCATAATGAGTTGGCGTTAGGCTACACTGCCTCAATAATAAGCCATAAATCAAAGGCGCCGCCACACTTTGGTAAAAGCCACGGCAACAACAGGCGCCGCTGTGTAGCCGTGCTCAGGCAGACACTGTGCACTGTGCACACAACAGCATCAAGCATGAGAGAGAGAGACAGAGAGAGAGAGACGCCGGGGTCATGTAGTACCTTGTGTGTCATATGTGTCAACCCCAGGGGCGGATCTAGGCATAGGCATGGGGGGCAATGCCCCCCCTAAATGCCCAGTCTGCCACACCAAACATGATGGCATGAAAAACAACCCAAGAAGATATTTCAGTGCTTACATTTAAAAGTATTTGAAGCACTACTGAAAATGGTAAGGGGGCAGCTTCATCGCCCGTGTCGCTTACCATTTTCTTCTGCCCCCCCCCCCCCCCCCCCCCCAATTGGGAAATGTTACATCCGCCCCTTTGGCGCCGATGATGATGGGGTCGTAACCGGGCCCCCCTCCCCCGCCAATAAAGAAAAGACCCACTCTCCCACAAGGTTGATCGCTCTAATACTTCCTGCTCAAATATGCCGGGGCAACCGAGCACTTAATCCGGGCACTCGGGACCCAAAACAGCTTAATCTAATCAAGAGTCTGGAGCTTAATTATCCCCTTAACATGCTCTCCACACAATGAGAGGAGCTGTCGACATGTATTAAGATGGCAATTAGCCTTTCTTTTCTGTCATTTACGCAGCTGGCAGGTTTTCAAAACGGTCCTCGAGGAAAAAAGGCAGGAAAAAAAAGAGAGAAAAACCTCAACGGAGAATGTGAACCTGTGGTCCTTGACTCGCTGTGACTCATATCTGGAGAGTGAGTCTCTCTCTCTCTGTGTACCCGCCCAATCCCCCCCACACACACACACGAAAAAAAGTTACTGTATACGAATATCCACACATTAGCTACAGTAGCCTCACCCGTACCTGTGTCACTATAGTGTCTCTATATATGGTGCTGAAAGTTACACTATCCCTGGTGTCTCTGGCCATGGTGCTGAAAGCTCTGTATAAGTACACTATCCCTGGTGTTTCTGGCCATGGTGCTGAAAGCTCTGTATAAGTACACTATCCCTGGTGTCTCTGGCCATGGTGCTGAAAGCTCTGTATAAGTACACTATCCCTGGTGTCTCTGGCCGTGGTGCTGAAAGCTCTGTATAAGTACACTATCCCTGGTGTCTCTGGCCGTGGTGCTGAAAGCTCTGTATAGGTACACTATCTCAGGTGTCTCTGGCCATGGTGCTGAAAACTCTGTATTGTAAAACTATCCCCAGTGTCTCTGGCCGTGGTGCTCTGTATAGTTGCCATATAACTAGTTTCTCTGTCCATGGTGCTGAAACGTCTGCATAGTTGCACTGTCACTAGTGTCACTGGCCATGGTGCTGAAAGGCCTGTACGAGTTTACATAGGGTGCTATTTTCCCGTTCCTTTTCCTCAATACTTTTCAAAAAGTATTTGTATACAGACGTTTATGCTACAAAGCCAACTCGAGTCGTGACAAATCATGACAAGAAACACAATGCTAGACCGAGCAAATGATTAGTAAAAAGAAAAGTGGCAGGATACAGCCCTTTTGCAATAGTACTTGCCCTAGCCTTGACCTCCTACAAAGTCTCAGCATATGTAACTTTGATTAGCATTTTTACATAGTCATAGATGTGTATGTAAACTTATAGCATAGGCAAAGCACTATAGTGTTTGTATACACAGTATATATACAGGTACTCTGCTGTTACGTTCTTAGCTTATTTATTACTTATTATTATTTATTACATAACTACTTTGTATGTATGATGTATTTCCTTTTCTTTTCTTCATGCTCTGGATTAAGAGCCTCTGCTAAATGCCTAAATTGTAAATTGATGTACAGTAGGGATTAACTTGAATAACCCATAGTAGACGGGAACCCCTAGTGGTAGTTTTACCCTAGTTGACGGGCGTTCTGTACAGTATGTACTGTATCACAACATGTCAAAAATTTGATGGTGTTACACAATAATTTGAAGTTTTCCAGTACACTTAGGTTAGTATTTCAAAGACATTTTTAGAATCGGGATAGTCTACAATGGGATAAACAATGCAAAATAACCATCATGCTTGCACTAAGGTACAGCAGCCATGACTGCAGACATGCAGGGTTTTGGCACAGCTGCCAAGATGCCAAACTCAAACCCCCTGAATGCTCCCAGCCTAACTGCCATGTTTACTACCGATCTTCCTTCCCTGGGAAACCAAATCACCTCATTTGCCCTCCTGTTCTCCTGAAAGTGAACATGCCCCACCGTCAGCCCCTTCCAGGGGGAGGTTTAGGGTTGCGGTGGGGCCGCCGGATACTGGCGCCGAGGATGTTTGGTCTGTCCCCCTACCCTCCTTCTGGGGGTATTAGGCGTATAGGCCCCCCTACAGTTAATACTCTGACAATAATATAACATATTATGAAACAATGAATGTGAGAAAAATACATTGTTGTTGTGATTTCAATAGGGAACTAAAAGTATCCTATAGCTCCATTGATAAGATTTGTAGATTTGGAAAAACAAGTTTTCTATCCCCACAAATAACCAAATTTGAACAATCAGTACCAATATAGGAGCTTCAATGGAAATCAACCTCAGAAACAGCTCGTCTAACTTTGTCCATGTGATGATGTCATCAATGCACCCTACTTTGGATAATTCCTCCTCTTCTTCAACTTCTTCAGTTTTAAATTAATCTTTCCACTTCGTTTATAATTTTGATTTTACAAGCTAGCATAGAATGGAAACAAGCCTGACTTTATGTAGCATCAGGATAATAATCAGTCAAATATTAAATAATCTGCATATCAGCGCCCCCACCACCTCAGGACATTGTGGTATTGCAGCTAAACTGCTTTCAAAGTCCAAAAAGAAATGACAAGGACTGGTGATTGAGAGACTCAGAGTGGTGATTGAGGCTCAAACCATTAGAAATAGGCTAGGAGGGATATACCATGTGTTATTAAGTATTAAAACCAATTTTCGAGTGGTCTGTTATTTGCGCTTTAAACAAATTTGTGTGCTTTGAGAGCACAACCTGCCCTATAACTAGTCTCCAACACTTTCAACATTTCAACGAAAGAGAGCCCTGATCTGGAACAGCTTGAGGACCACTGCCCTACGACTCCCTGCTTCCCCAACACCCCCACACCCCCACCATAACATGACCTCAACACTCTGCACTCCCTCATCCCCATCCAGATGCCCCAGACTGCCCTCAACCAAGAGGTTAAGAGTAGGGAAGAAGGGGAGTGGGGCAGGGGGGTCGCGAGGGTAGGTGGTGGGATGGGGGTGTCTGTGTGTCGCATGGAGCCCCCAGCCCACCCCCACCCCCCCACACACACCCCCACACACGCACACACACACACGCAAACCCCCATCCGTCTCTCTCCTGAAAGGGTTTTGAGGACAATAAAACCTGTAGCACCCGAGACGAATGGAGACGGAGTGCGCTGTCACCTGCATCCCCCCGTATTCCCTCCCTGCCCCCACCAACACCCCCTCCTGGCGATTTATGGCTCCCAATTTCACTGATCTCCTGCGCAAAAATGACGACTGATAAACAGTGATTAATCACCCTTACATCACTCCGACATTTCACTCCTTGCGCCCTCCAAACCTCGCCTCGCCCCCCAACTAACCCGAAACGTGTGTTAACTGTGGCTTTTAGGGCAGATTCCTCAACAGTTTCTCAACGAAGGACTCCTTATTTTGACAAATTCAGGTATTTATATAGAGGGCACCTGTTACGATTTTCTTGTTTTAGTTGTTTCGCTCTTAAGGAATCTTGTCTGGTTTGTTTGCTTGTTTGTTTTCCTATTTGTATTTTTCCTCAAGGCTCTATGTTAATGGAGAATGTTAGACTAGAAGGCGTTCACAGGTCCAGGTGTTATTTTGTGCAAAACTCAGTAATTGGTCATAACCTACCATACCTTAAACCCTAAATGGGCTCAATTGAGTCGAGTTGAATTGAGCTGAATGGAATTTAATTGAATTGGATATTGGGTTTAGTGCTAATTCACTTATTTCTGTCACTCTTTTTTCTTCTTCTTTTTATCTTCATTGCGAATGCAGTGAGCGAGATTACCATGTAATACCATGGCAGAAATATCTGTGCGTCTGTGTGTGCGTCATACACTCCGTATTTGGGCATGCTCAATCGAAATCTATAAGGGAAGCAAACAGTGTCTTACTTGTAAATAGTAATTCCAAGCAGAACACTTTACTACTTATTCTGGTGGAAATATGCGTATTTATAGGCTGCTTATTTATAGGCTGGGTTTAGAAATAAACCCAGCGCTCCACTGAGACAAAAGAGCCAAAAAAAGAGGTTTTGCACAAAATAACACCTGGACCTCTTTGTGGTGTGAACGCAACAACCACAAATAAATGTAGGAAAACCTTGTAGTCTGGAATTCTCCTTTAAGGCTCACTGCCCCTACCCTCAAAAAATGTATCTCTTATTTATGTTTCCCCATCTTCTCGGCTGGCAAACATATGTTGTCGTTTAGACTTGGCAAACTTGGGCGCCGGCGTCAAGACGACTTGAGAAATTAGCAGCCAATAAATCAAGCAGGGCCTCCTGCTTCCCCTGCCTGGAGTGGTGGACCACGCTCACTCTGATTTATGACATGATTTGGGAAGCGTGCACGTGTGTGCGCATGTGTGTGTGCGTGCGTGTGTGGCACATGTGCCGGTTTAGCACACACTTGTATAATGGCTTGGGTAGCGGAGTATGTGTGTGTATGTGTGCACATGTGTGTGTGCGCGCGTGTGTGCACACACACATGCGTATTATGAAAACCACAAGTATAGTAAGAATAGCCAAGCAAATGTGTCTTGTAGTGATATAGAATTACAATTAGGAATAGATTCAGGCTGTTAGGCACGTAGAGAGTTATACAGTAGGTGTTAAAGTTAGTCTTTTCCCTGTCTTAGCAATGCCACTTCTTTTCTGGCTGCATTTCAGGCTAATATTGTCAATGTCACTGTTATATTCTCATGGTGGCTGAGAAGTGGTCCATGTGCTGCAGTGCACACAGCGGGCCTGAATATATACAGTATACATACAAAATAGAAACAACGAGAGACAAGGCAAACACCATCTTGTAAATATGAATATATAAGTACACGTTCACAAGATGTTGGTTGGGATATTTTCATTGGTACAATATTCATGAAAGCAATAGATACCACATAAGCACTCAAAACAACGTCTGTATGGGGGGGGGGACCTCCGCCAAAATACTCAAATGTACGAGCTTGCGGGTCTACTATTTTCAGCTGTGGAGTGCACACATCAGCACAGAACCCTGAGTAACGTCACCCAAGCATACACTATAGAGGGTTTAAAGGCATGGTTAACTGTGAACGCAGTGAGCTAGATAACTACGTAAGCCAGAGAGAAATGTCTATGTGTATCTGTGAGTCACCCAAATATGGAGTGTATACGGATAGCAAACAGAGCACCAGTGAACAGTAGGGGTGGGACGATTCACTTCCCTCACATACGATACAAAATCAATATTTAGGGTGCCAAATCAATTGATATTGCATTCCTTAATTATGTTGCGATACGATTCGATTGCAATTTTTCCCCCCACAAATTACATTGCTTTTATTATACTAGAACATTTTAAAACATGACAAGTTCAATCCTACTCTGCAGGCAGCAGGCACATTTTGGCAGTCTTTGTGACACAAATTGTGACCCAGCAAATTAATGAAGACATGTGCCGTGTCTTACTGGTGTACTGTACATGTTTTACAAAAACTCCAAGATTCCAGAGATGCAAACATACCTCATTGTGCACGTTTGGGTGTATAGTATAGTCTATAGGGGAGGGTGGTGTCTGGGGAGACGGGTGGGGGTACAAGGAAGAGGTAGCGGGGGTTGGGGGAGGGTTTCAGGGGTTGGTGGTGGGAGGGTGCGTGGGGGTGGGGGTGGGTTGGGAGGTTGGGTTGAAATAAAAATGATAGATGACTGCTTTCTGTCACGGACAGTTATTTAGAGGTTCGCCATAAAGCTGTCCGGGGAATGAACAGATTTTAGTCTAATGAGCAGAAAGGAAAGCCGTTAAAGTGGCCGCGATGTGCTCAGCACTTCTTCCAAATGAAATAGTACCATTTCGCCCCTCATTAAAATGCAAAGGGTTCATATAACATACAGCAATAAAGCCCCTGCATGTCGGAGGTAGAGAGAGGAAGGGAGGGATGGAGGGAGAAGAGAGAGAGAGAGAGAGAGAGAGAGAGAGA
>CM076965.1:38562384-38572384 GCA_039105355.1 Benthosema pterotum | reverse complement strand
GAGAGAGAGAGAGAGAGAGAGAGAGAGAGAGAGAGAGAGAGAGAGAGAGAGAGAGAGAGAGACCGGGGGAAGAGTGAGGCATCATGGGTAATGGGCTTTGTAGGGCACAAACAATAAATGCTTGTTACGGCGGAGGAGGCAGGCTTATCCGGATGCTCAATCTTGTCTGGCTGAGGGGGCCGCGGTGTTGGCGTATAACCCGCTTGCAGGCAGCGCCCCTCCCCTTCCCCTCCCCGCTGAGTGGGCCGTGGTGTTGGCGTAACTCCAACCTCCCCTCCTCGCCATACCTATAGCGAAGAACTCCCCCCCACCCACCCCACACATATTACTCCCAGGTAGGAATTGGAGTCAATAGCATTCATGCTTGGACAGCCAGCCATGGGAGGCTGTCTCCTTTATGAATGGAAAGCTCTGGAGCTTGGTACACTCTATTAAATGAGCAGCTGGATGAGTAGAAGCGTTTGTGCCATTCACACCACCTTAAGGCTTTTTCTCTTCTTTTTTTTTTCTCCCCCTCAGTACGGGATGCGGTTTGGAGACAGATACCGCAGTAGACATAAACAAAAACGCTGCAGCTGTTGTTTCGGACAGATTCTTTCTCTCTCCCTCTCTCTCTTCAAAGCTCTGACTCTTCTTCGACGTGTGGGGGGTTTCTACCCGGTTTAAATTCCGTAAGCCTATTGTTATGGAGGAGGAACACTGGAGGGTGGGTAGGTGGGTGTCGGAGGTTGGCCAGGCGGCTGCTTTCGGTGGGATTCGGTGACAACGCAAAGCGGCTCAATCGCGTATTGATTGACAGGGCTAATGATGCACAGCTTGAGTTACAGAAGCTCAACGACAACAACAACAAATCCTTAGCATTAGCGTATGCATATGAAACCTCTGAGGGTGGCTTGGTGCAGTCAAAAGAATACACGTCTCCTTGATTTACCTTAATTTGCGATTTGTCTTTTGATATTTGTTGTGTACTCATTGCTGGTAACTTTGAAAATCAAAATGGCCCCAAGACAGTATGGGGAGGAAGTAGTAAAAGTACATTTAATAAAGTACTGTACTAAATACAGTATTGAGCTTGTACTTTACTTGAGCATTTCTAATGTCCAATACCTTTACTTCTGCTCCAGTACACTTTTAGCATTATGAGCTGGAAAGCAAAGGAGACATTCAGCACAATGTCAATTTCCACTTTTGTCACTTAATTTGATGTCAAATGTTGGATTTTAGTAAAATAATAATGTGATTACTTTTTCCACCACTGTAAAACAGGAGCAGCTCTGCTCACTAAACAGAAATAACCGAGAATTTAGTTCTTCCTTGACTTTCTCAAATTTGCCTTTGATACTTTTGTTTTGTACTCACCGATGGTTTGCTCAAACTCATAGGATGGAACTCATAGAGAGTAGAATAAAAATTTGGACTTCAACAGGAAAAGAGATGAATATCTGCACAAAAACATTTTTATGCCCTGGACTTTTTCAGAATAAAGGAGCTAGAGTCCCCAATAGATGAGGCAAATTTTACTCTCACTGATTTCCACCCCAAAACTGGGACGGAGCAATGCTCCAAGTCTGATCTTTCTTTAGAATACATATGGAGAACATTTTGAGATACAACATTCTGCCACCGACATATTGGCATCTTCCTGAACATATTTTACGACTATGACAAAAAAAACTATGACTAAGTTTACTGACAGTTTTGAGATCCAGTAGAACTAAAATCAGTATCATTTTGTGTGCTTGAACTTGGACGTCGCACTCTGAAAATAGCACATGTAGATCTGCTATTTTCAGGATGCAACCAAGTATAACATCAGGAATTACGACAACTTCAATCCCCCTCAATTTAGTCGACTAAATCAACCATAGTTTACCCCCCCCCCCCCCCATCTCTCTAGTCCCCTGGTATAAGGGCTAATGCTGTCATTAGGAAACACACAGTTACATGCTAATGAAACAGCTGCCGGTTCTCCTTCGCTTACCTTCGATCCTCGTTCATTAAAGATAATCTCCACATCTAGAATCTTCCCAAATTGCTGTGGAGAGATAAACACAAGAGGGAACAATGGGGGAGGAGGGAGGGGGGAGGGGGGAGAGGGGGGAGAGGGGGGAGATAAAAGTTAGAATGCCTTTAACCAGGGTATAGCCATTCCACTGCTGAGGAGAGAGCCATTAAGGCAATATGGAAATGGTATACGTCTGCCAGGGTAGAAACCACAGTCTATTTGCATTTGTTAGCTTCGGCAAATACTTTCCCACTCGCAGCCTGGTAAAAAAAAACCTGCATGGGGGGAGGGGGATTCCTATAACAACTGCTTTTATCGCCTCCTCGCAATTTGCTTTTCCCAACGATGCTGTAAGAAACGAGATCACATGCAGCTTCGGCAGAAAAAAAAAACATGTCTTCCCGAAATGCGCGCGTGTTGGAGAAAGCGGACAGCTGGGTGTTTGAGGGTGTGTGTGTGTGTGTGGGGGGGGGGGGGGGGGCGGATCCTGAACAGGTGGAATCTCTCTCTGTTTCTCCTAGAGGTGGGGGCGGGGCGGGGAGGGTTAGACACTTGGATTTAACAGACCCGCCTTCGGACCATTAGACAACAGAAGAACGAAAGCAAACCGTGCATCCATCCGTCTGTCCGCTGTCCGTCCGTACTCCCCCCTCCCATCCCATCCCCCGCCTCCTTGTCTTCTAATGAGTTGAGCGAAAGCCACTTTTAATTGCCGCCTACGATGGCCGTATTAATTTCATTAAAAGTAATTACCCTGTCAGGCGGTCCGCGTCGCCTTCATTTGGGCACGGCGGGATGAGGTCTCTAATATCATGTGGCCCACCCACCCACGCTCCCCACGGACGGGCCATTTGACTGAGATGCTAATAGGGCGAGTGTGTGTGTGTGTGTGTGTGTGTGTGTGTGTGTGTGTGTGTGTGTGTGTGTGTGTGTGTGTGTGTGTGTGTGTGTGTGTGTGTGTGTGTGTCACTCCCTCCCAGAACGGGTCAAGTAGGGACTTCACCTCACAGGGGTGAACATCACCAGCAACACTTTCTATATTTTTTAGTTTTTGCGTGAATAACATAATAATTTCCAATCTATGTGGCAGGGTGTGTTAATACAACTAATGCGATTAGCGTGGTTGTATGTGGTCTCAACGCGATTGAGATATTTAGATCTATGCAGGATTGGACTGACCATAGCACGTACAAAATCTCTCTTTTTTTGTACGTGTACCCGAATCATTTCGCCAGCGTCATTCTTGTGAGAGCAACAAAGGGTTATGTAGTTTTCTGTTGGTTTGTATAATCTATTTTTGTTCTGTAAAAGTAGTGGTATTAGAGCTTATTTGTTTGTGTCTGCACTGACAGAGTGTGCATTCTGCACACTGGTTGTGGTTAAAGATCTCAACGTGCCTGAAAATTAAGGCCCGGCCCTACCCGGCCCTAACAGTTCAGGCCCTAGGCCCTACCGGCCCTACTAAATGGAAAACATTTTAGGCCCTACCCGGCCCTAAACTGTCGGGTTTGGGCAATGACTGATTTGAGAATTCACCACAGATTAAAATTGAAATGCAATCAGCACCATCTTCATAATGGGTAAACACAGAAAATAACTATTATTCTTACTATATTAAAATAATTCAATATATATTATGTTTTCATGCGGCCCTAGGCCCTACCCGGCCCTATTGATTAGGATAGATTTTCGGCCCTACCCGGCCCTAAATGTCGGGTCGGGCCTGTTCGGGTTCGGTCCTGGTCGGGTTCGGGCAGAGTTTGAGAACTCTAGTTGTGGTGGCCGGTTTGGACCAAATTTTGCACGCAAGAGACCAGGTCAAATTTTTGTAACATACTCTACAGATGTGTCAGTTATATTGTATTAACATACTCTACAGATGTATTAGTTCTATTACATTAACATACTGGGGTAATGTAAACATCTGCCTCCCATGGTGCTTGTCTCCACTGGTACCAGCGGGAAAGAGCATTTTATATACATTTTCCCACTTTCTTCTCTCCTCGTTTACGTGCATGGCTCGAACACACACACACACGCGCGCACACACACGCGCGCACGCGCGCGCGCGCACACGCACACACACACACACACACACACACACACATACACACACACCGCAGCGTGACGCCCCCGCCGTCCTAGCCCCGGTGGTGACAGCGTCTTTTCCCCCCGTGCGATGTGCAGATGCTAATTGTTTTAACCGAGCGTAATGGGCTGGTGGCGTTGATTAATTAGCTGCGGAGGAAGTCGTCTTGGCGGAGGATTTTCTCTTTTTTTCTTTCCTTCTTTTTTTTCCCCCTCCCCGCATGGCGCCGGGAACCGCTCACTGCGCAACCCTGCTATGATCTCAGAGACTTCTGCCGCGCCACACCCCCTCCCCCCCCCCCCCCCCCCCCCCCCCCCACACACACACACCACACACACACACACACACACACACACACACACACACACACACACACACACACACACACACACACACACACACACACACACAGAGGGAAAGTGCTGGCTCAGCAGCTTGGGAAAACAACAATAGCATCAATGAGAGTGAGAGTGGGTGAGAGATGAAGAGACTGGTGGGGAATGACGTCATCCGTCATCCTAGCTTCTGGCTACAGCACACGCACGCACGCACGCTCGCAAGCACGCACGCACACAGACACACACACAAACACACACACACACGCACACACACGCTCTATCTACTGTATCTATCTATTCATATATGTCAAACTCAAGGCCCAAGGGCCAAATCAGGCCTCTGAATGAATAATCTTCAGCCCACACGGGATGATGTTTAATTACCATTATTACTGGCCCTCTGGTCAAGGAATTAATGCAACTGTTGCAACTGTTTTATTTTCTCAACTCAACTATTGATTTAGGTTCTCATTTTACTATAAAGCAGCGCTTTGTGAGGTTCATTTTCAGTTTCTGATGAAGGCAGTTTCATCTTTCCTATTAAGGGATGTCGATTTTTGAAGGAAAATTACTTTTTGTGCCGTTTGCCTTCATGGGACATCCTCGTAAACCAGTGCCCCGGTGTTGGACAGTGCAGCAACTCCGCCCTCGACTTGTACCAAATTCTCAACATTTTGGCCTGTGTGTATTTGAGTTAGACATCCCTGATATATATATTGTATGTACTGCATGCACACATGCACTAACACAGCACCTGCTCACACATGGTAATAACACTATTTCTTTTAAAGTCCTTTTAAACACCCCCTCTTAATTCCTACTATGTTTCCCCCCCCGCTGCATTCAGGCTTGAGATTAAACCTTCATTTGAACAACGCTTAATGTGTTGAGAATAATCACACATCAACAGCATTCCCATCTCGATGCTACAGGAACAATGCGGTATAGACTGTGCGGTCGGAAACACTTGTAATGTGTCTGTTTTGATCACTTCTACAAAGCTCCTGTGAGTCGTGGGAGCTTTGTAGAAGCTATGTAGTGATTTGGCCCCTGTGCAGTCGTCTCTCCGAGTGAGGCGTTTGCCGCGTTTCACTGCTGTTTCATTTGTTTTATTCCGCTAATGATAAAGCCTATATCCTCCAGTGGCACCGCCGTAACAATTCAAACTAACTCCCATTAACCCTGGAGACAAATTAGCTTTAAGTGTGAATTGCGTTATAATAACACTACCTATACACTACAGCACTGTCTCGCTGTACAAAGGCAAGACATCGTTTTAAGACACTCATAAGCTGTTTAGCCAAAATAGATAGCCATATTCTTTTTGCCTTTTCCCCCTCCACATTTCTACTTTGATGCTGCAGCTGTTTCCCTGCAGACAAACACTTGCTTTGCATTGCACACCGCCAAGAACAGAATCAAATGAAAACAAAACATTCGTCAGCTACGGAAGGGCAGTGGTAATTTCTGAGTGGGAGGAGGGTTGTATGGGGTGAGGCAGCGTTTAAGCCAATCACAGCACAGCAGTCTCTAGCAGATTCATTATCAGAGTCAATAGAGTGGAGGTGAGGTGGAGTTAGATTCTGGTTTCAAACAAACCTGTTTACAAACATGGTGTTGGTACAAACTAAAGTTGCCTCTATTACCTTTAAGCTTCGACTGTACATCAGAGGTATTGACCCTGAAGCCTATATTGTGGTTGCATGTCCATAAATATCTTAAGATACAGTAATACATTGTCAATGGACACATTGTTAACTTTGGATCGGTGCATTCTGACAAATGCCACTCTCATACCAGTACGACGGCTGCATGCATCCACCTGGGTGACAGCAGACTGCTGGGAAAACTCTTAATTTCCCTGCCTGTTGAGAACTGTACCTGCCGGGACATGGCTGCACTAATAACTTTGAAGCTGGCCTGACTAGAGGTTAAATAGACAGATATCAGCCGAAATGGAGACACTGAAGAGGAAGGATGGATGTGGAAGGACCAACATATGGACCAACATATGGAATAACAGGTCAGCACACACACACACACACACACACGCACGCACGCACACACGCACGCACGCACGCACACACGCACGCACGCGCACACGCACACGCACACGCACACGCACACGCACACGCACACACACAGACTCTCTCTCTCTGAGATCACAGCCACTAATTACTGATCAGGGTCCACCGGTGGTCCTGCTAATGAGCCTTTTCATTCAGTGGCTCGTTAGGGGAAGTCCAAGGCATGTCTGGACCCCTGCGGCAGACGTTTGAGGAGTCCCGGCTGGCCGTGCGTGGACCCTCCTCCTCCCTCCATCCTTAACTCAGGCCGGTCGGTCAGATCCGGGCAGGCCGGCGGCGGCAGCGGCAGTCTGGCGGGGCGGTCAAGCCGCTCCCGCTAAGCACAGACACGACGGACGCAGAGAGGACTGAGGCGGCGCAGCGCAGGGAGCAGATGGCTCTCCCCAAGGGGCTCTGGCGTGAGGCCGCGATGGCCCTGGCTCCCCCTTAAGGGCCCCGGCCGGGTGCCATCCTAAATGCTGCCTGGTCACCCCCCCCCCCCCCCCCCCCCCCTCCCCCACCAACCTGAGATGTCTGCAGGCTGCACTCATGCGTAGCGGTAATGGCGTATTGAGCGCCAGCGGTGGCGCTCCAGAAGCCATTAGGAAAGCTGAGGAGGGATGAGGCTTCTAGCTTCCTTTACAAAGGCTTCCATTGTGGAAACGCCGTGTTGTTGGGAGGGGAGGGAGGCCTTGGCTACATCGCTCTGCCTTGCATGCTCTGCCCAAAACAATCAATCCCACAGTCCTCCCCTCCCTCCCCTTCCCTCCCCGCACCCCGGCCATGCCAACCATACAAACGAGGAGAAGAGAGCGTTGAACAAAACGGAGGGAAGCAGGAAAGATGAGAGGCAGAGAGAGAGGGAGAGAGAGAGGTAGAGAGGGAGAGAAGGAGGAGGGGGAGGGCCGTGATCAATTTGCATCACACATCCATAAGCCTCACGCTGTGGCCAGGCACACAAAAGCCTCCGAGCTAATTACTGAGACGATTTGGATTGTACAGGACCTGCACCGCAGCCGGGAACAATAAAGTCAACAAATACACCAGGAGAGAGAGAGAGAGAGAGAGAGAGAGAGAGAGAGAGAGAGAGAGAGAGAGAGAGAGAGAGAGAGAGAGAGAGAGAGAGAGAGAGAGACAGAGACAGAGACAGAGACAGAGAGAGAGAGAAGAGACCATGTTTCCCCTATAGCGCTGTCTAGCTTATAGGCGTTTCTCCCGTAATTAATATCATGTCGTTGCCGTCGCATGACATGAGTTAACGCCTCTCGGTTCTAATGGTCCAATTAGTGAGCAGCGCTCACATCATGACATTTTTTGGTAACACTCTTGACTGTGGACTCCATAATGGCTGCTGAATTGAGGACGTTCGCTTCAGTTCCTGTTCTGTGTTTGTTTCCAATTTTTCTTTAATGAGATGTTACGCTGTGTGGTTTCAGACTGTCAGCTCGTGTTACAACGCGTAGTGGCCTTTACTGCAAGCATGATAGATAGATACAGTAGAAAGATACAGTAGATAACCAATAACAAAATAATCAAATACAGTGTATTTCTTCACACAAAGTAGCTCATAACGTTTCTGTGGTGGATTTTCATAAAAAAAAATTGCAGTTAGAAAGAGGATAGATAATTCAAGCTTTCCGTACAGCTGCAATGACTTTTCTGCGTGGATGTACTGTATGTATGGGCTGTCAGGGCCAGAAAGTAGTTTTATGCCACTCTGTGGGTGTTCCTATGTAACTTATAGGTACAATGATGTCACACCCTCTAGAGTGTTGCAGCCTTGGCCCTTCGCTGATTCATTTTCCTCATAGGCTTTTCAAAATATACTGTAAAGATGTGGACATATGCTGTGGACAACTTGAGACGTGACAAACCACAAAAATAATGATTTGTTTTGGAAAAACGAGACCAAAATTGTTGTATCCTGCCGTTTTTCTTCTCAGTAATTATTTAATCGTTGACCAAAATATTGTTCTATTGTCATGATTTGCTGTGACCTGAGTTGGCTTTATCCGCGGCGTAAACCTCTTTATATAAATACTTTTTGAAAAGTCTGTGAGGAAAATTAATACGGAATCTCTGGCGTCACTGTGGAGCTCTAGAGCGTCATCATTGTTACGTCCAAGAGTTGGTCAATGTGTGTGTGTGTGTGTGTGTGCAGGGTCGGATTGACAATTGACGTACAGGGAGGTCTCCCAGTGGTACGATTAAAAGCACTGGTTTTCAACCTTTTTGATATTTGATTTGATGACATTTTACCCCCAAATTTTTACCCCCAAATTTATTTTGCTTTTTGGTCCACAATTCCAGGCCGGATGTGGGAAGCAAAACAGTCAAACATACAGATCAAAATGAGCATTACAGTAATCTTTAATGCTTAATTTTAACTCTTGAGAGTGTTAACATGAAACCAAATGGACCATTTGGTCAACTAAGGGTCCATTTGGTTTCATGTTTACGCTCTCAAAGAGTTACATCTGGTTAGCCAACTATACCAGGTAGAACAGGTCCATCACACGCTGTGATGTGGTTGGACCTGTCTAGGCCAAATCACACTGCAAAAATGTCCGGGACGATTTTTTCGCCCAGTCCACCACTGTGTGTATGTGTGTGTGTGTGCATGTGTGTGTGTGTGTGTGTGTGTGTGTGTGTGCGCGCGAGAGGGACTCACCCCGAACATTTGCCTCAGGTCGGGGTCCCGGAAGCGGAAGGGGATGTTGGAGACGTGTAACCTCTTGGGCTGCTGCTTCTCCGAGTTGTCTGTATGGAGCTGGAGCTGCTGGGACACGTCTGTCTGCGTCACGTCATCTGTCTGCTGGAGGGAATACACACACACACACACACACACACACACAAACACACACACACACACACACACACACACACACACACACACACACACACACACACACACACACACACACACACACACACACACACACACACACACACACACACACGCTCATTAACTCCCAGCAGACAGGTTCATCTGGGTCAGGCTAGGAGGTGGCGTGTGTACATGTTGTTGCTGAGTGTGTGACTAACTAACTGGCTTACGGCACCATCGTGACGGCTCTTCAAATCGGAAGAAAAGAAATAAACAGGGGCAGATAAAACAGCCTGTTGAGTTATCTGGCGTTGTGCGCTACAATCGCATACTGTATGTGCAATCATCTGGTCCTCCACAGCTCTTTAAGGAGCATTCATGTTGGTGAGTTTAACCCCACAGGTAACAAGATGTACACTTGCACACGCTCTACAGTGCGGGAAGGGCAAGTGCCAACAGGCCAACAGCATGTGCACCAAGACCCATGCGCCCCTCTCGATTGGAGGAAAGCCCCTCTCGTCCTGATTGGATTCTCACCCTCCACCAAAACTGAAACCATAAGGTTTTAGGACACCTGCAGGAGCTCACTGGAGGACAGAGGAAGTCCTTATCAAAACGGGCAAAAACAAGTGATATTTGAATCAAACAAAAGTCCGGGGACCCCCAGTGGTCCCT
>CM076965.1:38537384-38557384 GCA_039105355.1 Benthosema pterotum | reverse complement strand
CCCGCAAACTGCTTGGCTCAGCACTCCCCCCCCCCCCCCACACACACACACACACATGCACACACACCTCCACACCCCGCCTCCCCCCACCCAGCTCCTTTCGGAGTGGCATTACAAGAGCATAATTGAAACTATCTGATTGGAATTCTGCCAAGCAGGTAGATTACATCCGATTAAAATCGAGGGAAAAAAGGAAGGATATAGCTATATAGCCGGGATAACCCCCCCACCTCCACCCCTCGATGCGTGAATTCTAATGCCTCGTAGTGGAGTGGTTTCTTTGCTGCCGCGAACCCCCCCCAACCCCCCTCCTCCAGTCCGCCCATTGTTTGTTTTCTCTTTCTCTCCCAAGGAAAAGCTGCAAGCGCATCTGTTCTGTCACCTGAAAGCTTTAACGTTCCCCTTTGCATGTCCTCCACTATTTATATATACTGCAGATAACTGAGACATTCCCATTTAACCCCTGTTTTGCTATGTCAGTTGTCCTCAATACCTCATGTAAAGCAGGGGTTTTCAACCAGTGGTCCGGGGACCACCAGTGGTCCTTGAGAGGGAGGGTCCCCAGCTAATGGACCTGCCAGGTTCCAGTAAATGGACCCTGGTGGGTCCATTTAGTTTCATTTTTGCACTCTCAAGAGTTAAAATATTCATCATCATGTTGATCTGTATGTTGGACTGTTTGATTTCCCAAATCCAGCCTGGAATTGTGGACAAAAGCAAACGAAATCTTTAGTTTAGCTAAGTTGGTTAACCAGATGTAACTCTTGAGAATGCAAAAATGAAACCAAATGGACCCTGGCGGGTCCATTTGGTTTCATTTTTGCACTCTCAAGAGTTAAAATATTCATCATCATCATGTTGATCTGTATATGTTGGACTGTTTGGTTTCCCAAATCCAGCCAGGAATTGTGGACAAAAGCAAACGAAATCTTTATAGTTTTGGGGTCTGTGGGGCTAAAATGTCATCAAATGGTGGTGCCGTGGCTCAAACGCTGAATAAATAGGTCCCTGGTATCAAAAAGGTTGAAAACCCCTGATGTAAAGGACACCCAATATAGGGACCCTGTTCAGCACCAGAACCCTGGTGGTGACAGAATATTCATAGATATGCACCACACGCACGATTTCTTTGAAAATAGCAGAGCTACACACACTGAACTCATGCTGCCTTCACATTACTGTAAGCACTTCAATTCTGCATGGATACATTTCAGCAAATTGAAAATATGCAATCTGAAATGTCTGCATTCTAAATAGATTCTTTGGAAACATTTGAATTCTACTTTCTTACTCATTTATTCCAATGGAAATATCCCAATAAACATTCAAACAAACAAACCTATTCGGAGACTAAACCTTTTTGACATTTGATATTTGTGTAAAAATGCGGGTCGTCTTTTCTAATTTAGTCGTCTTATATTTGGCACATATTTGGGGTACATTTCGATATACCAATACATTTTATTATTTAATTAAGTAAATTTGGATTTCTGTCCTCGACTTGCAACAGGGTATTTCTACACCACTGTGGTTATTATAAAACTCTTTCATGTTGAGGATGCCCCAAAAAAAGATGTAGCCTATATTTGGCCACAAATCCTCAACTGAAAATATTTATAGTTCAAGGGACTTCCCAGAAACAAAGACTTAAAAGAGAGTATAAGAGAATATGTGAGAGAGAGAGAGAGAGAGAGAGAGAGAGAGAGAGAGAGAGAGAGAGAGAGAGAGAGAGTGAGAGAGTCGACAGCACTCCATGTACAAACGTGTGTCTGTGTGTGAGCATGCATACAGTATGCATGCATGCGTGCATGTGTGAGTGCGAGTGCATGTGTGCATGTGTGTGTGTGTGTGTGTGTGTGTGTGTGTGTGCGTGCGTGTTATCACATTCTCCCAGAATCTAGCCTTTGGAGAGCCTGGGTGCAGACTGACGCGGGGGCCTGTGAAAAATGTGCAATTGAGCGGCGCCCCCGATGCCACTGCCTTAATTTGTTATCTGAGAGGAGAATGATTACTCATGAAATTCAACCCAACTGTACAGTACTACTTGAAGGGAGGGGGGTGTTGGGGGTGGGGGGGTAGATAGCGAGCTCTGCTTGCAGGCGGAGACGTCTCGTCTCATGTCTGAGGGGATTTTGGGAAGCGAACGGTTCGTCAGAGGGACAGGGTACGGGTGGCAGCCCATCTCAAACAATGTCATGCTAAGTAAAACCTGTTTGGTATACAGCAGCGTTTTGGTACCACATACGATTACCAGGTAGTGAGTATCCTATAAAGGCCTGGGAGGGACTACATTTTCATTTAGATTTTCTTTTTTGGATCTCAATTATGCATAAAAAACAGAAATTGTGGCATTCAATGTATTTTCTGCATGGGATCTGGAGCTTTCTCTGGGGTTTGGTGGCATTTTGAATTACAATGAAAACAGGCAAAACAGTGAACGTGTTCTGCTAGCAAATACCATCGACATATATGGGATTTTCTGCTTGTGACAGCCCGAAAAATCTGGACCACAGAAAACCCACTTTTATGATCCTTTTATAAGTCTCAAACTGAAGAATCAATCCCATTAAATATTGTTAATGAATTCATATTCTTATATTATAGACTGTATATTATTAAATTATATAACTTCTCTCTCTGGTGGATAGCATCCCTGCCCTGCATGCCACAGATAGAACACCAGAAAAGCAGCAGAAATCGGTTCACCCAAGCTTTGGTCCAAACACAATACGATGTGAGCTTGTACAGTAGGCGCACTGCCATTTTCACTATTTGGCACACAGCAATGCGCACACACACACACACGCACACGCACACGCACACACACACACACACACACACACACACACACACACACACACACACACACACACACACACACACACACACAGTCAGGCTATATATGCCTGAGTCAGCGGAAACTAACTTCTAGTTCCCAACAGTTCCAGCCAGTTTCCCTTCTTCTCGGCAGCTTGTTTTGGTTGGAGGAGCCTCCAGCAGGGGTGGAGCGCTGTCCCTGGGGGGAAGCTGAGCACAGCAACTGAGCACAGCGGTGCGAGGCGGAGCGGAGCAAAGGGAGGAATCTGCTCCCCCAATCTGTGTTTTCGGCAGGGGGGCCCTAATCAAAGGCAGCCGGGGGTGGAGGGAGGGAGGGTGGTGCCGTCTGTGCATGGATGGCACTGCGCAGCAAACAGGCCGGTGTGGCCCCCGTCATTAAAGATTGCTTGATCATCAGCAGCGGGGCCGGCCCATGCCCTAGACCCAGGTAGACCCCCTTCCACCACCACCCACCCACCCACCACCGCCCCCTAGCTAGATCACAACGCCTCAGTTTAACTGCAGCTCCACAGCCTCCGCAAATCTGATCACATACCCTCTACTCTGCTGAGACGGACGGACTGACAGAGGGAGGGAATAGAGAGAGAGAGAGAGAGAGAGAGAGAGAGAGAGAGAGAGAGAGAGAGAGAGAGAGAGAGAGAGAGAGTTGGGTAGAATGAAAGATAGCATGAAGGGAAAGCACATCTCCTCTCATCTCTCCATGGCCACTGTCTCTCCAGGCTTTTTTCACAGCAGGTGCACCCATGGAACGATGTGTGTGTGTGTGTGTGTGTGTGTGTGTGTGTGTGTGTGTGTGTGTGTGTGTGTGTGTGTGTGTGTGTGTGTGTGTGTGTGTGTGTGTGCGTGTGCGCGTATGTGCGTGTGCGCGTGTGTGGTGTGTGTGTGTGTGTGTGTGTGTGTGTGTGTGTGCGTGTGCGCGTATGTGCGTGTGTGCGTGTGTGCGTGTGTGTGTGTTGGGCGGGCATGCATGTGCACCGGGAGCAAAGACACTCCCTGCATTTGAACTTCAGGTTGTTAATGGTCATTAAAGTCAACAGTTGCAGAACATCAATTTTAATTTTATTAACTTATTTCATTTATTATTTGTATCAGTGTTGTTGCTTGTGGTAAAAAATAAGGGTAATAATAATAATAATAATAATCACAGCAAAAACATTACGGAACACCATGCAGTGCATGGGGTCAGAGGTATTTACTGTAGTAAGTGCCACAACGCACATGTCTCGCATATGAAGGCTGTGCACTTCTCTTGACCCCCACACACACCGTACCACTACACCCCCGTGTGTGTGTGTGTGTGTGTGTGTGTGTGTGTGTGTGTGTGTGTGTGTGTGTGTGGTGTGTGTGTGTGTGTGTGTGTGTGTGTGTGTGTGTGTGTGTGTGCGTGCGTGCGTGCGTGTCTCCCAGGGATGAGTATCTTACTGAAGTAGTACAGAGTTAAGCCCCCCCATCCTTAGATCTTCAATGGCTCACTCAAGGTAATTCCCAGGTTAAAGTTGATTGCCGTAAATATCAAACAGAAACCAGCTTCTCCATTTTTTAGAGTATTAGTTATCTATTTTCACATAATTGGTCCTCACCAATTTACATGATTAAACATTAAAAAACAGAATCTTACTTGGACTGTGTCTAGAAGGGCTGTGGCAGTTTAGAAAGGTGTCTTTCAGTGACATCATCGTGATAGCCAGATGAATGAACAAACCAACCAACAAGCTGGGATTGCAACTGGCCAAGAAAATCCTGCGGTTTCTATTAGCTTGGATTCCCCGTCGATGATGTCACTGGAAGATGGACAGTTTTAGAACAGCCCTCCGGTGAGACACGGATCTGAGTAGAAAAATGTGTGGTCTTTTATCATGAACATTCGTGATGGCAAAATATACGAACCCAGACAAGACTGAGGAGGTAGGGACGTCCTACAAGTTCATTAAAAAAAAACACAAGAAGAGCTTCTGGGCCCAGACCAGCCAATGAGCACGAAGAAGAAGAGCTTCTGGGCCCAGACCAGCCAATGAGCACGAAGAAGATGAGTGTCTGGGCCCAGACCAGCCAATGAGCACGAAGAAGATGAGTGTCTGGGCCCAGACCAGCCAATGAGCACGAAGAAGATGAGTTTCTGGGCCCAGACCAGCCAATGAGCACAAAGAAGAACAGCTTCTGGGCCCAGACCAGCCAATGAGCACGAGGAAGAAGAGCTTCTGGGCCCAGACCAGCCAATGAGCACGAAGAAGAAGAGCTTCTGGGCCCAGACCAGCCAATGAGCAAGAGGCAATAAAAATATGGCAGCCCCCATGATTGCCTCAGATTGGCTTTATCTAGTGCCCACACTTTGTCCATTTATTTTTACAGTCTATGAGACAGCCCTGCATCCTCCTTACCCATACATCAGTCTTATCAAAACTCCATCACCAACTGCAGTGAGTACAAAACTCTGATGCTAGCCTTCAAAACAAAGGCACCCCCATATTTTGCAAGTCTGATCGGTCCATAAAAACTCAGATCAGCCAACATAGGGAGGCTGAAAGTACCTTCACTAAAAATGCCAGGGACATTGCCCCACACTTAAACTCTATTTGGCTCCAAAAATTTGGAATGCCCTTGCCATAGCAGTCAGAACTGCAGCCCATAGCACTTGCCCTGGTTTCGGCGACCTACAGGCGCCTGCCTTTGGGTAGCATTTTCTGTACACATATCTCTAGTATATTCAGTTTCATTATAAACAGTAGATATTCCACAGTTAGGCTCTTAGCCTACTACAGTACCTCTCATGAAGCTGTTTGTTAAGTTCTTGCTACTTGAAATACTTGAAACACCCCACTTGATCATCCTACATGAAAAGAACTAGCAGCTGTGCAGTCTTGTAACATGGCCACTGTGAGCCCTGCACCCTGATTGATTATTCGGGGCTCATTTGCACGACCTACAGTATGAGCAAACAAAACATAAAAGGAGGGTTTCTGCCCTACAGCGACAATACGCACAGCCCTGCGTGTGCATTAGCGTATGTATGTACAGCAGCGTTCACCACTGTGCTATAAGCCCCCTGGTATATACACTTCCTCTCATGTGCTGTGCATGGAGGTCATGGCTTGGTACATGCGATACCGCTCACAAAGTGGATTTTCTGGAACGTTAAAATGATGGATGGGATATATGGAACTATGAGTGCAATTAAACCGAGCAAAGAGTGTACAAAATGCATTATATCGAGGCCAACTCTCAGACTATCTCTGCGCATTTACAGCCAATTTGCTAATTCGATCAATTAGTTGTTCCGTTTTTTTTTTTTTTTTTTGCTTTTTTGTGCCTTGTAGACTAAATGGCGTCGAGTGCATCTCTGTTTCAGCTTCTTTTTTTTTTCTAAAGCATGTCTTGTCTTCCGTTCAACAGGGCCTAAATCATTCATGTCTACAGCGTGTCCAATCTCATCAGCAGGAATAAATAAAACACTTCACCACCAGCGGCAGGTGTATAGCCTACATTTGTTTTTCTTTTCCCTCGCTGGAAAGCCCCAGACCAGCTCTTCCAAAACGCACTTTCATTTTGTGAGAATGTTTCCAATTAAACGCAATCACCTACAAGCCCTAAGCTATGGGCTTTGCCATTACATCCGCTAGTATCAAAGCCTAGCTGCTCCCTCCAGTGTAGTTGTATAACCACCGTGTTATTTAATGCTCCCCTGGATAACGCCGTGCACTCGCTGAACTGCAGTGTACAAGCAGTGCAAAGAGCGCGCTTTGGAGGAGTACAACATCATACAGTATAGGAATATATCACCACATCAAGAAAGGTAGAGCAACATTGTGTAACTACATAACTGTGACAGTCTTTCACACTTACACAACTCCTCGCATTCTCTGCGAGATCCGTGAGATCCTCGTGCAAACAGACGTGAAATCTCGGCGCTTTTCAACTCCACAGGCTGCCTGTGCGCAAAACTATAGCTAACCTAACATTATTCTTCCACCTAAGAAAGTAACAAACTGATATGAGAGAGCACTCCTTCCTTCCTAGAAAGGACCATTGGTAACCAAATGGTCCCCTATAGATCTGTAACTCTTGAGATCGTAAAATGAAACCAAAAGGACCCGTTTACACTCTCAAGAGTTAAATTATATTTAAGCATCCAAAATCACCTATTTTCAAGAATCTACACATTTAGAGGATGTAGAAGAATTGCTATTTTGACCAACGTTTTGCCAGTTATTTCTCCTAAATTAGTCTGAAAGACTAAACTCAACATCAAATGGTGGTCCTCCGTGGCTAAAATGCAGAATAAATAGTGGGACCTGGTATGAAAATGATTGAAAACAACTGCTCTAGTACATTCTAGTGCATTTTGGAAGTGCCACTAATGCATTTTGGATTTTGGCAGTTGGCAACACTAGTTCCAGGTGTGTGTGTGTGTGTGTGTGTGTGTGTGTGTGTGTTGTGTGTGTGTGTGTGTGTGTGTGTGTGTGTGTGTGTGTGTGTGTGTGTGCGCGTGTGTGTGTGTGTGCGCGTGTGTGCGTGCGTGTGTGTGTGTGTGTGTGTGTCTCTGTGTGTGTGTGTGTGTGTGTGTGTGTGTGTGTGTGTGTGTGTGTGTGTGTGCGTGCGTGCGTGCGTGCGTGTGTGTGTGTGTATGCGCGTGACTGACCGGTGCGTTCGTGGTGGCGGTGATGGTGGTCGTGCCGCTGTCGGTGCCGGGCGGCTCGCTGTGCGTCTGTGTGGGCGTGTAGAGGGTCAGTGCGTGCTCGGGCACCCGGCTCTGGCCCGTGTAGTCCTGCGCGGGGAGGGGGTGTGGCGCGGCGAACTCGGCCGGGATGCCGTTCTGTGGAGGGGGCGGGTACTGGGCCGGGGTGTAGGGCTGGGCCATGGCGTCCGGTGGGTTGGTGGCCTCTTGGTTACCCTGCGTTGAAAAGGAGACAAACAAAACAAAGCATGTCACAAATCTGCTCAGCCATTTAACCACTGACGTTTCAAACAGCGGTCTCAGGGGAGGGTGGGGAGTGGCTGTGTCATATGACAGCAGCGGCTCCACAAACTGGAGCTCAACATGCAGTAATGTAGGTCGATGAATGAACTTTCATTATGGAACATTTATCTAGGCTTTCATTCAGGTTAACAGCATTACGGTGTAGTCTGTGTCACTTTGTTCTCCCCAGGCACTTTCAAAACTCTTTTCATTCACAAATCCAAGCATGAGCAGCACTATACTGTACCCAATCAAATTCTACAATCCACCTGCAGCCAGCCAATCAGAGGTTGGAGAGGTTGGACTCCATTCTATCAAATACAGAGTCCAATCAACAAGTATGCTCTTTTTCTAAATAAACATTTTGTTCGTTTAAAATGGTTGTGACCTTTCCTTTTACGTGTAGATCGGCTATTTTCACATTATGTATTCCCTATCTGTGGAACTGAGTCAAACTAAATGTAACTGTACAATGCGAGAGCGGCCTGCTTGTTTATTTGTTCACCTTTTTCTCCTACCTAAACACAACGTTTGCACACATCTCAACATGAACACCTCCAGTATCGATGTCCACACAGCACAGGCTTCGATGGCATCGATGAAACGGTCATATTTAAAGTACACTTCCCATTTCTATGATAAATCATATTTGTGCAAGTCAACCATCCTGACTTTGGCTGCCTGGCTCCCTTACTATAGTGACGTCAAAAAGCTATGGCTCTGGCCAGACTTACGAGTTACGGAAACACACTTCATGCCCATAGGGCCAGAAGGCCCTATAGTTCAGTGGTGTAACTGCTTATTCTATGCCTCTGGCCAACACACCTCCAACCCGCCTCCAATACGCCTCCTGCGGTTATGTGCCTGGAAGAGGCATTTACGCCTCCCGTGGTAATGCGCCTAACAGATGCAATTACACCTCTCACAGTTGTGTGCCGGCAAAGGCACATTTGCCTTTTTAAGACCGATTAGTTATCGCAAATTAGTATTGCTTGAGAACGAGAGTTTTGATTAACATTTCTGACTTCATGACATCATGTCTGATTACATTTGTCTGTCTGCCTGTCAGTATATCTATTTATCTTGTGCCTACATTTCCAAGTGCTTTGTCCGGGTGAAGGTACCCAGTTGAAATGTGATTATACCCGTGCATTCTGTATGGAATAAAGCGCATTCTAATCAAATCGATCCTCTTGAAAATGTATAATGCATCAGAGTGCAAAACACCTCTCAACTGGGGAGTGTAGCTGAATGCATAGGGCGAAAAAATAGATACAAAAAAGTGTTTTATTGAACAATATGGACTTCATAGTGAATGGAATACTGACTGTACCTCATGCAGTTTATATTTCTGCCAAAAAATATTCAATGAATCCATCACTGATAGATTGACTGATCTTCTATCTTGGGTTGCTTGCATGGCTTCGTGTTTGGTGGGGCAGACTGGGCATTTAGGGGGGGCATTGCCCCCCCATGCTCATGCCTAGATCCGCCCCTGCCGCCGTCTCACTTCCCCTCACTCCTCTTCCCTCTCATTTTGTTCCGTAAATGCACTTCATCTTCTTTCTTTCTCTCTCTCTTTTTTCCCTCTCTCCACAACACGGCCTGAGAGGCGGATCGCTGTTTGCAACGTGGCTTTTAAGCTTTTTTTTTTTTTCATTTTTGCACACGCGCGCCCTTCAGCGTGGGACGCTTCTAAGACGATGAGCCGCATATTGCAGACATAATGGACTTTTCTGGCCAGTGCACATTGTTAAGCTCGCTAATGGCCGGACTGGAAGGAGTTCATGTCTCATTGTTTTCCAACAGGCAGGCCAGCCAGCCGCTGCCGATCCAACGTAATGGGCGGAACAGTCAGATCAGTGCCGCTGGAACACACAACACACCCCCACCCACACCCACACCCACACTAACCTTAAAAACACAAGAGGAAAAAAAAAAGGTGAGACAATAACGCCCAAATCCAATAACGCACACACACACGCACACACACACAACCGTCGACTCCCCAAGTATCCTCAATCACATTTTGAGATAGTGATCACACACGATCTGAGAGAGAGAGAGAGAGAGAGAGAGAGAGAGAGAGAGAGAGAGAGAGAGAGAGAGAGAGAGAGAGAGAGAACAGCAGGCAGAGCCACAGCAGCAGCAGCAGCAGCAGCAGAATGGGTTTATGGTTGCAGAAAAGACAATAACAGTAAACAGATAGAGAAGTTTCTGCCTCTTCCTTTACAGGCAGGCTGGGGATGGGCGAGAGTGGAGATAAATGCATTTTATTCTCCCTCTCTCTCTCTCTCTCTCTGGCTAGAGCATTTGGCCTCTCTCAGCAGTGTTTCCGCCGAGAGTCGTATTTTCTTGTGTGTGTGTGTGTGTGTGTGTGTGTGTGTGTGTGTGTGTGTGTGTGTGTGTGTGTGTGTGTGTGTGTGTGTGTGTGTGTGTGTGTGTGTGTGTGTGTGTGTGTGTGTGTGTGGGGGGGGGGGGGGGGGGGGGGGGGGGGGGGGGGTCTGCAGGAGGGGGAGGAGGAGCCGCACTCTTAATGAGGGAGAGCGCGGGGCGCGCCGCGGCGCTGTAAATGTAGTGGAAATAATGCCACGGCTGACGTGTCTGCAAACAAACCCCAGCGTCCAGAGAGCGCCGCATGCAGGGCAGACTCGCTCGGCCAATTAAGGAAATGCTCCATTATCGAAATGAAAAAAGAGAAAGAGAGGACTTACAGCAACGCAGGGAGAGAGAGAGAGAGAGAGAGAGAGAGAGAGAGAGAGAGAGAGAGAGAGAGAGAGAGAGAGAGAGAGAGAGAGAGAGAGAGAGAGAGAGAGAGAGAGAGAGAGAGAGAGAGAGAGAGAGAGAGAGAGAGAGAGGCTGGTCAGCCTCCAGGGATATTGCTGACTCTCACAGCAATGGAAGAATGGATCTTCACTTCTGCCTCTCTCTCTCTCTCTCTCTCTCTCTCTCTCTCTCTCTCTCTCTCTCTCTCTCTCTCTCTCTCTCTCTCTCTCTCTCTCTCTCTCTCGTCCGCCCACCCCCTCGCTCCCTCCCTCCTTTTCATGCTCGTCTCTCGCCCTCGCCTTTATGCCGAGACTCCTCTTTTTTTTTTTCCTTTTTTAATCTCCCACCCCAGTGCTCCACTTCCATTCTCCCTGCAGACATGCCGTTATATAACACGGTTGCATCGCGGGGCATCCTAATTCCAGACAACTCTTGGATGTGTTGGCAACTTCAAACTTTTAGACGCGTCCGCTTGGGGGGGAATGCTGAATGCGGGGAGGGGGTTGGTGTGTGTGTGTGTGTGTGTGTGTGGGAGGGGGGGTTGCACCTCTTGAAAAGCAGGCGTCTTCGTCAGAGAACGTGTCGAGAGAGAGGAGAGGGAGACACAATGTATGACACTGCTGTGACCTTCTTAAACCGTTGTTTCAAACCATTTTTAGCCTCTTTAGGTCTTCCTAAAGATGCTCCCCCACCCTACTGTGGGGGGCAGTGCAAGAGTCCAACATCACATACACCAAGGCCCACCCCCACTCCATCCTGATTGGAGGAAGCTAATCTCCCTGATTGGATGAGAGTCTTTTCTACCAAAGCCCAAACTAAAACTAGACAGGGAGGAACTCCTTATATGGTCACTAGACTCTATAGTAGGAGCCAAAAATGTGATGTGTTGTGAGAAGAACAGGTGTTGTGCCATAATGAATTGATTGAAGATTGTCATGAAAAGATACTGATAGTGAAAACATCGAGTGAAGTCACTGTTGACTCCAAAGGAAAATACAATGTCAAACGGAGACAGCTAGGGAATCAGCGACACCTTATTAGGGCCATCAAAGGCGACTAAAGCATTTGTTATTCATGCGTCCGTGTTGACTTCATATCCGACAGCAACACACGGGGCTCATGGCCTGTATGTATGCCTTTAACTCACGCAGCAACACAAAGCACTGCAGCGCGGCTCTCTGAACGTTATACATGAAACACTGTTCACGCCATTAGGGAGATCAAAGCTGCGGTTATGCTACTGTCACAGGAGGAACGTGCACGCACGTGCGCGTGCATGCGCGCGCACACACACACACAGGCCCAGACCGCCGTATCTATGTCAAGCCCATTGTTCTCAGAACGGAGACCAAAAAAAGAAAAAAACAAGGGCAGCGGGTGGAGGCCCGACACGGAGCCATGTGACAAAACAAACCGGGATAACGGCCTTCGAGCTCTGGTTGAGAGAGAGAGAGAGAGGGAGAGAGAGAGAGAGAGCAACCCGGGTGCTGCTCGTTGTTTCAAAGGGCAGCGCGAGGGAAGAACTAAAAGGCGACAGAGAGAGAGAGAGTTAGCGGCTCTGGCTCATTAGCAGAACGCGGCGTAGCGGCGGCTCTCGTGTGATCTCCTCGCCTCTCGTCTCTGATGTATACGTGACAAACGAGTTGTTCAGCTGGAAATGAACCAACCGGGAGAGAACGAGAGAGGGGGGGGGGGGGGGTGGGGGGGCTGCTGTGCATGCCACCAATCAAGGAGGATGAATGGATGGATGGATGGATGGATGGATGGATGGATGGGGCATCGTGGTCGTGGTCCCATCAAGACCGAACGCCACAAAGGACCTCATGCATGGAAACTATGGAGGGAACAGCCGGAGACTATCGATCTCATGTACCTCTCTCTCTCTCCTTTTACCCCATCCACCCCTATTACCAAAGAGCACAATAAAAAACACTCTGCAATCTTAAACACTCTTTGCCCCGTGTAAAATTGGATTGGAAACCTGTACTTAAGAAAATCACTTTTGGAGACGAGGGTTTCCTAGTTTTTTTTTTTTTTTTTTGGGGGGGGGGGGGGGTGTCAGCATTTGGGAGCTGAGACTTAAAGGGCATGGGGTGGGGGGATGGAGGGGTGGGGGGATGGAGGGAGGGGTCAGGTGGGTGACAGCCTGTAGGAGTGCTTTTGAACATGAGAGAAGTTTGGCCGTATGACGTATGGTGCACTAGAGAGAGAGAGAGAGAGAGAGGTGTGTGTGAGCGTTGTTAACCTACATGGTCAGAGCTACGTTCCATCTGGGCAGGTATCAGAGTGCCGCTTGGCCGCGCGCCAACGCCACCCCGTGATCCTCTTGAGTGCTGCCAGCGCCGCTGAGAGCCCCGAGTGGAGGGGGAGGAGGAGGGGGAGGAAGAGGAGGAAGGGGAGGGGGAGGCTGTACCGTCACGTCCCGGAAAAAACACACGCGCACGGAGCTGTTAAGAGAGGAGGAACTCATACCGCCAGAGTGCGACACGTGGCACGTTCCACCGGCCGTCAGACGGTAGGGACGGATGGACGGGGGGTGTTGGGCGGGGGGAGCGAGGGGAGGAGAGGAGGGGGAGGGGGGCACGGGTCAAGGAGCAACGCCGTCTGAGGCAAAAAAAAAAAAGAAAAAATAAATACTGTAGTCGACTAATTGCGTTGCATGGAATCCGGGGGGAAATCACTCAAATGGGGGAGCGAGGGAGCAGCGGTCTGATCAATCTGAGTGATAGGAGGGGCGTGATGGAGTGGGGCAGGTTTATGGCTGCGGCTCAGTCACCAGCAGACAGCTGGACCATCATTTGTCAGCTTCCAGAGGACCTTAACCCTTATAGTGTACTGGACGCGTTTTGGTGTTCTAAGCATTATGTTTTAACTATTGAAAAATAGCAGATCTACAAGCTCATAGCGCGCCACCGAGTGGCGCGCTATGAGCTTGTATCTCTGCTATTTTGGAAAAATTGTGAAAACGTGGTGCAAATCTATGAATATAATGTTATTTCCGAAGCAAACATTTTTAACTCAAATCTCGAAATATGTTGAGCATCACTGACACAGGAACAGAGGAAAAACTAGAATCCGTTGTCAGAAACTATAATCTTGTGACAAAAAACTAAATTCTAGCATTGGAAACTAGAATCTAGCACCAAAAAAAATAAATAATAATCTATAGTGTCGGGAACTAGAATCTAGCATCAGAAACTAGAGTCTAGCATCAGGAACTAGAATCTAGTGTCAGAAATTAGAGTCTCATCAGAAACTAGAATCTAGTGTCAGAAACTAGAATCTACTGTAGTGTCAGAAACTAGAATCTACTGTAGTGTCAGAAACTAGAATCTAGTGTCAGAAATTAGAGTCTCATCAGAAACTAGAATCTAGTGTCAGAAACTAGAATCTACTGTAGTGTCAGAAACTAGAATCTCATCAGAAACTAGAATCTAGTCAGACAAAATGGGTTAAAGGGTACTCTCACCCAGGTATACGCACTAATAACCCCCACTGTATATGCACTGTGAATAAAGGATGTATCCTCAGAGATGTTCTATATACACACTGCAGTGTATAGTGGCTCACTGGTTCTGTTAAGTGCCGGTGGTTACAGTGGGATTGTGCTGCAAATGGCATCATGTAGTAATCATGGCATGTTGTCTCTTTACGTTAAATTATCTTTCTGCACTGCACTTTACTGTGTCCTTTGCAACCCACATTTAGAAAATATTATACGTTGCTGTGCATCTGCTATTATTGTTGTGTGACACAATTAGGGATGTTACGATACTGTATCGTATTGGAAATAGCATCAGATCAGTCCTTTTTTGTCATATCGGTATCGGCAAAGTATCAGCATTGGAAAAAAGCATCAGTATCGGCCCTTATTTGTCATTAGCGGGTCATATCGGTATCGGCAAATATGCCAGTCTAACACAGGGGTAAGGGGTTGACACTATGGTAGATAATAAAATGTTGGGGTGAGTGGAATTTGCTTTGGACTTCATATGAAATCTTTTTCTCTTTTTTGTATTATTAGATATACATTATTCTTTATCAGTATTTGGTATCGGTATAGGCTAACTCAGAAATAGCGGTATCAGGATCGGATCAGAAATGAAAATAAAAATAATAATAATAATAATAATAGGGACCTCTATAGTGACAACAGAATGCAACCTTACAGAGTAAAGAGTAAATGCCAAAGTAGAAAAAAAAGGCTTTGTCTGTGTCCATATGACCTTGTTGACGTACTACGTCCTCCTTTTACTCTCTACCAAAGTCACAGAGCTCGTTTGGCTTTAATGAGAGGATGACACAAACTCATGACATAATCCATCCCTCCGCCCTCACAGCCCTGGAAGAAACACACGTCACTGATAGCACAAGCGACAACAACACGTGTGAAACGTGCAACAACACGCAACACCAGACGAAACCCACAGAAAGAAAGAAAGAAAGAAAGAAAGAAAGGGGCTCGCCTCAGCCAGCCAAGAGACTAACAGATACTTGTTGTTGTTGTTGTTGTTGCTTAATTGTAGCCTCGCGAACGGAGACACGGAGACACAGCCCGGCAGGGGATGTGGGTGGGAGGGGGTGGAGGGAGAGGGAGGAGGAGAGTGAGGAGGGGGTGGCGTGGGCCAACATGATTTCCAACGGGCAACTGCCATTCATTTTGTCCCGGAGGCAGACATGAATGAAAGGTCGTCTGGCAGAGTTCACTTTAATTAGGCGAGCTGCATGACCGACCGCGCTCCAAAACCCTGGCTGGCTGCTGGAGACTACATGTACTCACGTATATATACACCATACCCAAGTACGGGTTGGGAAGAATTTGTACTTTTAACGGAGAATTCTCAGAGGAAAACATCCTTACCATTTACAGCCTTATTTACTAGATACTTGGAGACATTTTCTGCATTCTAGAAGGCCTATGTTACCATCTCCAGTGTTGCTTTTAATATGAACATACACAATCCTTTCAATGCAAACCGCAGGCTGGCTCAGGCATGTATACACGGCTGTAGGTCCTTTCTGCATGCGCACAGCCATTCAATTTGGAGGCCATAAAACTTTTATCTCTGAATCGACCGCACTCTCACAGAAAGCTGATGTTCTGTTCTGATTTTTGATATAACTGAGCACCTCGTTTGGAATATTAACGCATCTAAAGAGAGATGAGAAAAATAAAAACAGCAGTATCCTTCCTCCTCGCACCAGTCAGCCAATTACAGCACTCAAAAACGCCAGCAGAGGCAACGCTTGTGAACGAGTGTGGTGGAAAGAGGACAAATGTAACCTGCGCTAAACATATAGGAGTCTTCCCTCTTCTCACCTCGGAACCAAGGGTTCAATGACCAGTGTTGTAGTGGGACTTTAAAAAGTGGCGGAACACCTCTTAAAGGGAAAAAAGGGTCCTAAAAGGAAGCTAATTAACATGGTGAAACACATCTTGATGATGTCATCAAGATGTATTTCACTATGATAATGATTTTTTCACCTCACATAATATTTTTTTATGAAAACATATTGACTATCAGCTCAGATCTTAGCGGCAACAGCACCCAATCCTCACCCCCATCACCAACCCTTTCATGACTTTAACATAGCATCTCTCATCCTGATTATTAGGAGAAAACATGGGCATTTGTTTCCTCTTTTGTCCCTTGCCAATTATTTCATTATAGCTGGGGCAGAGCACCACTATAATGGAGGAGGAGGGTCTCACATACACTCCCCAGCATGACAGAAACGCTGCATATACCTCAGATGGAGGATCACTTTGAACTCCGCTGACAGCCAATAAACCCCCTGACCCCTAGCCCACACACACACACACACAACACACACACACACACACACACACACACACACACACACACACACACACACACCACACACACACACACACACACACACACACACACACACACACACACACACACACACACACTCGTTAGGGAGCAAGAAGGAAAAGAATAACCTCATCAGCCTGAAGGGGTAGGGGGTGGTTACGGTGTGTGTGTGTGTGTGTGTGTGTGTGTGTGTGTGTGTGTGTGTGTGTGTGTGTGTGTGTGTGTGTGTGTGTTGTGTGTGTGTGTGTGTGTGTGTGATGACACATGATGGGGTGCATGAAGTTTCACAACGCCGCTATCGTAAAAGGAAATGATTGTCCGTTTCCACGCTGTGAGCTTTTCCTTTTTACGTAACATACATTTGCACCTGGGACTAATTATTAGATGCAGATTCCTCAGGAGATGTGAATAAATGTGCGTGGTGTGTGTGTTTGTGTGTGTTTGTGTGTGTGTGTGTGGGGGGGGGGGTGCACGGCAACCCTTTTTAACAGCACATCAATGCACTCTTTTTTGCACACTTTTGACCTCTGCACACGCAGGCCGACGGACTGACCCTGAAGCATCCTGTGTTTGTTTGTTTTTCCACTCCTCTTTCTGTCTATTTGTTTTCTGTCCACACGGTAATTGGTAGAGCAGAGGTGTCATTTCAGGAAGAAAAAAGTGGGTGGCAGAGAAAACCCATGGAGGGTTTTCACCTGGAGGTCAGTTTAAGAATCATTAAAGGTGAACTCCATCCATTTTCAACATTTTAATATGTCATTGATATACCTAAGAGATGTTGTGTGGACATGATGAAAAGTTCCCCCAATTCTGTATTTCCTAAAAATGGAGGTTTGAAAAAAAAAAAAAAAAAAAAACATTAACATGGTGAAATACATCTGATGACATCATCAAGATGTATTTCACCATGTTAATGATTTTTCTTTCAGACTCCTTTTTCCTGAGAGGGTACATTTGTACCCTCTCAGGAAAAAATGAAAATAGGTGGAATTTAAGATGAATGAATGAATGAATGAATGAATGAATGAATGAATGAATGAATGAATGAATGAATGAATGAATGAATGAATGGGGTTGCAGAAAGACAAAGTGTGTGTAAAGTGCCAATCTACAGTAAGCTCTGTGAGCAACACAAATACACACAAAATATGGCCAGATATTAAAGTTTAAACTGCCAAAGCTATAAATGAGGTACAACAATCACTATCCCCTGGAAACCCCAAAAGAACACCTGAAACAGGGGATGATATTGGCGTGTTCCATTCCACATTGAAAGGACCGCCTCACTCACTGATGATTGCTATTGATTTGGCGACATACCATCTGTCTAAAAACACCATGAAACCTCATTAAGTCATCGCATGATCGGGGGGAATCTTCCTCACGTGTAAAACAACCCGCCACACTCACGCTAAATGTCATCAGACTGCAAATGAGCGTTTTTGATATTCAATGGCTATGAAAACATGTCAGCGTTAATTTCATTAGTCGGAGATCCAGGCGTCGTTATGGATCAGTTATGTACTGTAGGTAACAGGGGCGGATCTATAGGCATGAGCATGGGGGGGGCAATGTAATTTGAAACACTACTACTGGTACTAACTAACTACAGTTTTGGCACCACTAAACCAACAGCATTTCATCATTGAAAACAGAAAACTCTTTATGCATGCTGCGTGTCTGTTGCAACTTCAACAACAACTGATGTTTTATTGATGCTTTACTTGCCTAATAAAAGTCCTGTAACCGAAAATGGTATGGGTGCCGCCCCCTTACCATTTTCTCCGGCCCCCCCCCCCCCCCCCCCCCAATTGGGAAATGTTACATCCGCCCCTGGTAGGTAATCATGTGCATTTTGATCATGTGTGCATGGGCATGCACACCTGTGTAAGTCGGTATGACAAATTACTCATAACGTTTTATTGTGACCACCTGTGTGAAGCATAACAAAACAAGCATGCACTATATGCCTTTTTAAATAGGCAAAGTCCATCCCACTGGACCACAACCTGAGTACTTAACCAAGTACTCAATCCTTAACTAGTTAAAGCAGTTATTCCACCATGTCCAGAGACTTTGCTGTACGCATTGCTGTTCACATTTAGGCTATCTTCAACACCCAGGATATCATTTCTCTCCCTGCTGCGTGAAAAGGGAAAACCTGGACTAAATCGTTAGCCCCAGTGGCCTAGAAGGGGGAGTATCCTTTCAGGTGGGAGTCGCTCAAAATGATGGGACGTAGTGTAGCACAATTAGGACTGTTTATAGAAATACCGCGTACTAGGGCACTAATTAGAGGAACACATTTTAGTTTACAAAATAACAATGGAATCATATTAAAAGGATGTTAAATTCAGTCTGACACACACACACACACACACACACACACACACACACACACACACACACACACACACACACACACACACACAACACACACACACACACACACACACACACACACACACACACAATCCCCCCCTGACACGGGGAAGCCAGAGTTTCATCTAATCAGGAGGCTAATTCCAGTTATGGAGATTGGAGAGATAACTTTGATTCATCACAAGTCCATCTACCCCCAACGCTTAATCACTGTCGTGCCCGAGATCTGTCTCTTTTTTTCTAAGTCATCCTTTTGTCTCCACACTCCCTCTGGCGCTCACAGGAGCGAGAGAGAGAGAGAGAGAGAGAGAGAGAGAGAGAGAGAGAGAGAGAGAGAGAGAGAGAGAGAGAGAGAGAGAGAGAGAGAGAGAGAGAGAGAGAGAGAGAGAGAGAGAGAGAGAGAGAGAGAGAGAGGATATTAACAATATTAATGACCCGTGATCCTCGTCTCCTTAATGAGAAGGGTTATTAACTGTGATTATCCATGATGAGACGGCGGTAATTCTGGGTAAAGCTTGGGAAAACTTGTACAATCGCTTGTCTGCTGATTCGCTCCTCTGATGTTTAAGCCACAGAAAGAGAGAGAGAGCGAGAGAGAGAGAGAGAGAGAGAGAGAGAGAGAGAGAGAGAGAGAGAGAGAGAGAGACCTTTATTAAATTAGTAAAGGGTATTACAATTCAGCAAACTGGCAAATTTGAAAGAACATATTATCCACATAACGTGGTGATGCAAAGAATTACAAAATACAAACCATTCTTAGTCCAACTTTAGATGTCCATTATCTCTTAATATGCATGAAACCACCAAATAGATCTCATTTTATACAAATGAAAAATAAAAAAAAAACGGCACGCATGGCACAAAACATTTTTCAGATGCGGGTCTGTGTGCACAGATACATGTAGCATGGAGGTTCTTGGACTCCTTCATGACAAATATTTCTTTAACCAACATTAAAGGGGAATTCCACCCATTTTCAACGTTCTAATATGTCATTAATATACCTTAGAGGTGCTGGGTGGACATGATCAAAACGTTTCCCCAGTCTGGGTTTCCTAGAAATGGAAAACCACTAACATGGGGAAACACACTGAAACACTAACATGAAAACCACTAACATGGGGAAACACACTGAAACACTAACATGGTGATGTATTTTCACCATGTTAATGGATTTCTTTAGACACTTCTTTTTTTCTGAGAGCGTACAAATGGAACCA
>CM076965.1:38509884-38532384 GCA_039105355.1 Benthosema pterotum | reverse complement strand
TGCTGTTTTTTCTGAGCTAATAATCCCATTTTGGGATTCCAGAACACCTTTCAAAGGGGGACAAATTGGATTGTTTGCATTGGTGACCTGTGGAGCCGTGGGCTGTGGGCACCGTGTTTGCAGAAAGAGCAAACAGCCGCCGTGTAGCTAGCGGCACCCTTTATTAGATCCAATCAGTCTTTCATAAACAAAACCTTACTTTTCAGAGAGAGAGAGAGAGAGAGAGAGAGAGAGAGAGAGAGAGAGAGAGAGAGAGAGAGAGAGAGAGAGAGAGAGAGAGAGAGAGAGAGAGAGAGAGGAGAGAGAGAGAGAGAGAAATCTACTTAGTGTGGGCGAGCGGGCACTTCCTGGATACACTTGATTTATTCCCTCCAATTAAATCTCTTTAATTGGATTGAGGGTTGGCACCTGGTTTACACTCTGTCAGCCACGCAATCCACAGGAATTGATGTCAGAGCCGTGTGTGTGTGTGCGTGTGCACGACGTGCATGTGTGGGCCGGTGGGGGATTTAGAGCATGTCTCACTATACTCCACAATTTCACTGTGATCAATTTATCAATGGGCCCACATCTCTCTCTCTCTCTCATGGGAAGTGCCTTCACAGGCTAGAAGTCGTACACAGATATTTGCTGTCCGCCAGAAACCATGTATCTCCCTATTTCAATAATTAATGCACCTGTACAAAACATTTCACAAAAGGCAAAGCCAACAGCAGATCTCCAAGCTCAGAGATTGTCTGTTATATGTTTGCTGTATTCACCTATAAAACTAATAATAAAAAAGTGAGGAGTGGCCACACAACATTCCCGCTGGGAAATGGCCACATAAAAGCAGGCGTACACACACACACACCACACACACACACACACACACACACACACACACACACACACACACACACACACACACACACACACACACACACACACACAGGTGCACTCCTACAAACGTTTGGATCGCCGCCAGAATACCAATGCGCCGCGCCGAATACAAATGGCGTTGTTGAACGCCCACACACACACACACGCACACGCACACACACACACACACACGCGGCAAAAAAAACACAACCTCGGCTCAGATACGAATCCAGGAAATGCATCACGACCTGGTGACAGCACTGCCAGAGACGGAACACCCCCCACACCCCCCGTAGAACACCAAACCCTGCCATGAAACAAATGGAGTGTGTGTGTGTGTGTGTCTGTGTGTGTGTGTGTGTGTGTGTGTGTGTGTGTGCACGCACGCGCTTTTGACTTTTGCGTGCACGTGTGTGGGTGAGGCCGAGGGAGACACAACACAGTAAATTAAAATACAATTTCCTTGGGTGACATGCCCATTCTGTTGGAGGCCTGACTCTAATTATTCTAAGCACTTTGAAGGATGGATTTCCAGCGCATTAATCCACACACATCCCTGCCTGCCCCCGCACCACAGTCAATGCACATTTAACTAGCCAACTATACGCCCTGGAACTCTCCCTCTCTCCACCAAAAGCTCACCACACCGCACACGCACCAGGGGCGGATCTAGGCATGGGCATGGGGGGAGCCCAGTCTGATGTCCCAAACACGATTCCATGCAAAACAACCCAAGATATTTCAAATTAAAGTGCTTATATTTAAAATGATGTGAAACACTACTACTGCTACTAACTAACTACAGCTGTGTCACCACTAAACCAACAGCATTTCATCATTGAAAACAGAAAACTCTATGAGTCAGACCTTTAGCTTCATGCATTCTGCGTGTCTGTTGCAACTTCAACAACAACTAATGTTATTATTGATGCTTATACTTGACTAATAAAAGTCCTGTAACTGAAAATGGTATGGGTGCGGCTTCATCGCCCGTGGCACGAAGCGACACGGGCGATGAAGCCGCACCCATACCATTTTCTCTTGCCCCTGCAACATGCCCCCCCCCCCCCAATGGGACATGTTACATCCGCCCTGAATGTGCCACTATACAGTAAATGTCCTGACTGCCCCACCAAACATAGCATGCAATCAACCCATATTTCAAAGATGTTTCAAATTAAAATGCTTATGATTAAAATGATTTGAAACAATACTACTGCTACTAACTACAGCTGTGTCACAACCACTAAACCAACAGCATTTCATCAATGAAAACAGAAAACTCTCAGAGTCAGACCTTTAGCTTTATGCATGCTGCGTGTCTGTTGCAACTTCAACAACAACTGATGATCATCCACAGCAGTGGTGCATGTTTTACCACCCCTTCTCTTGCTCTCTTCCACTCTCTATCAGACATCGGATAATCGGAAACAAATTTGAGAAATAAACTATAGCACTCAAGTCTCTCTCTCTTGTCAATTCTCAACACGCATTCTCAGTGCAAGGTTTCCTTTTCAATTATACCTGCGATGCCTTGTACACCTGCCAAACCACACACACACACACACACACACACACGCACACACGCACAGACGCACACACGCACAGACGCACACTCGGGCAGGCACACACACACACACACACACACACACACACACACACACACACACACACACACACACACACACACACACACACACACACACACACACACACACAGTCAACGAGATCCAAATACCATCACATTAGATTATGGTAGATAGGTATTTGAAGCCACAAGCGCTCAAAATAACCTGTGAATTCTCATTAGAGAAATGCATGTGGGAACGCTCTCTTGTTGTTCTATCGGGGTTGGGGGTGGGGGTGGGGGGGGGGGGTCTGGCTCCTATTGCTCATTTGAAGCGAGGGGCGGATCGATCAATCACCATGAGACCATCAATCAATCAATGGGCCTATCGATAGCCCCCTAGACGGGACTCCTCCCCTGCCAGGGGGCCATCCTCACCGAGAATATGTCAGGCAAATGGGCTTTTAACATAATAGCTGTGTGTGTACGTGCCAGCGGAGCTACAAGATGGATGCCGCCATGCACAATGTACATACGCTATAGTATACACTGCATGGGACCGATAGATAGACATAACGCTTGCTCATGTCCGAGAAAGGTGTATATTGATTTTTTTTTGTGACAAACTACTGTAAAACTATTGTATTAAAACAGTAGTAAGTAACGTCTCAAAATGTAGGCCTATATACAATGCAAGAAAACATTATTTCTAGTGGAAAATCTTATTTGTAAAATATTATTTTACTTATTATTTATGTATTTTATTTATCCATTTATTTGAAAAGTGTAACATAATGATCAATGACTTATGGAAGCAATTAGCAATGTTTTTAGCGATAAAACACAATTAATTTCTGCAAAAGAAAATGTAGCACTGACTATGAAAATTTTCATTTTTTCATTTTTTTGTTTGCTTCTTTCCTTTCCTTTTCTTGGTGATCTGGGGCAGCCATAGCCTGCAGGATCCAGAGCTATACCTACAACTTGCTGGTTGCCACTTCGACTCCCCTGGGGCTGTTCTGGGTGCAGGAGGTGGTTACCTCTGCCCCCTCTGTCTTAATGCTGTACCATCCAACTGCCCTAGAGCAAGGCATGTACCCCCACACACACCATCCCTCCAACCGCTGAGCTTGAACCTTGTCCAAGAACAAGAGAATTGAGGTTGCACAGAGCACCTCCGCGGTTTTGGGGCGTTACTAGTGTGTGTGTGTGTGTGTGTGTGTGTGTGTGTGTGTGTGTGTGTGTGTGTGTGTGTGTGTGTGTGTGTGTGTGTGTGTGTGTGTGTGTGTGTGTGTGTGTGTGTGTGTGTGTTGCTGCTGAATGACCGTGGGATGAATGAGTAAACAAGCAACGGAACGATAAACATGAATAAATAAGGCTCCTTGTTCTGTAAATTATTTAAATAAAGTCTTGATGGGTCCATGATGTTTCCTAGAAATGGAGGTAATGAAAATAAACTTACATGGTAAAGTATATCTTGATGTTATGTACTCGATCATGTTAATGATCGTTTTTTATGTTGTAGTTTTTAATTTATTAAAAAAAAATAATGGGTAGAATTCGCCATTGAAGCACCAAAATTGGAAAAAATACTTTTTATGCGCAATGTCCCGCAGTGGAGTAAAAAGTACAATATTTTCCTTTGAGATGTAGTGGAGTAGACGTAAATGGAAATAATAATTAAAACAAATACCAACTAATACCCTCATATGACTCACACACCCTCTGCTATCTTGTCACTTTGGCTCAGGTATTCAGATGAATAATGAAAACCTCAGTGTTCATTCACTTCTATGGGGCTTGAAGGCAGACAGGGAATGCTGCATGTTTCACTGTTCATCGTCATAAGTAGGATCACTGATGAACAACTTTCATCAACAACAGACAAACAAAAATCATGCTGGGACGTGAATGTTATTGTCACAGAATAAATGTCAGTGAGTAGACAGAGCCATGTCAAAGGACATTCAGGTTTGTCAACATCATGTAAATGACCTTCATGCTGCTTTTTTATGTGCGACTTCATGCCCTTGTATCATCAACGTCCGACACACGATAAAGGACATCTTTTGTCGCATTTTCCGACAAAATCACAATATAGGTCAGCCTACAATTAAACCAGTGTGTGTGTGTGTGTGTGTGTGTGAGAGAGAGAGAGAGAGAGAGGGCAAGTGCATCTACGCTTGCTGCGGCTCCGAATGCATTGTGCGGCGACACAATGGAAACCGATTGCCGGCGCTGCTCCGAGTCAAGGCGCTGGCATTGTTGCCGTGGGGGGGTGGGGGTGTTGGGGGGTCTTTAGGGGGGTGGGGAGGTCTTAGCAGGTCAGCGCTGCGTGGAGACTGTGCCTGGCCGATAGGAAGGGAGGAAGGCGCTAGGCGCGGCCAGCAGCGCACGATAACAGGACCACAGCGGACCAATATGCAGCATGCACCAGGACACTCTGCTCTGTGTGTGCGTATGTCTATGTATCAGGTGCGGATGTAACATTTCCCAATTGGGGGGGGGCAAGAGAACTTCATCGACTTCCATCGCCCGTGGCGCGAAGCCGCCCCCATACCATTTTCGGTTAAAACTTTTATTAGGCAAATAAAGCATCAATAATAACATCAGTTGTTGTTGAAGTTGCAACAGACACGCAGCATGCATAAAGCTAAAGGTCTGACACAGAGAGTTTTCTGTTTTCACTGATGAAATGTGTTGGTTTAGTGGTGCCACAGCTGTACTTAGTTTGTAGCAGTAGTAGTGTTTCAAATCATTTTAAATATAAGCAACTTGAAATATCTTCGATTGTTTTGCATGCTGTTGTGTTTGGTGGGACAGTCAGGGTATTTGGGGGGACATTGCCCCCCCCATGCCCATGCCTAGATCCGCTCCTGGTATGTACTGTATGTAGCGGTAGGCCCTCTCACCTCTGCTCTCCGCTCGCAGAGGGAACTATTTGGAAGGCCGAGGAGTAGTGATGATAATGATCCTCCACTCGCACACCAGAGATGGTTAATAGCAGCCAGCCTCTCTGTCTGCACGGCGTGCAATTCATCACGTCAAATGGTAATAATCTTTAAAGGTCAGGGCGAGTCATAAAGAAAAAAAAGAACAAAAAAAAAAGATGTGGCTAAACTTTCCGGGGGGATTCCACAGGGGGTCTAATCACCTCATCACCCAAATTTGAAGTGTCTCTTGCGGGCGTCTTTTTGATGGCTTCCTTTCATAGTGATTGATCACCACGGAGGGGATTGCACGTTCTCCTTCCAGTTTTGGCGGCGGACATCTTCGGAATCCCATTTAGAACCAGCCAGCAGCCTGTCGATATTCGCGCAAACCCTGATTTATATTAGCCTGGGTTCCAGCCCCAATTTGCTCCATTCTGCGCATTTGAATTGTCACTTCGCAAATCAGCCTGGCCAGGAGCCTCTGCCCACAGGTATAGGCGGGACAAGGTTGAAATCCAGCCGAGGCTTCTGATTGCTTTGTGGTTTGGTTGAGAAATAGAAAAGAAATAAGGTCCGCAACACTGGATTAGAGACTCAGCTCCTTTGCTTTATTTGACGTTTCGATTGTTTATGATCTTATTTCTTTTCTATGAACGTTTTTGTCCTGCACCTGGGCCAGATATTGGATGTGCACGCTTTATTTTTTGTTTGTTTGAGAAATAAACATAGTTTTGTTTTGTTGGAACCACATTCAATCAGAAACAACATGGCTATGTGACAGGTGATGTCTGGAGAAATTCGAGTCAAGCAGGCTCCTGGCCAGACCGATTTGTGAAGTGACATTTCACATGCACGGAACGGAGCGAATCAGGCTGGAACTCAATCTAGATGTATACTTAGTTTGTGTTGCCATTGCCAGTGCCAGTGCACCAGAAATAGCCGATCTACAACGCCAGGTGCTTTGTGCATCCGCGCATATTGGGTCAGACGGATAAACTAAAATCATAAGGGGAAACGCAGATACAACCCGAGACGAGAAGAACGTAAGGGAGGAAAAGTAAATAAATAAACAGAGCCAAAGAATTCCAATAAGACGGGTGCACGGAGGGTGAAATAAAAGCAGTAGGAGAACAAGCTAAAGACCGCTGCCTGTCTGACAAGTGTCACACTGGCCCTTCGATCCGGCCTTCCTCCTCCGGTCCCCCGCGCTAATGACTGTCAACACGACAAGCAGGGCCGTGCGAAGGGGGAGAAAATTACTCGCTGAAAAGCAATTGACTGACCTCCATCATTTCTCAGGGAGCCAGTGACCTGTGAATATTTCATTATGGGCAAGAGTCGTGCCGCCCATACAAATGGAGGGGCCGCGGCGAGGTGCCGCCGGTGCGTGGGGACCCCCCCCCCATCACACCCCAACCCCCCAGCGCGCAAAACCGCGGGACCAACGGCCTCTACAATGCATATTCTAATGCAGAAGAGGGGAGCATTAGCCCACAATTACGGCGACGGGGAATGTGAGGCCACGCGTGGAGTTCAGAGGAACGCGCCATTATAAAATAATGTTTCAGTTTAGTGCACAGCGAAATGTTAATTTCAAGAAGGAGGGGACGCGCTATGGAGGTCCATTTTGACACTTCTGTGGCCAGAGAGAGAGAGAGAGAGAGAGAGAGAGAGAGAGAGAGAGAGAGAGAGAGAGAGAGAGACAGAGAGACAGAGAGACAGAGAGAGAGAGACAGAGAGAGAGAGAGAGAGGGAGAGAGAGTGCGCCAGGCTTAGAAAACCCATGGTTTACCTACAGACAGTACGTATATATACACTCAACAAAAATATAAACGCAACACTTTTGTTTTTGCTCCCATTTTTCAGGGGATTGACTTAAAGCCCTAAAATTCATTCCAGATATACAATATAACCATTTCTCTCAAACACTGTTCACAAATCTGCCTAAATGTGTGATATTGAGCACTTCTGCTTTGTTAAGATAATCCATCCCACCTCACAGGTGTGCCACATCAAGATGCAGATTTGACATCATGATTAGTGCACAGGTGTACCTCAGACTCTCCACAGTAAAAAGACATCCTGAAATGTGCAATTTTCTTTTGCCTTATTGGGTGTATGGGCCTCCGAACCAGTCAGTATCTGGTGTGACCACCATTTGCCTCATGCAGTGCAACACATCTTCTTCGCATAGAGTTTATCAGATTGTCAATTGTGGCCTGTGGAATGTTGCTCCACTCCTCTTCAATGGCTATGTGAAGTTGCTGGATATTAGTGGGAACTGGTACACACTGTAAAAATGGTAATAACACAATATTACCACATTATTACCATTTCGACAGTGCATACCAGTTCCCACTAATATCCAGCAACTTCACATAGCCATTGAAGAGGAGTGGAGCAACATTCCACAGGCCACAATTGACAATCTGATAAACTCTATGCGAAGAAGATGTGTTGCACTGCATGAGGCAAATGGTGGTCACACCAGATACTGACTGGTTCGGAGGCCCATACACCCAATAAGGCAAAAGCAAATTGCACATTTCAGGGTGTCTTTTTATTGTGGAGAGTCTGAGGTACACCTGTGCACTAATCATGATGTCACATCTGCATCTTAATGTGGCACACCTGTGAGGTGGGATGGATTATCTTAACAAAGCAGAAGTGCTCAATATCATTTAGGCAGATTTGTGAACAGTGTTTGAAAGAAATGGTTATATTGTATATCTGGAATGAATTTTAGGGCTTTAAGTCCATCCCCTGAAAAATGGGAGCAAAAACAAAAGTGTTGCGTTTATATTTTTATATATATATATACGACCCTTCCGGGTCTGAGTGCACAAATGGAAAACAAATGGGCCGTATTTGTACACTCTAAGAGCTACATTAACTCTGAGAATGGTAGCAGATTGAGTCCCCAAAGGGGGGAAAAATGGTCCATTCTGACATTGAGAAACATTGGACCTATAAGTGACAATGGCCGCCGAAAAATGCATCAAAAGATAAAAGACATAGGAATTTGGAGGAAGACAACAAAAAGAGACAGAAAGGGGAAAGACAGACAGCCGGAGACAGAGAAGAGAGAATGAGCTTGGTAGCCACAGGTCAAAGCCAGCCTATTCTTTTACCCTCTGCGCGACATTCGTCTTACAATGAGAAACATCAGAGGCCCCGGGAATCGAGAGGGCGCCGCGCGCCAGAAAGAGAAGACGAGGAAAAGATGAAAGAAAATCAATCCCCCGGCAAGCTTGATTGATCGGCGGAGTTTTGGACAATTTCATCAGGAGGCTCCGCTAACCAGAGATGACACGGCCCATATTGGAGGCTGAGCGCAATGTGGAGATTGATACACGGCATTAGAGGCATCAGGCCGGATAAACGCCGGGGGGCTTCTGGCAGTAAATACAGGAGGGGGGGCCTCCGCGTTGCCCCCCCTAGACACCCCCCCCCCCACTCGTCCATCCGTCCGTCCTCGATGACGACTTAATGCCGGAGAAATCCCCGCAGCCCACACTTTTACTTTTCAAACTTTGACTTGGACGGGATAATTGAGTCAATTAGGAGCTACCTTAATCCGCTCCTGGGGATCTTCAAAAGGAAAAATAACCGTCACGGTTTGGGTTCGGGTCTTAAGGATATAAATAAGAAGAGCCGGGAGATTGTGTGTGTTTATCCGACGACGGACCGGGGTAAGAGCAGGAGGATTACGCCCCGTGAGCGGCTTGTAGAGACGCGCTGTAGCGTTACACACCACAGCAGCAGCTCCATTGTTGTTGTTGTTGTAGAGAATACTCTGAAAATTCACCTTTTCTCTCTTTCCTGTTCATCTGTTCATGAGTGGCATGAGGGCATCTTATATTTGCGTGCGTGACCGGACGTGTATACGTACGTACATAGGGACGGCTGACTTTCCAGCTCTGACAGGCAGCTGCTAAGGAAGGCACCTTTACCAGAAATACAGTTATAATAATTATAATAGAATAATTATACGGATACGGTATAGGCATAGAAATTAATGTGTTTGATTGAATGATGAAAAATGTTGTTAATAACATTTTTCATCATTCAATCAAACACATTTGCAGAATGCAAAATGGATACATTTCAACCAAAAGCACAACTCATTACAAAAACTGTTACTTCAAACGATGACACCATGATAAAGCAATCTTTTACAACAGGGTCCAGAATTTACTGGACAATTCATTTAGAGACATATACAAATATACACTTCTATAAAGACAGGAATCATGAAGTACAAAAATATCTAAATCCTGATCGATGAAGGCTCAATGGAGCTGGATTTAAAAACGCCATAGCTGGTGAGCACGGAGGCTCTCCGTAGCAACCGAGCGCAATGATAAAATGAAAAATTGACGTTCGCCGCCTTCATATATATGGATAAAATGGTGGTCTATAAATATGTACGTAGATGTTATCTTTAGGTACTTATCACCTAGATCTGATTATACAGTAATCGTAGCAGGCAGAGAAAAAGTTAAGGAAGTATTTAGACAGGTACATGGCGGGTCTCGGTGGTGTAGTGAATCTTGTAGACCAGACCGTTGCAAGATGCTGTACTCCTGTCGTCAATTACAGACCAACAAACAGCGGGCAGGGGTGTTCGGGGAGCGAGGCCAGGTAGCAGCCTAGACAGTTTGTTTTGGGAAGTCTGTAGCGTTGCTTTAAGGACCTTTGAGATGGTGCGGTACTGAGAGAGAGAGAGAGAGAGAGAGAGAGAGAGAGAGAGAGAGAGAGAGAGAGAGAGAGAGAGAGAGAGACCAAGTATATTTGTGCACAAAGTAAAAAAAAAAAGTCTGTAATGGATATTGTGATGGGAATATTTGCAGTAGCGTTAACAGTGGTGCAGGGATAGTGCGAGCATGTGTGTGTGTGTGTGTGTGTGTGTGTGTGCCTGCGTGTGTGTGTGTGTGTGTGTGTGTGTCACAGTGCTCTGGGCTGTATATGTCAAACCAATGGAGGGAGGAAATGGACAGCGACAACGAGGGAGTTGGAGGGGGTTGCGGGTGTGGGCTGGGGGATACGAGGTGTGTGTGTGTGTGTGTGTGTGTGTGTGTGTGTGTGTGTGTGTGTGTGTGTGTGTGTGTGTGTGTGTGTGTGTGTGTGTGTGTGCGCGCGTGTGTGCGTGTGCGTGAGGAGGTTAGCTGCGCAGAGGGACGGAGGGGGAATACTGCTGATCGAGCAGATCGGGCGAGAAAGCATGAAATACTACATTACGGAGAGAAAAGGACAAAAGCTGCCACCAGGGCCTGATCACACAGGCCCTGACAGCCAGCCAGGCACGCAGGGGTTGGGGGCGGGCAGGTGGGTGTGTGTGCGTGGGAAGGTGGGGTGGGTGGGGGTCGAGAGCAGGGGCGGATCTGGGCATGGGCATGGGGGGGCAATGCCCCCCTAAAGGCCCAGTCTGCCCCACCAAACACGATGGCATGCAAAACAACCAAAGATATTTCAAATTAAAGCGCTTATATTTAAAGTGATTTGAAACACTACTACTGCTACTAACTAACAACTGTAGTTAGTTACTAACCAACTAACTACAGTTGTGTCACCACTAAACCAACAGCATTTCATCATTGAAGACAGAAAACTCTCTGAGTCAGGCCTTTAGCTTTATGCATGCTGCGTGTCTGTTGCGACTTCAACAACAACTGATGTTATTATTGATGCTTTACTTGACTAATAAAAGTCCTGTAACCGAAAATGGTATGGAAGCCGCCTCCTTACCATTTTCTCCTGCCCCCCCAAACGGGAAATGTTAGATCCGCCCCTGGTCAAGAGAGAGAGAGAGAGAGAGGTGGAAGTAATGGAGGGTCACCCGGGGCAGATGACTGATCGGAAGGAGGGGGACGTTGGGCAAAGTGACAATTTTCCGCGGCTGGTAAATATTTCAGCAGCAGCAGCAGCTACAGCGCTGCGGGTCGCACGGTGGAGGGCACGCGACCTCCGTCTAAAATACAATAGACGGACACCTGTAATAAAACACCCACACCGCTCCGTGCAAACACGCATGCACTCTCTGGGGCCCTTACCACTCACTTGCCCGCACCCTGTGGTCACGCGCACAAGCTCTATGCACACTAGACACGCTGCACACTATGAACGCTAGATGCACTGCGCACTAGACTTACTGCACACTAGACACACTGCACACTATGAATGCTATGTACTGCGCACTCGATCATACTGCATATAACCCTACTAGATGCAGTGCACAGTAGATATGGTACATACCACCTGTATATGCACACTAAATGCAGTGTACACTAGACATACCAGTATGTGCACGCTAGATATACTGGACACTAGCCATACTGCACACTAGACATACTGCACACTAGACATACTGCACACTAGACATACTGCACACTGGACATACTGCACATTAGACATACTGCACACTGGACATACTGCACATTAGACATGCTGCACGCTGGAAATACTGCACATTAGACATGCTGCACACTGGACATACTGTACACTAGACATACTGCACACTAGACATACTGCACACTAGACATACCGGACACTAGACATGCTGCACACTACAGTAGTGATACTGCACTTAATGAAGTGCACACTAAATGAAGTGCACACTATAACATACTATGCAGAGCACACTAGATTGACTATGCTGCACAGGCAGATCCCTTCATTCCTTTTTGTAAAAAAAATAAAATAAAAAGAGGGGCCTCTTCGAGTCCTTGCGAAAAGGAGAATCTTTCCAGAGCCTGCCAGCTTGCTGTATACCTCGGTGACAACATATATTAGAAGGCATAAATAAGGCAAAGAGCCGTTTGGTCACATGATTCATGAGGTGTTGGCGCGGCTCCAGATGAGAGCTGCTGGTGTCAGTGAGACGCAGCACTACAGTGACATCACATACTGGAATGGAGGAAAGGTGATTCCACCTCAATAGTGACTGTACTTTCTTCAAAATATTCTTATCATTTATATTGCTGCTGTTGCTGACAGAAACCTCCTATCTATTATCCATTACTGTGTTTTCTGTAAATGAATGCACTACTTGATCACACTGTAGCATCAAAATGCATCAAAACTATCCGATCGACAAGCTGGAAACGCAGCACGAACACCACATTTTGAGCTTGTGGATCTGCCGCGCTTGCTGTTTTTAAATTTGATTTGCACAAATGAGGCTTCCACCCGACAGAGACGATATATTAAAAATGTATATTAAAAAAAAGATTTTCATATTCAGTGTTTAAAAAAAGATGCAGAGGGGAGAAAAAGCAATAAGTGTGTGTTTTATAATGTGATTTTTGAAAACATAAAATCTTGTTGCCTTGTGTCTCATTGTTTCATTCTGCACATGACGAGTTGAGCTTGTACAGATCAACGATGTTCCGCAATTAAGTATAAACCGTGGCCCTGAGTTGAACCGTGTCTAACTCTGCATGGTTGCAGGCTGTCCCCAGTGCTGTGTGATAACACTGGCCTGCTCTTCCAGTTTTACATCGCCGCATGCATGCAGTTACAGTTGATTAAAAAGCTCGGGGGACAAAGCCGACAAATTAACCTTTCACCCCCTGCCTCCCCCGCTCCCCCTGCTCCCCACGCACACATGCACGGACACGCACATGTGTCCATGTTGTGTTATTGCTACTTTTGTTTAACTTAAATCAGAGTACCTCTTGCACCACAGCATCCAGACCCACCCTGCAGCCAGAACCTTCTCTCTCACATCAGAGAGAAGCAGCACCGCGTCAAGAGCCATCCATCCATCCATCCATCCATCCATCCATCCATCCATCCCCCTCCTCTCACTCTGAGAGTGAGCCGCCACCACCGCGCTCATGGCCAGTCGTCCTCGCGGCAAATTAGCGCACGTAATGAGCTGGAATCCACTTCGCGACTCCGCCATTAAAATGGGCCCTGGGGGTGTGGGGGATGGGGGGTGGCTGGTTGGAATGTGACAGAATGAAACGCGAGTCAAGTTTAGGCGTGGGTCCATGCGTGCGCACGCAGCGCGCAACCACGGGGGCAAAAGCACTTCCGTGCGTGTTTCCTTCATCTTAGCAGCGAGCAGCCTGTGAACTATCCACTCCACCCAACCCCACCTACACCATACAGTCCGCGGAGGACCCATGCCCTGTCTCTGTAGCATGAGGCAGTTTGCAGTACTGCAAACAGCACATGGACAATTCCCTACTGGACATGCCACTAGTATGTCACCCAATCCAACCTTTGATGCATAATGCTGGACAGGGAGGTACCCTGATAGTGTATGTATTGCCCCGCCTGGGGAATTGAACCATGATGACCACATGGTCAGATGGACAGGTCTGTATCCTAACTCAGAGGGTGGGCACACTCTACAGATTTAACAATGAGGTTTTCCCGTATATTGTTGACCGGGAGTCTGTGGCCTAATGCATATAAAACGACTGAAAATCACTGATCTACACCGTGCATGGAAACCTGCTGCAACCCAACCAGGGGGTCCTGTCTTCTCGCCAAAGAGCCCTCCCTTGGGGGGGGGGCACACACCATCATTGTCCAGGGCGTACCCAACTATCAGCCCATTCTGAGCCGACTAATAATGGCCGGCCGTGAGTCCATTGGCCGGCACTCAATAGGTGCTCGGCGAGACCTGGCGGGGATTGGCCTAAATGATGAAAACTATTGTCCTCCGAAAGAATCAATCAGCGCTTTTCAGCGTAATTCGATTCCATGCACAAAGCAGGGGCAGGGGGGGAGGGAGGCGGGGGCAATATGGAAATGGAAATGGCTTTTTTTCTGAGGCGATGGGAGGTGAACAGAGATGGGGGGGGGGGGGGGTGTTGGGGCACGTGATGAATTTGCATGGCAAGAACCACCGTCTCATACGGACAGTGGGGCTTTCAATCACCTGGCCAGTTAGCCTACAAGCCATTACAGTCTTTATGCTGAGCGCCACAATACCTGCATGAGGCCTGGAGTCAGATTGTTCCCCTTCAGAGAGAGCGCAGCTAAATGATGGTGATTGGCGGCGTGGGGGGAGGGGAGATGGGGGGGGGGGGGGGGGGGGTCAGAGGACACTATATGCCACATTCTAAACCTTTTGCGGGTCCAATTTGGATCCCTTTGTGGACACTAGTGGAAGGTAAAGAGATCCCTAAGGTTTGGTTGAGCATCAACACACACATTTGACACATTTGTTTTGGGAGAGGGAAGCCATCCCAATTGGAAAGATCTTCATATGAATACATGCCACTTTACAAGAAAAAAATACTATGCATATACAGTATCTGTTTTGCATGTCATATATTATTCCTGTAAATCACAAAATCCTGTAAAGTTTCACTTTACCAAGAAATACTATGGATCTTTAACTTTATTCTCTTATATGAAAGGCGCCACTTTCAAGAGTTTGCATATTTGTTTCCATATGGGTTGGATGTTCAATGGGCACTTATTCTGTTATTACAAACACAGTCTGTACCATGTCTAATAAGGCCTGGCTTTGGGAACCATGGCTATAGGACATTCCAGCAAATATTACAGATATACACAGCTGTTAAAACGTTGGTTCCAGCAACACAAAAAAAACGTTGTGAGGATAAACTGAAAAACGTTCTAGCGTTTCCAACGTGTTGGAACAGTTGACACTGTAGTTGCGCATGGTTGCATAAGACTATATTGCGGTCTGCAGAATAGCAGGTGAAAGGGCTCTACACAGGATCTGATCGTTACACAGCTACAAATTGGTACATTCAAGTGGATTCAACTGCCTTTGATAAAAGAGAGCTCAGTGGCAGCCCTGACAGGCTTGTCATGGTGCAACCGTTGAGTGTTTCTCTGTGTTCCAGAAGAGTTAACGCCATAATAAACACTCCCTGAAACTCTAACGTTTTCTTAGCCTTGAACTCTGACTGGGAGTACTTACAGGCAGGCAAGTACAGCATGTGTGGACGATAGAGGTGAACATTCCAAGATTTTACATATTAAAGATTATAGTATGTAATTTTACAAATTGTACGGAATTGTGCAAAAGAAGAAGAAGAAGAAGAAGAAGAAGAAGAAGAAGAAGAAGAAGAAGAAGAAGAAGAAGAAGAAGAAGAAGAAGAAGAAGAAGAAGAAGAAGAAGAAGAAGAAGAAGAAGAAGAAGAAAAAAAAATCTGGAAAGAAAGAACAAGAAAGAAACTAAAATCATGTCTCCAAATTTAAAGTTTGTGTTGCCCTGAAAAGCAACGGTTTGGGACATAAGAGCTTTCCACCAGAGGGTGAGGATATGGGGCTTAAGTGGTCAGTGTAATGCTGGGCGAGCAGGAGTGATGTGTGGAACAAGATGATTGGCCTGTGTTGGAAAAAGGAGCTAAGAGCCTCCACCTCCCCCCAACACCCCCCACCCCCCAACCAACCATCCACTCTGAGCACCAGCCTCCACCTCCCCCCAACACCCCCAACCCCCCAACCAACCATCCACTCTGAGCACCAATCATCCAAGATGTCCCTTATCTCTAGTGCTTGGAGGAAGTGCGGTCAGAGCTCCGGTCAGCATCTTTAAACCGCCGTGTTTTCGGCCCCTTTCCTGCCCCATGCACCGCAATCTCCTGCTCGGACTCCGTCCATCCCTCCCCCCTCCCATCCGGGACAGGGTCAAATTCAACCCGGCTGTGGTCAGAGAGAACTTGGACGGAAATGAATTGAACTCGGGGGATATGTATGGTGAGTGGTTGAGTGTATAGGCGAACCCTATAGGCGGAATAGCACCAATCTTTCGTCCCCCACCCTGCCTTCGCTCTTATACCGTGTGTTGTTGTGGTTTATCTCAGCAAGGGGAGTGCAAAGGCGGATTATTCAGAGATACCGTGACCGACGTCCGAAAAAAGAGAGTCAGATGTTTCCGAAAACAACACAACTTTGTTGGTGAAGGGAAAGAACGCTCTAGTACGAGCACGTGTAGTGTAGCGCTCCCTTTTTCATCTCCGGCATGAAGGCAGCCATGTCACGATTGCTCCCGCCTCGCCTTCCCTGATCAAAGTCCAGGAGTTCAGTTTCCGAGCCTTTTCAAATCACATCCACACTTCACACCGCCACAGCAACTTTGCTCTGATGGAAATCGATACGTCTTTGATTTCAGCACAAACATTATTGCCACTACTCACTAACCCTCCACCAGCAATCGAGAGCTGTACTCCACATCGCTTAAACTGCTCACAAACACACCGGTTCTGTCTTCCAAACGGTAACTTTACAATGGAATTGCCATTTTGGATGTGAATCGAGACATCCATAACGATTGCCCAGCTGAACATGCAGTTGCGTTTTACGCTTTGTTGTCGGCAAGGAAACTGGATGTATTTTTATTCCAGTGTGAATACAGCGTGAATAAGATATGTAAAAAAAGGAGTGGACGAGGTTAAAGGGCCCTGGGGAACCTCGCCCCAAACTAAATAAAGAAAGAAAACAAGATGGTGGCCTTCGACCCGCCAACAGCATGCAGCTGGGCTCTGTTCAGATAGGAGTTTTTCTGCTTTCTGTATTCAGGTAAAGGTGTCATGGCCACAGCTGTGCCCCAGTATCTTCCTCCTGTGTTCCCTTTTGGTGTGTGTGTGTGTGTGTGTGTGTGTGTGTGTGTGTGTGTGTGTGTGTGTGTGTGTGTGTGTGTGTGTGTGTGTGTGTGTGTGTGTGTGTGTGTGTGTGTGTGTGTGTGAGACTTCTGCATGGGCCACGCCCCGCATATGACAGGGAATTCATTGGATAGCACAAAAAAAGCGACAAAACTGCAACTGTGGAAGAGCGAAGGGGGCAGGCAGACCCTTCTGCCCCTCAAGGCTGTGTTATCAGAAAATTGTTTCTGATAACATTTTAGGGGAGAAATAGGCCATGCAGTTTGCTCAGAATTGCTTCATTTCACATTTACAATGGCGAGTTTAAGAGTTTGGTAACAACATTTGGGAGAAGAAATACATTTCATATCAACATTTCTAGATACAGACGCTGTCGCCGCCCCAAACATAGTCTCATTTACTTTCGGTGTCGAGCACTATTGTGAGAGTATTTTTCAAAATAGATACGAACTCGTTTCCACCCTATCCCTCGGACAGCAGGCTTGAGACATTGCACTTGTTCACTCTGATATTGTTTTCCAGTGAAGTGGAAGTTCATCAGAAGCTATAAATGGTATCACTAAAGTATTTTGTTGTATACACCCAGCGGGTGAAACAAACACTGTTAAACCTGCTTGTCTGTTAGTCTGTCTGCTTGCGATAAATGCCTGCCTACCATTTCAGCATGCCCATCGTCCCTCAGCTCCGTGGCAAGCCGTCCTGTTCAAATAAACCTTCATTTAGCCAACATTTTTCAAGATTTTTGGTGTTTTTTTTTACCATCCCCGGTGTACTTTTACACCTCCCAAAGAGAGGCATATTCTAACGAGACAGGGAATAACAATGAGATGGGCGGGGAGATGTAGTGAAGACATTTCTGGTACTGCAGACAAAATGCCTTGGAATAGCCTAAAATAATTAACTGAGTGGTTGTTTAGGCTAGTGTTGTATCTCCTTTAAGTGTCTATGTTCTGCGGGTTCGTTCTCAACAAAACATAACAGATTGACGCAGGCCCAGCAGAAACAGACCATCTCCCCCTATGGCTCTCTCTCTCTCTATCTTTCTCTCCCTCTGCAACAGCCAACCATCCAAGTACACTAGAAACAGCACTGCCTCATCTTGTACCAGTGAGATCCATATCGGGATCCACCTTGTGTTTTTTTACCCATCCTCCCCTGGAGTCCAAGCCTCGATCTCCAGGCTTTCATCCGTGCTGCGAGGTGAGAGCCTGGAATGACGGTGCCCCAAAACAACTGAAAAAGTAGGGACTTCCTGTTAGTTAATTCTGCCGGAAGTTGCGATTAGTCACGATGCGGTGCTCCCGAAAATTAATACCCCGTAGAAACATATTGTTTCTCCCTTTGTGCTCGCAATGCTGTTGTAAATGTTTAAAAGATGAAATCGTGTACACTTTGCACGCTTCTATAAGCTTTGTTCGTTAGAATCGTTTTTTTCTGAAAAGAAGAGTGAACAAGTAAAGTCGCTAGGGAGGACTAGCCACTTTACTAGCAACAGGGTTGTTTCTCTGGGGACTGTAAATACAGTAACTTCCACAACTAACGTCTCAACACAGTCTCGAAAGCGCACCGTTTAACCAGGGTGCTGGAGTCCAGGATGACTGTCCTAAACCCCCTGAGAACCAGCTAGTCCCCCGGTGCAGTCCAGAGAGGCCCTGTGTGTTAGCATTATAGCAGTGCCCAGAGTGCTGTACAGCACACTGGGGATCTGGGAGCGTGCCAAGCCTTCAGAATGGACACTATGACTCAAAGAATATGAGTTGCTTGTAGGGATGAGTCAGACAGCCCACGTGACCTAATCATATTAGACATGCTCTCTAGACACCTTGAAGAAAACATGCAGCATGGCAGGCAGGGTTAATAGGATGACAAAGACTAAGCTAAAACTAGCTAAAACTAAGAATATATGTTGACAATTTTGTCAACAGTTAAATACTAGACAAAAATGTTTGGGAGGGACTAGCGGGGAAGAGATCCATACCTTCACATTCCAATTCACCTACTTGCCAGCCAACCCAGTGCTTAGACTATCATCATCTAGACATTTTTTTTTTATATGAAATATATTTTTGCTCCCCAATTATTTTCAGCAAACTTTTGAACCAGCCGTTGTGAAATGTGAAATGAATGAGTGTTGAGCAACTCCGTGTCCCATGATGTAATCAGAAGCTATTCTTTCCCCTGCAGGCAGCAGCATGTAGGCCACGTGATCAAAGCCAGCCTGCCGGCTCACCACTATGTGGGTTATATACAGTACAAACTACACTGCATCACTGTTCGTATAGGTATGAACTGTATGCAAAAAGCATCAGGGGCAGATCTAGGCATGGGCATGGGGCGGCAATGCCCCCTAAATGCCCAATCTGCCCAACCAAACACGACGGCATGCAAAACAACCCAAGATATTTCAAATTAAAGTGCTTATATTTAAAATGATTTGAAACAGTACTACTGCTACTAACTAACTACAGTCGTGTCACCACTAAACCAACAGCATTTCATCATTGAAAACAGAAAACTCGGACCTTTAGCTTTATGCATGCTGTGTGTCTGTTGCAACTTCAACAACAACTGATGTTATTATTGATGCTTTACTTGACTAATAAAAGTGCTGTAACCGAAAATGGTATGGGTGCAGCTTCATCGCCGCCCCCATACCATTTTCTCCTGCCGCCCCAATTGGGAAATGTTACATCCGCCCTGAACTGCATGCAAAAATCATACACAAAATGCACAAAATGCACATGTGCTCAGGGTTCACACAGGATCACAGGTACTGTAGTTGTCGTGTTCACACAGCGTTGTTTCGACCAAAAACTCGCACAAGTGCAGAGATAGACTAAAACAGAAGTGTGTGTGCGATTGTTATATACTGCTTATCGCATCCATTCAAACGGCAAGATTAACAGAACGGAGTCAGCGCTAATCGACGGGCGAATGAAGCCATGCGGCGGCAAATAAAATAAGGCTTTATTCAGAAGTGTTCCACTTCTCTCTCTCTCTGTAGAACCTCTTCTCCAAGAATAGCCTGGAGCTTTATCTGGAGGCCTTTGTGAGCGTTTCGCCTCCAGCCCTAGCCTGCTGTGTGCTTTTTTTTTCTTCTTTCTGTAAAGGCAACGACAAAACACTTGTTTTTCTTTCTTTTTCCGGGCGCTTGGGGAAGAGCGTGAATCTGATTCAACCTTGGCGTAGGGATTAGAGTGACAATGGGAGATCTCATGCACACGCACACGGATAGTATAGCCCAGTATACATTTAGTCAAGTACTGCGTGCTTCAGAAGGGTTTCTCCACCACATCTCAGAGGCAACGATTGTAGCTTTTACTACTAACATGATTTATTTTTTTTTATTATTATCATTCATTTAGATAGGCAAATGGGTCACGACACAGTATTCAATAGTATTCAACATCTATTATAAATGGATTGCGAGTATATTTGGATAAGAATCAAAAATACTTGTGTACTGCTGTTCAGGTAAGGAAGCTTTGACTTGTAACAAGAGTATTGCTAGTACTGTAACTAAAACAAATACTCATTCTAATACAAGCTACTTCTTCCAACATTTGGCTCATGCACGCGCACACACACACACACACACACACACACACACACACACACACACAGTCCTTGCACGGGTGTGAATGAACTGCTTCAGAAAGGCCAGGGCCTTGGCAAGGTAATTAACCGAGGGTGCTTGTTTCACATGGCAGACTCCATTAAGTGCTATGTCACATTGATGTCAGGGCAAAGAGAGAGCGTGGCCCAGCACACGCACACACACGCGCGCACACACACACACACACACACACACACACACACACACACACACACACACACACACACACACACACACACACACACACACACACACACACACACACACACACACACACACACACACACACACACACACTTCTAAAGGGGGCAAAAGCATCAACGGTGGAGATAAGCATGAAAAAAAGAGGGAAGAGGAAAGAGGAGCAGGGAGACATGGTGGTGCTCCTCTCTCTCTCTCTCTCTCTCTCTCTCCTAATCAGCAGTCCCACCCAATCCTCCGGCTCTGGCCAGCCATTGATCGGTGCCCTCCCGGTGATGAGGGGACACGCTGTGCCCCCCACCCTCTAATTGCCCCGTCCTGGTCGGGTGGCATCCCCATGCAGTCACCCGTCCTCTCCCAATCCCCTGGTGTCCTGGCTAGGATGCACCGATGGAGCAGCCATCCTGCTGGCTGGGCTTTGAAACCAGGCCCTGCCATTTAAGGCCGTTAGACACGGATGACCACGTCCAGCTCAGACTAGACGCTTAAACACCGCCATGTAACGGAGTAAAAGTATCCGTGGTGGTAAAAGTACTTAAAGGGGAGGTCCAACCATTTTCAACATTCTAATATGTCATTTGTATACCTTAGAGGTGCTGGGTGGACATGAAAAAAAAAAAGTTTTCCCATTCTGTGTTCCCAAGAAATGGAGGTCTGAAGAAAGCCACTAACATGGTGAAACATCTTGATGACGTCATCAAGATGCATTTTCACCATGTTAATGGATTTCTTGAGACACTCATTTGGTTGCATTTGTACACTCTCAGAAAAAAATGTTGAAAATGGGTGGAGTTCCCCTTTAATGATTTTCAAAGTATCAATGCAGAAATATACAAGTACAGTTAACACAAAAATATATTATATACATCAGTAAAAGTCAAGAGGCATAATCTCAAATGCTCCCACATTGACACCCTTCTACCTGTCTGTAAAACAACTGACCTCTCCTGACCACGGAGGGATGAATGCAGCATTTACTACGCTGAAAGATCTCACTCCTTTGCATGCCAGTATTCAGGAGAAATGCTTTTTTCCCTGATCTACAAGATCACAACATGACGCGTTGTGTGCTTAAAGATCTTATACTCCCTATTTTGTCCAAAAGTGCCCTCTTATGGGATTTTATAGCCCCTCCAACACTCACTGCACGTCCCTGAAAGAGCTCATTGTGCAGAATATGCCAATTCACAGGTTTTCAAATGTATACAGTAACAAGACTTTCAATGTGCCACACTGAATTGTGGATCGGCTATTTTCTCCCTGAGACAGAGAGAGAGAGAGAGAGAGAGAGAGAGAGAGAGAGAGAGAGAGAGAGAGAGAGAGAGAGAGAGACGGAGAGAGAGAGAGACGGAGAGAGAGTAGAGACTGTTGTGTTCAGGAAGTGGAGGATTCATGGCGTCTCAAAACCACAACAACAAAACCACCGGCGCAGAAGGGAAACTTTTAAGCACACACCTGGAATTTTGTGCGTGCACACGCACTAACACACACACACACACACACCCACACACACCCACACACACACACACACACACTTGGGTTTCTAATGGTACTACTGGCTCTCAGATAACATTGTCCCCTGACTGAAGTGACTTGCACTGCACACCCCCAGCCAGGCTTTATCTGCCACTTAACAGATGAGACCGACGAAACAAGAGAGTCACCGAGGGATGGAGCAGAGCCCTGCACAGACAGGCAGACAGACAGGCACGCAGACAGACAGAT